>OU830603.1:52423365-53623365 GCA_917563855.2 Limnephilus lunatus
GGTCTGTACCCGACTCAATCAAAAAATTTGCCAAAAGAAGATTTTGAAAAAAATATCATCGTTTTCACACTTGTGTTCGCTCGTTTAAGTACTTGGGTTCGGCGTTCTTAATACTTGGGTTCGGTCGTATTTTTGTCCTTATGGAACCGAAATGACTGAAATTTTGGATTCCTACTAAGAACCATGGTCTTTACACGAATCCATCAGAAAATCTGCCAACAGAAGACTTTTTATTTTCTTCATACAAAATTTTCATCGTTTTTATTACCATTTTGTCAATCTTATGTTCGGCCATAACTTTGGCCCTATGGCATCAAATTGACTAAAATTTTGGATTCTTCCTAAGAATCATGGTCTGTGTCCGAATCAATCATAAAATCAGCTGAAAGGAGATTTTTAATTTTCTCCATACAAAATTTTCGTGGTTTTATGGGCATTTTTTCAAACTTAGGTTTGGCCATAACTTTGGCCCTATGGCATCAAATTGACTAAAATTTTGGATACTTACTAAGAATCATGGTCTGTACCCGAATCAATCAAAAAATTTGCCAATAGAAGATTTTGAAAAAAATATCATCGTTTTCACACTTGGGTTCGCTCGTTTAAGTACTTGGGTTCGGTGTTTTTAATACTTGGGTTCGGTCATATTTTTGTCCTTATGGAACCGAAATGACTGAAATTTAGGATTCCTACTAAGAACCATGGTCTTTACACGAATCCATCAGAAAATCTGCCAACAGAAGACTTTTTATTTTCTTCATACAAAATTTTCATCGTTTTGATTACCATTTTGTCAATATTAGGTTCGGCCATAACTTTGGCCCTATGGCATCAAATTGACTAAAATTTTGGATACTTACTGAGAATCATGGTCTGTACCCGAATCAATCAAAAAATTTGCCAAAAGATGATTTTGAAAAAAATATCATCGTTTTCACACTTGGGTTCGCTCGTTTAAGTACTTGGGTTCGGTGTTTTTAATACTTGGGTTCGGTCGTATTTTTGTCCTTATTGAACCCTAATGACTGAAATTTTGGATTCCTACTTAGAACCATGGTCTTTACACGAATCCATCAGAAAATCTGCCAACAGAAGACTTTTTATTTTCTTCATAGAAAATTTTCATCGTTTTTATTACCATTTTGTCAATCTTAGGTTCGACCATGACTTTGGCCCTTTGGCATCAAATTGACTAAAATTTTGGATTCTTACTAAGAATTATGGTCTGTGTCCGAATCAATCATAAAATCAGCCGAAAGGAGATTTTTAATTTTCTCCATACAAAATTTTCGTGGTTTTATGGGCATTTTTTTCAAACTTAGGTTCGGCCATAACTTTGGCCCTATGGCATCAAATTGACTAAAATTTTGGTAACTTACTAAGAATTTTGGTCTGTACCCGAATCAATCAAAAATTTGCCAAAAGAAGATTTTGAAAAAAATATCATCGTTTTCACACTTGGGTTCGCTCGTTTAAGCACTTGGGTTCCTTGTTTTTAATACTTGGGTTCGGTCATATTTTTGTCCTTATGGAACCGAATGACTGAAATTTTGGATTCCTACTTAGAACCATGGTCTTTACACGAATCCATCAGAAAATCTGCCAACAGAAGACTTTTTATTTTCTTCATAGAAAATTTTCATCGTTTTTATTACCATTTTGTCAATCTTAGGTTCGACCATGACTTTGGCCCTATGGCATCAAATTGACTAAAATTTTGGATTCTTACTAAGAATTATGGTCTTTGTCCGAATCAATCATAAAATCAGCCAAAAGGAGATTTTTAATTTTCTCAATACAAAATTTTCATGTTTTATGGGCATTTTTTCAAACTTAGGTTCGGCCATAACTTTGGCCCTATGGCATCAAATTGGCTAAAATTTTGGATACTTACTAAGAATTATGGTCTGTACCCGAATCAATCAAAAAATTTGCCAAAAGAAGATTTTGAAAAAAATATCATCGTTTTCACACTTGGGTTCGCTCGTTTAAGTACTTGAGTTCGGCGTTTTAAATACTTGGGTTCGGTCGTATTTTTGTCCTTATGGAACCGAAATGACTGAAATTTTGGATTCCTACTTAGAACCATGGTCTTTACACGAATCCATCAGAAAATCTGCCAACAGAAGACTTTTTATTTCTTCATACAAAATTTTCATCGTTTTTATTACCATTTTGTCAATCTTATGTTCGGCCATAACTTTGGCCCTATGGCATCAAATTGACTAAAATTTTGGATTCTTACTAAGAATCATGGTCTGTGTCCGAATCAATCATAAAATCAGCTGAAAGGAGATTTTTAATTTTCTCCATACAAAATTTTCGTGGTTTTATGGGCATTTTTTCAAACTTAGGTTCGGCCATAACTTTTGCCCTATGGCATCAAATTACCTAAAATTTTGGATACTTACTAAGAATCATGGTCTGAACCCGAATCAATCAAAAAATTTGCCAATAGAAGATTTTGAAAAAAATTTCATCGTTTTCACACTTGGGTTCGCTCGTTTAAGTACTTGGGTTCGACGTTTTTAATACTTGGGTTCGGTCGTATTTTTGTCCTTATGGAACCGAACTGACTGAAATTTTGGATTCCTACTAAGTACCATGGTCTTTACACGAATCCATCAGAAAATCTGCCAACAGAAGACTTTTTATTTTCTTCATACAAAATTTTCATCGTTTTTATTACCATTTTGTCAATCTTATGTTCGGCCATAACTTTGGCCCTATGGCATCAAATTGACTAAAATTTTGGATACTTACTAAGAATCATGGTCTGTACCCGACTCAATCAAAAAATTTGCCAAAGAAGATTTTGAAAAAATATCATCGTTTTCACACTTGGGTTCGCTCGTTTAAGTACTTGGGTTCGGCGTTTTTAATACTTGGGTTCGGTCGTATTTTTGTCCTTATGGAACCGAAATGACTGAAATTTTGGATTCCTACTAAGAACCATGGTCTTTACACGAATCCATCAGAAAATCTGCCAACAGAAGACTTTTTATTTTCTTCATACAAAATTTTCATCGTTTTTATTACCATTTTGTCAATCTTATGTTCGGCCATAACTTTGGCCCTATGGCATCAAATTGACTAAAATTTTGGATTCTTCCTAAGAATCATGGTCTGTGTCCGAATCAATCATAAAATCAGCTGAAAGGAGATTTTTAATTTTCTCCATACAAAATTTTCGTGGTTTTATGGGCATTTTTTCAAACTTAGGTTTGGCCATAACTTTGGCCCTATGGCATCAAATTGACTAAAATTTTGGATACTTACTAAGAATCATGGTCTGTACCCGAATCAATCAAAAAATTTGCCAATAGAAGATTTTGAAAAAAATATCATCGTTTTCACACTTGGGTTCGCTCGTTTAAGTACTTGGGTTCGGTGTTTTTAATACTTGGGTTCGGTCATATTTTTGTCCTTATGGAACCGAAATGACTGAAATTTAGGATTCCTACTAAGAACCATGGTCTTTACACGAATCCATCAGAAAATCTGCCAACAGAAGACTTTTTATTTTCTTCATACAAAATTTTCATCGTTTTGATTACCATTTTGTCAATATTAGGTTCGGCCATAACTTTGGCCCTATGGCATCAAATTGACTAAAATTTTGGATACTTACTGAGAATCATGGTCTGTACCCGAATCAATCAAAAAATTTGCCAAAAGATGATTTTGAAAAAAATATCATCGTTTTCACACTTGGGTTCGCTCGTTTAAGTACTTGGGTTCGGTGTTTTTAATACTTGGGTTCGGTCGTATTTTTGTCCTTATTGAACCCTAATGACTGAAATTTTGGATTCCTACTTAGAACCATGGTCTTTACACGAATCCATCAGAAAATCTGCCAACAGAAGACTTTTTATTTTCTTCATAGAAAATTTTCATCGTTTTTATTACCATTTTGTCAATCTTAGGTTCGACCATGACTTTGGCCCTTTGGCATCAAATTGACTAAAATTTTGGATTCTTACTAAGAATTAAGGTCTGTGTCCGAATCAATCATAAAATCAGCCGAAAGGAGATTTTTAATTTTCTCCATACAAAATTTTCGTGGTTTTATGGGCATTTTTTCAAACTTAGGTTCGGCCATAACTTTGGCCCTATGGCATCAAATTGACTAAAATTTTGGTAACTTACTAAGAAATTTGGTCTGTACCCGAATCAATCAAAAAATTTGCCAAAAGAAGATTTTGAAAAAAAATATCATCGTTTTCACACTTGGGTTCGCTCGTTTAAGTACTTGGGTTCGGCGTTTTAAATACTTGGGTTCGGTCGTATTTTTGTCCTTATGGAACCGAAATGACTGAAATTTTGGATTCCTACTTAGAACCATGGTCTTTACACGAATCCATCAGAAAATCTGCCAACAGAAGACTTTTTATTTTCTTCATACAAATTTTCATCGTTTTTATTACCATTTTGTCAATCTTATGTTCGGCCATAACTTTGGCCCTATGGCATCAAATTGACTAAAATTTTGGATTCTTACTAAGAATCATGGTCTGTGTCCGAATCAATCATAAAATCAGCTGAAAGGAGATTTTTAATTTTCTCCATACAAAATTTTCGTGGTTTTATGGGCATTTTTTCAAACTTAGGTTCGGCCATAACTTTTGCCCTATGGCATCAAATTACCTAAAATTTTGGATACTTACTAAGAATCATGGTCTGTACCCGAATCAATCAAAAAATTTGCCAATAGAAGATTTTGAAAAAAATATCATCGTTTTCACACTTGGGTTCGCTCGTTTAAGTACTTGGGTTCGACGTTTTTAATACTTGGGTTCGGTCGTATTTTTGTCCTTATGGAACCGAACTGACTGAAATTTTGGATTCCTACTAAGTACCATGGTCTTTACACGAATCCATCAGAAAATCTGCCAACAGAAGACTTTTTATTTTCTTCATACAAAATTTTCATCGTTTTTATTACCATTTTGCCAATCTTATGTTCGGCCATAACTTTGGCCCTATGGCATCAAATTGACTAAAATTTTGGATACTTACTAAGAATCATGGTCTGTACCCGACTCAATCAAAAAATTTGCCAAAAGAAGATTTTGAAAAAAATATCATCGTTTTCACACTTGGGTTCGCTCGTTTAAGTACTTGGGTTCGGCGTTTTTAATACTTGGGTTCGGTCGTATTTTTGTCCTTATGGAACCGAAATGACTGAAATTTTGGATTCCTACTAAGAACCATGGTCTTTACACGAATCCATCAGAAAATCTGCCAACAGAAGACTTTTTATTTTCTTCATACAAAATTTTCATCGTTTTTATTACCATTTTGTCAATCTTATGTTCGGCCATAACTTTGGCCCTATGGCATCAAATTGACTAAAATTTTGGATTCTTCCTAAGAATCATGGTCTGTGTCCGAATCAATCATAAAATCAGCTGAAAGGAGATTTTTAATTTTCTCCATACAAAATTTTCGTGGTTTTATGGGCATTTTTTCAAACTTAGGTTTGGCCATAACTTTGGCCCTATTTCATCAAATTGACTAAAATTTTGGATACTTACTAAGAATCATGGTCTGTACCCGAATCAATCAAAAAATTTGCCAATAGAAGATTTTGAAAAAAATATCATCGTTTTCACACTTGGGTTCGCTCGTTTAAGTACTTGGGTTCGGTGTTTTTAATACTTGGGTTCGGTCATATTTTTGTCCTTATGGAACCGAAATGACTGAAATTTAGGATTCCTACTAAGAACCATGGTCTTTACACGAATCCATCAGAAAATCTGCCAACAGAAGACTTTTTATTTTCTTCATACAAAATTTTCATCGTTTTGATTACCATTTTGTCAATATTAGGTTCGGCCATAACTTTGGCCCTATGGCATCAAATTGACTAAAATTTTGGATACTTACTGAGAATCATGGTCTGTACCCGAATCAATCAAAAAATTTGCCAAAAGATGATTTTGAAAAAAATATCATCGTTTTCACACTTGGGTTCGCTCGTTTAAGTACTTGGGTTCGGTGTTTTTAATACTTGGGTTCGGTCGTATTTTTGTCCTTATTGAACCCTAATGACTGAAATTTTGGATTCCTACTTAGAACCATGGTCTTTACACGAATCCATCAGAAAATCTGCCAACAGAAGACTTTTTATTTTCTTCATAGAAAATTTTCATCGTTTTTATTACCATTTTGTCAATCTTAGGTTCGACCATGACTTTGGCCCTTTGGCATCAAATTGACTAAAATTTTGGATTCTTACTAAGAATTATGGTCTGTGTCCGAATCAATCATAAAATCAGCCGAAAGGAGATTTTTAATTTTCTCCATACAAAATTTTCGTGGTTTTATGGGCATTTTTTCAAACTTAGGTTCGGCCATAACTTTGGCCCTATGGCATCAAATTGACTAAAATTTTGGTAACTTACTAAGAATTTTGGTCTGTACCCGAATCAATCAAAAAATTTGCCAAAAGAAGATTTTGAAAAAAATATCATCGTTTTCACACTTGGGTTCGCTCGTTTAAGCACTTGGGTTCCTTGTTTTTAATACTTGGGTTCGGTCATATTTTTGTCCTTATGGAACCGAAATGACTGAAATTTTGGATTCCTACTTAGAACCATGGTCTTTACACGAATCCATCAGAAAATCTGCCAACAGAAGACTTTTTATTTTCTTCATAGAAAATTTTCATCGTTTTTATTACCATTTTGTCAATCTTAGGTTCGACCATGACTTTGGCCCTATGGCATCAAATTGACTAAAATTTTGGATTCTTACTAAGAATTATGGTCTTTGTCCGAATCAATCATAAAATCAGCCAAAAGGAGATTTTTAATTTTCTCAATACAAAATTTTCATGGTTTTATGGGCATTTTTTCAAACTTAGGTTCGGCCATAACTTTGGCCCTATGGCATCAAATTGGCTAAAATTTTGGATACTTACTAAGAATTATGGTCTGTACCCGAATCAATCAAAAAATTTGCCAAAAGAAGATTTTGAAAAAAATATCATCGTTTTCACACTTGGGTTCGCTCGTTTAAGTACTTGGGTTCGGCGTTTTTAATACTTGGGTTCGGTCGTATTTTTGTCCTTATGGAACCGAAATGACTGAAATTTTGGATTCCTACTTAGAACCATGGTCTTTACACGAATCCATCAGAAAATCTGCCAACAGAAGACTTTTTATTTTCTTCATACAAAATTTTCATCGTTTTTATTACCATTTTGTCAATCTTATGTTCGGCCATAACTTTGGCCCTATGGCATCAAATTGACTAAAATTTTGGATTCTTACTAAGAATCATGGTCTGTGTCCGAATCAATCATAAAATCAGCTGAAAGGAGATTTTTAATTTTCTCCATACAAAATTTTCGTGGTTTTATGGGCATTTTTTCAAACTTAGGTTCGGCCATAACTTTTGCCCTATGGCATCAAATTACCTAAAATTTTGGATACTTACTAAGAATCATGGTCTGTACCCGAATCAATCAAAAAATTTGCCAATAGAAGATTTTGAAAAAAATATCATCGTTTTCACACTTGGGTTCGCTCGTTTAAGTACTTGGGTTCGACGTTTTTAATACTTGGGTTCGGTCGTATTTTTGTCCTTATGGAACCGAACTGACTGAAATTTTGGATTCCTACTAAGTACCATGGTCTTTACACGAATCCATCAGAAAATCTGCCAACAGAAGACTTTTTATTTTCTTCATACAAAATTTTCATCGTTTTTATTACCATTTTGTCAATCTTATGTTCGGCCATAACTTTGGCCCTATGGCATCAAATTGACTAAAATTTTGGATACTTACTGAGAATCATGGTCTGTACCCGAATCAATCAAAAAATTTGCCAAAAGAAGATTTTGAAAAAAATATCATCGTTTTCACACTTGGGTTCGCTCGTTTAAGTACTTGGGTTCGGTGTTTTTAATACTTGGGTTCGGTCGTATTTTTGTCCTTATTGAACCCTAATGACTGAAATTTTGGATTCCTACTTAGAACCATGGGCTTTACACGAATCCATCAGAAAATCTGCCAACAGAAGACTTTTTATTTTCTTCATAGAAAATTTTCATCGTTTTTATTACCATTTTGTCAATCTTAGGTTCGACCATGACTTTGGCCCTTTGGCATCAAATTGACTAAAATTTTGGATTCTTACTAAGAATTATGGTCTGTGTCCGAATCAATCATAAAATCAGCCGAAAGGAGATTTTTAATTTTCTCCATACAAAATTTTCGTGGTTTTATGGGCATTTTTTCAAACTTAGGTTCGGCCATAACTTTGGCCCTATGGCATCAAATTGACTAAAATTTTGGTAACTTACTAAGAATTTTGGTCTGTACCCGAATCAATCAAAAAATTTGCCAAAAGAAGATTTTGAAAAAAATATCATCGTTTTCACACTTGGGTTCGCTCGTTTAAGTACTTGGGTTCGGTGTTTTTAATACTTGGGTTCGGTCATATTTTTGTCCTTATGGAACCGAAATGACTGAAATTTTGGATTCCTACTTAGAACCATGGTCTTTACACGAATCCATCAGAAAATCTGCCAACAGAAGACTTTTTATTTTCTTCATAGAAAATTTTCATCGTTTTTATTACCATTTTGTCAATCTTAGGTTCGACCATGACTTTGGCCCTATGGCATCAAATTGACTAAAATTTTGGATTCTTACTAAGAATTATGGTCTTTGTCCGAATCAATCATAAAATCAGCCAAAAGGAGATTTTTAATTTTCTCAATACAAAATTTTCATGGTTTTATGGGCATTTTTTCAAACTTAGGTTCGGCCATAACTTTGGCCCTATGGCATCAAATTGGCTAAAATTTTGGATACTTACTAAGAATTATGGTCTGTACCCGAATCAATCAAAAAATTTGCCAAAAGAAGATTTTGAAAAAAATATCATCGTTTTCACACTTGGGTTCGCTCGTTTAAGTACTTGGGTTCGGCGTTTTTAATACTTGGGTTCGGTCGTATTTTTGTCCTTATGGAACCGAAATGACTGAAATTTTGGATTCCTACTTAGAACCATGGGCTTTACACGAATCCATCAGAAAATCTGCCAACAGAAGACTTTTTATTTTCTTCATACAAAATTTTCATCGTTTTTATTACCATTTTGTCAATCTTATGTTCGGCCATAACTTTGGCCCTATGGCATCAAATTGACTAAAATTTTGGATTCTTACTAAGAATCATGGTCTGTGTCCGAATCAATCATAAAATCAGCTGAAAGGAGATTTTAAATTTTCTCCATACAAAATTTTCGTGGTTTTATGGGCATTTTTTCAAACTTAGGTTCGGCCATAACTTTTGCCCTATGGCATCAAATTACCTAAAATTTTGGATACTTACTAAGAATCATGGTCTGTACCCGAATCAATCAAAAAATTTGCCAATAGAAGATTTTGAAAAAAATATCATCGTTTTCACACTTGGGTTCGCTCGTTTAAGTACTTGGGTTCGGCGTTTTTAATACTTGGGTTCGGTCGTATTTTTTTCCTTATGGAACCGAAATGACTGAAATTTTGGATTCCTACATAGAACCATGGTCTTTACACGAATCCATCAGAAAATCTGCCAACAGAAGACTTTTTATTTTCTTCATACAAAATTTTCATCGTTTTTATTACCATTTTGTCAATCTTATGTTCGGCCATAACTTTGGCCCTATGGCATCAAATTGACTAAAATTTTGGATACTTACTAAGAATCATGGTCTGTACCCGACTCAATCAAAAAATTTGCCAAAAGAAGATTTTGAAAAAAATATCATCGTTTTCACACTTGGGTTCGCTCGTTTAAGTACTTGGGTTCGGTGTTTTTAATACTTGGGTTCGGTCGTATTTTCGTGGTTTTATGGGCATTTTTTCAAACTTAGGTTCGGCCATAACTTTGGCCCTATGGCATCAAATTGACTAAAATTTTGGATACTTACTAAGAATCATGGTCTGTACCCGACTCAATCAAAAAATTTGCCAAAAGAAGATTTTGAAAAAAATATCATCGTTTTCACACTTGGGTTCGCTCGTTTAAGTACTTGGGTTCGGTGTTTTTAATACTTGGGTTCGGTCATATTTTTGTCCTTATGGAACCGAAATGACTGAAATTTAGGATTCCTACTAATAACCATGGTCTTTACACGAATCCATTAGAAAATCTGCCAACAGAAGACTTTTTATTTTCTTCATACAAAATTTTCATCGTTTTTATTACCATTTTGTCAATCTTATGTTCGGCCATAACTTTGGCCCTTTGGCATCAAATTGACTAAAATTTTGGATTCTTACTAAGAATCATGGTCTGTGTCCGAATCAATCATAAAATCAGCTGCAAGGAGATTTTTAATTTTCTCCATACAAAATTTTCGTGGTTTTATGGGCATTTTTTCAAACTTAGGTTTGGCCATAACTTTGGCCCTATGGCATCAAATTGACTAAAATTTTGATACTTACTAAGAATCATGGTCTGTACCCGAATCAATCAAAAAATTTGCCAATAGAAGATTTTGAAAAAAATATCATCGTTTTCACACTTGGGTTCGCTCGTTTAAGTACTTGGGTTCGGTGTTTTTAATACTTGGGTTCGGTCATATTTTTGTCCTTATGGAACCGAAATGACTGAAATTTAGGATTCCTACTAAGAACCATGGTCTTTACACGAATCCATTAGAAAATCTGCCAACAGAAGACTTTTTATTTTCTTCATACAAAATTTTCATCGTTTTGATTACCATTTTGTCAATATTAGGTTCGGCCATAACTTTGGCCCTATGGCATCAAATTGACCAAAATTTTGGATACTTACTGAGAATCATGGTCTGTACCCGACTCAATCAAAAAATTTGCCAAAAGAAGATTTTGAAAAAAATATCATCGTTTTCACACTTGGGTTCGCTCGTTTAAGTACTTGGGTTCGGTGTTTTTAATACTTGGGTTCGGTCATATTTTTGTCCTTATGGAACCGAAATGACTGAAATTTAGGATTCCTACTAAGAACCATGGTCTTTAAACGAATCCATTAGAAAATCTGCCAACAGAAGACTTTTTATTTTCTTCATACAAAATTTTCATCGTTTTGATTACCATTTTGTCAATCTTATGTTCGGCCATAACTTTGGCCCTTTGGCATCAAATTGACTAAAATTTTGGATTCTTACTAAGAATTATGGTCTTTGTCCGAATCAATCATAAAATCAGCCAAAAGGAGATTTTTAATTTTCTCAATACAAAATTTTCATGGTTTTATGGGCATTTTTTCAAACTTAGGTTCGGCCATAACTTTGGCCCTATGGCATCAAATTGGCTAAAATTTTGGATACTTACTAAGAATTATGGTCTGTACCCGAATCAATCAAAAAATTTGCCAAAAGAAGATTTTGAAAAAAATATCATCGTTTTCACACTTGGGTTCGCTCGTTTAAGTACTTGGGTTCGGCGTTTTTAATACTTGGGTTCGGTCGTATTTTTGTCCTTATGGAACCGAAATGACTGAAATTTTGGATTCCTACTTAGAACCATGGTCTTTACACGAATCCATCAGAAAATCTGCCAACAGAAGACTTTTTATTTTCTTCATACAAAATTTTCATCGTTTTTATTACCATTTTGTCAATCTTATGTTCGGCCATAACTTTGGCCCTATGGCATCAAATTGACTAAAATTTTGGATTCTTCCTAAGAATCATGGTCTGTGTCCGAATCAATCATAAAATCAGCTGAAAGGAGATTTTTAATTTTCTCCATACAAAATTTTCGTGGTTTTATGGGCATTTTTTCAAACTTAGGTTTGGCCATAACTTTGGCCCTATTTCATCAAATTGACTAAAATTTTGGATACTTACTAAGAATCATGGTCTGTACCCGAATCAATCAAAAAATTTGCCAATAGAAGATTTTGAAAAAAATATCATCGTTTTCACACTTGGGTTCGCTCGTTTAAGTACTTGGGTTCGGTGTTTTTAATACTTGGGTTCGGTCATATTTTTGTCCTTATGGAACCGAAATGACTGAAATTTAGGATTCCTACTAAGAACCATGGTCTTTACACGAATCCATCAGAAAATCTGCCAACAGAAGACTTTTTATTTTCTTCATACAAAATTTTCATCGTTTTGATTACCATTTTGTCAATATTAGGTTCGGCCATAACTTTGGCCCTATGGCATCAAATTGACTAAAATTTTGGATACTTACTGAGAATCATGGTCTGTACCCGAATCAATCAAAAAATTTGCCAAAAGATGATTTTGAAAAAAATATCATCGTTTTCACACTTGGGTTCGCTCGTTTAAGTACTTGGGTTCGGTGTTTTTAATACTTGGGTTCGGTCGTATTTTTGTCCTTATTGAACCCTAATGACTGAAATTTTGGATTCCTACTTAGAACCATGGTCTTTACACGAATCCATCAGAAAATCTGCCAACAGAAGACTTTTTATTTTCTTCATAGAAAATTTTCATCGTTTTTATTACCATTTTGTCAATCTTAGGTTCGACCATGACTTTGGCCCTTTGGCATCAAATTGACTAAAATTTTGGATTCTTACTAAGAATTATGGTCTGTGTCCGAATCAATCATAAAATCAGCCGAAAGGAGATTTTTAATTTTCTCCATACAAAATTTTCGTGGTTTTATGGGCATTTTTTCAAACTTAGGTTCGGCCATAACTTTGGCCCTATGGCATCAAATTGACTAAAATTTTGGTAACTTACTAAGAATTTTGGTCTGTACCCGAATCAATCAAAAAATTTGCCAAAAGAAGATTTTGAAAAAAATATCATCGTTTTCACACTTGGGTTCGCTCGTTTAAGCACTTGGGTTCCTTGTTTTTAATACTTGGGTTCGGTCATATTTTTGTCCTTATGGAACCGAAATGACTGAAATTTTGGATTCCTACTTAGAACCATGGTCTTTACACGAATCCATCAGAAAATCTGCCAACAGAAGACTTTTTATTTTCTTCATAGAAAATTTTCATCGTTTTTATTACCATTTTGTCAATCTTAGGTTCGACCATGACTTTGGCCCTATGGCATCAAATTGACTAAAATTTTGGATTCTTACTAAGAATTATGGTCTTTGTCCGAATCAATCATAAAATCAGCCAAAAGGAGATTTTTAATTTTCTCAATACAAAATTTTCATGGTTTTATGGGCATTTTTTCAAACTTAGGTTCGGCCATAACTTTGGCCCTATGGCATCAAATTGGCTAAAATTTTGGATACTTACTAAGAATTATGGTCTGTACCCGAATCAATCAAAAAATTTGCCAAAAGAAGATTTTGAAAAAAATATCATCGTTTTCACACTTGGGTTCGCTCGTTTAAGTACTTGGGTTCGGCGTTTTTAATACTTGGGTTCGGTCGTATTTTTGTCCTTATGGAACCGAAATGACTGAAATTTTGGATTCCTACTTAGAACCATGGTCTTTACACGAATCCATCAGAAAATCTGCCAACAGAAGACTTTTTATTTTCTTCATACAAAATTTTCATCGTTTTTATTACCATTTTGTCAATCTTATGTTCGGCCATAACTTTGGCCCTATGGCATCAAATTGACTAAAATTTTGGATTCTTACTAAGAATCATGGTCTGTGTCCGAATCAATCATAAAATCAGCTGAAAGGAGATTTTTAATTTTCTCCATACAAAATTTTCGTGGTTTTATGGGCATTTTTTCAAACTTAGGTTCGGCCATAACTTTTGCCCTATGGCATCAAATTACCTAAAATTTTGGATACTTACTAAGAATCATGGTCTGTACCCGAATCAATCAAAAAATTTGCCAATAGAAGATTTTGAAAAAAATATCATCGTTTTCACACTTGGGTTCGCTCGTTTAAGTACTTGGGTTCGACGTTTTTAATACTTGGGTTCGGTCGTATTTTTGTCCTTATGGAACCGAACTGACTGAAATTTTGGATTCCTACTAAGTACCATGGTCTTTACACGAATCCATCAGAAAATCTGCCAACAGAAGACTTTTTATTTTCTTCATACAAAATTTTCATCGTTTTTATTACCATTTTGTCAATCTTATGTTCGGCCATAACTTTGGCCCTATGGCATCAAATTGACTAAAATTTTGGATACTTACTGAGAATCATGGTCTGTACCCGAATCAATCAAAAAATTTGCCAAAAGAAGATTTTGAAAAAAATATCATCGTTTTCACACTTGGGTTCGCTCGTTTAAGTACTTGGGTTCGGTGTTTTTAATACTTGGGTTCGGTCGTATTTTTGTCCTTATTGAACCCTAATGACTGAAATTTTGGATTCCTACTTAGAACCATGGGCTTTACACGAATCCATCAGAAAATCTGCCAACAGAAGACTTTTTATTTTCTTCATAGAAAATTTTCATCGTTTTTATTACCATTTTGTCAATCTTAGGTTCGACCATGACTTTGGCCCTTTGGCATCAAATTGACTAAAATTTTGGATTCTTACTAAGAATTATGGTCTGTGTCCGAATCAATCATAAAATCAGCCGAAAGGAGATTTTTAATTTTCTCCATACAAAATTTTCGTGGTTTTATGGGCATTTTTTCAAACTTAGGTTCGGCCATAACTTTGGCCCTATGGCATCAAATTGACTAAAATTTTGGTAACTTACTAAGAATTTTGGTCTGTACCCGAATCAATCAAAAAATTTGCCAAAAGAAGATTTTGAAAAAAATATCATCGTTTTCACACTTGGGTTCGCTCGTTTAAGTACTTGGGTTCGGTGTTTTTAATACTTGGGTTCGGTCATATTTTTGTCCTTATGGAACCGAAATGACTGAAATTTTGGATTCCTACTTAGAACCATGGTCTTTACACGAATCCATCAGAAAATCTGCCAACAGAAGACTTTTTATTTTCTTCATAGAAAATTTTCATCGTTTTTATTACCATTTTGTCAATCTTAGGTTCGACCATGACTTTGGCCCTATGGCATCAAATTGACTAAAATTTTGGATTCTTACTAAGAATTATGGTCTTTGTCCGAATCAATCATAAAATCAGCCAAAAGGAGATTTTTAATTTTCTCAATACAAAATTTTCATGGTTTTATGGGCATTTTTTCAAACTTAGGTTCGGCCATAACTTTGGCCCTATGGCATCAAATTGGCTAAAATTTTGGATACTTACTAAGAATTATGGTCTGTACCCGAATCAATCAAAAAATTTGCCAAAAGAAGATTTTGAAAAAAATATCATCGTTTTCACACTTGGGTTCGCTCGTTTAAGTACTTGGGTTCGGCGTTTTTAATACTTGGGTTCGGTCGTATTTTTGTCCTTATGGAACCGAAATGACTGAAATTTTGGATTCCTACTTAGAACCATGGGCTTTACACGAATCCATCAGAAAATCTGCCAACAGAAGACTTTTTATTTTCTTCATACAAAATTTTCATCGTTTTTATTACCATTTTGTCAATCTTATGTTCGGCCATAACTTTGGCCCTATGGCATCAAATTGACTAAAATTTTGGATTCTTACTAAGAATCATGGTCTGTGTCCGAATCAATCATAAAATCAGCTGAAAGGAGATTTTAAATTTTCTCCATACAAAATTTTAGTGGTTTTATGGGCATTTTTTCAAACTTAGGTTCGGCCATAACTTTTGCCCTATGGCATCAAATTACCTAAAATTTTGGATACTTACTAAGAATCATGGTCTTTACACGAATCCATCAGAAAATCTGCCAACAGAAGACTTTTTATTTTCTTCATACAAAATTTTCATCGTTTTTATTACCATTTTGTCAATCTTATGTTCGGCCATAACTTTGGCCCTATGGCATCAAATTGACTAAAATTTTGGATTCTTCCTAAGAATCATGGTCTGTGTCCGAATCAATCATAAAATCAGCTGAAAGGAGATTTTTAATTTTCTCCATACAAAATTTTCGTGGTTTTATGGGCATTTTTTCAAACTTAGGTTTGGCCATAACTTTGGCCCTATGGCATCAAATTGACTAAAATTTTGGATACTTACTAAGAATCATGGTCTGTACCCGAATCAATCAAAAAATTTGCCAATAGAAGATTTTGAAAAAAATATCATCGTTTTCACACTTGGGTTCGCTCGTTTAAGTACTTGGGTTCGACGTTTTTAATACTTGGGTTCGGTCGTATTTTTGTCCTTATGGAACCGAACTGACTGAAATTTTGGATTCCTACTAAGTACCATGGTCTTTACACGAATCCATCAGAAAATCTGCCAACAGAAGACTTTTTATTTTCTTCATACAAAATTTTCATCGTTTTTATTACCATTTTGTCAATCTTATGTTCGGCCATAACTTTGGCCCTATGGCTTCAAATTGACTAAAATTTTGGATACTTACTGAGAATCATGGTCTGTACCCGAATCAATCAAAAAATTTGCCAAAAGAAGATTTTGAAAAAAATATCATCGTTTTCACACTTGGGTTCGCTCGTTTAAGTACTTGGGTTCGGTGTTTTTAATACTTGGGTTCGGTCATATTTTTGTCCTTATGGAACCGAAATGACTGAAATTTAGGATTCCTACTAATAACCATGGTCTTTACACGAATCCATTAGAAAATCTGCCAACAGAAGACTTTTTATTTTCTTCATACAAAATTTTCATCGTTTTTATTACCATTTTGTCAATCTTATGTTCGGCCATAACTTTGGCCCTTTGGCATCAAATTGACTAAAATTTTGGATTCTTACTAAGAATCATGGTCTGTGTCCGAATCAATCATAAAATCAGCTGCAAGGAGATTTTTAATTTTCTCCATACAAAATTTTCGTGGTTTTATGGGCATTTTTTCAAACTTAGGTTTGGCCATAACTTTGGCCCTATGGCATCAAATTGACTAAAATTTTGATACTTACTAAGAATCATGGTCTGTACCCGAATCAATCAAAAAATTTGCCAATAGAAGATTTTGAAAAAAATATCATCGTTTTCACACTTGGGTTCGCTCGTTTAAGTACTTGGGTTCGGTGTTTTTAATACTTGGGTTCGGTCATATTTTTGTCCTTATGGAACCGAAATGACTGAAATTTAGGATTCCTACTAAGAACCATGGTCTTTACACGAATCCATTAGAAAATCTGCCAACAGAAGACTTTTTATTTTCTTCATACAAAATTTTCATCGTTTTGATTACCATTTTGTCAATATTAGGTTCGGCCATAACTTTGGCCCTATGGCATCAAATTGACCAAAATTTTGGATACTTACTGAGAATCATGGTCTGTACCCGACTCAATCAAAAAATTTGCCAAAAGAAGATTTTGAAAAAAATATCATCGTTTTCACACTTGGGTTCGCTCGTTTAAGTACTTGGGTTCGGTGTTTTTAATACTTGGGTTCGGTCATATTTTTGTCCTTATGGAACCGAAATGACTGAAATTTAGGATTCCTACTAAGAACCATGGTCTTTAAACGAATCCATTAGAAAATCTGCCAACAGAAGACTTTTTATTTTCTTCATACAAAATTTTCATCGTTTTGATTACCATTTTGTCAATCTTATGTTCGGCCATAACTTTGGCCCTTTGGCATCAAATTGACTAAAATTTTGGATTCTTACTAAGAATTATGGTCTTTGTCCGAATCAATCATAAAATCAGCCAAAAGGAGATTTTTAATTTTCTCAATACAAAATTTTCATGGTTTTATGGGCATTTTTTCAAACTTAGGTTCGGCCATAACTTTGGCCCTATGGCATCAAATTGGCTAAAATTTTGGATACTTACTAAGAATTATGGTCTGTACCCGAATCAATCAAAAAATTTGCCAAAAGAAGATTTTGAAAAAAATATCATCGTTTTCACACTTGGGTTCGCTCGTTTAAGTACTTGGGTTCGGCGTTTTTAATACTTGGGTTCGGTCGTATTTTTGTCCTTATGGAACCGAAATGACTGAAATTTTGGATTCCTACTTAGAACCATGGTCTTTACACGAATCCATCAGAAAATCTGCCAACAGAAGACTTTTTATTTTCTTCATACAAAATTTTCATCGTTTTTATTACCATTTTGTCAATCTTATGTTCGGCCATAACTTTGGCCCTATGGCATCAAATTGACTAAAATTTTGGATTCTTACTAAGAATCATGGTCTGTGTCCGAATCAATCATAAAATCAGCTGAAAGGAGATTTTTAATTTTCTCCATACAAAATTTTCGTGGTTTTATGGGCATTTTTTCAAACTTAGGTTCGGCCATAACTTTTGCCCTATGGCATCAAATTACCTAAAATTTTGGATACTTACTAAGAATCATGGTCTGTACCCGAATCAATCAAAAAATTTGCCAATAGAAGATTTTGAAAAAAATATCATCGTTTTCACACTTGGGTTCGCTCGTTTAAGTACTTGGGTTCGACGTTTTTAATACTTGGGTTCGGTCGTATTTTTGTCCTTATGGAACCGAACTGACTGAAATTTTGGATTCCTACTAAGTACCATGGTCTTTACACGAATCCATCAGAAAATCTGCCAACAGAAGACTTTTTATTTTCTTCATACAAAATTTTCATCGTTTTTATTACCATTTTGTCAATCTTATGTTCGGCCATAACTTTGGCCCTATGGCATCAAATTGACTAAAATTTTGGATACTTACTGAGAATCATGGTCTGTACCCGAATCAATCAAAAAATTTGCCAAAAGAAGATTTTGAAAAAAATATCATCGTTTTCACACTTGGGTTCGCTCGTTTAAGTACTTGGGTTCGGTGTTTTTAATACTTGGGTTCGGTCATATTTTTGTCCTTATGGAACCGAAATGACTGAAATTTAGGATTCCTACTAATAACCATGGTCTTTACACGAATCCATTAGAAAATCTGCCAACAGAAGACTTTTTATTTTCTTCATACAAAATTTTCATCGTTTTTATTACCATTTTGTCAATCTTATGTTCGGCCATAACTTTGGCCCTTTGGCATCAAATTGACTAAAATTTTGGATTCTTACTAAGAATCATGGTCTGTGTCCGAATCAATCATAAAATCAGCTGCAAGGAGATTTTTAATTTTCTCCATACAAAATTTTCGTGGTTTTATGGGCATTTTTTCAAACTTAGGTTTGGCCATAACTTTGGCCCTATGGCATCAAATTGACTAAAATTTTGATACTTACTAAGAATCATGGTCTGTACCCGAATCAATCAAAAAATTTGCCAATAGAAGATTTTGAAAAAAATATCATCGTTTTCACACTTGGGTTCGCTCGTTTAAGTACTTGGGTTCGGTGTTTTTAATACTTGGGTTCGGTCATATTTTTGTCCTTATGGAACCGAAATGACTGAAATTTAGGATTCCTACTAAGAACCATGGTCTTTACACGAATCCATTAGAAAATCTGCCAACAGAAGACTTTTTATTTTCTTCATACAAAATTTTCATCGTTTTGATTACCATTTTGTCAATATTAGGTTCGGCCATAACTTTGGCCCTATGGCATCAAATTGACCAAAATTTTGGATACTTACTGAGAATCATGGTCTGTACCCGACTCAATCAAAAAATTTGCCAAAAGAAGATTTTGAAAAAAATATCATCGTTTTCACACTTGGGTTCGCTCGTTTAAGTACTTGGGTTCGGTGTTTTTAATACTTGGGTTCGGTCATATTTTTGTCCTTATGGAACCGAAATGACTGAAATTTAGGATTCCTACTAAGAACCATGGTCTTTAAACGAATCCATTAGAAAATCTGCCAACAGAAGACTTTTTATTTTCTTCATACAAAATTTTCATCGTTTTGATTACCATTTTGTCAATCTTATGTTCGGCCATAACTTTGGCCCTTTGGCATCAAATTGACTAAAATTTTGGATTCTTACTAAGAATTATGGTCTTTGTCCGAATCAATCATAAAATCAGCCAAAAGGAGATTTTTAATTTTCTCAATACAAAATTTTCATGGTTTTATGGGCATTTTTTCAAACTTAGGTTCGGCCATAACTTTGGCCCTATGGCATCAAATTGACTAAAATTTTGGATACTTACTAAGAATTATGGTCTGTACCCGAATCAATCAAAAAATTTGCCAAAAGAAGATTTTGAAAAAAATATCATCGTTTTCACACTTGGGTTCGCTCGTTTAAGTACTTGGGTTCGGCGTTTTTAATACTTGGGTTCGGTCGTATTTTTGTCCTTATGGAACCGAAATGACTGAAATTTTGGATTCCTACTTAGAACCATGGTCTTTACACGAATCCATCAGAAAATCTGCCAACAGAAGACTTTTTATTTTCTTCATACAAAATTTTCATCGTTTTTATTACCATTTTGTCAATCTTATGTTCGGCCATAACTTTGGCCCTATGGCATCAAATTGACTAAAATTTTGGATTCTTACTAAGAATCATGGTCTGTGTCCGAATCAATCATAAAATCAGCTGAAAGGAGATTTTTAATTTTCTCCATACAAAATTTTCGTGGTTTTATGGGCATTTTTTCAAACTTAGGTTCGGCCATAACTTTTGCCCTATGGCATCAAATTACCTAAAATTTTGGATACTTACTAAGAATCATGGTCTGTACCCGAATCAATCAAAAAATTTGCCAATAGAAGATTTTGAAAAAAATATCATCGTTTTCACACTTGGGTTCGCTCGTTTAAGTACTTGGGTTCGACGTTTTTAATACTTGGGTTCGGTCGTATTTTTGTCCTTATGGAACCGAACTGACTGAAATTTTGGATTCCTACTAAGTACCATGGTCTTTACACGAATCCATCAGAAAATCTGCCAACAGAAGACTTTTTATTTTCTTCATACAAAATTTTCATCGTTTTTATTACCATTTTGTCAATCTTATGTTCGGCCATAACTTTGGCCCTATGGCATCAAATTGACTAAAATTTTGGATACTTACTGAGAATCATGGTCTGTACCCGAATCAATCAAAAAATTTGCCAAAAGAAGATTTTGAAAAAAATATCATCGTTTTCACACTTGGGTTCGCTCGTTTAAGTACTTGGGTTCGGTGTTTTTAATACTTGGGTTCGGTCGTATTTTTGTCCTTATTGAACCCTAATGACTGAAATTTTGGATTCCTACTTAGAACCATGGGCTTTACACGAATCCATCAGAAAATCTGCCAACAGAAGACTTTTTATTTTCTTCATAGAAAATTTTCATCGTTTTTATTACCATTTTGTCAATCTTAGGTTCGACCATGACTTTGGCCCTTTGGCATCAAATTGACTAAAATTTTGGATTCTTACTAAGAATTATGGTCTGTGTCCGAATCAATCATAAAATCAGCCGAAAGGAGATTTTTAATTTTCTCCATACAAAATTTTCGTGGTTTTATGGGCATTTTTTCAAACTTAGGTTCGGCCATAACTTTGGCCCTATGGCATCAAATTGACTAAAATTTTGGTAACTTACTAAGAATTTTGGTCTGTACCCGAATCAATCAAAAAATTTGCCAAAAGAAGATTTTGAAAAAAATATCATCGTTTTCACACTTGGGTTCGCTCGTTTAAGTACTTGGGTTCGGTGTTTTTAATACTTGGGTTCGGTCATATTTTTGTCCTTATGGAACCGAAATGACTGAAATTTTGGATTCCTACTTAGAACCATGGTCTTTACACGAATCCATCAGAAAATCTGCCAACAGAAGACTTTTTATTTTCTTCATAGAAAATTTTCATCGTTTTTATTACCATTTTGTCAATCTTAGGTTCGACCATGACTTTGGCCCTATGGCATCAAATTGACTAAAATTTTGGATTCTTACTAAGAATTATGGTCTTTGTCCGAATCAATCATAAAATCAGCCAAAAGGAGATTTTTAATTTTCTCAATACAAAATTTTCATGGTTTTATGGGCATTTTTTCAAACTTAGGTTCGGCCATAACTTTGGCCCTATGGCATCAAATTGGCTAAAATTTTGGATACTTACTAAGAATTATGGTCTGTACCCGAATCAATCAAAAAATTTGCCAAAAGAAGATTTTGAAAAAAATATCATCGTTTTCACACTTGGGTTCGCTCGTTTAAGTACTTGGGTTCGGCGTTTTTAATACTTGGGTTCGGTCGTATTTTTGTCCTTATGGAACCGAAATGACTGAAATTTTGGATTCCTACTTAGAACCATGGGCTTTACACGAATCCATCAGAAAATCTGCCAACAGAAGACTTTTTATTTTCTTCATACAAAATTTTCATCGTTTTTATTACCATTTTGTCAATCTTATGTTCGGCCATAACTTTGGCCCTATGGCATCAAATTGACTAAAATTTTGGATTCTTACTAAGAATCATGGTCTGTGTCCGAATCAATCATAAAATCAGCTGAAAGGAGATTTTAAATTTTCTCCATACAAAATTTTCGTGGTTTTATGGGCATTTTTTCAAACTTAGGTTCGGCCATAACTTTTGCCCTATGGCATCAAATTACCTAAAATTTTGGATACTTACTAAGAATCATGGTCTGTACCCGAATCAATCAAAAAATTTGCCAATAGAAGATTTTGAAAAAAATATCATCGTTTTCACACTTGGGTTCGCTCGTTTAAGTACTTGGGTTCGGCGTTTTTAATACTTGGGTTCGGTCGTATTTTTTTCCTTATGGAACCGAAATGACTGAAATTTTGGATTCCTACATAGAACCATGGTCTTTACACGAATCCATCAGAAAATCTGCCAACAGAAGACTTTTTATTTTCTTCATACAAAATTTTCATCGTTTTTATTACCATTTTGTCAATCTTATGTTCGGCCATAACTTTGGCCCTATGGCATCAAATTGACTAAAATTTTGGATACTTACTAAGAATCATGGTCTGTACCCGACTCAATCAAAAAATTTGCCAAAAGAAGATTTTGAAAAAAATATCATCGTTTTCACACTTGGGTTCGCTCGTTTAAGTACTTGGGTTCGGTGTTTTTAATACTTGGGTTCGGTCGTATTTTCGTGGTTTTATGGGCATTTTTTCAAACTTAGGTTCGGCCATAACTTTGGCCCTATGGCATCAAATTGACTAAAATTTTGGATACTTACTAAGAATCATGGTCTGTACCCGACTCAATCAAAAAATTTGCCAAAAGAAGATTTTGAAAAAAATATCATCGTTTTCACACTTGGGTTCGCTCGTTTAAGTACTTGGGTTCGGTGTTTTTAATACTTGGGTTCGGTCATATTTTTGTCCTTATGGAACCGAAATGACTGAAATTTAGGATTCCTACTAATAACCATGGTCTTTACACGAATCCATTAGAAAATCTGCCAACAGAAGACTTTTTATTTTCTTCATACAAAATTTTCATCGTTTTTATTACCATTTTGTCAATCTTATGTTCGGCCATAACTTTGGCCCTTTGGCATCAAATTGACTAAAATTATGGATTCTTACTAAGAATCATGGTCTGTGTCCGAATCAATCATAAAATCAGCTGAAAGGAGATTTTTAATTTTCTCCATACAAAATTTTCGTGGTTTTATGGGCATTTTTTCAAACTTAGGTTTGGCCATAACTTTGGCCCTATGGCATCAAATTGACTAAAATTTTGATACTTACTAAGAATCATGGTCTGTACCCGAATCAATCAAAAAATTTGCCAATAGAAGATTTTGAAAAAAATATCATCGTTTTCACACTTGGGTTCGCTCGTTTAAGTACTTGGGTTCGGTGTTTTTAATACTTAGGTTCGGTCATATTTTTGTCCTTATGGAACCGAAATGACTGAAATTTAGGATTCCTACTAAGAACCATGGTCTTTACACGAATCCATTAGAAAATCTGCCAACAGAAGACTTTTTATTTTCTTCATACAAAATTTTCATCGTTTTGATTACCATTTTGTCAATATTAGGTTCGGCCATAACTTTGGCCCTATGGCATCAAATTGACCAAAATTTTGGATACTTACTGAGAATCATGGTCTGTACCCGACTCAATCAAAAAATTTGCCAAAAGAAGATTTTGAAAAAAATATCATCGTTTTCACACTTGGGTTCGCTCGTTTAAGTACTTGGGTTCGGTGTTTTTAATACTTGGGTTCGGTCATATTTTTGTCCTTATGGAACCGAAATGACTGAAATTTAGGATTCCTACTAAGAACCATGGTCTTTAAACGAATCCATTAGAAAATCTGCCAACAGAAGACTTTTTATTTTCTTCATACAAAATTTTCATCGTTTTGATTACCATTTTGTCAATCTTATGTTCGGCCATAACTTTGGCCCTTTGGCATCAAATTGACTAAAGTTTTGGATTCTTACTAAGAATCATGGTCTGTGTCCGAATCAATCATAAAATCAGCTGAAAGGAGATTTTTAATTTTCTCCATACAAAATTTTCGTGGTTTTATGGGCATTTTTTCAAACTTAGGTTTGGCCATAACTTTGGCCCTATGGCATCAAATTGACTAAAATTTTGATACTTACTAAGAATCATGGTCTGTACCCGAATCAATCAAAAAATTTGCCAATAGAAGATTTTGAAAAAAATATCATCGTTTTCACACTTGGGTTCGCTCGTTTAAGTACTTGGGTTCGGTGTTTTTAATACTTGGGTTCGGTCATATTTTTGTCCTTATGGAACCGAAATGACTGAAATTTAGGATTCCTACTAAGAACCATGGTCTTTACACGAATCCATTAGAAAATCTGCCAACAGAAGACTTTTTATTTTCTTCATACAAAATTTTCATCGTTTTGATTACCATTTTGTCAATATTAGGTTCGGCCATAACTTTGGTCCTATGGCATCAAATTGACCAAAATTTTGGATACTTACTGAGAATCATGGTCTGTACCCGAATCAATCAAAAAATTTGCCAAAAGAAGATTTTGAAAAAAATATCATCGTTTTCACACTTGGGTTCGCTCGTTTAAGTACTTGGGTTCGGTGTTTTTAATACTTGGGTTCGGTCATATTTTTGTCCTTATGGAACCGAAATGACTGAAATTTAGGATTCCTACTAAGAACCATGGTCTTTACACGAATCCATCAGAAAATCTGCCAACAGAAGACTTTTTATTTTCTTCATACAAAATTTTCATCGTTTTGATTACCATTTTGTCAATATTAGGTTCGGCCATAACTTTGGCCCTATGGCATCAAATTGACTAAAATTTTGGATACTTACTGAGAATCATGGTCTGTACCCGAATCAATCAAAAAATTTGCCAAAAGAAGATTTTGAAAAAAATATCATCGTTTTCACACTTGGGTTCGCTCGTTTAAGTACTTGGGTTCGGCGTTTTTAATACTTGGGTTCGGTCGTATTTTTGTCCTTATGGAACCGAAATGACTGAAATTTTGGATTCCTACTAAGAACCATGGTCTTTACACGAATCCATCAGAAAATCTGCCAATAGAAGACTTTTTATTTTCTTCATAGAAAATTTTCATCGTTTTTATTACCATTTTGTCAATCTTAGGTTCGACCATGACTTTGGCCCTTTGGCATCAAATTGACTAAAATTTTGGATTCTTACTAAGAATTATGGTCTGTGTCCGAATCAATCATAAAATCAGCCGAAAGGAGATTTTTAATTTTCTCCATACAAAATTTTCGTGGTTTTATGGGCATTTTTTCAAACTTAGGTTCGGCCATAACTTTGGCCCTATGGCATCAAATTGACTAAAATTTTGGAAACTTACTAAGAATTTTGGTCTGTACCCGAATCAATCAAAAAATTTGCCAAAAGAAGATTTTGAAAAAAATATCATCGTTTTCACACTTGGGTTCGCTCGTTTAAGTACTTGGGTTCGGCGTTTTTAATACTCGGGTTCGGTCGTATTTTTGTCCTTATGGAACCGAAATGACTGAAATTTTGGATTCCTACTAAGAACCATGGTCTTTACACGAATCCATCAGAAAATCTGCCAACAGAAGACTTTTTATTTTCTTCATACAAAATTTTCATCGTTTTTATTACCATTTTGTCAATCTTATGTTCGGCCATAACTTTGGCCCAATGGCATCAAATTGACTAAAATTTTGGATTCTTACTAAGAATCATGGTCTGTGTCCGAATCAATCATAAAATCAGCTGAAAGGAGATTTTTAATTTTCTCCATACAAAATTTTCGTGGTTTTATGGGCATTTTTTCAAACTTAGGTTCAGCCATAACTTTGGCCCTATGGCATCAAATTGACTAAAATTTTGGATACTTACTAAGAATTATGGTCTGTACCCGAATCAATCAAAAAATTTGCCAAAAGAAGATTTTGAAAAAAATATCATCGTTTTCACACTTGGGTTCGCTCGTTTAAGTACTTGGGTTCGGCGTTTTTAATACTTGGGTTCGGTCGTATTTTTATCCTTATGGAACCGAAATGACTGAAATTTTGGATTCCTACTTAGAACCATGGTCTTTACACGAATCCATCAGAAAATCTGCCAACAGAAGACTTTTTATTTTCTTCATACAAAATTTTCATCGTTTTTATTACCACTTTGTCAATCTTATGTTCGGCCATAACTTTGGCCCTATGGCATCAAATTGACTAAAATTTTGGATACTTACTAAGAATCATGGTCTGTACCCGACTCAATCAAAAAATTTGCCAAAAGAAGATTTTGAAAAAAATATCATCGTTTTCACACTTGGGTTCGCTCGTTTAAGTACTTGGGTTCGGCGTTTTTAATACTTGGGTTCGGTCGTATTTTTGTCCTTATGGAACCGAAATGACTGAAATTTTGGATTCCTACTTAGAACCATGGTCTTTACACGAATCCATCAGAAAATCTGCCAACAGAAGACTTTTTATTTTCTTCATACAAAATTTTCATCGTTTTTATTACCACTTTGTCAATCTTATGTTCGGCCATAACTTTGGCCCTATGGCATCAAATTGACTAAAATTTTGGATACTTACTAAGAATCATGGTCTGTACCCGACTCAATCAAAAAATTTGCCAAAAGAAGATTTTGAAAAAAATATCATCGTTTTCACACTTGGGTTCGCTCGTTTAAGTACTTGGGTTCGGCGTTTTAAATACTTGGGTTCGGTCGTATTTTTGTCCTTATGGAACCGAAATGACTGAAATTTTGGATTCCTACTAAGAACCATGGTCTTTACACGAATCCATCAGAAAATCTGCCAACAGAAGACTTTTTATTTTCTTCATACAAAATTTTCATCGTTTTTATTACCATTTTGTCAATATTATGTTCGGCCATAACTTTGGCCCTATGGCATCAAATTGACTAAAATTTTGGATTCTTACTAAGAATCATGGTCTGTGTCCGAATCAATCAAAAAATTTGCCAAAAGAAGATTTTGAAAAAAATATCATCGTTTTCACACTTGGGTTCGCTCGTTTAAGTACTTGGGTTCGGTCGTATTTTTGTCCTTATGGAACCGAAATGACTGAAATTTGGATTCCTACTTAGAACCATGGTCTTTACACGAATCCATCAGAAAATCTGCCAACAGAAGACTTTTTATTTTCTTCATACAAAATTTTCATCGTTTTTATTACCATTGTAGTGGCTACGTCACAGGCACCCCCACCTCAACATTGTCGCAATACATTTTACCGCTGGGACTAACCAGCCAGTCATTAAACGCACTAGCTCTGAAGCAGACGTGTTATTCTTTTAACTCCCAATGTGTTTCCTCCCACACACACAATCAACATAGAGGTACCTACTGTACACCTCCAAAGTGGTGACCCCGACGTGATCTACAAGTGTGTGTGTGGGAACAATAGAGTGATAAGAGAGTGCAATATTATCTCGTGAACATTAAACAACAGTGCGTCAGAGACATCTAAAACAATGGCTTTCAGCCCAAGTAGTGTGTCCAGGGCTGCCCCCGAACCCGAGTTGAATGTGGTTTCTATAAATACCAAAATTCCGGAGTTTTGGAATGAACAGCCACGACTGTGGTTTCATCAGCTAGAGGCAATTTTGACTCCACAAAAAATTAGTGAGGATAATCGTTATCTAATTCTCGTCGCGAAATTAGGAAAAAACGAACTGCGACAAATCAGTGACATATTAAACAATCCCCCGGCAGAAAACAAATACCTGGCGGTGAAGACCAGACTCCTTCAGGTCTATGAAGAGTCAGAGGCCCAGCAACTCCTACAACTCCTTGGAGAGCTGGAACTAGGCGACCAGAAGCCTTCGCAACTCCTGCGAAGAATGAAAGAGTTGGCGATAAATAAACTTTCGGACGAGACGCTCAGGATTCTTTGGCTGGGACGCCTTCCGCAGACGGTTCGTGCCGTTCTGACGGTCAGCGAGGTGAAAGACATGGAAAAGCTATCGCAATTAGCTGACAAAATACTGGACACTACAAGAACTTTTGAGGTAGCTGAGGTTAGAGAGCAAACATCTTCAGCCATCGAGACGTTGACTCGGACCGTTGAAAAGTTACAATTGGAAATAGCGAGCTTACGCAGAGAACCACGAGGCCGCGAGCGACAACGTTCGACTTCCAGGGGCCGCCGGACAATTTTTCTAAATCGTTTCCGTGCACCACAGCCTGGGGATTCCAACTACCTGTGCTGGTACCATTATAAATTTGGCGCTAAGGCTCAGAAGTGTCAAGATCAATGTACTTACAAGGCAAAAAACGAACATTGACGCCCGCGATCGAGATAGTTGGCGTTGATAATACATCTCGATTATGTGTTACCGACCGCAAAAGTGGTATCAGATACTTAATTGATACAGGCGCCGATATTTCCGTCCTTTCTTCTCGAAAATTTCACTCATCAATGCCTACCGATTACAAACTATATGCAGCAAATGGAACCCAAATAAATACGTATGGTGAAAAATCTCTCGTTCTCGATCTAGGACTACGCAGACCTTTCCGGTGGACGTTCATCGTTGCTGATGTCAAACAATCTATCATCGGAGCAGATTTTTTACGGGCGAAGCAACTACTCGTAGATCTTCATGGAAGGAAATTGGTAGACAAGGTGACAACCCTAACCACCAGTACATCCATTACAAAGGATTCAAATGAAAATATTTACGCAGTAGACATAACAAACCCATATCACAAGTTATTATTGAAGTATCCCGAGTTAACAAGACCGGAATCTTTGAAAAATGCACCGAAACATGATATTTGTCATCATATTGTGACTACAGGCCCACCCATTCACGTTAAGGTACGTCCACTAAATCCTATCAAGTACAAAGCAGCCAAACAAGAATTCGAACACATGCTCGAGCTTGGAATCTGTCAACAATCCAACAGTCCGTGGGCGAATCCCTTACACATTGTAGATAAGGCAGACGGCGCAATTCGACCGTGTGGTGATTATCGCTTATTGAATGCCAAGACAGTCCCGGACCGATACCCGATTCCTCGCATATTAGATTTCACTTACGCATTGCACAAGCGACAAATATTTACAAAATTGGACCTATGCAGGGCATATCATCAAATTCCAATTGCAACCGAAGACATTCCTAAAACAGCAATTTTAACTCCTTTCGGTTTATACGAGTTCACTAAAATGAATTTTGGTCTCCGCAATGCGGGTCAGACTTTTCAAAGGTTCATAGACATGATATTTCGTGGACTGGACTTCGTTTTTGCTTATTTGGATGACATACTAATAGCGTCAGAAAACGAAGAACAACATTTACAACACCTTCAACAGGTATTATCCCGTTTGGACGAATTTGGTTTAACAATTAACGCAAGCAAATGTGAATTCGGAAAAAAGGAGATTAATTTCCTTGGTTACTGCGTCACAAGTGATGGAGTTACCCCTAATGAAGAAAAAGTTAAGGCTATTGTCAATTTCCCTCAACCCAGCACTATCGAAGAACTACGTCGATTCCTGGGAATGGTGAACTTCTACCGTAGTTCTATCCCTAAAGCTGCACAAATGCAAGGCCCGCTCAACGCATTCTTGCACAACTCCAAAAAGAAAGACAAAACACGAATTGAATGGACAGCATCTGCAAATGAGGCATTCCAACAGTGCAAAGATAGTCTAAAAAGCACTGCTACACTGTTTCACCCTGCTCTCGACGCAGGTTTAGCCCTAATGACGGACGCTTCTGAGACATGTGTCGGAGCTGTATTACAACAACTAGTCAAAAACAGCTGGCAACCACTGGGTTTTTTCTCGAAGAAATTGAGTGAAACCCAACAGAAATACAGCACCTATGATCGCGAGCTGTTGGCCATTTACATGGCAATCAAACACTTTCGCAGCATGACGGAAGGAAGAGAGCTGACGATATATACAGATCATAAACCTCTTACTTTTGCTCTTACAAAGAAAATTTCAACATCCGACACACCTCGAAGAATCAGGCAACTAGATTTCATTTCACAGTTTTGTTCTCAAATTAAATATGTTCCAGGTGGTGACAACCCTGTCGCAGATGCCCTTTCACGAATTCAAGAAATCACCTTACCTAGCTTGTTTGACAGCAAAGAACTAGCAGACGAGCAAAGTAAAGATAAAGAATTACAACAGCTAAAAAAGCAGAGTAATGTTCAATTTAAACTGATTACTTTGCCAAATTCAAATTGTCCAATAACTTGTGAAGTTTCAACAGCACGTGTAAGGCCATATCTACCAATGAAATTCCGCGAAAAAGCAATGGCCTCCGTTCATAACATGAGTCATGCGGGCATCAAAGCAACTCGACGTTTGATTACGCAGCGTTATTTCTGGTCTTTAATGAACAAAGATATAGCAGTGTGGGTAAAAAAATGCTTACTTTGTCAAAAAGCAAAAGTCAGTAGGCATACCATATCACCGCTTGGAGAATTCCATGATGTATCTCGATTCGAACATTTGCATATCGACATCATCGGACCGCTTCCAATTTCACAAGAAAACCGATATTGTGTAACGATGGTAGACAGAGAAACATCATGGCCAGAAACGATTCCAGTTAAAAACATTTACGCCGAAACGATAGCTGACGTTCTGATTGTTCATTGGATTTCAAGATTTGGTTGTCCGACCTTTATCACGACTGATCAGGGCCGGCAGTTTGAGTCTGACTTATTTAATCAACTGGTGAAGAGACTCGGCATCGAAAAGATTCATACTACCGCTTATAACCCAAAAGCCAACGGGAAAGTAGAACGCTATCATCGTACTCTCAAAGCTGCTATCATGGCAAAATGTGAAGGTAACGCACATTGGGTACAGGAATTACCAATCATACTATTGGGCCTCCGATCCGCCGTCAAGGATGATAAAGGCTACAGCCCAGCGCAAATGGTGTATGGTACATCTTTAGCGATTCCTGGAGATATTTTCGTGCCTTCTAGGCCGAAAATAAATGACACAGAATTCAACAAAAGACTGATGGACCATTTCCGAAACGTATCATGGCCAGAGGGAAGAGTCGCTACAGACCAAAGACACATTTTTATTCACCCTGATTTAACAACTTGCTCCCATGTTTTCCTCAGAAACGAAGTAAAGAAAGCTCTCACTCCACCGTACAAGGGTCCGTATGAGGTTTTCGAAAGAAAGGAAAAGTATTTTAGCTTAATAATAAATTCAAAAAAGGTAAACGTGTCTATCGATAGACTTAAACCGGCAATATATCAACCTATTAATGTTTCCGAAAAAAATAAACCAGCTGACCAAACATTATTCAGGGCAACTACTGAGTCAGCTGTAGACAGGGCAGGACGATCAACCGAAGTGGAAAGTGAACCGGTACTCTTAACCCCGTCAGCAAAATACGCTACACGTGCCGGACGAACCATCAAAAAACCAGTACGCTTCTCTTGAAAAGGTTCATTTCTAATTTCAACGATCACAAGATAGCATCATGGGTGCACAGTCAACGAAAGAAGAAGTTATCATCGCCCAGGCCGGTGGAGGGTCCTTCAGCCAGACAACACATCACATATCATTGGTCTCATTGGTATTAGTGTGCACCATCATCTTTATCGCCCTTGCCTTTATGGGGTGGAAGTTTTGCCGCAACAGGATAACGACCAGCATCATGGACAGGATGACAGGCCGAGTTGGAGCAGGGGACATTCCTGCTAACTTTCCCCGTCAACATCCCGTACATTTATAGTTTAAAAGGCGAATGCGCTCAGTGTAAAAAAGTGTATAATTAAAATTTTTCGTGCTATTTTGTGATAAATATTTTGAATTATTTTTTCCTTTTTTGTGTGTGTAATCATTCTTATGTTTTATAATGACACTTTATTTATTGCTTGTGGTTTTATGGCATATGATTTATCTTCGACAATTTTAATGCACCATTACAAATATTTTGTACAATGTATCTTTTACGATATTTAAATGTATTATGTATTTTTCGCAAATTTTGAATACTTTTTGTTTGTTTTACAATCCTTGACAATGTTGTTTTAATTCTATTTTGTTCGTGTAATATGTGACCATCTCACTTGGAGGGGAGGCATGTAGTGGCTACGTCACAGGCACCCCCACCTCAACATTGTCGCAATACATTTTACCGCTGGGACTAACCAGCCAGTCATTAAACGCACTAGCTCTGAAGCAGACGTGTTATTCTTTTAACTCCCAATGTGTTTCCTCCCACACACACAATCAACATAGAGGTACCTACTGTACACCTCCAAACCATTTTGTCAATCTTAGGTTCGGCCATAACTTTGGCCCTATGGCATCAAATTGACTAAAATTTTGGATACTTACTAAGAATCATGGTCTGTACCCGACTCAATCAAAAAATTTGCCAAAAGAAGATTTTGAAAAAAATATCATCGTTTTCACACTTGGGTTCGCTCGTTTAAGTACTTGGGTTCGGCGTTTTTAATACTTGGGTTCGGTCGTATTTTTGTCCTAATGGAACCGAAATGACTGAAATTTGGATTCTTACTTAGAACCATGGTCTTTACACGAATCCATCAGAAAATCTGCCAACAGAAGACTTTTTATTTTCTTCATACAAAATTTTCATCGTTTTTATTACCATTTTGTCAATCTTAGGTTCGGCCATAACTTTGGCCCTATGGCATCAAATTGACAAAAATTTTGGATAATTACTAAGAATCAAGGTCTGTACCCGAATGAATCATAAAATCAGCCGAAAGGAGATTTTGAAAAAAATATCATCGTTTTCACACTTGGGTTCGCTCGTTTAAGTACTTGGGTTCGGTGTTTTTAATACTTGGGTTCGGTCGTATTTTTATCCTTATGGAACCGAAATGACTGAAATTTTGGATTCCTACTTAGAACCATGGTCTTTACACGAATCCATCAGAAAATCTGCCAACAGAAGACTTTTTATTTTCTTCATACAAAATTTTCATCGTTTTTATTACCATTTTGTCAATCTTAGGTTCGGCCATAACTTTGGCCCTATGGCATCAAATTGACTAAAATTTTGGATTCTTACTTAGAATCATGGTCTGTATCCGAATCAATCATAAAATCAGCCGAAAGGAGATTTTTAATTTTCTCGATACAAAATTTTTGTGGTGTTATGGGCACTTTTTCAAACTTAGGTTCGGCCATAACTTTGGCCCTATGGCATCAAATTGACTAAAATTTTGGATACTTACTAAGAATCATGGTCTGTACCCGAATCAATCAAAAAATTTGCCAAAAGAAGATTTTGAAAAAAATATCATCGTTTTCACACTTGGGTTCGCTCGTTTAAGTACTTGGGTTCGGTCGTATTTTTGTCCTTATGGAACCGAAATGACTGAAATTTGGATTCCTACTTAGAACCATGGTCTTTACACGAATCCATCAGAAAATCTGCCAACAGAAGACTTTTTATTTTCTTCATACAAAATTTTCATCGTTTTTATTACCATTTTGTCAATCTTAGGTTCGGCCATAACTTTGGCCCTATGGCATCAAATTGACTTAAATTTTGGATACTTACTAAGAATCATGGTCTGTACCCGACTCAATCAAAAAATTTGCCAAAAGAAGATTTTGAAAAAAATATCATCGTTTTCACACTTGGGTTCGCTCGTTTAAGTACTTGGGTTCGGCGTTTTTAATACTTGGGTTCGGTCGTATTTTTGTCCTTATGGAACCGAAATGACTGAAATTTGGATTCCTACTTAGAACCATGGTCTTTACACGAATCCATCAGAAAATCTGCCAACAGAAGACTTTTTATTTTCTTCATACAAAATTTTCATCGTTTTTATTACCATTTTGTCAATCTTAGGTTCGGCCATAACTTTGGCCCTATGGCATCAAATTGACAAAAATTTTGGATAATTACTAAGAATCAAGGTCTGTACCCGAATGAATCATAAAATCAGCCGAAAGGAGATTTTGAAAAAAATATCATCGTTTTCACACTTGGGTTCGCTCGTTTAAGTACTTGGGTTCGGTGTTTTTAATACTTGGGTTCGGTCGTATTTTTATCCTTATGGAACCGAAATGACTGAAATTTTGGATTCCTACTTAGAACCATGGTCTTTACACGAATCCATCAGAAAATCTGCCAACAGAAGACTTTTTATTTTCTTCATACAAAATTTTCATCGTTTTTATTACCATTTTGTCAATCTTAGGTTCGGCCATAACTTTGGCCCTATGGCATCAAATTGACTAAAATTTTGGATTCTTACTTAGAATCATGGTCTGTATCCGAATCAATCATAAAATCAGCCGAAAGGAGATTTTTAATTTTCTCGATACAAAATTTTTGTGGTGTTATGGGCACTTTTTCAAACTTAGGTTCGGCCATAACTTTGGCCCTATGGCATCAAATTGACTAAAATTTTGGATACTTACTAAGAATCATGGTCTGTACCCGAATCAATCAAAAAATCAGCCGAAAGGAGATTTTTAATTTTCTCCAAACCAAATTTTCGTTGTTTTATGGGTATTTTTTTAAACTTAGGTTCGGCCATAACTTTGGCCCTATGGCATCAAATTGACTAAAATTTTGGATACTTACTAAGAATCATGGTCTGTACCCGAATCAATCAAAAAAATTGCCAAAAGAAGATTTTGAAAAAAATATCATCGTTTTCCCACTTGGGTTCGCTCGTTTAAGTACTTGGGTTCGGTCGTATTTTTTTCCTTATGGAACCGAAATGACTGAAATTTGGATTCCTACTTAGAACCATGGTCTTTACACGAATCCATCAGAAAATCTGCCAACAGAAGACTTTTTATTTTCTTCATACAAAATTTTCATCGTTTTTATTACCATTTTGTCAATCTTAGGTTCGGCTATAACTTTGGCCCTATGGCATCAAATTGACTAAAATTTTGGATACTTACTAATAATCATGGTCTGTACCCGACTCAATCAAAAAATTTGCCAAAAGAAGATTTTGAAAAAAATATCATCGTTTTCACACTTGGGTTCGCTCGTTAAAGTACTTGGGTTCGGCGTTTTAAATACTTGGGTTCGGTCGTATTTTTGTCCTTATGGAACCGAAATGACTGAAATTTTGGATTCCTACTAAGAACCATGGTCTTTACACGAATCCATCAGAAAATCTGCCAACAGAAGACTTTTTATTTTCTTCATACAAAATTTTCATCGTTTTTATTACCATTTTGTCAATATTATGTTCGGCCATAACTTTGGCCCTATGGCATCAAATTGACTAAAATTTTGGATTCTTACTAAGAATCATGGTCTGTGTCCGAATCAATCATAAAATCAGCTGAAAGGAGATTTTTAATTTTCTCCATACAAAATTTTCGTGGTTTTATGGGCATTTTTTCAAACTTAGGTTTGGCCATAACTTTGGCCCTATGGCATCAAATTGACTAAAATTTTGGATACTTACTAAGAATCATGGTTTGTACCCGAATCAATCAAAAAATTTGCCAATAGAAGATTTTGAAAAAAATATCATCGTTTTCACACTTGGGTTCGCTCGTTTAAGTACTTGGGTTCGGTCGTATTTTTGTCCTTATGGAACCGAAATGACTGAAATTTGGATTCCTACTTAGAACCATGGTCTTTACACGAATCCATCAGAAAATCTGCCAACAGAAGACTTTTTATTTTCTTCATACAAAATTTTCATCGTTTTTATTACCATTTTGTCAATCTTAGGTTCGGCCATAACTTTGGCCCTATGGCATCAAATTGACTTAAATTTTGGATACTTACTAAGAATCATGGTCTGTACCCGACTCAATCAAAAAATTTGCCAAAAGAAGATTTTGAAAAAAATATCATCGTTTTCACACTTGGGTTCGCTCGTTTAAGTACTTGGGTTCGGCGTTTTTAATACTTGGGTTCGGTCGTATTTTTGTCCTTATGGAACCGAAATGACTGAAATTTGGATTCCTACTTAGAACCATGGTCTTTACACGAATCCATCAGAAAATCTGCCAACAGAAGACTTTTTATTTTCTTCATACAAAATTTTCATCGTTTTTATTACCATTTTGTCAATCTTAGGTTCGGCCATAACTTTGGCCCTATGGCATCAAATTGACAAAAATTTTGGATAATTACTAAGAATCAAGGTCTGTACCCGAATGAATCATAAAATCAGCCGAAAGGAGATTTTGAAAAAAATATCATCGTTTTCACACTTGGGTTCGCTCGTTTAAGTACTTGGGTTCGGTGTTTTTAATACTTGGGTTCGGTCGTATTTTTATCCTTATGGAACCGAAATGACTGAAATTTTGGATTCCTACTTAGAACCATGGTCTTTACACGAATCCATCAGAAAATCTGCCAACAGAAGACTTTTTATTTTCTTCATACAAAATTTTCATCGTTTTTATTACCATTTTGTCAATCTTAGGTTCGGCCATAACTTTGGCCCTATGGCATCAAATTGACTAAAATTTTGGATTCTTACTTAGAATCATGGTCTGTATCCGAATCAATCATAAAATCAGCCGAAAGGAGATTTTTAATTTTCTCGATACAAAATTTTTGTGGTGTTATGGGCACTTTTTCAAACTTAGGTTCGGCCATAACTTTGGCCCTATGGCATCAAATTGACTAAAATTTTGGATACTTACTAAGAATCATGGTCTGTACCCGAATCAATCAAAAAATCAGCCGAAAGGAGATTTTTAATTTTCTCCAAACCAAATTTTCGTTGTTTTATGGGCATTTTTTCAAACTTAGGTTCGGCCATAACTTTGGCCCTATGGCATCAAATTGACTAAAATTTTGGATACTTACTAAGAATCATGGTCTGTACCCGAATCAATCAAAAAAATTGCCAAAAGAAGATTTTGAAAAAAATATCATCGTTTTCACACTTGGGTTCGCTCGTTTAAGTACTTGGGTTCGGTCGTATTTTTTTCCTTATGGAACCGAAATGACTGAAATTTGGATTCCTACTTAGAACCATGGTCTTTACACGAATCCATCAGAAAATCTGCCAACAGAAGACTTTTTATTTTCTTCATACAAAATTTTCATCGTTTTTATTACCATTTTGTCAATCTTAGGTTCGGCTATAACTTTGGCCCTATGGCATCAAATTGACTAAAATTTTGGATACTTACTAAGAATCATGGTCTGTACCCGACTCAATCAAAAAATTTGCCAAAAGAAGATTTTGAAAAAAATATCATCGTTTTCACACTTGGGTTCGCTCGTTTAAGTACTTGGGTTCGGCGTTTTTAATACTTGGGTTCGGTCGAATTTTTGTCCTTATGGAACCGAAATGACTGAAATTTGGATTCCTACTTAGAACCATGGTCTTTACACGAATCCATCAGAAAATCTGCCAACAGAAGACTTTTTATTTTCTTCATACAAAATTTTCATCAATTTTATTACCATTTTGTCAATCTTAGGTTCGGCCATAACTTTGGCCCTATGGCATCAAATTGACTAAAATTTTGGATACTTACTAAGAATCATGGTCTGTACCCGACTCAATCAAGAAATTTGCCAAAAGAAGATTTTGAAAAAAATATCATCGTTTTCACACTTGGGTTCGCTCGTTTAAGTACTTGGGTTCGGCGTTTTTAATACTAGGGTTCGGTCGTATTTTTGTCCTTATGGAACCGAAATGACTGAAATTTTGGATTCCTACTTAGAACCATGGTCTTTACACGAATCCATCAGAAAATCTGCCAACAGAAGACTTTTTATTTTCTTCATACAAAATTTTCATCGTTTTTATTACCATTTTGTCAATCTTAGGTTCGGCCATAACTTTGGCCCTATGGCATCAAATTGACTAAAATTTTGGATACTTACTAAGAATCATGGTCTGTACCAGACTCAATCAAAAAATTGCCAAAAGAAGATTTTGAAAAAAATATCATCGTTTTCACACTTGGGTTCGCTCGTTTAAGTACTTGGGTTCGGTCGTATTTTTGTCCTTATGGAACCGAAATGACTGAAATTTGGATTCCTACTTAGAACCATGGTCTTTACACGAATCCATCAGAAAATCTGCCAACAGAAGACTTTTTATTTTCTTCATACAAAATTTTCATCGTTTTTATTACCATTTTGTCAATCTTAGGTTCGGCAATAACTTTGGCCCTATGGCATCAAATTGACTAAAATTTTGGATACTTACTAAGAATCATGGTCTGTACCCGACTCAATCAAAAAATTTGCCAAAAGAAGATTTTGAAAAAAATATCATCGTTTTCACACTTGGGTTCGCTCGTTTAAGTACTTGGGTTCGGCGTTTTTAATACTTGGGTTCGGTCGTATTTTTGTCCTTATGGAACCGAAATGACTGAAATTTGGATTCCTACTAAGAACCATGGTCTTTACACGAATCCATCAGAAAATCTGCCAACAGAAGACTTTTAATTTTCTTCATACAAAATTTTCATCGTTTTTATTACCATTTTGTCAATCTTAGGTTCGGCCATAACTTTGGCCCTATGACATCAAATTGACTAAAATTTTGGATACTTACTAAGAATCAAGGTCTGTACCCGAATCAATCATAAAATCAGCCGAAAGGAGATTTTGAAAAAAATATCATCGTTTTCACACTTGGGTTCGCTCGTTTAAGTACTTGGGTTCGGTGTTTTTAATACTTGGGTTCGGTCGTATTTTTATCCTTATGGAACCGAAATGACTGAAATTTTGGATTCCTACTTAGAACCATGGTCTTTACACGAATCCATCAGAAAATCTGCCAACAGAAGACTTTTTATTTTCTTCATACAAAATTTTCATCGTTTTTATTACCATTTTGTCAATCTTAGGTTCGGCCATAACTTTGGCCCTATGGCATCAAATTGACTAAAATTTTGGATTCTTACTAAGAATCATGGTCTGTATCCGAATCAATCATAAAATCAGCCGAAAGGAGATTTTTTAATTTTCTCGATACAAAATTTTTGTGGTTTTATGGGCACTTTTTCAAACTTAGGTTCGGCCATAACTTTGGCCCTATGGCATCAAATTGACTAAAATTTTGGATACTTACTAAGAATCATGGTCTGTACCCGAATCAATCAAAAAATTTGCCAATAGAAGATTTTGAAAAAAATATCATCGTTTTCACACTTGGGTTCGCTCGTTTAAGTACTTGGGTTCGGTGTTTTTAATACTTGCGTTCGGTCATATTTTTGTCCTTATGGAACCGAAATGACTGAAATTTTGGATTCCTACTTAGAACCATGGTCTTTACACGAATCCATCAGAAAATCTTCCAACAGAAGACTTTTTATTTTCTTCATACAAAATTTTCATCGTTTTTATTACCATTTTGTCAATCTTAGGTTCGGCCATCACTCTGGCCCTATGGCATCAAATTGACTAAAATTTTGGATACTTACTAAAAATCATGGTCTGTACCCGAATCAATCAAAAAAATTGCCAAAAGAAGATTTTGAAAAAAATATCACCGTTTTCACACTTGGGTTCGCTCGTTTAAGTACTTGGGTTCGGTGTTTTTAATACTTGGGTTCGGTCGTATTTTTGCCCTTATGGAACCGAAATGACTGAAATTTTGGATTCCTACTTAGAACCATGGTCTTTACACGAATCCATCAGAAAATCTGCCAACAGAAGACTTTTTATTTTCTTCATACAAAATTTTCATCGTTTTTATTACCATTTTGTCAATCTTAGGTTCGGCCATAACTTTGGCCCTATGGCATCAAATTGACGAAAATTTTGGATACTTACTAAGAATCATGGTCTGTACCCGACTCAATCAAAAAATTTGCCAAAAGAAGATTTTGAAAAAAATATCATCGTTTTCACACTTGGGTTCGCTCGTTTAAGTACTTGGGATCGGCGTTTTTAATACTTGGGTTCGGTCGTATTTTTGTCCTTTTGGAACCGAAATGACTGAAATTTTGGATTCCTACTTAGAACCATGGTCTTTACACGAATCCATCAGAAAATCTGCCAACAGAAGACTTTTTATTTTCTTCATACAAAATTTTCATCGTTTTTATTACCATTTTGTCAAACTTAGGTTCGGCCATAACTTTGGCCCTATGGCATCAAATTGACTTAAATTTTGGATTCTTACTAAGAATCATGGTCTGTATCCGAATCAATCATAAAATCAGCCAAAAGGAGATTTTTAATTTTCTCCATACAAAATTTTCGTGGTTTTATGGGCACTTTTTCAAACTTAGGTTCGGCCATAACTTTGGCCCTATGGCATCAAATTGACTAAAATTTTGGATACTTACTAAGAATAATGGTCTGTACCCGACTCAATCAAAAAATTTGCCAAAAGAAGATTTTGAAAAAAATATCATCGTTTTCACACTTGGGTTCGCTCGTTTAAGTACTTGGGTTCGGCATTTTTAATACTTGGGTTCGGTCGTATTTTTGTCCTTATGGAACCGAAATGACTGAAATTTTGGATTCCTACTTAGAACCATGGTCTTTACACGAATCCATCAGAAAATCTGCCAACAGAAGACTTTTTATTTTCTTCATACAAAATTTTCATCGTTTTTATTACCATTTTGTCAATCTTAGGTTCGGCCATAACTTTGGCCCTATGGCATCAAATTGACTAAAATTTTGGATACTTACTAAGAATCATGGTCTGTACCCGAATCAATCAAAAAAATTGCTAAAAGAAGATTTTGAAAAAAATATCACCGTTTTCACACTTGGGTTCGCTCGTTTAAGTACTTGGGTTCGGTGTTTTTAATACTTGGTTTCGGTCGTATTTTTGTCCTTATGGAACCGAAATGACTGAAATTTTGGATTCCTACTTAGAACCATGGTCTTTACACGAATCCATCAGAAAATCTGCCAACAGAAGACTTTTTATTTTCTTCATACAAAATTTTCATCGTTTTTATTACCATTTTGTCAATCTTAGGTTCGGCCATAACTTTGGCCCTATGGCATCAAATTGACTAAAATTTTGGATTCTTACTAAGAATCATGGTCTGTATCCGAATCAATCATAAAATCAGCCAAAAGGAGATTTTTAATTTTCTCCGTACAAAATTTTCGTGGTTTTATGGGCACTTTTTCAAACTTAGGTTCGGCCATAACTTTGGCCCTATGGCATCAAATTGACTAAAATTTTGGATACTTACTAAGAATCATGGTCTGTACCCGAATCAATCAAAAAAATTGCCAAAAGAAGATTTTGAAAAAAATATCACCGTTTTCACACTTGGGTTCGCTCGTTTAAGTACTTGGGTTCGGCATTTTTAATACTTGGGTTCGGTCGTATTTTTGTCCTTATGGAACCGAAATGACTGAAATTTTGGATTCCTACTTAGAACCATGGTCTTTACACGAATCCATCAGAAAATCTGCCAACAGAAGACTTTTTATTTTCTTCTTACAAAATTTTCATCGTTTTTATTACCATTTTGCAATCTTAGGTTCGGCCATAACTTTGGCCCTATGGCATCAAATTGACTAAAATTTTGGATACTTACTAAGAATCATGGTCTGTACCCGAATCAATCAAAAAAATTGCTAAAAGAAGATTTTGAAAAAAATATCACCGTTTTCACACTTGGGTTCGCTCGTTTAAGTACTTGGGTTCGGTGTTTTTAATACTTGGTTTCGGTCGTATTTTTGTCCTTATGGAACCGAAATGACTGAAATTTTGGATTCCTACTTAGAACCATGGTCTTTACACGAATCCATCAGAAAATCTGCCAACAGAAGACTTTTTATTTTCTTCATACAAAATTTTCATCGTTTTTATTACCATTTTGTCAATCTTAGGTTCGGCCATAACTTTGGCCCTATGGCATCAAATTGACTAAAATTTTGGATTCTTACTAAGAATCATGGTCTGTATCCGAATCAATCATAAAATCAGCCAAAAGGAGATTTTTTATTTTCTTCATACAAAATTTTCATCATTTTTATTACCATTTTGTCAATCTTAGGTTCGGCCATAACTTTGGCCCTATGGCATCAAATTGACTAAAATTTTGGATTCTTACTAAGAATCATGGTCTGTATCCGATTCAATCATAAAATCAGCCAAAAGGAGATTTTTAATTTTCTCCGTACAAAATTTTCGTGGTTTTATGGGCACTTTTTCAAACTTAGGTTCGGCCATAACTTTGGCCCTATGGCATCAAATTGACTAAAATTTTGGATACTTACTAAGAATCATGGTCTGTACCCGAATCAATCAAAAAAATTGCCAAAAGAAGATTTTGAAAAAAATATCACCGTTTTCACACTTGGGTTCGCTCGTTTAAGTACTTGGGTTCGGTGTTTTTAATACTTGGGTTCGGTCGTATTTTTGCCCTTATGGAACCGAAATGACTGAAATTTTGTATTCCTACTTAGAACCATGGTCTTTACACGAATCCATCAGAAAATCTGCCAACAGAAGACTTTTTATTTTCTTCATACAAAATTTTCATCGTTTTTATTACCATTTTGTCAATATTAGGTTCGGCCATAACTTTGGCCTTAAGGTATCAAATTGACTAAAATTTTCGATACTTACTAAGAATCATGGTCTGTACCCGTATCAATCAAAAAATTTGCCAAAAGAAGATTTTGAAAAAAATATCATCGTTTTCACACTTGGGTTCGCTCGTTTAAGTACTTGGGTTCGGTGTTTTTAATACTTGGGTTCGGTCGTATTTTTGTCCTTATGGAACCGTAATGACTGAAATTTTGGATTCCTACTTAGAACCATGGTCTTTACACGAATCTATCAGAAAATCTGCCAACAGAAGACTTTTTATTTTCTTCATACAAAATTTTCATCGTTTTTATTACCATTTTGTCAATCTTAGGTTCGGCCATAACTTTGGCCCTATGGCATCAAATTGACTAAAATTTTGGATACTTACTAAGAATCATGGTCTGTACCCGAATCAATCAAAAAAATTGCCAAAAGAAGATTTTGAAAAAAATATCACCGTTTTCACACTTGGGTTCGCTCGTTTAAGTACTTGGGTTCGGCATTTTTAATACTTGAGTTCGGTCGTATTTTTGTCCTTATGGAACCGAAATGACTGAAATTTTGGATTCCTACTTAGAACCATGGTCTTTACACGAATCCATCAGAAAATCTGCCAACAGAAGACTTTTTATTTTCTTCATACAAAATTTTCATCGTTTTTATTACCATTTTGTCAATCTTAGGTTCGGCCATAACTTTGGCCCTATGGCATCAAATTGACTAAAATTTTGGATTCTTACTAAGAATCATGGTCTGTATCCGAATCAATCATAAAATCAGCCAAAAGGAGATTTTTTATTTTCTTCATACAAAATTTTCATCGTTTTTATTACCATTTTGTCAATCTTAGGTTCGGCCATAACTTTGGCCCTATGGCATCAAATTGACTAAAATTTTGGATACTTACTAAGAATCATGGTCTGTACCCGAATCAATCAAAAAAATTGCCAAAAGAAGATTTTGAAAAAAATATCACCGTTTTCACACTTGGGTTCGCTCGTTTAAGTACTTGGGTTCGGCATTTTTAATACTTGGGTTCGGTCGTATTTTTGTCATAATGGAACCGAAATGACTGAAATTTTGGATTCCTTCTTAGAACCATGGTTGTTTCGATAGCTCTTGGAAACCTATGATCTTTTGGGAAGCGCGAATTTTGTGCTGAAGGAAATAGGGAACGAAATGAAACTGGGAAAGGATGCCACCAGAATATTGAATGTCCTACCTTAGTATCGTGTGGAATCCTCTCGTGTTCCCTCTTGTAGTTGCACAAAACTGACTGACCATGAAAAAACACTTGCCAGTTGCCTATGACAATGTGGTTCTCAGCGAGGTAGAAATTGTACTAAATCTGCAGGAACAATCCTTCTCCTGGTGACAGATAGTGGGTAGGGTAATATTGGTAGGTAGGTCGGACAGTATGGAAGTAGGGAATATGGAATGTGTAGGTACTGTTTATGAGTATGTGCCCGAACATATACCGCCCGCCAAAAAATACCAATTTTTCCAAAACCTATCGAAACTGGTCGATTCCGAAAGAATACAAAATATATGAAAAGAAACCTACCCCTAAAATTTAATCTATTCCTTACAAACTAGGTGCACGTGAAACTTAAGACTAAACGTGCAAAACGTACAGGAAAAAATAAATAATAATAACTAATAAACCTGAATCGCAATCGATACGAAACCATGGAAGGCATAAAAGACAAACAAAATAATATATGAACATATACCATGATTCATATAAAAAAAAAAAAAGAAAAATATATTTATTACTCTCTATTCTACAGGTAAAAGGCAAAGCTTTGCCACAGGCCGCAGATATAAACCGTCGCTGGTTTTCACTGAGGCTACTCTTACGACCCCGTCAGAGCCCGGTTTCACCTCCCTTATCCTGCCGAGCGGCCATTTTAATGGAGGACTCCTAGCATCCTTGATAACCACGAGGTCATTGACTTGCAGATTACGGGTAGCCTTATACCATTTGACGCGATTTTGAAGCGCTTGTAAATATTCGGTATTCCAGCGCTGCCAAAAATGTTGGGTCATTTTCTGTAAATGTTCCCAGCGATTGAGACGATTGAATTTAACCTGCGAATAGTTGTATTCGGGAATCGAAATTAAGGGTTCTCCAATTAAGAAGTGACCTGGAGTTAGGGCCTGAATGTCTTCAGGGTCTGATGTTAGAGGACAAAGAGGTCGAGAATTTAGTATGGCCTCTATTTTATTTAATATAGTTGTAAATTCCTCAAACGTTAATGAATTGTCCCCTATGACTCGTTTTAAATGATTTTTTACAACTCGTATGTTCCCTTCCCATAGTCCGCCAAAGTGAGGACTGGAAGGAGGGTTAAAGTTCCACACTATTCCCTTTTCTGAACATGTACGCATGACTTGTTCATCATTACTACAACTATTTAAAAATTTTTGCGTTCCTATCAAATGCCGTTTCGCCCCAACGAAGTTCGTGCCGCAATCCGAATAAATGGCCTGACAAATACCTCGTCGTGAAACGAACCTATCGAGAGTAGCGATGAAGGCCTCAGACGAGAGATCCGAGAGGACCTCGAGATGAATCGCCTTCGTTGACATGCAGACAAAAATTGCAAAGTACGCCTTGTACGTTTTAGCACCTCTGCGTTTTCCTTCTTTTAGGATATACGGGCCGGCCAAATCCACTCCCACAAGACTGAAGACGCGGTTCGGTGTGACACGCGCTTCTGGCAGACTGGCCATGAGTGGAGCTGACGGGGATGATCGCAATCTTGCGCATCTCACGCATTTTGAAACTAAGCTCTTTATTTTATTGCGGGCAGATATAATCCAGTAATTTTGTTGAATTAGAAATTGCAAGGTTCGTGACCCTGCATGCAAATAGACCTTATGGTAATATAATATAAGAAGCTCGGCTATTTTACTATTTTTTGCAAGTATTATTGGAAACTTAGTGTTGTAATTTAAATGAGAATTACAAAGCCGCCCGCCAACGCGAAGTAAATTCTCGTGGTCAATAAAAACATTTAATTTTTGAAAGGTCACTGGGGTCACCCCGACCCCTTTGAGTTTTCTGATTTCATCCGGAAAATGGAACTGCTGATCGCATTTTAAAATAACCTTAACGCGTGATTTCTTTCAGAGAAGGTCAGAATTCCGAATCTGCGTGCATCCTTGCTCCGTTGCCGCACATTATGTATGAATCTAATGGACCAAGCAACTATATTCTGAAGACGTGTCCACGAAGAAAAGCGGGAAAATTCTAGGCCTTCATAATAATCAAACGTTGGCCCGTGAACTGTTGAAACGTGGGACTTAACCTCCGGCAGTTCTTCAACCTTTAATGCATCCGGTAAAGTTAAGGGCCACATCGGCAACGACTGAGTTAACCACGGAGGGCCTTGAAACCATAATTCGTTATCTTTAATTTGAGGAGGAAATAAACCGCGAGAAGCTAAATCCGCTGGATTCTCCTTCGAAATAACATGGTACCACTTTGCGTCCGCGACTTGATCGAGTATCTTAATTACGCGGTTCGCGACAAAAGTTTTTAATGTATGAGGAGGTGCCTTAATCCATGACAAAACAATTGTCGAATCAGAAAACAATATAACCTCGGTAATTTTTATAAGATTTTCAATCGACGACCTAGTCATTTTTACTAGCTTTGAAAGCAGGTAAGCTCCCATGAGCTCGAGGCGTGGTATTGACAATGTTTTTAATGGTGCAACTTTAGATTTGCTAGCAAGCAATGTTACTTTAGGCTGTGCTTCATTCGTAACCAAATAAACGCAAGCAGCATAACCCAATTCGCTCGCATCCGAAAACCCCACTAAAATACAGTTCGACCCTTTAATTGTATTGCAATGTCTAGGTATTTGTAAATACCGTAAAGTTGGTAATTCGTCTAAGAATTTTTGCCATAAACAAACAATGTTTTCAGGGAGCGAATCATCCCAACCTATCTTACTTTTCCACATTTCTTGCAGTAGACATTTTACCTTGAAAACAACGGGGGTTATTAAACCAATCGGATCGAAAATGCGAGCAACGCAGCTCAATATGGCGCGTTTTGAAAATACCCTTGCCTTTTCTTCTACCGAGTACGAAAAGGTATCCTTTTCAGGATCCCAAATTAAACCTAATATTTTTAATGAGCAAGATGTTCCGTCATCAAATGCAACCTGACCACTTGTGTGGATCCGATGTTCAATTGGAATGTTATTTAACAACGGAAGCGAATTACTCATCCATTTCCTTAATTGAAAACCTCCTTTTTCAAGGAGTTCTTTCAGCTCCATTTGAAGCTGAGAAGCGCTGTCTGGCTCCCATTCGCCAGTAACAATGTCGTCAACATATGTATCGAACAACAGTGCCTTAGAGGCCTTTGGAAATTGTGCACCTTCATCTTTCACTAGCTGATGTAACGTCCTTATTGCCAGATACGGCGAAGAGGTCACGCCGAACGTGACCGTGCCAAGTGTATATTGCCCTACTGGCTCTAAGGGAGAAAAACGCCAAAAAATTCTTTGAAAGCTAGTATCCTCTTCTCTGATTGGAATTTGCAGAAACATCTTTTGAATATCCGTAGTGAATACTATAGGATATAAACGAAACTTTAATAAGATATGACCTATTTCATTTTGTAATTTAGGACCCGAATATAAACAATCATTTAATGAAATTTGTTTATCTGATTTACAGGAGGCGTCAAAGACAACCCGAATTTTTATATCATTACCAATTTTTTGCACAACCGGATGATGTGGAATGTAGTTCGCATTCTGTATTTCAGTCGATTGGGGAATTCTCGACATGAAGCCTTGCTCTAAAAAGTCTTTCATGTATTTACGATAATGTTCCGCTAATGTCGGATTTAAAGACAAACGTTTTTCCAAATTGTAAAATCTTTTAAGTGCGATTTCATACGTGCTTCCTATATCTGCTTGACATTTATTTTTAAAAGGTAATGCTACTATATACCTGCCGCAAACATCCCGTTGAACCGTGGACTGATATATGCGTTCGCATTCATTGTCTTCTTTACTTTGAATAACCTCATTAGGAATCTCCTCTACTTCCCAGAAACGTCTTACCGCGTAATTTAAATCGCTGTTTTCTACTGCAGTTAGAGCTGATGTCACAAAGGTTTGTGTTAAACCGTACTCCTGAACACATGAGCCCATAATAATGTATCCGAATATTGTATTAACAGCTATCAAATCACGGCTTGAAATATAACCTTTCCTCCATATTTTTGCAATCAAGTCAGACCCCAATAGGAAATCTATCTCTCCTGGATTTTGAAATTCTGGATCCGCCAGATTTAGGCCTTTAAATTCTTCAGACATATCTTGAAAGTTTATAGCCGGGAGATTTGACGTAATATTGGAGATTATCACTGCCTGCCCTGAAATCCAAGAGCTGTTTTTCAAGGAAAATATTTTACAAGTAACTAAACCTTGTACATTATTTACTGTTGTGTTATTGATTCCTCGTACATTACCGTTCCATGCTTCCGATTTTAAACCCAATATATTACATAATCTCTTGGATATGAAAGAAACCTCGCTACCCGTATCAATTAAAATCCTAGCATTGTGTTTACGTCCCGAATTATCTAAAAATTCTGCCAGCGCGGTAGGCAATATCGATCGCTTAGTCAATCCAAACACAGCGTTGCAGACTGGGCTATCGTTTCCAGCATCGCGGTTGTTTGGCGAAGGGGATCTTTCATCGCTATGTAGCAGAGTATTATGCGTTCGGTTGCACATTTTGCATCGAAATTTTGAACGACAATATTTAATAAGGTGAGGATTTAAACAGTTGAAACATAACCGTTCCCTTTTAACGAAGTCTCTCCTACTGGCTAAATTCAATAAAAGAAATTCTTCGCATTTTGTAATATGATGCGAGGCTTTGCATTTTCGGCAAGTAATTTTGTCATTATTGTCATTTGAAACAAATAAGACTCGTTTAACCTTCCGATTGTCTTTAATATCAGATAACATGTTTATACGGTTTTGAGATGCTAAAAACTGAATTAATTTTTCTATGTTCGGAATCTCATCTTTTTCCACTCTAGTTTCAAATGCCCGGCGTGTTTGTGAATCTATTTTTTGTAAAACTAAATGACATAAAAATTCATCGAACAATTTTTCTCTATTTAATTCGTGAAGTCCCGCAAGATTTTCTCGTAGAGAATTTAAAATATCTACATTGTTGGAGAAATTACAATTCAAAATAGCGTTAACATAATGTATAAATAATGCCCGGGACTCGGAATAGTGATTTAATAAAGTCTCCCACGCCAATTCATAATTCTCTTGTATTAAAGGAATAGTTCTAACCAGAGATAAAGCCGTGTCTTTTAAACAACTAAGTAGGTAATGAAATTTTTCAATTTTACTCAGAGAACTGTTCTCATGCACAATACTCCTGAAGATATTAAAAAAGGGTGGCCAATCTCTAATATGCCCACTGAATGATGGAATTTTTATCTCTGGCGCAAGAAAACTACGACCGGGGCGTTGTACTTCCTCGCCTGACGTGTCATGATGACATTGACTTTCATTTTGACTCGCTTCGTAAGCATCACGTGCCGACGTAACTTCGAAAAACAATTCTTCAAATACACGCGAAACTTCCAATATATCATTTTTCGATTCGAAATCGGGAAGTGAAACCAGATCTGACAGTTCGCATTGAATATTTTGAAATTCCTCATAGGTTGCTTCGACCTTTACCATTCGAGCCCTGAATTGGCATAACTTTGACTTTTTATCTAAATCTTTAACAAGATCATAAGCCGCCTGAATTCGACCGAATAATCTTTGACGCTTTAATTTTAAAGAACAAATTTTATTTGCGATTTTATCCATTTTGAAATATTTGACTGTGAATACTACCTACCTTGAAATTCACCCGTTCTTAGAAGTAACTTTGTAAGAATACTATAATAATCGAAAATAATCTAGTGATTATTGAAACTATTGAAAATTGATTATTGAAAACTATTAACCATTTAACCATTTGAATACAATTTCTACGCATAAATAACTAATCTATCCGGCTCGAAGGACCAATGTTTCGATAGCTCTTGGAAACCTATGATCTTTTGGGAAGCGCGAATTTTGTGCTAAAGGAAATAGGGAACGAAATGAAACTGGGAAAGGATGCCACCAGAATATTGAATGTCCTACCTTAGTATCGTGTGGAATCCTCTCGTGTTCCCTCTTGTAGTTGCACAAAACTGACTGACCATGAAAAAACACTTGCCAGTTGCCTATGACAATGTGGTTCTCAGCGAGGTAGAAATTGTACTAAATCTGCAGGAACAATCCTTCTCCTGGTGACAGATAGTGGGTAGGGTAATATTGGTAGGTAGGTCGGACAGTATGGAAGTAGGGAATATGGAATGTGTAGGTACTGTTTATGAGTATGTGCCCGAACAATGGTCTTTACACGAATCCATCAGAAAATCTGCCAACAGAAGACTTTTTATTTTCTTCATACAAAATTTTCATCGTTTTTATTACCATTTTGTCAATCTTAGGTTCGGCCATAACTTTGGCCCTATGGCATCAAATTGACTAAAATTTTGGATACTTACTAAGAATCATGGTCTGTACCCGAATCAATCAAAAAAATTGCTAAAAGAAGATTTTGAAAAAAATATCACCGTTTTCACACTTGGGTTCGCTCGTTTAAGTACTTGGGTTCGGTGTTTTTAATACTTGGTTTCGGTCGTATTTTTGTCCTTATGGAACCGAAATGACTGAAATTTTGGATTCCTACTTAGAACCATGGTCTTTACACGAATCCATCAGAAAATCTGCCAACAGAAGACTTTCTATTTTCTTCATACAAAATTTTCATCGTTTTTATTACCATTTTGTCAATCTTAGGTTCGGCCATAACTTTGGCCCTATGGCATCAAATTGACTAAAATTTTGGATTCTTACTAAGAATCATGGTCTGTATCCGAATCAATCATAAAATCAGCTAAAAGGAGATTTTTTATTTTTTTCATACAAAATTTTCATCGTTTTTATTACCATTTTGTCAATCTTAGGTTCGGCCATAACTTTGGCCCTATGGCATCAAATTGACTAAAATTTTGGATTCTTACTAAGAATCATGGTCTGTATCCGAATCAATCATAAAATCAGCCAAAAGGAGATTTTTAATTTTCTCCGTACAAAATTTTCGTGGTTTTATGGGCACTTTTTCAAACTTAGGTTCGGCCTTAACTTTGGCCCTATGGCATCAAATTGACTAAAATTTTGGATACTTACTAAGAATCATGGTCTGTACCCGAATCAATCAAAAAAATTGCCAAAAGAAGATTTTGAAAAAAATATCACCGTTTTCACACTTGGGTTCGCTCGTTTAAGTACTTGGGTTCGGTGTTTTTAATACTTGGGTTCGGTCGTATTTTTGCCCTTATGGAACCGAAATGACTGAAATTTTGTATTCCTACTTAGAACCATGGTCTTTACACGAATCCATCAGAAAATCTGCCAACAGAAGACTTTTTATTTTCTTCATACAAAATTTTCATCGTTTTTATTACCATTTTGTCAATATTAGGTTCGGCCTTAACTTTGGCCCTAAGGTATCAAATTGACTAAAATTTTGGATACTTACTAAGAATCATGGTCTGTACCCGTATCAATCAAAAAATTTGCCAAAAGAAGATTTTGAAAAAAATATCATCGTTTTCACACTTGGGTTCGCTCGTTTAAGTACTTGGGTTCGGTGTTTTTAATACTTGGGTTCGGTCGTATTTTTGTCCTTATGGAACCGTAATGACTGAAATTTTGGATTCCTACTTAGAACCATGGTCTTTACACGAATCTATCAGAAAATCTGCCAACAGAAGACTTTTTATTTTCTTCATACAAAATTTTTATCGTTTTTATTACCATTTTGTCAATCTTAGGTTCGGCCATAACTTTGGCCCTATGGCATCAAATTGACTAAAATTTTGGATTCTTACTAAGAATCATGGTCTGTATCCGAATCAATCATAAAATCAGCCGAAAGGAGATTTTTAATTTTCTTCATACAAAATTTTCGTGGTTTTATGGGCACTTTTTCAAACGTAGGTTCGGCCATAACTTTGGCCCTATGGCATCAAATTGACTAAAATTTTGGATACTTACTAAGAATCATGGTCTGTACACGACTTAATCAAAAAATTTGCCAAAAGAAGATTTTGAAAAAAATATCATCGTTTTCACACTTGGGTTCGCTCGTTTAAGTACTTGGGTTCGGCGTTTTTAATACTTGGGTTCGGTCGTATTTTTGTCCTTATGGAGCCGAAATGACTGAAATTTTGGATTCCTACTTAGAACCATGGTCTTTACACGAATCCATCAGAAAATCTGCCAACAGAAGACTTTTTATTTTCTTCATACAAAATTTTCATCGTTTTTATTACCATTTTGTCAATCTTAGGTTCGGCCATAACTTTGGCCCTATGGCATCAAATTGACTAAAATTTTGGATACTTACTAAGAATCATGGTTTGTACCCGAATCAATCAAAAAAATTGCTAAAAGAAGATTTTGAAAAAAATATCACCGTTTTCACACTTGGGTTCGCTCGTTTAAGTACTTGGGTTCGGTCGTATTTTTGTCCTTATGGAACCGAAATGACTGAAATTTGGATTTCTTCTTAGAACCATGGTCTTTACACGAATCCATCAGAAAATCTGCCAACCGAAGACTTTTTATTTTCTTCATACAAAATTTTCATCGTTTTTATTACCATTTTGTCAATCTTAGGTTCGGCCATAACTTTGGCCCTATGGCATCAAATTGACTAAAATTTTGGATACTTACTAAGAATCATGGTCTGTACCCGAATCAATCAAAAAAATTGCTAAAAGAAGATTTTGAAAAAAATATCACCGTTTTCACACTTGGGTTCGCTCGTTTAAGTACTTGGGTTCGGTGTTTTTAATACTTGGTTTCGGTCGTATTTTTGTCCTTATGGAACCGAAATGACTGAAATTTTGGATTCCTACTTAGAACCATGGTCTTTACACGAATCCATCAGAAAATCTGCCAACAGAAGACTTTTTATTTTCTTCATACAAAATTTTCATCGTTTTTATTACCATTTTGTCAATCTTAGGTTCGGCCATAACTTTGGCCCTATGGCATCAAATTGACTAAAATTTTGGATTCTTACTAAGAATCATGGTCTGTATCCGAATCAATCATAAAATCAGCCAAAAGGAGATTTTTAATTTTCTCCGTACAAAATTTTCGTGGTTTTATGGGCACTTTTTCAAACTTAGGTTCGGCCATAACTTTGGCCCTATGGCATCAAATTGACTAAAATTTTGGATACTTACTAAGAATCATGGTCTGTACCCGAATCAATCAAAAAAATTGCCAAAAGAAGATTTTGAAAAAAATATCACCGTTTTCACACTTGGGTTCGCTCGTTTAAGTACTTGGGTTCGGTGTTTTTAATACTTGGGTTCGGTCGTATTTCTGCCCTTATGGAACCGAAATGACTGAAATTTTGTATTCCTACTTAGAACCATGGTCTTTACACGAATCCATCAGAAAATCTGCCAACAGAAGACTTTTTATTTTCTTCATACAAAATTTTCATCGTTTTTATTACCATTTTGTCAATCTTAGGTTCGGCCATAACTTTGGCCCTATGGCATCAAATTGACTAAAATTTTGGATTCTTACTAAGAATCATGGTCTGTATCCGAATCAATCATAAAATCAGCCGAAAGGAGATTTTTAATTTTCTTCATACAAAATTTTCGTGGTTTTATGGGCACTTTTTCAAACGTAGGTTCGGCCATAACTTTGGCCCTATGGCATCAAATTGACTAAAATTTTGGATACTTACTAAGAATCATGGTCTGTACACGACTCAATCAAAAAATTTGCCAAAAGAAGATTTTGAAAAAAATATCATCGTTTTCACACTTGGGTTCGCTCGTTTAAGTACTTGGGTTCGGCGTTTTTAATACTTGGGTTCGGTCGTATTTTTGTCCTTATGGAGCCGAAATTACTGAAATTTTGGATTCCTACTTAGAACCATGGTCTTTACACGAATCCATCAGAAAATCTGCCAACAGAAGACTTTTTATTTTCTTCATACAAAATTTTCATCGTTTTTATTACCATTTTGTCAATCTTAGGTTCGGCCATAACTTTGGCCCTATGGCATCAAATTGACTAAAATTTTGGATACTTACTAAGAATCATGGTTTGTACCCGAATCAATCAAAAAAATTGCTAAAAGAAGATTTTGAAAAAAATATCACCGTTTTCACACTTGGGTTCGCTCGTTTAAGTACTTGGGTTCGGTGTTTTTAATACTTGGTTTCGGTCGTATTTTTGTCCTTATGGAACCGAAATGACTGAAATTTTGAATTCCTACTTAGAACCATGGTCTTTACACGAATCCATCAGAAAATCTGCCAACAGAAGACTTTTTATTTTCTTCATACAAAATTTTCATCGTTTTTATTACCATTTTGTCAATCTTAGGTTCGGCCATAACTTTGGCCCTATGGCATCAAATTGACTAAAATTTTGGATTCTTACTAAGAATCATGGTCTGTATCCGAATCAATCATAAAATCAGCCAAAAGGAGATTTTTTATTTTCTTCATACAAAATTTTCATCGTTTTTATTACCATTTTGTCAATCTTAGGTTCGGCCATAACTTTGGCCCTATGGCATTAAATTGACTAAAATTTTGGATACTTACTAAGAATCATGGTCTGTACCCGAATCAATCAAAAAAATTGCTAAAAGAAGATTTTGAAAAAAATATCACCGTTTTCACACTTGGGTTCGCTCGTTTAAGTACTTGGGTTCGGTGTTTTTAATACTTGGTTTCGGTCGTATTTTTGTCCTTATGGAACCGAAATGACTGAAATTTTGGATTCCTACTTAGAACCATGGTCTTTACACGAATCCATCAGAAAATCTGCCAACAGAAGACTTTTTATTTTCTTCATACAAAATTTTCATCGTTTTTATTACCATTTTGTCAATCTTAGGTTCGGCCATAACTTTGGCCCTATGGCATCAAATTGACTAAAATTTTGGATTCTTACTAAGAATCATGGTCTGTATCCGAATCAATCATAAAATCAGCCAAAAGGAGATTTTTAATTTTCTCCGTACAAAATTTTCGTGGTTTTATGGGCACTTTTTCAAACTTAGGTTCGGCCTTAACTTTGGCACTATGGCATCAAATTGACTAAAATTTTGGATACTTACTAAGAATCATGGTCTGTACCCGAATCAATCAAAAAAATTGCCAAAAGAAGATTTTGAAAAAAATATCACCGTTTTCACACTTGGGTTCGCTCGTTTAAGTACTTGGGTTCGGTGTTTTTAATACTTGGGTTCGGTCGTATTTTTGCCCTTATGGAACCGAAATGACTGAAATTTTGTATTCCTACTTAGAACCATGGTCTTTACACGAATCCATCAGAAAATCTGCCAACAGAAGACTTTTTATTTTCTTCATACAAAATTTTCATCGTTTTTATTACCATTTTGTCAATCTTAGGTTCGGCCATAACTTTGGCCCTATGGCATTAAATTGACTAAAATTTTGGATACTTACTAAGAATCATGGTCTGTACCCGAATCAATCAAAAAAATTGCTAAAAGAAGATTTTGAAAAAAATATCACCGTTTTCACACTTGGGTTCGCTCGTTTAAGTACTTGGGTTCGGTGTTTTTAATACTTGGTTTCGGTCGTATTTTTGTCCTTATGGAACCGAAATGACTGAAATTTTGGATTCCTACTTAGAACCATGGTCTTTACACGAATCCATCAGAAAATCTGCCAACAGAAGACTTTTTATTTTCTTCATACAAAATTTTCATCGTTTTTATTACCATTTTGTCAATCTTAGGTTCGGCCATAACTTTGGCCCTATGGCATCAAATTGACTAAAATTTTGGATTCTTACTAAGAATCATGGTCTGTATCCGAATCAATCATAAAATCAGCCAAAAGGAGATTTTTAATTTTCTCCGTACAAAATTTTCGTGGTTTTATGGGCACTTTTTCAAACTTAGGTTCGGCCTTAACTTTGGCACTATGGCATCAAATTGACTAAAATTTTGGATACTTACTAAGAATCATGGTCTGTACCCGAATCAATCAAAAAAATTGCCAAAAGAAGATTTTGAAAAAAATATCACCGTTTTCACACTTGGGTTCGCTCGTTTAAGTACTTGGGTTCGGTGTTTTTAATACTTGGGTTCGGTCGTATTTTTGCCCTTATGGAACCGAAATGACTGAAATTTTGTATTCCTACTTAGAACCATGGTCTTTACACGAATCCATCAGAAAATCTGCCAACAGAAGACTTTTTATTTTCTTCATACAAAATTTTCATCGTTTTTATTACCATTTTGTCAATATTAGGTTCGGCCTTAACTTTGGCCCTAAGGTATCAAATTGACTAAAATTTTGGATACTTACTAAGAATCATGGTCTGTACCCGTATCAATCAAAAAATTTGCCAAAAGAAGATTTTGAAAAAAATATCATCGTTTTCACACTTGGGTTCGCTCGTTTAAGTACTTGGGTTCGGTGTTTTTAATACTTGGGTTCGGTCGTATTTTTGTCCTTATGGAACCGTAATGACTGAAATGTTGGATTCCTACTTAGAACCATGGTCTTTACACGAATCTATCAGAAAATCTGCCAACAGAAGACTTTTTATTTTCTTCATACAAAATTTTCATCGTTTTTATTACCATTTTGTCAATCTTAGGTTCGGCCATAACTTTGGCCCTATGGCATCAAATTGACTAAAATTTTGGATTCTTACTAAGAATCATGGTCTGTATCCGAATCAATCATAAAATCAGCCGAAAGGAGATTTTTAATTTTCTTCATACAAAATTTTCGTGGTTTTATGGGCACTTTTTCAAACGTAGGTTCGGCCATAACTTTGGCCCTATGGCATCAAATTGACTAAAATTTTGGATACTTACTAAGAATCATGGTCTGTACACGACTCAATCAAAAAAATTGCTAAAAGAAGATTTTGAAAAAAATATCACCGTTTTCACACTTGGGTTCGCTCGATTAAGTACTTGGGTTCGGTGTTTTTAATTTTTTTTTTTTTTTTTTTTTTTACATGAATACCTCACAAGAGTCCCAACTGCTCCCGTCTGAAGCCAGTGAGACTATGGCATCCCCAATTGGAGTATGTTGTGAGGCTGAGGGTAGTGGGGAGGGGAAGGAGATAGGGAAGAGGAAGGTGGGGAAGTACCTGGCTATTCAGATCTGGTCACCAAACACGGCTAATGCCGTTTCAAGCAACGTTTCAATTCTGAATGGTGGTCTTACACCAGGGCGATACAGAGAGTATCTTCCACTCTGGAACGTGCCGCAAATATACTATTTATTATTTTTAATGAATAAATTGTGAAATAACACAAATTACTCAAATAAAATTTATTTGCCACGCCGGGATTCGATCCCGCGACCTTCGGTGCGCGAGTCAAGCGTCTTACCGCTGCGCTACGGCCGGTCGTCAATTTTAATACTTGGTTTCGGTCGTATTTTTGTCCTTATGGAACCGAAATGACTGAAATTTTGGATTCCTACTTAGAACCATGGTCTTTACACGAATCCATCAGTAAATCTGCCAACAGAAGACTTTTTATTTTCTTCATACAAAATTTTCATCGTTTTTATTACCATTTTGTCAATCTTAGGTTCGGCCATAACTTTGGCCCTATGGCATCAAATTGACTAAAATTTTGGATTCTTACTAAGAATCATGGTCTGTATCCGAATCAATCATAAAATCAGCCAAAAGGAGATTTTTAATTTTCTCCGTACAAAATTTTCGTGGTTTTATGGGCACTTTTTCAAACTTAGGTTCGGCCTTTACTTTGGCCCTATGGCATCAAATTGACTAAAATTTTGGATACTTACTAAGAATCATGGTCTGTACCCGAATCAATCAAAAAAATTGCCAAAAGAAGATTTTGAAAAAAATATCACCGTTTTCACACTTGGGTTCGCTCGTTTAAGTACTTGGGTTCGGTGTTTTTAATACTTGGGTTCGGTCGTATTTTTGCCCTTATGGAACCGAAATGACTGAAATTTTGTATTCCTACTTAGAACCATGGTCTTTACACGAATCCATCAGAAAATCTGCCAACAGAAGACTTTTTATTTTCTTCATACAAAATTTTCATCGTTTTTATTACCATTTTGTCAATATTAGGTTCGGCCTTAACTTTGGCCCTAAGGCATCAAATTGACTAAAATTTTGGATACTTACTAAGAATCATGGTCTGTACCCGTATCAATCAAAAAATTTGCCAAAAGAAGATTTTGAAAAAAATATCATCGTTTTCACACTTGGGTTCGCTCGTTTAAGTACTTGGGTTCGGTGTTTTTAATACTTGGGTTCGGTCGTATTTTTGTCCTTATGGAACCGTAATGACTGAAATTTTGGATTCCTACTTAGAACCATGGTCTTTACACGAATCTATCAGAAAATCTGCCAACAGAAGACTTTTTATTTTCTTCATACAAAATTTTCATCGTTTTTATTACCATTTTGTCAATCTTAGGTTCGGCCATAACTTTGGCCCTATGGCATCAAATTGACTAAAATTTTGGATTCTTACTAAGAATCATGGTCTGTATCCGAATCAATCATAAAATCAGCCGAAAGGAGATTTTTAATTTTCTTCATACAAAATTTTCGTGGTTTTATGGGCACTTTTTCAAACGTAGGTTCGGCCATAACTTTGGCCCTATGGCATCAAATTGACTAAAATTTTGGATACTTACTAAGAATCATGGTCTGTACACGACTCAATCAAAAAATTTGCCAAAAGAAGATTTTGAAAAAAATATCATCGTTTTCACACTTGGGTTCGCTCGTTTAAGTACTTGGGTTCGGCGTTTTTAATACTTGGGTTCGGTCGTATTTTTGTCCTTATGGAGCCGAAATGACTGAAATTTTGGATTCCTACTTAGAACCATGGTCTTTACACGAATCCATCAGAAAATCTGCCAACAGAAGACTTTTTATTTTCTTCATACAAAATTTTCATCGTTTTTATTACCATTTTGTCAATCTTAGGTTCGGCCATAACTTTGGCCCTATGGCATCAAATTGACTAAAATTTTGGATACTTACTAAGAATCATGGTTTGTACCCGAATCAATCAAAAAAATGTCTAAAAGAAGATTTTGAAAAAAATATCACCGTTTTCACACTTGGGTTCGCTCGTTTAAGTACTTGGGTTCGGTGTTTTTAATACTTGGTTTCGGTCGTATTTTTGTCCTTATGGAACCGAAATGACTGAAATTTTGGATTCCTACTTAGAACCATGGTCTTTACACGAATCCATCAGAAAATCTGCCAACAGAAGACTTTTTATTTTCTTCATACAAAATTTTCATCAATTTTATTACCATTTTGTCAATCTTAGGTTCGGCCATAACTTTGGCCCTATGGCATCAAATTGACTAAAATTTTGGATACTTACTAAGAATCATGGTCTGTACACGACTCAATCAAAAAATTTGCCAAAAGAAGATTTTGAAAAAAATATCATCGTTTTCACACTTGGGTTCACTCGTTTAAGTACTTGGGTTCGGCGTTTTTAATACTTGGGTTCGGTCGTATTTTTGTCCTTATGGAACCGAAATGACTGAAATTTTGGATTCCTTCTTAGAACCATGGTCTTTACACGAATCCATCAGAAAATCTGCCAACAGAAGACTTTTTATTTTCTTCATACAAAATTTTCATCAATTTTATTACCATTTTGTCAATCTTAGGTTCGGCCATAACTTTGGCCCTATGGCATCAAATTGACTAAAATTTTGGATTCTTACTAAGAATCATGGTCTGTGTCCGAATCAATCATAAAATCAGCTGAAAGGAGATTTTTAATTTTCTCCATACAAAATTTTCGTGGTATTATGGGCATTTTTTCAAACTTAGGTTCGGCCATAACTTTGGCCCTATAGCATCAAATTGACTAAAATTTTAAATACTTACTAAGAATCATGGTCTGTACCCGAATCAATCAAAAAATTTGGCAATAGAAGATTTTGAAAAAAATATCATCGTTTTCACACTTGGGTTCGCTCGTTTAAGTACTTGGGTTCGGTGTTTTTAATACTTGGGTTCGGTCATATTTTTGTCCTTATGGACCTGAAATGACTGAAATTTTGGATTCCTACTAAGAACCATGGTCTTTACACGAATCCATCAGAAAATCTGCCAACAGAAGACTTTTTATTTTCTTCATACAAAATTTTCATCGTTTTTATTACCATTTTGTCAATCTTAGGTTCGGCCATAACTTTGGCCCTATGGCATCAAATTGACTAAAATTTTGGATACTTACTAAGAATCATGGTCTGTACCCGAATCAATCAAAAAAATTGCCAAAAGAAGATTTTGAAAAAAATATCACCGTTTTCACACTTGGGTTCGCTCGTTTAAGTACTTGGGTTCGGTGTTTTTAATACTTGGGTTCGGTCATATTTTTGTCCTTATGGAACCGAAATGACTGAAATTTTGGATTCCTACTTAGAACCATGGTCTTTACACGAATCCATCAGAAAATCTGCCAACAGAAGACTTTTTATTTTCTTCATTAAAAATTTTCATCGTTTTTATTACCATTTTGTCAATCTTAGGTTCGGCCATAACTTTGGCCCTATGGCATCAAATTGACTAAAATTTTGGATTCTTACTAAGAATCATGGTGTGTATCCGAATCAATCATAAAATCAGCCGAAAGGAGATTTTTAATTTTCTCCGTACAAAATTTTCGTGGTTTTATGGGCATTTTTTCAAACTTAGGTTCGGCCATAACTTTGGCCCTATGGCATCAAATTTACTAAAATTTTGGATACTTACTAAGAATCATGGTCTGTACCCGAATCAATCAAAAAAATTGCCAAAAGAAGATTTTGAAAAAAATATCATCGTTTTCACACTTGGGTTCGCTCGTTTAAGTACTTGGATTTGACGTTTTTAATACTTGGGTTCGGTCGTATTTTTGTCCTTATGGAACCGAAATGACTGAAATTTGGATTCCTACTTAGAACCATGGTCTTTACACGAATCCATCAGAAAATCTGCCAACAGAAGACTTTTTATTTTCTTCATACAAAATTTTCATCGTTTTTATTACCATTTTGTCAATCTTAGGTTCGGCCATAACTTTGGCCCTATGGCATCAAATTGACTAAAATTTTGATACTTACTAAGAATCATGGTCTGTACCCGACTCAATTAAAAAATTTGCCAAAAGAAGATTTTGAAAAAAATATCATCGTTTTCACACTTGGGTTCGCTCGTTTAAGTACTTGGGTTCGGCGTTTTTAATACTTGGGTTCGGTCGTATTTTTGTCCTTATGGAACCGAAATGACTGAAATTTTGGATTCCTTCTTAGAACCATGGTCTTTACACGAATCCATCAGAAAATCTGCCAACAGAAGACTTTTTATTTTCTTCATACAAAATTTTCATCAATTTTATTACCATTTTGTCAATCTTAGGTTCGGCCATAACTTTGGCCCTATGGCATCAAATTGACTAAAATTTTGGATTCTTACTAAGAATTATGGTCTGTGTCCGAATCAATCATAAAATCAGCCGAAAGGAGATTTTTAATTTTCTCCATACAAAATTTTCGTGGTTTTATGGGCATTTTTTCAAACATGGGTTCGGCAATAACTTTGGCCCTATGGCATCAAATTGACTAAAATTTTGGATACTTACTAAGAATCATTGTCTGTACCCGAATCAATCAAAAAATTTGGCAATAGAAGATTTTGAAAAAAATATCATCGTTTTCACACTTGGGTTCGCTCGTTTAAGTACTTGGGTTCGGTGTTTTTAATACTTGGGTTCGGTCGTATTTTTGTCCTTATGGAACCGAAATGACTGAAATTTTGGATTCCTACTTAGAACCATGGTCTTTACACGAATCCATCAGAAAATCTGACAACAGAAAACTTTTTATTTTCTTCATACAAAATTTTCATCGTTTTTATTACCATTTTGTCAATATTAGGTTCGGCCATAACTTTGGCCCTATGGCATCAAATTGACTAAAATTTTGGATTCTTACTAAGAATTATGGTCTGTGTCCGAATCAATCATAAAATCAGCCGAAAGGAGATTTTTAATTTTCTCCATACAAAATTTTCGTGGTTTTATGGGCATTTTTTCAAACTTAGGTTCGGCCATAACTTTGGCCCTATAGCATCAAATTGACAAAAATTTTGGATACTTACTAAGAATCATGGTCTGTACCCGAATCAATCAAAAAATTTGGCAATAGAAGATTTTGAAAAAAATATCATCGTTTTCACACTTGGGTTCGCTCGTTTAAGTACTTGGGTTCGGTGTTTTTAATACTTGGGTTCGGTCATATTTTTGTCCTTATGGAACCGAAATGACTGAAATTTTGGATTCCTACTAAGAACCATGGTCTTTACACGAATCCATCAGAAAATCTGCCAACAGAAGACTTTTTATTTTCTTTATACAAAATTTTCATCGTTTTTATTTTCATTTTGTCAATATTAGGTTCGGCCATAACTTTTGCCCTATGGCATCAAATTGACTAAAATTTTGGTTTTTTACTAAGAATTATGGTCTGTGTCCGAATCAATCATAAAATCAGCCGAAAGGAGATTTTTAATTTTCTCCAAACAAAATTTTCGTGGTTTTATGGGCATTTATTCAAACATAGGTTCGGCCATAACTTTGGCCCTATGGCATCAAATTGACTAAAATTTTAAATACTTACTAAGAATCATTGTCTGTACCCGAAACAATCAAAAAAATTGCCAATAGAAGATTTTGAAAAAAATATCATCGTTTTCACACTTGGGTTCGCTCGTTTAAGTACTTGGGTTCGGTGTTTTTAATACTTGGGTTCGGTCATATTTTTGTCCTTATGGAACCGAAATGACTGAAATTTTGGATTCCTACTAAGAACCATGGTCTTTACACGAATCCATCAGAAAATCTGCCAACAGAAGACTTTTTATTTTCTTCATACAAAATTTTCATCGTTTTTATTACCATTTTGTCAACATTAGGTTCGGCCATAACTTTTGCCCTATGGCATCAAATTGACTAAAATTTTGGATTCTTACTAAGAATTATGGTCTGTGTCCGAATCAATCATAAAATCAGCCGAAAGGAGATTTTTAATTTTCTCCATACAAAATTTTCGTGGTTTTATGGGCATTTATTCAAACATAGGTTCGGCCATAACTTTGGCCCTATGGCATCAAATTGACTAAAATTTTAAATACTTACTAAGAATCATTGTCTGTACCCGAATCAATCAAAAAAATTGCCAATAGAAGATTTTGAAAAAAATATCATCGTTTTCACACATGGGTTCGCTCGTTTAAGTACTTGGGTTCGGTGTTTTTAATACTTGGGTTCGGTCGTATTTTTGTCCTTATGGAACCGAAATGACTGAAATTTTGGATTCCTACTAAGAACCATGGTCTTTACACGAATCCATCAGAAAATCTGCCAACAGAAGACTTTTTATTTTCTTCATACAAAATTTTCATCGTTTTTATTACCATTTTGTCAATCTTAGGTTCGGCCATAACTTTGGCCCTATGGCATCAAATTGACTAAAATTTTGGATACTTACTAAGAATCATGGTTTGTACCCGAATCAATCAAAAAAATTGCCAAAAGAAGATTTTGAAAAAAATATCACCGTTTTCACACTTGGGTTCGCTCGTTTAAGTACTTGGGTTCGGTGTTTTTAATACTTGGGTTCGGTCATATTTTTGTCCTTATGGAACCGAAATGACTGAAATTTTGGATTCCTACTAAGAACCATGGTCTTTACACGAATCCATCAGAAAATCTGCCAACAGAAGACTTTTTATTTTCTTCATTAAAAATTTTCATCGTTTTTATTACCATTTTGTCAATATTAGGTTCGGCCATAACTTTGGCCCTATGGCATCAAATTGACTAAAATTTTAAATACTTACTAAGAATCATTGTCTGTACCCGAATCAATCAAAAAAATTGCCAATAGAAGATTTTGAAAAAAATATCATCGTTTTCACACTTGGGTTCGCTCGTTTAAGTACTTGGGTTCGGTGTTTTTAATACTTGGGTTCGGTCATATTTTTGTCCTTATGGAACCGAAATGACTGAAATTTTGGATTCCTACTAAGAACCATGGTCTTTACACGAATCCATCAGAAAATCTGCCAACAGAAGACTTTTTATTTTCTTCATACAAAATTTTCATCGTTTTTATTACCATTTTGTCAACATTAGGTTCGGCCATAACTTTTGCCCTATGGCATCAAATTGACTAAAATTTTGGATTCTTACTAAGAATTATGGTCTGTGTCCGAATCAATCATAAAATCAGCCGAAAGGAGATTTTTAATTTTCTCCATACAAAATTTTCGTGGTTTTATGGGCATTTATTCAAACATAGGTTCGGCCATAACTTTGGCCCTATGGCATCAAATTGACTAAAATTTTAAATACTTACTAAGAATCATTGTCTGTACCCGAATCAATCAAAAAAATTGCCAATAGAAGATTTTGAAAAAAATATCATCGTTTTCACACATGGGTTCGCTCGTTTAAGTACTTGGGTTCGGTGTTTTTAATACTTGGGTTCGGTCGTATTTTTGTCCTTATGGAACCGAAATGACTGAAATTTTGGATTCCTACTAAGAACCATGGTCTTTACACGAATCCATCAGAAAATCTGCCAACAGAAGACTTTTTATTTTCTTCATACAAAATTTTCATCGTTTTTATTACCATTTTGTCAATCTTAGGTTCGGCCATAACTTTGGCCCTATGGCATCAAATTGACTAAAATTTTGGATACTTACTAAGAATCATGGTTTGTACCCGAATCAATCAAAAAAATTGCCAAAAGAAGATTTTGAAAAAAATATCACCGTTTTCACACTTGGGTTCGCTCGTTTAAGTACTTGGGTTCGGTGTTTTTAATACTTGGGTTCGGTCATATTTTTGTCCTTATGGAACCGAAATGACTGAAATTTTGGATTCCTAATAAGAACCATGGTCTTTACACGAATCCATCAGAAAATCTGCCAACAGAAGACTTTTTATTTTCTTCATTAAAAATTTTCATCGTTTTTATTACCATTTTGTCAATCTTAGGTTCGGCCATAACTTTGGCCCTATGGCATCAAATTGACTAAAATTTTGGATTCTTACTAAGAATCATGGTGTGTATCCGAATCAATCATAAAATCAGCCGAAAGGAGATTTTTAATTTTCTCCATACAAAATTTTCGTTGTTTTATGGGCACTTAGTCAAACTTAGGTTCGGCCATAACATTGGCACTATGGCACCAAATGGACTGAAATTTCGGATTCTTACTAAGAATCATGGTCTGTACCCGAATCAATCAAAAAAATTGCCAATAGAAGATTTTGAAAAAAATATCATCGTTTTCACACTTGGGTTCGCTCGTTTAAGTACTTGGGTTCGGCATTTTTAATACTTGGGTTCGGTCATATTTTTGTCCTTATGGAACCGAAATGACTGAAATTTTGGATTCCTTCTTAGAACCATGGTCTTTACACGAATCCATCAGAAAATCTGCCAACAGAAGACTTTTTATTTTCTTCATACAATATTTTCATCAATTTTATTACCATTTTGTCAATCTTAGGTTCGGCCATAACTTTGGCCCTATGGCATCAAATTGACTAAAATTTTGAATACTTACTAAGAATCATGGTCTGTACCCGACTCAATCAAAAAATTTGCCAAAAGAAGATTTTGAAAAAAATATCATCGTTTTCACACTTGGGTTCGCTCGTTTAAGTGCTTGGGTTCGGCGTTTTAATACTTGGGTTCGGTCGTATTTTTGTCCTTATGGAACCGAAATGACTGAAATTTTGGATTCCTTCTTAGAACCATGGTCCTTACACGAATCCATCAGAAAATCTGCCAACAGAAGACTTTTTATTTTCTTCATACAAAATTTTCATCGTTTTTATTACCATTTTGTCAATATTAGGTTCGGCCATAACTTTTGCCCTATGGCATCAAATTGACTAAAATTTTGGATTCTTACTAAGAATTATTGTCTTTGTCCGAATCAATCATAAAATCAGCCGAAAGGAGATTTTTAATTTTCTCCATACAAAATTTTCGTGGTTTTATGGGCATTTTTTCAAACATAGGTTCGGCCATAACTTTGGCCCTATGGCATCAAATTGACTAAAATTTTGGATACTTACTAAGAATCATTGTCTGTACCCGAATCAATCAAAAAAATTGCCAATAGAAGATTTTGAAAAAAATATCATCGTTTTCACACTTGGGTTCGCTCGTTTAAGTACTTGGGTTCGGTGTTTTTAATACTTGGGTTCGGTCGTATTTTTGTCTTTATGGAAACGAAATGACTGAAATTTGGATTCCTACTTAGAACCATGGTCTTTACACGAATCCATCAGAAAATCTGCCAACAGAAGACTTTTTATTTTCTTCATACAAAATTTTCATCGTTTTTATTACCATTTTGTCAATCTTAGGTTCGGCCATAACTTTGGCCCTATGGCATCAAATTGACTAAAATTTTGGATACTTACTAAGGAATCATGGTCTGTACCCGACTCAATCAAAAAATTTGCCAAAAGAAGATTTTGAAAAAAATATCATCGTTTTCACACTTGGGTTCGCTCGTTTAAGTACTTGGGTTCGGCGTTTTTAATACTTGGGTTCGGTCGTATTTTTGTCCTTATGGAACCGAAATGACTGAAATTTTGGATTCCTTCTTAGAACCATGGACTTTACACGAATCCATCAGAAAATCTGCCAACAGAAGACTTTTTATTTTCTTCATACAAAATTTTCATCAATTTTATTACCATTTTGTCAATCTTAGGTTCGGCCATAATTTTGGCCCTATGGCATCAAATTGACTAAAATTTTGGAAACTTACTAAGAATCATGGTCTGTACCCGAATCAATCAAAAAATTTGCCAAAAGAAGATTTTGAAAAAAATATCATCGTTTTCACACTTGGGTTCGCTCGTTTAAGTACTTGGGTTCGGCGTTTTGAATACTTGGGTTCGGTCGTATTTTTATCCTTATGGAACCGAAATGACTGAAATTTTGGATTCCTTCTTAGAACCATGGTCTTTACACGAATCCATCAGAAAATCTGCCAACAGAAGACTTTTTATTTTCTTCAAACAAAATTTTCATCGTTTTTATTACCATTTTGTCAATATTAGGTTCGGCCATAACTTTTGCCCTATGGCATCAAGTTGACTAAAATTTTGGATTCTTACTAAGAATTATGGTCTGTGTCCGAATCAATCATAAAATCAGCCGAAAGGAGATTTTTAATTTTCTCCATACAAAATTTTCGTGGTTTTATGGGCATTTTTTCAAACATAGGTTCGGCCATAACTTTGGCCCTATGGCATCAAATTGACTAAAATTTTGGATACTTACTAAGAATCATTGTCTGTACCCGAATCAATCAAAAAAATTGCCAATAGAAGATTTTGAAAAAAATATCATCGTTTTCACACTTGGGTTCGCTCGTTTAAGTATTTGGGTTCGGTGTTTTTAATACTTGGGTTCGGTCGTATTTTTGTCCTTATGGAACCGAAATGACTGAAATTTTGGATTCCTACTTAGAACCATGGTCTTTACACGAATCCATCAGAAAATCTGCCAACAGAAGACTTTTTATTTTCTTCATACAAAATTTTCATCGTTTTTATTACCATTTTGTCAATCTTAGGTTCGGCCATAACTTTGGCCCTATGGCATCAAATTGACTAAAATTTTGGATACTTACTAAGAATCATGGTCTGTACAAAATTTTCATCGTTTTTATTACCATTTTGTCAATCTTAGGTTCGGCCATAACTTTGGCCCTATGGCATCAAATTGACTAAAATTTTGGATTCTTACTAAGAATCATGGTGTGTATCCGAATTAATCATAAAATCAGCCGAAAGGAGATTTTTAATTTTCTCCATACAAAATTTTCGTGGTTTTATGGGCACTTAGTCAAACTTAGGTTCGGCCATTACATTGGCACTATGGCACCAAATGGACTGAAATTTCGGATTCTTACTTACAATCATGGTCTCTACCCGAATCAATCAAAAAAATTGCCAAAAGAAGATTTTGAAAAAAATATCATCGTTTTCACACTTGGGTTCGCTCGTTTAAGTACTTGGGTTCGGTGTTTTTAATACTTGGGTTCGGTCGTATTTTTGTCCTTATGGAACCGAAATGACTGAAATTTGGATTCCTACTAAGAACCATGGTCTTTACACGATTCCATCAGAAAATCTGCCAACAGAAGACTTTTTATTTTCTTCATACAAAATTTTCATCGTTTTTATTACCATTTTGTCAATCTTAGGTTCGGCCATAACTTTGGCCCTATGGCATCAAATTGACTAAAATTTTGGATACTTACTAAGAATCATGGTCTGTACCCGACTCAATCAAAAAATTTGCCAAAAGAAGATTTTGAAAAAAATATCATCGTTTTCACACTTGGGTTCGCTCGTTTAAGTACTTGGGTTCGGCGTTTTTAATACTTGGGTTCGGTCGTATTTTTGTCCTTATGGAACCGAAATGACTGAAATTTTGGATTCCTTCTTAGAACTATGGTCTTTACACGAATCCATCAGAAAATCTGCCAACAGAAGACTTTTTATTTTCTTCATACAAAATTTTCATCAATTTTATTACCATTTTGTCAATCTTAGGTTCGGCCATAACTTTGGCCCTATGGCATCAAATTGACTAAAATTTTGGATACTTACTAATAATCATGGTCTGTACCCGACTCAATCAAAAAATTTGCCAAAAGAAGATTTTGAAAAAAATATCATCGTTTTCACACTTGGGTTCGCTCGTTTAAGTACTTGGGTTCGGCGTTTTTAATACTTGGGTTCGGTCGTATTTTTGTCCTTATGGAACCGAAATGACTGAAATTTTGGATTCCTACTTAGAACCATGGTCTGTACCCGACTCAATCAAAAAATTTGCCAAAAGAAGATTTTGAAAAAAATATCATCGTTTTCACACTTGGGTTCGCTCGTTTAAGTACTTGGGTTCGGCGTTTTTAATACTTGGGTTCGGTCGTATTTTTGTCCTTATGGAACCGAAATGACTGAAATTTTGGATTCCTTCTTAGAACCATGGACTTTACACGAATCCATCAGAAAATCTGCCAACAGAAGACTTTTTATTTTCTTCATACAAAATTTTCATCAATTTTATTACCATTTTGTCAATCTTAGGTTCGGCCATAATTTTGGCCCTATGGCATCAAATTGACTAAAATTTTGGAAACTTACTAAGAATCATGGTCTGTACCCGAATCAATCAAAAAAATTGCCAAAAGAAGATTTTGAAAAAAATATCATCGTTTTCACACTTGGGTTCGCTCGTTTAAGTACTTGGGTTCGGCGTTTTTAATACTTGGGTTCGGTCGTATTTTTATCCTTATGGAACCGAAATGACTGAAATTTTGGATTCCTTCTTAGAACCATGGTCTTTACACGAATCCATCAGAAAATCTGCCAACAGAAGACTTTTTCTTTTCTTCATACAAAATTTTCATCGTTTTTATTACCATTTTGTCAATACTAGGTTCGGCCATAACTTTTGCCCTATGGCATCAAGTTGACTAAAATTTTGGATTCTTACTAAGAATTATGGTCTGTGTCCGAATCAATCATAAAATCAGCCGAAAGGAGATTTTTAATTTTCTCCATACAAAATTTTCGTGGTTTTATGGGCATTTTTTCAAACATAGGTTCGGCCATAACTTTGGCCATATGGCATCAAATTGACTAAAATTTTGGATACTTACTAAGAATCATTGTCTGTACCCGAATCAATCAAAAAAATTGCCAATAGAAGATTTTGAAAAAAATATCATCGTTTTCACACTTGGGTTCGCTCGTTTAAGTATTTGGGTTCGGTGTTTTTAATACTTGGGTTCGGTCGTATTTTTGTCCTTATGGAACCGAAATGACTGAAATTTTGGATTCCTACTTAGAACCATGGTCTTTACACGAATCCATCAGAAAATCTGCCAACAGAAGACTTTTTATTTTCTTCATACAAAATTTTCATCGTTTTTATTACCATTTTGTCAATCTTAGGTTCGGCCATAACTTTGGCCCTATGGCATCAAATTGACTAAAATTTTGGATTCTTACTAAGAATCATGGTGTGTATCCGAATCAATCATAAAATCAGCCGAAAGGAGATTTTTAATTTTCTCCATACAAAATTTTCGTGGTTTTATGGGCACTTAGTCAAACTTAGGTTCGGCCATTACATTGGCACTATGGCACCAAATGGACTGAAATTTCGGATTCTTACTTACAATCATGGTCTCTACCCGAATCAATCAAAAAAATTGCCAAAAGAAGATTTTGAAAAAAATATCATCGTTTTCACACTTGGGTTCGCTCGTTTAAGTACTTGGGTTCGGTGTTTTTAATACTTGGGTTCGGTCGTATTTTTGTCCTTATGGAACCGAAATGACTGAAATTTGGATTCCTACTTAGAACCATTGTCTTTACACGATTCCATCAGAAAATCTGCCAACAGAAGACTTTTTATTTTCTTCATACAAAATTTTCATCGTTTTTATTACCATTTTGTCAATCTTAGGTTCGGCCATAACTTTGGCCCTATGGCATCAAATTGACTAAAATTTTGGATACTTACTAAGAATCATGGTCTGTACCCGACTCAATCAAAAAATTTGCCAAAAGAAGATTTTGAAAAAAATATCATCGTTTTTACACTTGGGTTCGCTCGTTTAAGTACTTGGGTTCGGCGTTTTTAATACTTGGGTTCGGTCGTATTTTTGTCCTTATGGAACCGAAATGACTGAAATTTTGGATTCCTTCTTAGAACTATGGTCTTTACACGAATCCATCAGAAAATCTGCCAACAGAAGACTTTTTATTTTCTTCATACAAAATTTTCATCAATTTTATTACCATTTTGTCAATCTTAGGTTCGGCCATAACTTTGGCCCTATGGCATCAAATTGACTAAAATTTTGGATACTTACTAATAATCATGGTCTGTACCCGACTCAATCAAAAAATTTGCCAAAAGAAGATTTTGAAAAAAATATCATCGTTTTCACACTTGGGTTCGCTCGTTTAAGTACTTGGGTTCGGCGTTTTTAATACTTGGGTTCGGTCGTATTTTTGTCCTTATGGAACCGAAATGACTGAAATTTTGGATTCCTACTTAGAACCATGGTCTTTACACGAATCCATCAGAAAATCTGCCAACAGAAGACTTTTTATTTTCTTCATACAAAATTTTCATCGTTTTTATTACCATTTTGTCAATCTTAGGTTCGGCCATAACTTTGGCCCTATGGCATCAAATTGACTAAAATTTTGGATACTTACTAAGAATCATGGTCTGTACCAGACTCAATCAAAAAATTTGCCAAAAGAAGATTTTGAAAAAAATATCATCGTTTTCACACTTGGGTTCGCTCGTTTAAGTACTTGGGTTTGGCGTTTTTAATACTTGGGTTCGGTCGTATTTTTGTCCTTATGGACCCGAAATGACTGAAATTTTGGATTCTTACTTAGAACCATGGTCTTTACACGATTCCATCAGAAAATCTGCCAACAGAAGACTTTTTATTTTCTTCATACAAAATTTTCATCGTTTTTATTACCATTTTGTCAATCTTAGGTTCGGCCATAACTTTGGCCCTATGGCATCAAATTGACTAAAATTTTGGATACTTACTAAGAATCATGGTCTGTACAAAATTTTCATCGTTTTTATTACCATTTTGTCAATCTTAGGTTCGGCCATAACTTTGGCCCTATGGCATCAAATTGACTAAAATTTTGGATTCTTACTAAGAATCATGGTGTGTATCCGAATTAATCATAAAATCAGCCGAAAGGAGATTTTTAATTTTCTCCATACAAAATTTTCGTGGTTTTATGGGCACTTAGTCAAACTTAGGTTCGGCCATTACATTGGCACTATGGCACCAAATGGACTGAAATTTCGGATTCTTACTTACAATCATGGTCTCTACCCGAATCAATCAAAAAAATTGCCAAAAGAAGATTTTGAAAAAAATATCATCGTTTTCACACTTGGGTTCGCTCGTTTAAGTACTTGGGTTCGGTGTTTTTAATACTTGGGTTCGGTCGTATTTTTGTCCTTATGGAACCGAAATGACTGAAATTTGGATTCCTACTAAGAACCATGGTCTTTACACGATTCCATCAGAAAATCTGCCAACAGAAGACTTTTTATTTTCTTCATACAAAATTTTCATCGTTTTTATTACCATTTTGTCAATCTTAGGTTCGGCCATAACTTTGGCCCTATGGCATCAAATTGACTAAAATTTTGGATACTTACTAAGAATCATGGTCTGTACAAAATTTTCATCGTTTTTATTACCATTTTGTCAATCTTAGGTTCGGCCATAACTTTGGCCCTATGGCATCAAATTGACTAAAATTTTGGATTCTTACTAAGAATCATGGTGTGTATCCGAATTAATCATAAAATCAGCCGAAAGGAGATTTTTAATTTTCTCCATACAAAATTTTCGTGGTTTTATGGGCACTTAGTCAAACTTAGGTTCGGCCATTACATTGGCACTATGGCACCAAATGGACTGAAATTTCGGATTCTTACTTACAATCATGGTCTCTACCCGAATCAATCAAAAAAATTGCCAAAAGAAGATTTTGAAAAAAATATCATCGTTTTCACACTTGGGTTCGCTCGTTTAAGTACTTGGGTTCGGTGTTTTTAATACTTGGGTTCGGTCGTATTTTTGTCCTTATGGAACCGAAATGACTGAAATTTGGATTCCTACTAAGAACCATGGTCTTTACACGATTCCATCAGAAAATCTGCCAACAGAAGACTTTTTATTTTCTTCATACAAAATTTTCATCGTTTTTATTACCATTTTGTCAATCTTAGGTTCGGCCATAACTTTGGCCCTATGGCATCAAATTGACTAAAATTTTGGATACTTACTAAGAATCATGGTCTGTACCCGACTCAATCAAAAAATTTGCCAAAAGAAGATTTTGAAAAAAAATATCATCGTTTTCACACTTGGGTTCGCTCGTTTAAGTACTTGGGTTCGGCGTTTTTAATACTTGGGTTCGGTCGTATTTTTGTCCTTATGGAACCGAAATGACTGAAATTTTGGATTTCTTCTTAGAACTATGGTCTTTACACGAATCCATCAGAAAATCTGCCAACAGAAGACTTTTTATTTTCTTCATACAAAATTTTCATCAATTTTATTACCATTTTGTCAATCTTAGGTTCGGCCATAACTTTGGCCCTATGGCATCAAATTGACTAAAATTTTGGATACTTACTAATAATCATGGTCTGTACCCGACTCAATCAAAAAATTTGCCAAAAGAAGATTTTGAAAAAAATATCATCGTTTTCACACTTGGGTTCGCTCGTTTAAGTACTTGGGTTCGGCGTTTTTAATACTTGGGTTCGGTCGTATTTTTGTCCTTATGGAACCGAAATGACTGAAATTTTGGATTCCTACTTAGAACCATGGTGTGAAAACGATGATATTTTTTTCAATCAGAAAATTTGCCAAAAGAAGATTTTGAAAAAAATATCATCGTTTTCACACTTGGGTTCGCTCGTTTAAGTACTTGGGTTCGGCGTTTTTAATACTTGGGTTCGGTCGTATTTTTGTCCTTATGGAACCGAAATGACTGAAATTTTGGATTCCTTCTTAGAACCATGGACTTTACACGAATCCATCAGAAAATCTGCCAACAGAAGACTTTTTATTTTCTTCATACAAAATTTTCATCAATTTTATTACCATTTTGTCAATCTTAGGTTCGGCCATAATTTTGGCCCTATGGCATCAAATTGACTAAAATTTTGGAAACTTACTAAGAATCATGGTCTGTACCCGAATCAATCAAAAAAATTGCCAAAAGAAGATTTTGAAAAAAATATCATCGTTTTCACACTTGGGTTCGCTCGTTTAAGTACTTGGGTTCGGCGTTTTTAATACTTGGGTTCGGTCGTATTTTTATCCTTATGGAACCGAAATGACTGAAATTTTGGATTCCTTCTTAGAACCATGGTCTTTACACGAATCCATCAGAAAATCTGCCAACAGAAGACTTTTTCTTTTCTTCATACAAAATTTTCATCGTTTTTATTACCATTTTGTCAATACTAGGTTCGGCCATAACTTTTGCCCTATGGCATCAAGTTGACTAAAATTTTGGATTCTTACTAAGAATTATGGTCTGTGTCCGAATCAATCATAAAATCAGCCGAAAGGAGATTTTTAATTTTCTCCATACAAAATTTTCGTGGTTTTATGGGCATTTTTTCAAACATAGGTTCGGCCATAACTTTGGCCATATGGCATCAAATTGACTAAAATTTTGGATACTTACTAAGAATCATTGTCTGTACCCGAATCAATCAAAAAAATTGCCAATAGAAGATTTTGAAAAAAATATCATCGTTTTCACACTTGGGTTCGCTCGTTTAAGTATTTGGGTTCGGTGTTTTTAATACTTGGGTTCGGTCGTATTTTTGTCCTTATGGAACCGAAATGACTGAAATTTTGGATTCCTACTTAGAACCATGGTCTTTACACGAATCCATCAGAAAATCTGCCAACAGAAGACTTTTTATTTTCTTCATACAAAATTTTCATCGTTTTTATTACCATTTTGTCAATCTTAGGTTCGGCCATAACTTTGGCCCTATGGCATCAAATTGACTAAAATTTTGGATTCTTACTAAGAATCATGGTGTGTATCCGAATCAATCATAAAATCAGCCGAAAGGAGATTTTTAATTTTCTCCATACAAAATTTTCGTGGTTTTATGGGCACTTAGTCAAACTTAGGTTCGGCCATTACATTGGCACTATGGCACCAAATGGACTGAAATTTCGGATTCTTACTTACAATCATGGTCTCTACCCGAATCAATCAAAAAAATTGCCAAAAGAAGATTTTGAAAAAAATATCATCGTTTTCACACTTGGGTTCGCTCGTTTAAGTACTTGGGTTCGGTGTTTTTAATACTTGGGTTCGGTCGTATTTTTGTCCTTATGGAACCGAAATGACTGAAATTTGGATTCCTACTTAGAACCATTGTCTTTACACGATTCCATCAGAAAATCTGCCAACAGAAGACTTTTTATTTTCTTCATACAAAATTTTCATCGTTTTTATTACCATTTTGTCAATCTTAGGTTCGGCCATAACTTTGGCCCTATGGCATCAAATTGACTAAAATTTTGGATACTTACTAAGAATCATGGTCTGTACCCGACTCAATCAAAAAATTTGCCAAAAGAAGATTTTGAAAAAAATATCATCGTTTTTACACTTGGGTTCGCTCGTTTAAGTACTTGGGTTCGGCGTTTTTAATACTTGGGTTCGGTCGTATTTTTGTCCTTATGGAACCGAAATGACTGAAATTTTGGATTCCTTCTTAGAACTATGGTCTTTACACGAATCCATCAGAAAATCTGCCAACAGAAGACTTTTTATTTTCTTCATACAAAATTTTCATCAATTTTATTACCATTTTGTCAATCTTAGGTTCGGCCATAACTTTGGCCCTATGGCATCAAATTGACTAAAATTTTGGATACTTACTAATAATCATGGTCTGTACCCGACTCAATCAAAAAATTTGCCAAAAGAAGATTTTGAAAAAAATATCATCGTTTTCACACTTGGGTTCGCTCGTTTAAGTACTTGGGTTCGGCGTTTTTAATACTTGGGTTCGGTCGTATTTTTGTCCTTATGGAACCGAAATGACTGAAATTTTGGATTCCTACTTAGAACCATGGTCTTTACACGAATCCATCAGAAAATCTGCCAACAGAAGACTTTTTATTTTCTTCATACAAAATTTTCATCGTTTTTATTACCATTTTGTCAATCTTAGGTTCGGCCATAACTTTGGCCCTATGGCATCAAATTGACTAAAATTTTGGATACTTACTAAGAATCATGGTCTGTACCAGACTCAATCAAAAAATTTGCCAAAAGAAGATTTTGAAAAAAATATCATCGTTTTCACACTTGGGTTCGCTCGTTTAAGTACTTGGGTTTGGCGTTTTTAATACTTGGGTTCGGTCGTATTTTTGTCCTTATGGACCCGAAATGACTGAAATTTTGGATTCTTACTTAGAACCATGGTCTTTACACGAATCCATCAGAAAATCTGCCAACAGAAAACTTTTTATTTTCTTCATACAAAATTTTCATCGTTTTTATTACCATTTTGTCAATCTTAGGTTCGGCCATAACTTTGGCCCTATGGCATCAAATTGACTAAAATTTTGGATTCTTACTAAAAATCATAGTCTGTGTCCTAATCAATCATAAAATCAGCTGAAAGGAGTTTTTTAATTTTCTCCATACAAAATTTTCGTGGTTTTATGGGCATTTTTTCAAACTTAGGTTCGGCCATAACTTTGGCCCTATAGCATCAAATTGACTTAAATTTTGGATACTTACTAAGAATCATGGTCTGTACCCGAATCAATCAAAAAATTTGGCAATAGAAGATTTTGAAAAAAATATCATCGTTTTCACACTTGGGTTCGCTCGTTTAAGTACTTGGGTTCGGTGTTTTTAATACTTGGGTTCGGTCATATTTTTGTCCTTATGGAACCGAAATGACTGAAATTTTGGATTCCTACTAAGAACCATGGTCTTTACACGAATCCATCAGAAAATCTGCCAACAGAAGACTTTTTATTTTCTTCATACAAAATTTTCATCGTTTTTATTACCATTTTGTCAATATTAGGTTCGGCCATAACTTTGGCCCTATGGCATCAAATTGACTAAAATTTTGGATTCTTACTAAGAATTATGGTTTGTGTCCGAATCAATAATAAAATCAGCCGAAAGGAGATTTTTAATTTTCTCCATACAAAATTTTCGTGGTTTTATGGGCATTTTTTCAAACATAGGTTCGGCCATAACTTTGGCCCTATGGCATCAAATTGACTAAAATTTTGGATACTTACTAAGAATCATTGTCTGTACCCGAATCAATCAAAAAAATTGCAAAAAGAAGATTTTGAAAAAAATATCACCGTTTTCACACTTGGGTTCGCTCGTTTAAGTTCTTGGGTTCGGTGTTTTTAATACTTGGGTTCGGTCATATTTTCGTCCTTATGGAACCGAAATGACTGAAATTTTGGATTCCTACTTAGAACCATGGTCTTTACACGAATCCATCAGAAAATCTGCCAACAGAAGACTTTTTATTTTCTTCATACAAAATTTTCATCGTTTTTATTACCATTTTGTCAATCTTAGGTTCGGCCATAACTTTGGCCATATGGCATCAAATTGACTAAAATTTTGGATACTTACTAAGAATCATGGTCTGTACCCGAATCAATCAAAAAAATTGCCAAAAGAAGATTTTGAAAAAAATATCACCGTTTTCACACTTGGGTTCGCTCGTTTAAGTACTTGGGTTCGGTGTTTTTAATACTTGGGTTCGGTCATATTTTCGTCCTTATGGAACCGAAATGACTGAAATTTTGGATTCCTACTTAGAACCATGGTCTTTACACGAATCCATCAGAAAATCTGCCAACAGAAAACTTTTTATTTTCTTCATTAAAAATTTTCATCGTTTTTATTACCATTTTGTCAATCTTAGGTTCGGCCATAACTTTGGCCCTATGGCATCAAATTGACTAAAATTTTGGATACTTACTAAGAATCATGGTCTGTACCCGAATCAATCAAAAAAATTGCCAAAAGAAGATTTTGAAAAAAATATCACCGTTTTCACACTTGGGTTCGCTCGTTTAAGTACTTGGGTTCGGTGTTTTTAATACTTGGGTTCGGTCATATTTTCGTCCTTATGGAACCGAAATGACTGAAATTTTGGATTCCTACTTAGAACCATGGTCTTTACACGAATCCATCAGAAAATCTGCCAACAGAAAACTTTTTATTTTCTTCATTAAAAATTTTCATCGTTTTTATTACCATTTTGTCAATCTTAGGTTCGGCCATAACTTTGGCCCTATGGCATCAAATTGACTAAAATTTTGGATTCTTACTAAGAATCATGGTGTGTATCCGAATCAATCATAAAATCAGCCGAAAGGAGATTTTTAATTTTCTCCACACAAAATTTTCGTGGTTTTATGGGCACTTAGTCAAACTTAGGTTCGGCCATAACATTGGCACTATGGCACCAAATGGACTGAAATTTCGGATTCTTACTTACAATCATGGTCTCTACCCGAATCAATCAAAAAATCAGCCGAAAGGAGGATTTTAATTTTCTCCATACAAAATTTTCGTGGTTTTATGGGCACTTAGTCAAACTTAGGTTCGGCCATAACATTGGCACTATGGCACCAAATGGACTGAAATTTCGGATTCTTACTAACAATCATGGTCTCTACCCGAATCAATCAAAAAATCAGCCAAAAGGAGGATTTTAATTTTCTCAATACAAAATTTTCGTGGTTTTATGGTAACTTTGTCAAACTTAGGTTCGGCCATAACATTGGCACTATGGCACCAAATGGACTGAAATTTCGGATTCTTACTAAAAATCATGGTCTGTACCCGAATCAATCAAAAAATTTGCCAAAAGAAGATTTTGAAAAAAATCTGCCAATCAAGAAATTTTGGATTCCTACTTAGAACCATGGTCTTTACACGAATCCATCAGAAAATCTGCCAACAGAAGACTTTTTATTTTCTTCATACAAAATTTTCATCGTTTTTATTACCATTTTGTCAATCTTAGGTTCGGCCATAACTTTGGCCCTATGGCATCAAATTGAATAAAATTTTGGATACTTACTAAGAATCATGGTCTGTACCCGAATCAATCAAAAAAATTGCCAAAAGAAGATTTTGAAAAAAATATCACCGTTTTCACACTTGGGTTCGCTCGTTTAAGTACTTGGGTTCGGTGTTTTTAATACTTGGGTTCGGTCATATTTTCGTCCTTATGGAACCGAAATGACTGAAATTTTGGATTCCTACTTAGAACCATGGTCTTTACACAAATCCATCAAAAAAACCTGCCAACAGAAGAATTTTAATTTTCTTCATAGAAAATTTTCATCTCTTTTATTAGAACTTTGTCAATCTTAGGTTCGGTCATAACTTTGGCCCTATGGCATCTAAATGACTGAAATTTTGGATTCTTACTAAGAATTATGGTCTGTACCCGAATCTATCATAAAATAAGCTGAAAGGAGAATTTTAATTTTCTCCATACAAAATTTTCGTGGTTTTATGGGCACTTTGTCAAACTTAGGTTCGGCCATAACATTTGCACTATGGCACCAAATGGACTGAAATTTCGGATTCTTACTTACAATCATGGTCTCTACCCGAATCAATCAAAAAATCAGCCGAAAGGAGGATTTTAATTTTCTCCATACAAAATTTTCGTGGTTTTATGGGCACTTTGTCAAACTTAGGTTCGGCCATAACATTGGCACTATGGCACCAAATGGACTGAAATTTCGGATTCTTACTAAGAATCATGGTCTGTACCCGAATCAATCAAAAAATTTGCCAATAGAAAATTTTGAAAAAAATATCATAGTTTTCATACTTGGGTTCGCTCGTTTAAGAACTTGGGGTCGGTGTTTTTAATTCTTGGGTTCGGTCATAATTTTGGCCCTTTGGCATCGAATTGACTGAAATTTTGGATTCTTACTAAGAATCATGGTCTGTACCCGAATCAATCATAAAATCAGCCGAAAGGAGAATTTTAATTTTCTCCATACAAAACTTTCGTGGTTTTATGGGCACTTTTTCAAACTTAGGTTCGGCCATAACTTTGGCCCTATGGCATCAAATTGACTAAAATTTTGGATACTTACTAAGAATCTTGGTCTGTACCCGAATCAATCAAAAAAATTGCCAATCGAAGATTTTGAAAAATATATCATCGTTTTCACACTTGGGTTCGCTCGTTTAAGTACTTGGGTTCGGTGTTTTTAATACTTGGGTTCGGTCTTATTTTTGTCCTTATGGAACCGAAATGACTGAAATTTTGGATTCCTACTTAGAACCATGGTCTTTACACGAATCCATCAGAAAATCTGCCAACATAAGACTTTTTATTTTCTTGATACAAAATTTTCATCGTTTTTATTAGCACTTTGTCAATCTTAGGTTCGGCCATAACTTTGGCACTATGGCACCAAATGGACTGAAATTTCGGATTCTTACTAAGAATCATGGTCTGTACCCGAATCAATCATAAAATCAGCCGAAAGGAGGATTTTAATTTTCTCCATAAAAAATTTTCGTGGTTTTATGGGCACTTTGTCAAACTTAGGTTCGGCCATAACATTGGCACTATGGCACCAAATGACTGAAATTTCGGATTCTTACTAAGAATCATGGTCTGTACCCGAATCAATCATTAAATCAGCTGAAAGGAGAATTTTAATTTTCTCCATACAAAATTTTCGAGGTTTTATGGGCACTTAGTCAAACTTAGGTTCGGCCATAACATTGGCACTATGGCACCAAATGGACTGAAATTTCGGATTCTGACTTACAATCATGGTCTGTACCCGAATCAATCAAAAAATCAGCCGAAAGGAGGATTTTATTTTTCTCCATACAAAATTTTCATGGTTTGATGGGCACTTTGTCAAACTTAGGTTCGGCCATAACATTTGCACTATGGCACCAAATGGACTGAAATTTCGGATTCTTACTTAGAATCATGGTCTGTACCCGAATCAATCAAAAAATTTTCCAATAGAAAATTTTGAAAAAAATATCATAGTTTTCATACTTGGGTTCGCTCGTTTAAGAACTTGCGGTCGGTGTTTTTAATTCTTGGGTTCGGTCATATTTTTGGCCCTTTGGCATCGAATTGACTGAAATTTTGGATTCTTACTAAGAATCATGGTCTGTACCCGAATCAATCATAAAATCAGCCGAAAGGAGAATTTTAATTTTCTCCATACAAAACTTTCGTGGTTTTATGGGCACTTTTTAAAACTTAGGTTCGGCCATAACCTTGGCACTATGGCATCAAATTGACTAAAATTTTGGAAACTTACTAAGAATCATGGTCTGTACCCGAATCAATCAAAAAATTTGCCAAAAGAAGATTTTGAAAAAAATATCATCGTTTTCACACTTGGGTTCGCTCGTTTAAGTACTTGGGGTCGGTGTTTTTAATACTTGGGTTCAGTCTTTTTTTTTACCTAATGGCACCGAAATGACTGAAATTTCTGATTCCTACTTAGAACCATGGTCTTTACACGAATCCATCAGAAAATCTGCCAACAGAAGACTTTTTATTTTCTTCATACAAAATTTTCATTGTTTTTATTACCATTTTGTCAATCTTAGGTTCGGCAATAACTTTGGCCCTATGGCATCAAATTGACTAAAATTTTGGATTCTTACTAAGAATCATGGTCTGTACCCGAATCAATCATAAAATCAGCCGAAAGGAGGATTTTAATTTTTTCCATAAAAAATTTTCGTGGTTTTATGGGCACTTTGTCAAACTTAGGTTCGGCCATAACATTGGCACTATGGCACCAAATGGACTGAAATTTCGGATTCTTACTAAGAATCATCGTCTGTACCCGAATCAATCATAAAATCAGCCGAAAGGAGGATTTTAATTTTCTCCATAAAAAATTTTCGTGGTTTTATGGGCACTTTGTCAAACTTAGGTTCGGCCATAACATTGGCACTATGGCACCAAATGGACTGAAATTTCGGATTCTTACTAAGAATCATAGTCTGTACCCGAATCAATCAAAAAATTTTCCAATAGAAAATTTTGAAAAAAATATCATAGTTTTCATACTTGGGTTCGCTCGTTTAAGAACTTGCGGTCGGTGTTTTTAATTCTTGGGTTCGGTCATATTTTTGGCCCTTTGGCATCGAATTGACTGAAATTTTGGATTCTTACTAAGAATCATGGTCTGTACCCGAATCAATCATAAAATCAGCCGAAAGGAGAATTTTAATTTTCTCCATACAAAACTTTCGTGGTTTTATGGGCACTTTTTAAAACTTAGGTTCGGCCATAACCTTGGCACTATGGCATCAAATTGACTAAAATTTTGGAAACTTACTAAGAATCATGGTCTGTACCCGAATCAATCAAAAAATTTGCCAAAAGAAGATTTTGAAAAAAATATCATCGTTTTCACACTTGGGTTCGCTCGTTTAAGTACTTGGGGTCGGTGTTTTTAATACTTGGGTTCAGTCATATTTTTGTCCTAATGGCACCGAAATGACTGAAATTTCTGATTCCTACTTAGAACCATGGTCTTTACACGAATCCATCAGAAAATCTGCCAACAGAAGACTTTTTATTTTCTTCATACAAAATTTTCATTGTTTTTATTACCATTTTGTCAATCTTAGGTTCGGCAATAACTTTGGCCCTATGGCATCAAATTGACTAAAATTTTGGATTCTTACTAAGAATCATGATCTGTACCCGAATCAATCATAAAATCAGCCGAAAGGAGGATTTTAATTTTCTCCATAAAAAATTTTCGTGGTTTTATGGGCACTTTGTCAAACTTAGGTTCGGCCATAACATTGGCACTATGGCACCAAATGGACTGAAATTTCGGATTCTTACTAAGAATCATAGTCTGTACCCGAATCAATCATAAAATCAGCCGAAAGGAGGATTTTAATTTTCTCCATAAAAAATTTTCGTTGTTTTATGGGCACTTTGTCAAACTTAGGTTCGGCCATAACATTGGCACTATGGCACCAAATGGACTGAAATTTCGGATTCTTACTAAGAATCATAATCTGTACCCGAATCAATCATAAAATCAGCCGAAAGGAGGATTTTAATTTTCTCCATAAAAAATTTTCGTGGTTTTATGGGCACTTTGTCAAACTTAGGTTCGGCCATAACATTGGCATTATGGCACCAAATGGACTGAAATTTCGGATACTTACTAAGAATCATGGTCTGTACCCGAATCAATCAAAAAATTTGCCAAAAGAAAATTTTGAAAAAAATATCATCATTTCACACTTGGGTTCGCTCGTTTAAATACTTGGGGTCGGTGTTTTTAATACTTGGGTTCGGTCATATTTTTGTCCTTATGGCACAAAATGACTGAAATTTTGGATTCCTACTTAGAACCATGGTCTTTACACAAATCCATCAGAAAATCTGCCAACAGAAGATTTTTTATTTTCTTCATAAAAAATTTTCATCGTTTTTATTAGAACTTTGTCAATCTTAGGTTCGGTCATAACTTTGGCCCTATGGCATCAAAATGACTGAAATTTTGGATTCTAACTAAGAATTATGGTCTGTACCCGAATCTATCATAAAATCAGCTGAAAGGAGAATTTTAATTTTCTCCATACAAAATTTTCGTGGTTTTATGGGCACTTTGTCAAACTTAGGTTCGGCCATAACATTTGCACTATGGCACCAAATGGACTGAAATTTCGGATTCTTACTTAGAATCATGGTCTGTACCTGAATCAATCAAAAAATTTTCCAATAGAAAATTTTGAAAAAAATATCATAGTTTTCATACTTGGGTTCGCTCGTTTAAGAACTTGCGGTCGGTGTTTTTAATTCTTGGGTTCGGTCATATTTTTGGCCCTTTGGCATCGAATTGACTGAAATTTTGGATTCTTACTAAGAATCATGGTCTGTACCCGAATCAATCATAAAATCAGCCGAAAGGAGAATTTTAATTTTCTCCATACAAAACTTTCGTGGTTTTATGGGCACTTTTTAAAACTTAGGTTCGGCCATAACCTTGGCACTATGGCATCAAATTGACTAAAATTTTGGAAACTTACTAAGAATCATGGTCTGTACCCGAATCAATCAAAAAATTTGCCAAAAGAAGATTTTGATAAAAATATCATCGTTTTCACACTTGGGTTCGCTCGTTTAAGTACTTGGGGTCGGTGTTTTTAATACTTGGGTTCAGTCATATTTTTGTCCTAATGGCACCGAAATGACTGAAATTTCTGATTCCTACTTAGAACCATGGTCTTTACACGAATCCATCAGAAAATCTGCCAACAGAAGACTTTTTATTTTCTTCATACAAAATTTTCATTGTTTTTATTACCATTTTGTCAATCTTAGGTTCGGCAATAACTTTGGCCCTATGGCATCAAATTGACTAAAATTTTGGATTCTTACTAAGAATCATGGTCTGTACCCGAATCAATCATAAAATCAGCCGAAAGGAGGATTTTAATTTTCTCCATAAAAAATTTTCGTGGTTTTATGGGCACTTTTTAAAACTTAGGTTCGGCCATAACCTTGGCACTATGGCATCAAATTGACTAAAATTTTGGAAACTTACTAAGAATCATGGTCTGTACCAGAATCAATCAAAAAATTTGCCAAAAGAAGATTTTGAAAAAAATATCATCGTTTTCACACTTGGGTTCGCTCGTTTAAGTACTTGGGGTCGGTGTTTTTAATACTTGGGTTCAGTCATATTTTTGTCCTAATGGCACCGAAATGACTGAAATTTCTGATTCCTACTTAGAACCATGGTCTTTACACGAATCCATCAGAAAATCTGCCAACAGAAGACTTTTTATTTTCTTCATACAAAATTTTCATTGTTTTTATTACCATTTTGTCAATCTTAGGTTCGGCAATAACTTTGGCCCTATGGCATCAAATTGACTAAAATTTTGGATTCTTACTAAGAATCATGATCTGTACCCGAATCAATCATAAAATCTGCCGAAAGGAGGATTTTAATTTTCTCCATAAAAAATTTTCGTGGTTTTATGGGCACTTTGTCAAACTTAGGTTCGGCCATAACATTGGCACTATGGCACCAAATGGACTGAAATATCGGATTCTTACTAAGAATCATAGTCTGTACCCGAATCAATCATAAAATCAGCCGAAAGGAGGATTTTAATTTTCTCCATAAAAAATTTTCGTGGTTTTATGGGCACTTTGTCAAACTTAGGTTCGGCCATAACATTGGCATTATGGCACCAAATGGACTGAAATTTCGGATACTTACTAAGAATCATGGTCTGTACCCGAATCAATCAAAAAATTTGCCAAAAGAAAATTTTGAAAAAAATATCATCATTTCACACTTGGGTTCGCTCGTTTAAATACTTGGGGTCGGTGTTTTTAATACTTGGGTTCGGTCATATTTTTGTCCTTATGGCACAAAATGACTGAAATTTTGGATTCCTACTTAGAACCATGGTCTTTACACAAATCCATCAGAAAATCTGCCAACAGAAGATTTTTTATTTTCTTCATAAAAAATTTTCATCGTTTTTATTAGAACTTTGTCAATCTTAGGTTCGGTCATAACTTTGGCCCTATGGCATCAAAATGACTGAAATTTTGGATTCTAACTAAGAATTATGGTCTGTACCCGAATCTATCATAAAATCAGCTGAAAGGAGAATTTTAATTTTCTCCATACAAAATTTTCGTGGTTTTATGGGCACTTTGTCAAACTTAGGTTCGGCCATAACATTTGCACTATGGCACCAAATGGACTGAAATTTCGGATTCTTACTTAGAATCATGGTCTGTACCCGAATCAATCAAAAAATTTTCCAATAGAAAATTTTGAAAAAAATATCATAGTTTTCATACTTGGGTTCGCTCGTTTAAGAACTTGCGGTCGGTGTTTTTAATTCTTGGGTTCGGTCATATTTTTGGCCCTTTGGCATCGAATTGACTGAAATTTTGGATTCTTACTAAGAATCATGGTCTGTACCCGAATCAATCATAAAATCAGCCGAAAGGAGAATTTTAATTTTCTCCATACAAAACTTTCGTGGTTTTATGGGCACTTTTTAAAACTTAGGTTCGGCCATAACCTTGGCACTATGGCATTAAATTGACTTAAATTTTGGAAACTTACTAAGAATCATGGTCTGTACCCGAATCAATCAAAAAATTTGCCAAAAGAAGATTTTGATAAAAATATCATCGTTTTCACACTTGGGTTCGCTCGTTTAAGTACTTGGGGTCGGTGTTTTTAATACTTGGGTTCAGTCATATTTTTGTCCTAATGGCACCGAAATGACTGAAATTTCTGATTCCTACTTAGAACCATGGTCTTTACACGAATCCATCAGAAAATCTGCCAACAGAAGACTTTTTATTTTCTTCATACAAAATTTTCATTGTTTTTATTACCATTTTGTCAATCTTAGGTTCGGCAATAACTTTGGCCCTATGGCATCAAATTGACTAAAATTTTGGATTCTTACTAAGAATCATGGTCTGTACCCGAATCAATCATAAAATCAGCCGAAAGGAGGATTTTAATTTTCTCCATAAAAAATTTTCGTGGTTTTATGGGCACTTTTTAAAACTTAGGTTCGGCCATAACCTTGGCACTATGGCATCAAATTGACTAAAATTTTGGAAACTTACTAAGAATCATGGTCTGTACCCGAATCAATCAAAAAATTTGCCAAAAGAAGATTTTGAAAAAAATATCATCGTTTTCACACTTGGGTTCGCTCGTTTAAGTACTTGGGGTCGGTGTTTTTAATACTTGGGTTCAGTCATATTTTTGTCCTAATGGCACCGAAATGACTGAAATTTCTGATTCCTACTTAGAACCATGGTCTTTACACGAATCCATCAGAAAATCTGCCAACAGAAGACTTTTTATTTTCTTCATACAAAATTTTCATTGTTTTTATTACCATTTTGTCAATCTTAGGTTCGGCAATAACTTTGGCCCTATGGCATCAAATTGACTAAAATTTTGGATTCTTACTAAGAATCATGATCTGTACCCGAATCAATCATAAAATCAGCCGAAAGGAGGATTTTAATTTTCTCCATAAAAAATTTTCGTGGTTTTATGGGCACTTTGTCAAACTTAGGTTCGGCCATAACATTGGCACTATGGCACCAAATGGACTGAAATTTCGGATTCTTACTAAGAATCATAGTCTGTACCCGAATCAATCATAAAATCAGCCGAAAGGAGGATTTTAATTTTCTCCATAAAAAATTTTCGTTGTTTTATGGGCACTTTGTCAAACTTAGGTTCGGCCATAACATTGGCACTATGGCACCAAATGGACTGAAATTTCGGATTCTTACTAAGAATCATAGTCTGTACCCGAATCAATCATAAAATCAGCCGAAAGGAGGATTTTAATTTTCTCCATAAAAAATTTTCGTGGTTTTATGGGCACTTTGTCAAACTTAGGTTCGGCCATAACATTGGCATTATGGCACCAAATGGACTGAAATTTCGGATACTTACTAAGAATCATGGTCTGTACCCGAATCAATCAAAAAATTTGCCAAAAGAAAATTTTGAAAAAAATATCATCATTTCACACTTGGGTTCGCTCGTTTAAATACTTGGGGTCGGTGTTTTTAATACTTGGGTTCGGTCATATTTTTGTCCTTATGGCACAAAATGACTGAAATTTTGGATTCCTACTTAGAACCATGGTCTTTACACAAATCCATCAGAAAATCTGCCAACAGAAGATTTTTTATTTTCTTCATAAAAAATTTTCATCGTTTTTATTAGAACTTTGTCAATCTTAGGTTCGGTCATAACTTTGGCCCTATGGCATCAAAATGACTGAAATTTTGGATTCTAACTAAGAATTATGGTCTGTACCCGAATCTATCATAAAATCAGCTGAAAGGAGAATTTTAATTTTCTCCATACAAAATTTTCGTGGTTTTATGGGCACTTTGTCAAACTTAGGTTCGGCCATAACATTTGCACTATGGCACCAAATGGACTGAAATTTCGGATTCTTACTTAGAATCATGGTCTGTACCCGAATCAATCAAAAAAATTTCCAATAGAAAATTTTGAAAAAAATATCATAGTTTTCATACTTGGGTTCGCTCGTTTAAGAACTTGCGGTCGGTGTTTTTAATTCTTGGGTTCGGTCATATTTTTGGCCCTTTGGCATCGAATTGACTGAAATTTTGGATTCTTACTAAGAATCATGGTCTGTACCCGAATCAATCATAAAATCAGCCGAAAGGAGAATTTTAATTTTCTCCATACAAAACTTTCGTGGTTTTATGGGCACTTTTTAAAACTTAGGTTCGGCCATAACCTTGGCACTATGGCATCAAATTGACTAAAATTTTGGAAACTTACTAAGAATCATGTTCTGTACCCGAATCAATCAAAAAATTTGCCAAAAGAAGATTTTGAAAAAAATATCATCGTTTTCACACTTGGGTTCGCTCGTTTAAGTACTTGGGGTCGGTGTTTTTAATACTTGGGTTCAGTCATATTTTTGTCCTAATGGCACCGAAATGACTGAAATTTCTGATTCCTACTTAGAACCATGGTCTTTACACGAATCCATCAGAAAATCTGCCAACAGAAGACTTTTTATTTTCTTCATACAAAATTTTCATTGTTTTTATTACCATTTTGTCAATCTTAGGTTCGGCAATAACTTTGGCCCTATGGCATCAAATTGACTAAAATTTTGGATTCTTACTAAGAATCATGATCTGTACCCGAATCAATCATAAAATCAGCCGAAAGGAGGATTTTAATTTTCTCCATAAAAAATTTTCGTTGTTTTATGGGCACTTTGTCAAACTTAGGTTCGGCCATAACATTGGCACTATGGCACCAAATGGACTGAAATTTCGGATTCTTACTAAGAATCATAGTCTGTACCCGAATCAATCATAAAATCAGCCGAAAGGAGGATTTTAATTTTCTCCATAAAAAATTTTCGTGGTTTTATGGGCACTTTGTCAAACTTAGGTTCGGCCATAACATTGGCATTATGGCACCAAATGGACTGAAATTTCGGATACTTACTAAGAATCATGGTCTGTACCCGAATCAATCAAAAAATTTGCCAAAAGAAAATTTTGAAAAAAATATCATCATTTCACACTTGGGTTCGCTCGTTTAAATACTTGGGGTCGGTGTTTTTAATACTTGGGTTCGGTCATATTTTTGTCCTTATGGCACAAAATGACTGAAATTTTGGATTCCTACTTAGAACCATGGTCTTTACACAAATCCATCAGAAAATCTGCCAACAGAAGATTTTTTATTTTCTTCATAAAAAATTTTCATCGTTTTTATTAGAACTTTGTCAATCTTAGGTTCGGTCATAACTTTGGCCCTATGGCATCAAAATGACTGAAATTTTTTATTCTAACTAAGAATTATGGTCTGTATCCGAATCTATCATAAAATCAGCTGAAAGGAGAATTTTAATTTTCTCCATACAAAATTTTCGTGGTTTTATGGGCACTTTGTCAAACTTAGGTTCGGCCATAACATTTGCACTATGGCACCAAATGGACTGAAATTTCGGATTCTTACTTAGAATCATGGTCTGTACCCGAATCAATCAAAAAATTTTCCAATAGAAAATTTTGAAAAAAATATCATAGTTTTCATACTTGGGTTCGCTCGTTTAAGAACTTGCGGTCGGTGTTTTTAATTCTTGGGTTCGGTCATATTTTTGGCCCTTTGGCATCGAATTGACTGAAATTTTGGATTCTTACTAAGAATCATGGTCTGTACCCGAATCAATCATAAAATCAGCCGAAAGGAGAATTTTAATTTTCTCCATACAAAACTTTCGTGGTTTTATGGGCACTTTTTAAAACTTAGGTTCGGCCATAACCTTGGCACTATGGCATCAAATTGACTAAAATTTTGGAAACTTACTAAGAATCATGGTCTGTACCCGAATCAATCAAAAAATTTGCCAAAAGAAGATTTTGATAAAAATATCATCGTTTTCACACTTGGGTTCGCTCGTTTAAGTACTTGGGGTCGGTGTTTTTAATACTTGGGTTCAGTCATATTTTTGTCCTAATGGCACCGAAATGACTGAAATTTCTGATTCCTACTTAGAACCATGGTCTTTACACGAATCCATCAGAAAATCTGCCAACAGAAGACTTTTTATTTTCTTCATACAAAATTTTCATTGTTTTTATTACCATTTTGTCAATCTTAGGTTCGGCAATAACTTTGGCCCTATGGCATCAAATTGACTAAAATTTTGGATTCTTACTAAGAATCATGGTCTGTACCCGAATCAATCATAAAATCAGCCGAAAGGAGGATTTTAATTTTCTCCATAAAAAATTTTCGTGGTTTTATGGGCACTTTTTAAAACTTAGGTTCGGCCATAACCTTGGCACTATGGCATCAAATTGACTAAAATTTTGGAAACTTACTAAGAATCATGGTCTGTACCCGAATCAATCAAAAAATTTGCCAAAAGAAGATTTTGAAAAAAATATCATCGTTTTCACACTTGGGTTCGCTCGTTTAAGTACTTGGGGTCGGTGTTTTTAATACTTGGGTTCAGTCATATTTTTGTCCTAATGGCACCGAAATGACTGAAATTTCTGATTCCTACTTAGAACCATGGTCTTTACACGAATCCATCAGAAAATCTGCCAACAGAAGACTTTTTATTTTCTTCATACAAAATTTTCATTGTTTTTATTACCATTTTGTCAATCTTAGGTTCGGCAATAACTTTGGCCCTATGGCATCAAATTGACTAAAATTTTGGATTCTTACTAAGAATCATGATCTGTACCCGAATCAATCATAAAATCTGCCGAAAGGAGGATTTTAATTTTCTCCATAAAAAATTTTCGTGGTTTTATGGGCACTTTGTCAAACTTAGGTTCGGCCATAACATTGGCACTATGGCACCAAATGGACTGAAATTTCGGATTCTTACTAAGAATCATAGTCTGTACCCGAATCAATCATAAAATCAGCCGAAAGGAGGATTTTAATTTTCTCCATAAAAAATTTTCGTTGTTTTATGGGCACTTTGTCAAACTTAGGTTCGGCCATAACATTGGCACTATGGCACCAAATGGACTGAAATTTCGGATTCTTACTAAGAATCATAGTCTGTACCCGAATCAATCATAAAATCAGCCGAAAGGAGGATTTTAATTTTCTCCATAAAAAATTTTCGTGGTTTTATGGGCACTTTGTCAAACTTAGGTTCGGCCATAACATTGGCATTATGGCACCAAATGGACTGAAATTTCGGATACTTACTAAGAATCATGGTCTGTACCCGAATCAATCAAAAAATTTGCCAAAAGAAAATTTTGAAAAAAATATCATCATTTCACACTTGGGTTCGCTCGTTTAAATACTTGGGGTCGGTGTTTTTAATACTTGGGTTTTGTCATATTTTTGTCCTTATGGCACAAAATGACTGAAATTTTGGATTCCTACTTAGAACCATGGTCTTTACACAAATCCATCAGAAAATCTGCCAACAGAAGATTTTTTATTTTTTTTTTTTTTTTTTAAATTATTTCTGGCTTTCACCCTTCAAGGGTGTTCTAGGCCATCATTTAAAATTACAGAGAAAGGGAAAGGTGAATTTATATATTAATTTTATTTAAATGTACAAATTTCAGAATTATATGGAAGATTGGAGTCGAGTTCAGACTTAGAAGAGATGAAATGTTGAATGGAGGGGAGGCAATTTTAGATAACGCTTGATAGAACTTCATAAAAAATTTTCATCGTTTTTATTAGAACTTTGTCAATCTTAGGTTCGGTCATAACTTTGGCCCTATGGCATCAAAATGACTGAAATTTTGGATTCTAACTAAGAATTATGGTCTGTACCCGAATCTATCATAAAATCAGCTGAAAGGAGAATTTTAATTTTCTCCATACAAAATTTTCGTGGTTTTATGGGCACTTTGTCAAACTAAGGTTCGGCCATAACATTTGCACTATGGCACCAAATGGACTGAAATTTCGGATTCTTACTTAGAATCATGGTCTGTACCCGAATCAATCAAAAAATTTTCCAATAGAAAATTTTGAAAAAAATATCATAGTTTTCATACTTGGGTTTGCTCGTTTAAGAACTTGCGGTCGGTGTTTTTAATTCTTGGGTTCGGTCATATTTTTGGCCCTTTGGCATCGAATTGACTGAAATTTTGGATTCTTACTAAGAATCATGGTCTGTACCCGAATCAATCATAAAATCAGCCGAAAGGAGAATTTTAATTTTCTCCATACAAAACTTTCGTGGTTTTATGGGCACTTTTTAAAACTTAGGTTCGGCCATAACCTTGGCACTATGGCATCAAATTGACTAAAATTTTGGAAACTTACTAAGAATCATGGTCTGTACCCGAATCAATCAAAAAATTTGCCAAAAGAAGATTTTGATAAAAATATCATCGTTTTCACACTTGGGTTCGCTCGTTTAAGTACTTGGGGTCGGTGTTTTTAATACTTGGGTTCAGTCATATTTTTGTCCTAATGGCACCGAAATGACTGAAATTTCTGATTCCTACTTAGAACCATGGTCTTTACACGAATCCATCAGAAAATCTGCCAACAGAAGACTTTTTATTTTCTTCATACAAAATTTTCATTGTTTTTATTACCATTTTGTCAATCTTAGGTTCGGCAATAACTTTGGCCCTACGGCATCAAATTGACTAAAATTTTGGATTCTTACTAAGAATCATGGTCTGTACCCGAATCAATCATAAAATCAGCCGAAAGGAGGATTTTAATTTTCTCCATAAAAAATTTTCGTGGTTTTATGGGCACTTTGTCAAACTTAGGTTCGGCCATAACATTGGCACTATGGCACCAAATGGACTGAAATTTCGGATTCTTACTAAGAATCATAGTCTGTACCCGAATCAATCATAAAATCAGCCGAAAGGAGGATTTTAATTTTCTCCATAAAAAAATTTCGTGGTTTTATGGGCACTTTGTCAAACTTAGGTTCGGCCATAACATTGGCATTATGGCACCAAATGGACTGAAATTTCGGATACTTACTAAGAATCATGGTCTGTACCCGAATCAATCAAAAAATTTGCCAAAAGAAAATTTTGAAAAAAATATCATCATTTCACACTTGGGTTCGCTCGTTTAAATACTTGGGGTCGGTGTTTTTAATACTTGGGTTCGGTCATATTTTTGTCCTTATGGCACAAAATGACTGAAATTGGATTCCTACTTAGAACCATGGTCTTTACACAAATCCATCAGAAAATCTGCCAACAGAAGATTTTTTTTTTTCTTCATAAAAAATTTTCATCGTTTTTATTAGAACTTTGTCAATCTTAGGTTCGGTCATAACTTTGGCCCTATGGCATCAAAATGACTGAAATTTTGGATTCTTACTAAGAATTATGGTCTGTACCCGAATCTATCATAAAATCAGCTGAAAGGAGAATTTTAATTTTCTCCATACAAAATTTTCGTGGTTTTATGGGCACTTTGTCAAACTTAGGTTCGGCCATAACATTTGCACTATGGCACCAAATGGACTGAAATTTCGGATTCTTACTTAGAATCATGGTCTGTACCCGAATCAATCAAAAAATTTTCCAATAGAAAATTTTGAAAAAAATATCATAGTTTTCATACTTGGGTTCGCTCGTTTAAGAACTTGCGGTCGGTGTTTTTAATTCTTGGGTTCGGTCATATTTTTGGCCCTTTGGCATCGAATTGACTGAAATTTTGGATTCTTACTAAGAATCATGGTCTGTACCCGAATCAATCATAAAATCAGCCGAAAGGAGAATTTTAATTTTCTCCATACAAAACTTTCGTGGTTTTATGGGCACTTTTTAAAACTTAGGTTCGGCCATAACCTTGGCACTATGGCATCAAATTGACTAAAATTTTGGAAACTTACTAAGAATCATGTTCTGTACCCGAATCAATCAAAAAATTTGCCAAAAGAAGATTTTGAAAAAAATATCATCGTTTTCACACTTGGGTTCGCTCGTTTAAGTACTTGGGGTCGGTGTTTTTAATACTTGGGTTCAGTCATATTTTTGTCCTAATGGCACCGAAATGACTGAAATTTCTGATTCCTACTTAGAACCATGGTCTTTACACGAATCCATCAGAAAATCTGCCAACAGAAGACTTTTTATTTTCTTCATACAAAATTTTCATTGTTTTTATTACCATTTTGTCAATCTTAGGTTCGGCAATAACTTTGGCCCTATGGCATCAAATTGACTAAAATTTTGGATTCTTACTAAGAATCATGATCTGTACCCGAATCAATCATAAAATCAGCCGAAAGGAGGATTTTAATTTTCTCCATAAAAAATTTTCGTGGTTTTATGGGCACTTTGTCAAACTTAGGTTCGGCCATAACATTGGCACTATGGCACCAAATGGACTGAAATTTCGGATTCTTACTAAGAATCATAGTCTGTACCCGAATCAATCATAAAATCAGCCGAAAGGAGGATTTTAATTTTCTCCATAAAAAATTTTCGTTGTTTTATGGGCACTTTGTCAAACTTAGGTTCGGCCATAACATTGGCACTATGGCACCAAATGGACTGAAATTTCGGATTCTTACTAAGAATCATAGTCTGTACCCGAATCAATCATAAAATCAGCCGAAAGGAGGATTTTAATTTTCTCCATAAAAAATTTTCGTGGTTTTATGGGCACTTTGTCAAACTTAGGTTCGGCCATAACATTGGCATTATGGCACCAAATGGACTGAAATTTCGGATACTTACTAAGAATCATGGTCTGTACCCGAATCAATCAAAAAATTTGCCAAAAGAAAATTTTGAAAAAAATATCATCATTTCACACTTGGGTTCGCTCGTTTAAATACTTGGGGTCGGTGTTTTTAATACTTGGGTTCGGTCATATTTTTGTCCTTATGGCACAAAATGACTGAAATTTTGGATTCCTACTTAGAACCATGGTCTTTACACAAATCCATCAGAAAATCTGCCAACAGAAGATTTTTTATTTTCTTCATAAAAAATTTTCATCGTTTTTATTAGAACTTTGTCAATCTTAGGTTCGGTCATAACTTTGGCCCTATGGCATCAAAATGACTGAAATTTTGGATTCTTACTAAGAATTATGGTCTGTACCCGAATCTATCATAAAATCAGCTGAAATGAGAATTTTAATTTTCTCCAACAAAATTTTCGTGGTTTTATGGGCACTTTGTCAAACTTAGGTTCGGCCATAACATTTGCACTATGGCACCAAATGGACTGAAATTTCGGATTCTTACTTAGAATCATGGTCTGTACCCGAATCAATCAAAAAATTTTCCAATAGAAAATTTTGAAAAAATTATCATAGTTTTCATACTTGGGTTCGCTCGTTTAAGAACTTGCGGTCGGTGTTTTTAATTCTTGGATTCGGTCATATTTTTGGCCCTTTGGCATCGAATTGACTGAAATTTTGGATTCTTACTAAGAATCATGGTCTGTACCCGAATCAATCATAAAATCAGCCGAAAGGAGAATTTTAATTTTCTCCATACAAAACTTTCGTGGTTTTATGGGCACTTTTTAAAACTTAGGTTCGGCCATAACCTTGGCACTATGGCATCAAATTGACTAAAATTTTGGAAACTTACTAAGAATCATAGTCTGTACCCGAATCAATCAAAAAATTTGCCAAAAGAAGATTTTGAAAAAAATATCATCGTTTTCACACTTGGGTTCGCTCGTTTAAGTACTTGGGGTCGGTGTTTTTAATACTTGGGTTCAGTCATATTTTTGTCCTAATGGCACCGAAATGACTGAAATTTCTGATTCCTACTAAGAACCATGGTCTTTACACGAATCCATCAGAAAATCTGCCAACAGAAGACTTTTTATTTTCTTCATACAAAATTTTCATTGTTTTTATTACCATTTTGTCAATCTTAGGTTCGGCAATAACTTTGGCCCTATGGCATCAAATTGACTAAAATTTTGGATTCTTACTAAGAATCATGGTCTGTACCCGAATCAATCATAAAATCAGCCGAAAGGAGGATTTTAATTTTCTCCATAAAAAATTTTCGTGGTTTTATGGGCACTTTGTCAAACTTAGGTTCGGCCATAACATTGGCACTATGGCACCAAATGGACTGAAATTTCGGATTCTTACTAAGAATCATGTCTGTACCCGAATCAATCATAAAATCAGCCGAAAGGAGGATTTTAATTTTCTCCATAAAAAATTTTCGTTGTTTTATGGGCACTTTGTCAAACTTAGGTTCGGCCATAACATTGGCACTATGGCACCAAATGGACTGAAATTTCGGATTCTTACTAAGAATCATAGTCTGTACCCGAATCAATCATAAAATCAGCCGAAAGGAGGATTTTAATTTTCTCCATAAAAAATTTTCGTGGTTTTATGGGCACTTTGTCAAACTTAGGTTCGGCCATAACATTGGCATTATGGCACCAAATGGACTGAAATTTCGGATACTTACTAAGAATCATGGTCTGTACCCGAATCAATCAAAAAATTTGCCAAAAGAAAATTTTGAAAAAAATATCATCATTTCACACTTGGGTTCGCTCGTTTAAATACTTGGGGTCGGTGTTTTTTATACTTGGGTTCGGTCATATTTTTGTCCTTATGGCACAAAATGACTGAAATTTTGGATTCCTACTTAGAACCATGGTCTTTACACAAATCCATCAGAAAATCTGCCAACAGAAGATTTTTTATTTTCTTCATAAAAAATTTTCATCGTTTTTATTAGAACTTTGTCAATCTTAGGTTCGGTCATAACTTTGGCCCTATGGCATCAAAATGACTGAAATTTTGGATTCTTACTAAGAATTATGGTCTGTACCCGAATCTATCATAAAATCAGCTGAAAGGAGAATTTTAATTTTCTCCATACAAAATTTTCGTGGTTTTATGGGCACTTTGTCAAACTTAGGTTCGGCCATAACATTTGCACTATGGCACCAAATGGACTGAAATTTCGGATTCTTACTTAGAATCATGGTCTGTACCCGAATCAATCATAAAACCAGCTGAAAGGAGAATTTTAATTTTCTCCATACAAAATTTTCGTGGTTTTATGGGCACTTTGTCAAACTTAGGTTCGGCCATAACATTGGCACTATGGCACCAAATGGACTGAAATTTCGGATTCTTACGAGGAATCATGTTCTGTACCCGAATCAATCATAAAATCAGCCGAAAGGAGAATTTTAATTTTCTCCATACAAAATTTTCGTGGTTTTATGGGCACTTTGTCAAATTTAGGTTCGGCCATAACTTTGGCACTATGGCACCAAATGGACTGAAATTTCGGATTCTTACTAAGACTCATGGTCTGTACCCGAATCAATCAAAAAATTTGCCAAAAGAAAATTTTTAAAAAATATCATCGGTTCTGTCGTTTAAGTACTTGGGGTTGGTGTTTTTAATACTTGGGTTCGGTTATATTTTTGTCCTTATGGCACAAAAATGACTGAAATTTTGGATTCCTTCTTAGAACCATGGTCTTTACACGAATCCATCAGAAAATCTGCCAACAGAAGAATTTTAATTTTCTTCAAACAAAATTTTCATCGTTTTATGTTTTCTTTGCCAAACTATGGATCGGCTATTACTTATGGTATTTGGCAATAATTTGACTAAAATTTTGGATTCTCACTTAAAATCATGGTCTGTATCCGAATTAATCAAAAATCTGCCAACAGAAGAATTTTAATTTTCTTCATACAAATTTTTCATCGTGTTATGTTTTCTTTGCCAAATTAAGGATCGGCCATAACTTTGGCCCTTTGGCAATAATTCTACTAAAATTTTGAATTATTACTAAGAAGCATGGTCTGTATCCGAATCAATAAAAAAATCATCCAAAAGAAGATTTTGAAAAAAAAATCCTCGTTTTCACACTTGGGTTCGGTCGTTTAAGTACTTGGGGTCGGTGTTTTTAATACTTGGGTTTGGTCATAACTTTTGCCTTATGGCACCAAATCGACTGAAATTTTGGATTCAAACTTAGAATCATGTTCTGTACAAAATCTGCAAACAGAAGAATTTGAATTTCCCTCATACAAAATTTTCATCGTGGTATGTTTTCTTTGCGAAACTAAGGATCGGCCATAACTTTGGCCCTTTATTAATAATTCGACTTTTATTTTGGATTCTTACTAAGAATCATGGTCTGTATCTGAATCAATAAAAAAATCAGCAAAAAGAAGATTTTTAAAAAAATATCCTCGTTTTCACACTAAGGTCTGTTCGCTCGTTTAAGTACTTGGGATGGGTGGTTTTAATACTTGGGTTCGGTCATAACTTTGGAACTATGGCACCAAACGACTAAAATTTTGGATTCTAACTATGAATACTGTACCCGAATCAATCAAAAAATCTGCCAACAGAAGAATTTCAATTTCCTTCATACAAAATTTTCATCGTGTTATGTTTTCTTTGTCATAACTTTGGCCCTATGGCAATACTTCGACTGAAATTTTGGATTATTACTAAGAATCATGGTCTGTGCACGAATCAATCAGAAAATCTGCCAACAGAAGAATTTTAATTTTCTGATTACAAAATTTTCATCGTTTTATAGGCACTTTGTCCAAACTAGGTTCGGCGATAACTTTGGCCATATGGCAATAATTCGACTAAAATTTTGGATTCTTACTAAGAATCATGGTTTGTTTCCGAATCAATAAAAAAATCAGCCAAAAAAAAGATTTTGATAAAAATATCCACGTTTTCACACTTGGGTTCGGTCGTTTAAGTACTTGGGTTCGGTGTTTTTAATACTTGGGTTCGGTCATAACTCTGGCACTTTGGCACCAAATCAACTGAAATTTTGGATTCATACTAAGAATCTGGTCTGTACACGAATCAATCCGAAAATCTGCCAACAGAAGAATTTTAATTTTCTAAATACAAAATTTTCATCGTTTTATAGGCAGTTTTTCAAAACTAGGTTCAATGTAGTACATGAGTTGCTTTTTAACGATTTTTTCAAAAAATTTTGACACGTTTGAGACAAGAGATATAGGTCGATAATTTTATATTTATTCAGGGCTGCCTGATTTAAAAACGGGTGTTACGATAGATTTTTTTATAAATGGAAGGGAATATTCTACTATTCAAATAAATATTTATTATGTGTGTAATTGGAATGCTAAAAAAATTGTTATATCTTTTCAATATTTCTACTGTGATTCCATCAAATCCTGGTGCAGATCCACTTTTTAATTCATTGATAATGATTTTTATGTTGTTTGTTGTTACTGGTTGGAAAACTGACAGATTATTTTGTTTAAGGCAGTCCTTCTCGAAATTATCCATTTTATAATTTTCATCGATCAGTGTAGCTAAATTTTGACCGACGTTAGCGAAATACTTATATAAAACATTTTGTCGGTTCCCTATGGCATCAACAGAGTTTTTTCCGATATAATTCCTAGATAGTAATTAAATAATACACAAAAACCAGTTTGGTTTTATAAAATCACTCAGCACACAAGATGCTATTGCTAACGTAACTTCATACATTTACGAAACATTAGATAAAGTTAAAAAATGTGCGGGTATATTTATTGACCTCAGAAAGGCATTCGATAGCACATCTCTTGAGATGCTATTAAAAAAATTAAATAATATTGGCATAAAAGGCAACGCGATTAAATGGATCACCAACTACTTAAAAAACCGCCCTCAAGTGGTAAAAATCAATCATGTTAATAGCGATCAAGAGCTTCCAAGCTTTGGAATCCCCCAAGGTACAGTGCTTGGACCAATCCTATTTACTATATATGTACACGATATTTTTTTTCAACCTTTACATGGTCAAATTACATCATACGCCGACGATACAGTATTAATAATAAGTGGAAAGACTTGGGAAAATGTAGAATTAAAGGCCATAGAAGACATTACACGCTTAAGAATTTTTTCGGCACTAATTTACTATCACTAAATAGTGAAAAGACATTTGTAATTCCATTTGCAATAAATTTAAACGATGCTCCCAAAAATTTGACCAATGTCATATATGAAAATACTAAAATTCACAGCCAAAACTACTGCAAATCAATCTGTACAATATTAAAAACAACAAATAAAATTAAATATCTTGGAGTAATTATTGATAAAAATCTGAAATGGAAGGAACAAATATGTCAAGTAGTACACAAAATTAGAAAATTAATATACATATTTTTAAGAATTAGAAATTTTTCGTCGATAAAAAATCTATATTTAATCTACTATGCATTAGTTCAAACCACTTTACAATACGCTATTATTAGTTGGGGATCCGCATATAAATGTAACCTTTTTCCAATAGAAATTGTACAAAGAACAATTATTAAAATTATATTAAAAACATCCTTGGACTACCCAACAAAACGCCTATTTGATGATTTTCAAGTACCTACATTTAAAGATTTATATATTAAAAATTCATTAATTCAAATTATAAAAGAAAAAGATAAATACTAATTTTTAAACGAAAACAGAACGCGACTTAAACATGTTTTTATATGCCCAAAACTTAATACGTCTTTTGCACAACATCATTACACTTACCAGGGAAGAACTTTTTTCAATCGTCTACCAGAAGAAATCAGAAGCATTAATGATAAAACCCAAATACGGCTCTCTGTCAAGAGACATTTTAAAAATATTCTAAAGAAAAAAACCAATGCCTCTTAATTATCCTTACAAATATCCTTAGTTTTCCATAATATTATTTCTTTTATTTAAATGTATACAAATATCCTTATTTTTCCATAATATTCTTTCTTTTCTTTAAATATATACTATTATATACTATTACAACACACATATATTTATGTAAATGAATTATTTAAGTACTAAGTAATAACCACATTTATGTACACTCCTTTTCCATACACAAGCAAATGCTTTAAATGGAAAAGTAGTAAAAAAACCTAAGATGTAAAATTATCATTTAGCAACATGTAAAACATATGAATGAAAATAAAAAATAATTTATTTTTTTTTAATTAGAGTATTTTTGTTTATTTTTTAAAATTTATTTCATTTATTGTAAGAAGTAAGTTCATACATGAGAGGATTGTTATCGTATTTAGACAAGAGATAAGGTGTTAAAAAGAGGAGGAGATAAATTTAATTAAGGCTTTATAATAGAAAAGGGGATATTTGTTTAGAGAGAGAGATAGCTAAATAACTTGTGAATTAACGTTCTAGCCCATAGAATGTGCAATCTGGTCAGTCAAAAATTTGAATTTGAATAGTGCCAAAGTAATGACCGAACACAAGTATTAAAAACACCGACCCCAAGTACTAAAACGAGCGATTTAGTATCTATCGTAACACTCGTTTTTAAATCAGGCAGCCCTGAATAAATATTAAATTATCGACCTATATCTCTTGTCTCAAACGTGTCAAAATTTTTTGAAAAAATCATTAAAAAGCAACTCATGTACTACATTGATAATAATAAAATACTTAGTCCTAGCCAATTTGGATTTAGAGAGATACTAGGCACTCATGATGGCATTGCTGAACTAACATCAACTATATACAATGCATTAGATTTTAAAAAATTGCATTGGCATTTTCATTGATTGACGCAAGGCTTTTGATAGTATCTCCCATACAAAACTAATTAATAAATTAAATGATATCGGCATTATTGGTACGGTTAGATATTGGCTACAAAGCTATCTAACTCAAAGAAGTCAAAAAGTTAAATTAAATAACTCACTAAGTGTGGATGAAATTTTAGAATTTGGAATTCCACAAGGAACTGTTATTGGACCAATTTTATTTATAATGTACGTTAACCAAATGTTTAAATTATCACTTATTGGTAAACTTATATCTTTTGCTGACGACACTGCAATAATTATTGAAAAAAAACGTGGAACGATATTACCATTGCAGCCAATCAAGACATGAAGGTTATAAAAAAATGGTTCGATAATAATTTATTATCACTCAACACAGAAAAAACTTATTATATTCCATTCTCTCTACAAGAAGATGTACCAACTAATTTAATTAACATAATAATTCATTCCAAAAATTTTGCAAAAGACGATACATGTAATACGGACTGCGCTTAACTAAATCATAAATCAAATGTAAAATATCTTGGAATCCTAATAGATAAAAATGTTAAATGGAAAGATCATATAAATCTCACTGTGGAAAGAATAAGAAAATGTATCTATATATTCTATAACATACGAAATATTTTAAATAAAAATGGTCTCTTTTCCATTATTCAGTTCTTATTACAGTACGGCATTATTGGGTGGGGAGGGGCCTTTAAATCTTCCTTACAGCCCATAATTATAATTCAAAGAATAATTATAAAAATCATCCTTAGGAAACCATACGACTTCCCTACTCTAGAATTATTTCGGGAATTTAATGTACCATCAATCAAAGAATTGTATAAGAGAAACGCCTTATCTTATAGATGTCTTATAGATATTATAAAGGCGAAAGTTTGTATGGATGAATGTTATTCTTTCACGCAAAAAACACCGAATAGAATTTAAAAAGTCTTTCACTAATCGAAAGCTACATTATTTGCGAGTAACATGGGCTATATATACTGGTAAGCTCTGGCGTTATGAATAAGCTGTAGCGTTATGCATTTATTTTTCATACGTTTTCTGTCCCTAACAAAATCGAGTTATTGCAAACGTCAAACAAATTGTTACCTTGGAAACAATGTTTTTTTTTTTTTTTTAATTAGGCTATTCACCCTAAAAATAGTGCTTTGTTGGCGTCATAGTTAATATCTACCTATCTCTAAAAATGTTTATTGTCCGGACGAAAAGCATAGCGTTGCTATGTAATTATTTGACGTGGGCTGTCATTTTGTTATTTCTTTAGGTTACTCTGGATTCATATATGAATAAAATACTAATTCGTACTTGAGACGAAATCATCAGAATGAATTAGGGGAGTATTGTTATGAGTTGCCCATAAATCCTACGAACGGACTATACAAGCGGCAGGCAGCTGTGTGTCACGTGCTCAGTACATGTTCAGCATCGTATGATTATTGCTGTCCCTCTCAGGCTGGCAGAAGACATTACCATATATGGCCACACGGCGCGAAATCCAGCCAATGGCAGAAGACATTACCTTATAGGGCACGCGTTCGAGTCTTCCGTCTCGCTCATCACGGGCAGAGAGTTCCAGCCACCGATCGCCAAAGCAACAGAGATATTTCAGACAACGGCGCGAGCGGTCGTACGCACTACTACGTACTGTCGGGCAGTATGCCACCCTTCGACGCGGCTAATTAAGTCTTCACCTACGAACCAAGTATGGCGCTATCACCACAGCCGCCTGTATAATCCTACTGCCGCCTACCATAGCAGCCCTGGCCGCGCACGGTTTTTAATCCGCCTACGTGCCGACGAGCCGAGTAATTCACAACTGCCGCCTACTTAATACCATGGCCGCCCAGACGCGCACGGCTTTTAATCCGCCTACATTGCCGATAGCCGCTTAATTCACCGTTATCGCCCACCGGTTCGGTAAGCTGTCCGAATCCGCCCACCCCGCGCACCCCGAGCCGCCCCGTTCCTGCACACGATCTATGAGCTTTGCTCTAGATCTCTCCACTTCGTAGGAAGCTGCCTGCATCCGTACGACGCCACGTGAGATTCTAAACCCTCTTATAGTATTTCCGAGCCTAAATTCAGTAGTATTTCTAGTGCCTCTCTCTCTCTTATGCTAGGCCTTAAACAGCTTACCTGGTTGCCTGTACTGTTCACCCTTGCATTATTGAATACATTTGAATTGTGCCCAAACCTTGTTTCATTGGAGTCAACCATCGACAGCCTCGGAGGAGCCCTACGACCCTGAGCTGAGCCTTCCAAGCCGAGGCATATTGCCCCCGGGGGGCCTGCTTAACACTTGTCCCCCCCCGGGAGGGACATATTTCTGGAGACCAGAAGTATAACACTGGACCCTACGTGGCTTCAGTATCACCCTGGCCCCAGGAAGTATGACACTGGCGCGCCAACTGGGCCGAAGTCTTGTCGATTGTTGTCTCCCTAGAAACATAATTATGTAATCTTAGCTATAAATATTTTATATTTGTGCTCCCATCAACAACGTTGTAGCTCTGTGTGAATTATTCCAAACGTCGCGAGTCCGTCGGCTAGTGCTATTCGAGTGTTAGGTATTTTAACCATCGCTTACTACCGTAGCATTCATTCTCACGCTATTACGTTTCTATCGCGGCAGTCAGAGTTGTTCGTCATTCGCGCGGAATTTTTTTTAATTGAGTAGTGAATCTCGTTATTTTAAAATCTCCACCTGCGGGCTGTATAAGTTGTATTATTTCTTCCTTGAAGAGCAGTGGTTGTTTCCAATAAAAGGTAGTAACTACTGTCGGATTGTGCTCGTCCACATCCGTTTCCCTGTAATAGGAGGATATAATGTCGACTGCCAGCAACTGCTCTCGTCTTCTATAATCGTCCGAAATTTTTTTTTTTTTGCTTTGTTCATTATAATAACGCATAATCATGGAGGCCACCATACCAATAATGGATAGAATACTAAATTTCCAGAAAGCAAACGCGTCGGTAATAAAAAAAATGTTAGATAGAGGCGTAGTTCCCAAAAGGGTTTTTCTAACTTTACAGAAACAATGTGTTGAGTTTAACGAATCCCGGAAGTTGAATTATAAAATAAACGTTAAACGAAAAGTTCAATAAATAATGAGTACAAGTTATAAAGTTAGTTTTCGTTTCTCTCAATAGGTAGTTTTAAATCACAAAATGGAAAACGACGTTACATAATGTTATAAAAGAGAAATTTTAAAGCAACAAATTATTAATTTTCAAAACAGAATAAGTTAATATGGAAAGCTTCCCTTGTAATATTAGTTAAAGCCACAATTGTTATTTTTCTTCATAGAAGTTTTGATTTATTGTTAATACATTATAATAAATTAGAATTGTAATTTTGATTGTTGATTGTCTAGGGCAGAGTAGCTAACTGCGTATTGGATTAATGAACAGTTCAGGACAAATGTAGATTAATAACATAAATTGTAGAAAAAAAAGGAATAAACAAAATTCAGTCAAAAGTTTTTTTTAGAAACAAAAGTTTAGGTACAGATCGGTTAAAAATAGTAAAGTTCTTAGAAGTTTAATGTTGTTTCGTTTGAAAATCATGAGTGTCATGAACCCACGGTTAGAGATCGTACTTCATTGAATTAATATTCCATATTTCACAAATTAGAAAACACAATGTTGTTAAAGTAATAAACGTTCGGGAAAGGAAACAAACTTGTATATAAAAATGTATATAAATAAGGCAACGTGTATATAAAAATGTATATAAACAAGGCAACGTGTATATAAAATGTATATAAACAAGGCAACGTGTATATAAAATGTATATAAACAAGGCAACGTGTATATCAATGTATATAATTGGCTAAGTGTTTTTTTTTGTTAGTTTAAGTTCTTGAAATCTATCTGAATTGCTTTCGTACTAAAGTGGTAGAAAATTAAATAAATTAGTGAAAAACAGTAGAACATCATTTAAAGAATAAATTCCGAACTTCAAGGTATATGTTACTAGGTACTTGATTTTTCGAATGGTTATCTAAGGAAGGTTTAATAATAAAATTTTGTATATGCTATAGGTATTTACCATAGAGACAGTATTGGAACATGTTTTGTTTTTAATCGGGACTATCCCACTCTAAATAGTAGTATGCGGATAATAAAATAAACTATCGTTGGGAAAGACACTTCAAAAGAAACAAGTGAATAGCATTCATATGTTCAAATTATCGTTTTAAATAAAAAATAACGAAGAATTTTTAAAGGGAAATCCTTGTCAATTTTAACAGAATAATCTCTCGAACAAAGAACATTTAAATGTTTAGCTTCAATTAAGTTTTTTTTCATAAGAATGTAGGAATGATTTCGGCAACAAATTTACGTGAATGAATAACAGTATAATGGAATTCAGGATAGAAAAAGATAAAATAAGTTTTTTTTGGAAACATCTGTGGAAAATTATTAAAACATAGAATTAAAAAGTAAACTACGACAGTTAAATAGGTATTGTCATTTAGTAACAAAAATAAATAGTGAATAGAATCCAATTATTAATGTCTTACTTGTATTAAAGAAAAGGGTTATAAAATTATAAGAAATTGTCTTCTTCATTTTTTCTCGTATTCATAAATATGACAACGTGATCGTTGTAAGGAAATTATATCATATTAGATATTGAGTAATAGACTCAAGAAATGTACTACGGATACATAGGTACCCGCGTATACAATTCTGGTTTCGAACCGTTATAAGAAGTAGTGGGATTGTTAAGATGTGAAATCTTGAACAAAAAAAAAAGGAATTTGTGATATAGGAAAAATTGGAAATAGAGAATTAACCCCTCAAGTAAGCTTTAGGTAATTGTAAATTCGTATAGTTTTGACATAGCTATGTTAGAAAAATGTCATGGCGCCTTATAGTTAAATACAATAGAATTTTTTTTTTTTAAACAAAATGATAGTAAAGTAAACAAAAGTTAAAAAAGTTATGAACAGAAAAGTTGAGATTAATCTGAGACTTATAGTGAAAAGTTATTAGTAAAAAAAGTTATCATCGGATAATATTGTTAAATTAAGAAGTAAATAAATAATAGACATGGAATTTTTTTTTTAAAAAAGGAATTTTCAAATAATCAGTCAACAAGTAAAAGTTTTAAATTTTGGAAGTTGTAGTAAGAAGCAACGTCGTTAGCAATTCAATTATGATTCGAATTTATTTTATTTTTTTTAAATATGTATATAAATTGTTAGCTTATAACATGTAATGTTAAAATATAAACACACGAATTGAATACTTAGGTATTTGAGCGACTTAGTCAGTGTGTATAACGCATCGTATAGCGGTGTTATAAATCTGTGTTATTAAAATTTGGAAACGATTCTTGTTAAATATAGAGTAACCTTTTAAAGAGAAATTTTAGAGAATTTTATAGAAATCGTAGTAACATAAATTTTAAAATAATTAATGAAGTTCTGTTTTTTTGGATATTGTGTTATTTTTATGTGTGTATTTTGCCGAAGCACAGGCATTTGAGGAAGGTAATTTCTCATTTGTGTTGGTGAACTAAGGCAAGGTTACGGTTCTCTGAACGTAACGGTGTGGCCACACGGAGATAGACGTTTGCAAACGTATCTCTTGAAAACACGAGAGGATTATAGTATAGCCTGATAATTATACGACGCTATAGGAGAGATCCTTATAATATGCCAAACGCTATAGGAGGTATCCTTATAATATGACCGACGCTATAGGAGGCGTATCCTGAGAATTACACGGAGAGGAAAACAGAAAAACAGAACAGAGTATGGAAATTAGTCCATCAGTAGGAAAAGAAATTGGTTACAAATTATAATAACACAGTAATTTTAAACACGAGGTGCATGTATTGTATTGTCCTCTACATAAGGTTGTAAAATGCGAATATGTATCAGTTTCATTGATTACATGACTTAGTCAGCATTATTGTCCATCATTGGATGACCTTAATAAAAAATTGTAAATTTATTCACGAGGTACATGTATTGTATTGTCCTTTATATAATAACCCAAGGACGTCATGAACCCTAGTGGTTAGTACGAGGTTATAACGCATATAACTTAACCTTTGTTATTAGAGAAGTATACAATTCCTTTCTTAATGGATCGTCATCACAAGTGTTGACAATCCGGGACGCCGGTATGTCTGCACGTGAAGACTTGTTGTCATTATTTTTATTATAAAAAAAAGAGGTAACTCACCTTACACTAGTGAAATTACTGATGCGATATTTAGTTCATTTATTGTAATGACTATTATTGGTAGTAATAATTTATTACTTTCTCCTAGTGCGTAGCCACTTAGGTTGTTTTTTTTTTTAAAAAAAAAAATTTTTTTTTTAATTTATATATGAATATGGTTACATAAGTATATAAATTCGTCTAAGAAACACGACACGATACACTGATTGAGGGCGTAGTTCAAGGAACCCTAAATTAGGCTAGGTTTTTCATTAGAAAAAACTGCGTTAGGTATTCAGTATCCTGCCCGGGACCGAAGTAGAGACCTAATTTCTATTTTCGTGGAACAATTTGCATTCTAAAAAGTACTTAATTGTAGATGCAATGAAAGAATATGCAAGCATATTCTTTTCTTTTCGTTGGCAAGAGACGGCATAAGAAAATTCTTGTACAAGTGGTAGGTATAAAGGCACCTAGTTCTCATACTGGGATAGGTCATTGGGTAGTAAGAAACTTAGGAACCTTATGGTTGTAAATAACCTTGTGTATATATTAATATAAGGTCATGTATAAATGGAAATATCATTTCAATTATAATTTTTTTTTATTTTTTGTCCTTTTTTTTTTCGGGTTTTTCAATCTCTTTCATTGTCGAATTATTCTCACATGTAGGTTAAATCGTTATAGTATTGGACATCTCACACGTTGCGATATAGGAGAAATTGGGGCGGTAAAACGTTCACAATCGGGTAGTTACCCACTCCTTAACGGGGTATGTCTCAATTCTAGCGTATGTTGGAGTGAATTCACGATGAAAAGGCAATGTAATAATTATATTACCACATTTTTGTTATCAGAATAGGCCCAATAGACAACACTATTCGGTTCACATAGGTTGTGGTGGTATCGAATTTTAACCTTCTTCCGCGATCATATAACAACGGTTACTCGTTGTGTGGTATTATAGAGCTGTTACAAGTCCGATAGGATGGAACTTGGGTATCGACCTAACGTGTCATTCGGCTGTTAGCTATAATCCAAAGCGTGATAGGATGGCTAAACTCCTTAGAATTAGAGCAGGAAGATTGTTGGAAACGCGAATTTCCGAACAATTAAAGTATATATGATTCCGGTGTTAGGAAGAAATTCGTTACTCAATTAAAAATTTTTTCCTCTTCTAATAACATTGTCGGTAGTATTAAATTTTCGTATTTTTTGGTAAAAATACGTGGCGTTGTTGTTATTTATTTTAATTTTTTTTTTTTTTTCTTTTTCCTTCTTCTCTCCTTACGTAGTCAAACCCTGAGAGTTTAAGTTGAGTTGAAACAAACTCGAATTGAAAGTTAATTAACAAATTATACTCACACACATAGAGTTTTTGGTGGGTAAACAAATGTATATTCAAGTGTTTTAATTATGATAAATGTAATTAATTAAATTACTATATAAATATTTTGTAAACACGTAATTGATTACTTCGGTATCAATATGGTAAGCCAGCGTGTAAAGTCCTTGCCATATCAGGACGCAATTGTACGGTGTTTTGTAACTTGCTATATCACTGTATACAAATAAGGAGTAGTACTTCTCGTAGTAAGAAGATTTAAAAGTATGCACCCAGTTGAGTAAATTAGCTCGGTAATGTCATAAAGTTATGTCATTCGGGTCGTATTGTTCTTATTAGAGAATAATGTAATTGCACTTATGGTCATTACGGTTCGTCTGGTTATTTGGTGGGAACACCTAGAGGGTGTCCTATGTGGTTTCGTCGAACGCAAGTTCACCGTGAGGATTCCAAGGGATCTATCCGGTTGTCTATGTCGTTGCGGCAAGGGTATATTTCTAGTATACCAAGTACAGCGCTGTACGGGTCACCGAGGGTGAGTCGAGAAAACATGAGAGGATTCATATTATGCCTGAAAATTAATATTCATGATAGGTTTTGTAGCATTACCTTACAATTATATGCGAACATGAGAGGATGGTCGTTTATGCCTGATAATTAAATGCAAACCAGACAAACCATGACAAGCTGAGAGTGCGGGAAACTAACATTTGGGTTAGAATGGAATTGTGAAAATAGCATAGTATATAAAAACAAAGTTGTATAATTTAAAAAATTCCATTGTAAGACGCGAATATGAGTGATTTCGATCATTTCATGACATTGGTCAGCGTACAATATTCCATAACAGGAATAAAGTGTATAAAAACAAAGTTGTATAATTTTAAGAATTCTATTGTAAGACGCGAATATGAGTTGGTTTCGATCATTTCATGACATTGGTCAGCGTACAATATTCCATAACAGGAATAGGGTTGGAAATTTTTTGTCTAATTTTAAGATTTTTACATGGTAGTAATCCTTCTCGGAAGGGTCATGTTTTCTTTATTTCTTCATGCACCTTCGTTAGCGTGTCTTGTATCGCACTAGGTACGTCACATTTTTTTTAATTTCTTGAGAGAGTTGGCAACCTTTGTTCAGTTTATTGCTAGTTTTTTTTAGCTTGGCTCACAGGTAGTTAAAATTTTGTTGGCTCTTAGGTAGGGAGTGTTTAAATCCTGGTGAAGAGGTAGCTCTGTACCTCACATTGTGGCAACCATCGCATCACATGCTGTATGGAAGGTCGTGGTCCCCTGCATCAGCCTCGCTGCCTTTTCCCTTCATTTTTCAGGGGGAGGAGGGTAGTGTTATGAGTTGCCCATAAATCCTACGAACGGACTATACAAGCGGCAGGCAGCTGTGTGTCACGTGCTCAGTACATGTTCAGCATCGTATGATTATTGCTGTCCCTCTCAGGCTGGCAGAAGACATTACCATATATGGCCACACGGCGCGAAATCCAGCCAATGGCAGAAGACATTACCTTATAGGGCACGCGTTCGAGTCTTCCGTCTCGCTCATCACGGGCAGAGAGTTCCAGCCACCGATCGCCAAAGCAACAGAGATATTTCAGACAACGGCGCGAGCGGTCGTACGCACTACTACGTACTGTCGGGCAGTATGCCACCCTTCGACGCGGCTAATTAAGTCTTCACCTACGAACCAAGTATGGCGCTATCACCACAGCCGCCTGTATAATCCTACTGCCGCCTACCATAGCAGCCCTGGCCGCGCACGGTTTTTAATCCGCCTACGTGCCGACGAGCCGAGTAATTCACAACTGCCGCCTACTTAATACCATGGCCGCCCAGACGCGCACGGCTTTTAATCCGCCTACATTGCCGATAGCCGCTTAATTCACCGTTATCGCCCACCGGTTCGGTAAGCTGTCCGAATCCGCCCACCCCGCGCACCCCGAGCCGCCCCGTTCCTGCACACGATCTATGAGCTTTGCTCTAGATCTCTCCACTTCGTAGGAAGCTGCCTGCATCCGTACGACGCCACGTGAGATTCTAAACCCTCTTATAGTATTTCCGAGCCTAAATTCAGTAGTATTTCTAGTGCCTCTCTCTCTCTTATGCTAGGCCTTAAACAGCTTACCTGGTTGCCTGTACTGTTCACCCTTGCATTATTGAATACATTTGAATTGTGCCCAAACCTTGTTTCATTGGAGTCAACCATCGACAGCCTCGGAGGAGCCCTACGACCCTGAGCTGAGCCTTCCAAGCCGAGGCATATTGCCCCCGGGGGGCCTGCTTAACACTTGTCCCCCCCCGGGAGGGACATATTTCTGGAGACCAGAAGTATAACACTGGACCCTACGTGGCTTCAGTATCACCCTGGCCCCAGGAAGTATGACAGTATGTACTTAAAATAAATTTCTATAATTTAAATATTTTCTAAAATAGAATTTTTATTTGCGAAATGTCATTCTCAAATTTTGAAATTTTCTATTAAAAAATAATTATTTTTTATTAGACAAAAAAGCAAGAATAATAACAATTATGCAAATAATTATGCCAGTAATTTCCCACTAATACCATGTGAACGAAGCCCCGGTATAGAAGCTAATATCAAATATATAAAGAATATTTTATTCAAAAAATCCACCCCTCAGATAGCATAAGCAATAGATTTAAAACTAATGGCTTAATAGCCATCCCTGTGCTTAGAACAACCACGGCTCGGCATCACTATTTGTATTAAGGTGAAAGATGGTACAATATATTATTGTCCAAAATCAAAATTAATATAACGGGAACATTAAAATATGAACAATTTAAAAAGCAAATTAAGTCCCTGAAATTGGATAATGATATATTGTACCCTTAATTTAATTTACCCTTACTTAAACCGAAATATTTAATATTAAAAGTATATGTATATATATATTTATACTGTTGTTGTCCTTCTAAAACTATTTTTTCTAAGTTATGTACCTTTGTCAAGTAATATTTGTATTTATTTTCATAAGTTCTTTGATCATTGTTTAAGCATTTCATTAAAACACTATTATTTTTTTTTGCATGTTAATACTCCTCCCATAAACACGAGCTCTTGAGCTCAATTTATGGAGTATTAGTAATATAAAATGAATTATTGTATAACCTTGTACATTAAAAACAAAATTCTTGAAATAAATATAAAAAAAATAAAAAAATAAAAAGTAAGTAATTAAGCCGCGGCATTCGAATTTCTACCGTTTTATAACATATTTCTCTTCAACACTTGAATTTTTCAGTTAAAAAAAAAAAAGTGTTACTTATTAGGGTATTATCTGTACATTTGGCACACCAAAACGGTAATTATATGAAATTCCCTCGATAAAAAAAATGCTAATTATGTTCCGAAAATTTTTATGAAATCATTTTTTCTGTTTAATTAAATGAAGACAATATTATCGAAACTCAATCGAAAATCTGGAGACAGAATGGGTTCCGTAGCTCAGTTGGCAGAGCACTTGCCATGTAAGTAAAGGGTCCTGGGTTCAAGTCCCAGTGGAGCCAATATCTTTTTCCGATTTTTCTGTCTGCAAATTTTTGATTGAGTTTCGCTAATATTGTCTTCATTTAATTAAATATAAAAATTTTAGATTTTACTCATAAAGTTAAAAATAAAAAATTTAAAAAATTAAATTTCTGTGTTTTTACATGTTATGTGTTTAAAAAAATCGCAGTGTTTCTTCAAGTGCTATTTAAGACCGACTTCACTTTGTAATTTCATGGTTTCTCATAAATTTTTATAAATAGATTATGAAAATTGTCCATTTAAATCAAATTAATATGTGAATTCGCCTTTCCTCTCTCTATACTTTGAAAATGATAGCCTGGAATACCCTAAAAGATTAAAGGCCATTGACATTGAAAAAAAATATTAGATCATTTTTCGTTCAAAATATATATTTTTTTAAATCTGTTTAAGTTTAGTTTTTCAGCACATTTTAATGTCTATCGGACACGCCCATAACACTCTTTCATCTCTTGTCTCTGGTCAGTGACAGCTGAGTTATTTTGAATTTGTTTTGCTTAGCGCACCTCATAAATGGTCAATATGTAATGAGTCTAGTTTTTGCACTGTTAATTCGTGGTGGAATTCCATTGTAATAGAATTGAAATTAAAAAACTTTTTTACTTTGTTCCTACTACTACTTCCTAGTTCATCCTACTACGGACATTTTCAGACTGGTTGTGACCAGTCTGAAAATGTCCGTAGTAGGATGAAACCGATCCTGGTAATAATAAATAAGTGGAACAAAGTGAAAAAGTTTTTAATTTCAATTCTATTATGGTCCGTATGTAAATATCACTATCAATAAGTATCATTGATCCAACAACTGACCCTTTCAATTTTCACCCACATCCCTTAACTTGTTATAAAAACATTCTCTCATTTTAATAACATTATCGGAACACAGTTTTCCTCTCAGTTTTACCTTTTACGGAACACCTCTGGGATCCCATATCTCCTCATTAATACTATTGGTCCTTTACTTTCCCCAAACTTTCCCATTTTGCACGGAATTCAGGGTATTCTCCAGGGACCGTTGCCTAACCCTTGTTTAAATAGAACCCTTAAATTTTACTAAATCAAATCTCTTCCGACCCCTGGAATTAGTGGAGTAGCATCAAACGAAACTACGCGGTAAAACGTGAACTGAAGAAAGAATCACCTCAAGAATTGTGTTGTGGGCGTTTCCATTAGTACCTACCAACTAGACTTTACGATATACGCTTCTGAAAAATAAAAAGGAAACAAAATAAACAAAAATTTTAACAGAACCAAAAACGACTTCAAAAAATGCACTAAAAAGTAAGCAAATAATTTCGCACGATTGTTATTTTTGGAGTCGGTGTCAGCCAAGGTAACTACATACATAGGTAGTTATAGGTGAGATGTGGAGATCTTGGCTGACACCGACTCCTAAAATAACAATCGTGCGAAATTATTTTTTTACTTTTTAGTGCATTTTTTAAGTAGTTTTTTGTTTTGTTAAAATTTTTGTTTATTTTTTTTTTTTATTGACGAGCGTGCGTATAGAAGTTTTACTTCAAAAAAAGAATCATCGTAATCTGTTGGCGTAATATTGAGTTATTCGTCCATTTTTCGCGCACATACTTATTGGAAATTTAAGACATATATGGTTTTCTCATGGATCCCATTGTCAAAAATGGACCAAATGGGACCGCATGGGAAGCCCCAGCTTTCAAATAAAAAAAGAACCATCAATATCGGTTCACCCAATCGAAAGTTCTGAAATAACAAACATAAAAATAAAAAAATAAAATTAAAAATACCGTCGAATTGATAACCTCCTCCTTTTAGAAGTCGTTTAAAAACAATCGCAATTAATAACGGCTATGAAGCAGATAACATTGAAAAAATATTAAAACAGGAAATATAAAAATAAAATAATTTTTTCCCCGGTAGATAACAAAAATTTGAAAAATTTTGTATATCTGGAATTTCTCCGTCCAATATCTGTAAAAATTGAAAAATGTAATTTAAATACAGCTTTTAAAACTAATAAAATATAATATAGGAACAAGACTTAAAAAACCCAAAAAGTAAAAATCCTAAACTTAATCAGTTGCATATTACATGAATTAAGATTCGAAGAACATACATATTAGCGCTCTTGAGGTAATTTTTCACGAAAACGGCGCTCTACAAATTATCAATATAAAAATAATAGCTTTTTTTTAAATTCGCAGAACATTGGTTAGTGAATAATCACGTTCCGGATAATTCTTGGTTAAGTCTCGTCTTGGTTGATGATAAGTCTTGCCAATTATAATTGGCTGCGCTAGGAGAATTATGTTTGCATTGTAACTGGGAATGAAAGATTTTTTCTATAGCCATGGATTGTTCCGAGTTCCTTTCCGTTCTGCCCTCCGAACTTCTTCTTGGATGTCGCTACAGCCCATATCGAGCTTTGGCCTCCTGCAACAGTCGCCTCCAACTCCTCCTATCCTCAGCGGTTGACTTTCAGTTTGTTCCTGGAGAAGCTGTGCTGCATCCCCTCTTACCTCGTCTTTCCATCTCAGTCTGGGTCTTCCCATTTTTCTCATTCCACCTGGGTGTCCAGTCAAAATTCTTTTTGGGACGCGTGTATCTGGCATTTTCTGTATATGTATGTCAAGCGCATCTCAACCTGAGGAGTCTAATATGGGCTGAGATGCTATACCTGATATATATCATACAGTTCTTTGTTGTTGTTTGTCCCTCCGAACAGTTCGCAATGATTCAGTGGGAAAGACAGCCGCAGTGCATTCACGCAGCACGCATTTTGTTGTTGCATTTGACACAACGGACGGTTTAATTGTAAACGAACTGTTTCTTTGTGAAATTATTCATTGAACTACATCGCAAATGGTGATCTCATCTTTCAGTGAACTACATCGCAGATAAATCTTCCCTTGAGTGTTTTCCTTGCAAGTTTAATTTATTACCGTTGAAATCATTTTGCCGTATATGTAAAAACATTATTTATGCTTTAAACCGCTTACTCGTTAATACGGAATATTTTTTATTCAAACAGTTAGATTTAGCTTTATTATCACGAAAAGTGAGTATTTATGTCGCGGGAGACAAAAAAACATGCAAAAAATATGCATTTAACATTTTAATTTTGTTTAAATTAATTCACTTACGCGGTAACGCCATTTTGTATTTACCGTTTTTATTTCATAGGCTAACTAACTAACCATCACGCCGTTTCCCCGCAGGGGGAGGCAGAGAGGACGGACCGCCAAACAACTCGGTCTTGGCACACACTCCTTGCCTCGTTCACATTCATACATCGTCTCATACATGCTCTTTTATTATTCTGACTCTTGACATGGCCCGACTCAAGTATCTGATTCACTTGGTCGTGCCATGTCTTTCTCGGCGTCTCCGATTTCTTCTACCATTCACATTTGCGTCAAATATTCTCCTTACACTCCTTTCCTCGTCCATTCGCTCTACTTGCCCAAACCATCGTCGCGTTCCTTTCTTGATCTTACTCATTATGCTTACATCCGCCTTGCATTCTTTGCGGATCTCCGCATTTCTCACACGATCATACATGGTTTTACCACACATACGCCTTAGGGATCTCATTTCTACAGCATTCAGTCTACTTTCATTCTTCCTATGCCATTTCCATGCCAACCTCCGTAGTCCAGTGGCTAAGACTCTTGACTCACAATCCGGAGGTATTTTATTTGATTAATTTGTGTTATTTCACAATTAATTCATTTAAAATAATATATAGTATATTTGCGGCACGTTCCAGAGTGGAAGATGCTATCAGTATCGCCCTCTTCCCCACCTCCTTCCCCTCGCCACTACCTTCAGCCTCACAACATACCCCAATTGGGGATGCCATAGTCTCACTGGCTCCAGACGGGAGCAGTTGAGATTCTTGTCCGGTATTATGCGGGAGAGAATAAGATAGAAATAAAATATTTATTTACCTCACGGCTACTACAATTTAATACGATAAATCCACGGTCCTACGCAAGTCTCTTTTGGTCTCGTTTGGTGTTAGCGGCCACGAAATCCAAACAAAAACTTTTTTTTTTAAATTAATATCCAATATTCAAACCAATCAAAAATTAACAGGCAAAATAAAACACAAAAGAGATCGACATCTCCGAAGAAGAAAACGCACATACTAATAAGATGACCACGACAAAAATCTGGAATAAAAAATCATTTTTCACATTGATAAAAAAAAGTGCTCTCTTGTCTACTTTAGTTTTCTGATGGTTTCACTTCTACCGCTTGTGAATTGCACACCCTGATTTTTTATACAACAAAACTAAAATTTTACTTTGTGCGTGTTAAGTTGATTAGGTTTTACTTATAACAACTAAATTTTACTTAATTACTCAGACTCAGACAACCATAAAACTCGTTTTAACTTTAATGAAGGGCTAATTGTACCTAAGCATACAAATAAATATGGAAAAAGAACGTTAAATTACATGATTCCCAGTTGTTTAAATATGTTACCTGCTGAAATGAAAAACTGTGCCCAAAACAAACAATTGATGAATTTACTGAAGACTTGGCTTACGGAAAGAATTAATTTGTATTAGCTTACAATGACATATTATTCTAAAGACTTTAAAAATGGTATTTATGTTTTCAAAAAATTATTTTTATCTATATTTCTGTAAAAAATTAAATTTTATTTTATATAATTGTAAAAATGTAACTATTAAATCACTATAATGAGATCTTTAACGTAAATAACCCGTTAGACAAACTGCTAAAAAGTAGTTTATGGGGACTTTTTGTCTTGTATTTGTAAAGTGTATAAAATAAATAAATAAATAAAAAGACTTGATAGATCGCAACACTCATGTGCTCTGGCGCAATAAAAAGGTACTATCAAACACGGCTACCATATTGAAAGGATTGACCGGACACGAAACAAACAGATAAATTTACATAGAGAAGAAATGCAAAGTTGTCGGATCAAAACAGGACTTCGCTGTTTCGGACAAGGTTTCAGTGTCCATGATCAGGGCAGACGTGTTACACAAACAATATTTTCCGCTTATGATGACGGCAGTAGGAGTTTTTCACAAAATTGACAGATTATTCGCAACCCGGAATTGTTTTTCGTCCTTATTTCAAAAAATCATAAAGTTCAGATCGCTATGAAAGTTGGTGTACAGGCATGTGAAAAAAAAAACTTTTTTTTTCTCTTTAAATAAGACAGCATCTTCAATGGCCCCCTCTCCATGATATTAAATATGAAATTAAATTATAGTTAAGTCTCTTTTGACGTCAACAAAATCGCTTATCCCCGAATTCAAAAATGACTTTACCTTGACTTACAAAACCGTGGTTTTTCTTCGTCTAAACGTCTTTATCAAAAACCAAGTCTTTCAGTATCATGTCTTTATCCATAATGATTAATGACCTACCGAAAAAATAATCCTTTAATATCACAATACTCTTTGGAAGGAATATAAAATACTTGTGCGACCTCCTTAGATTAGTGATATTATATTAGTGTCTTTTCAAAGGTACGTATTGTGGCGTTCTTGTGCTTAACAGTTCAGCTGTGCAATGCTTTGTCTACTTTTTTTTTCTCTTCCTCCTTTCACTCATTAAAAACATCCACAACATGAAAATGTGCTTTATTATATTTAAAGGAATTCAGAATCGGAATAGAGAACAACAAAAAAGACTTAAGAAAAAAAAAAAATACGATAGTTACTCAGTCAAATCAATGTGACGGGTGAGCTTGATGATTTCCGCACAGTTTTTCAAAGCGGCGAATAAGACTTGAAACTGCTTCTCTCATTTCTTGCTCCATATTGATCTTTGAGCAATATTTGTTCTTGATTACAGCTGCAACTGAAAATCCAGCTTCACATAAATATGATGTGGCAAACGGAATGAATTTTAAATTTAAATTAGGATATTACTTTTGAATCGATAACCAAAACTCCACCAAATCGGAATTGGTGAATCTAGTTTTGAGAATGTTGTCGCAAGAAAGTTCAATGAGACTCTCTTGCTCTTGTGTTGTGAATCCTGGCAGAGCTTTTGCACGGATCTGAGATCCATCCATGGGCCATCGGGTCTTGTGAGACAACCAGTTTATTAGATGCCGCGTATTTTGTTATGGTTGCCCATAATTCATACGAACATACTATACAAGCGGCAGGCAGCTGTGTGTCACGTGCTCAGTACATGTACATTCTCGCGTGATTATTGCTGTCCCTCTCAGGCTGGCAGAAGACATTACCATATATGGCTACACGGCGCGAAATCCAGCCAATGGCAGAAGACATTACCTTATAGGGCACGCGTTAGAGTCTTCCGTCTCGCTCATCACGGACAGAGAACTCCGGCCACCGTTCACCGAAGCAACAGTCATATTTCAGACAACGGCGCGAGCGGTCGTACGCACTACTACGTACTGTCGGGCAGTATGCCACCCTTCGACGCGGCTAATTAAGTCTTCACCTACGAAACAAGTATGGCGCTATCACGACAGACGCCTGTATAATCCTACTGCCGCCTACCTTATACCATGGCAGCCCTGGCCGCCCGGCTTTTAATCCGCCTACCATGCCGATAGCCGCTTAATTCACCGTTATCACCCACCGGTTCGGTAAGCTGACCGAATCCGCCCACCATGACGCCGAGAAGCCGCCCACGCACCCCGAGCCGCCCCGTTCCTGCACCCGATCTATGAGCTTTGCTCTAGATCTCTCCACTTCGTAGGAAGCTGCCTGCATCCGTACGACGCCACGTGAGATTTTAAACCCTCTTATAGTATTTCCGAGCCTAAATTCAGTAGTATTTCTAGTGCCTCTCTCTCTCTTATGCTAGGCCTTAAACAGCTTACCTGGTTGCCTGTACTGTTCACCCTTGCATTATTGAATACATTTGAATTGTGCCTAAACCTTGTTTCATTGGAGTCAACCATCGACAGCCTCGGAGGAGCCCTACGACCCTGAGCTGAGCCTTCCAAGCCGAGGCATATTGCCCCCGGGGGGCCTGCTTAACACTTGTTCCCCCCCCGGGAGGGACATATTTCTGGAGACCAGAAGTATAACACTGGACCCTACGTGGCTTCAGTATCACCCTGGCCCCAGGAAGTATGACACTGGCGCGCCAACTGGGCCGAAGTCTTGTCGATTGTTGTCTCCCTAGAAACATAATTATGTAATCTTAGCTATAAATATTTTATATTTGTGCTCCCATCAACAACGGTAGTTCTGTGTGAATTATTCTAAACGTCGCGAGTCCGTCGGCTAGTGCTATTCGAGTGTTAGGTATTTTAAACATCGCTTATTACCGTAACGTCTTACGCTATTACGTTCTATCGCGGCAGTCAGAGTTGTTCGTCATTCGCGCGGAATTTTTTTTTAATTGAGTAATGAATCTCGTTATTTTAAATTCTCCGAGTGGCTGCTGTGTAAGTTGCGTTATTTCTTCCTTGAAGAGCAGTGGTTGTTTCCAATAAAAGGTAGTGACTACTGTCGGATTGTGCTCGTTCACATCCGTTCCCCTGTAATAGGAAGTTGTAAATGCGACTGCCAGCAACTGCTCTCGTCTTATATTATTCGTCCGAAATTTTTTTTGCTTTGTTCATTATAATAACGCAAAATCATGGAGGCCACCATACCAATAATGGATAGAATATTAAATTTCGAGAAAGCAAACGCGTCGGTAATAAGAAAAATGTTGATGGATAGAGGCATAGTCCCCAAAAGGGCTTTGTTGTCTTTACGGAAACAATGTGTCGAGTTTAATGAATCCCTTAGTGGGCGGGTTGAGTCTCCTGCTATTTTATTAAATTCTCCAAGTGTAGCAACCACCCCAAAAACTAGTAATTCGGGAAACCTCGTTAACATAGTATCCTCGCCTACGCAAAATCACTATGAAAGGACTACCACAAGGTACGTTGAAAGAAAAATAGTTAATTTAACAAATTGGAAAATTTCTTTTGACGGGAATTCGGATGTCCGCGCTTTTTTAGACAGAATCGCCGAATTACAATACGCGAGGGGCGTTGATTGTCAAGATTTGGCTAGGGGTTTTGTCGAACTTCTCACTGGTTCAGCACTATTATTCTATAGGAAAATTTTCAAAACTAATCTAAAGTGGGAAGAAATTAAAACAGCCTTTTTGAAGAGATTCGAGGACCCGACGTTTCAAATGACTGAGAAGTCGAAGTTATTTAACTTGTGTCAGAAAAATAACGAAAGAGCTGCGGATTTTATTTTGGAAGCTTTAGCTATCAATTCCAAGCTGAATTTGCCGTTAGAAGAGTCGGAACTTTTATCGTTAGTCACAAAAGGTCTCACGCCAGATTACGCACAACTAAAGATCGGTAAAAATATCACCAACGTTTCGGAGTTACAAGCATTATGTGAGGAGATGGATAAAATCAAATTCAGTCGCGCATCAAGTAAAAAGGCAGTCGAGCCGGAGGTCGTCTCAAGTTATAAGGAGGTTGACAGTGATTTGGGAATTAAATCTAAAATTCACCGTTACAAGCAAATGTATAACGTACCGGTTCGGCAGTATGTAAATCTAATATCATCCCTGAATGATAAGTTATCATCACCATTGTCTGAATTAGACTTGGTTCTTATAATTAAAAATGGGTTGTTGCACAAATATAGTAAACTATTCTCGTACGATGTGCCCCGTACTTGCGCGGAGGTAATACAAAGATGCGAGATCTTAGAAGATACTCATTTCGATAGTTCCCAACAGAATCACAGGGTTAGAACTTTCGGCCGTAATAAGAACTCACAGCTCGCGGCGATTTCACAAAGAACCACGGATATCGCTAATCGTGCTTGTTTTAAATGCAATCAAAACGGTCACTTTGCAAAAAATTGCAATAAAATTAACAGCAACAGCGTCCCGCGCCGTAGCCCACGATGGAAAAAGCCTGATTACAGCAGAGCAAACGATTTTCCTGATCTCTCTAAACCACCCCCGACTCATTGTAATTCGAATCAAAAAAACTTCTAGGCGGTCATTGCAGTCCAAAGCCATCAGCAGAGACAATCGAAAAGGAATGGAATGACTGGTTAGGTTACGTGAAGGTTTTTCTGAATACCGATCCACTCGAGGCAGTGAATGTGAAGTGTAGCGGAGATGGCCGGCCACATGTCACATTCAAAGTTAAAAATCGTGTTTTATCAGGTTTACTAGACTCGGGTGCGTCACTATCTTGTATAGGTGGGAATTTGCACAAACAATTCACGTCTCGTGCGCTGTCCCCTTGTGATCTGGTAATTACTACAGCAGATAACAAGAGACAGGAAGTTTCTGGCAAGCTGTCACTTCCAGTAGTTTATAACGATAAGTTGCAGACCATAGACTTTGTAGTGATACCTTCGCTCGGCCGGAAAATTATTTTAGGCGTGGATTTTTGGAAAAAATTCAACATAGCTCCAAATTTATTTACAGCAAATCAAAGTATTACGTATACTTCCATCTCAGAAGTTAACGTAGTAAGGTCAAAAAACGATCTCACACCCGCGCAACTAAAAACACTTAGTGATGTGATAGAGGAATTTCAATCCATATCTTTTGATAAACGCGGTTTAGGTAAAACTAATTTGATCGAACATGTTATCGAAACTGAAGGAACCCCAATAAAACAACGTTATTACCCCCTGTCACCAGTAAGGTTGAAACAGCTAGAATGTGAGGTGGATAAAATGTTGGAATTAGGCGTAATCGTTAAAAGTAAATCTCCTTGGTCAAACCCGGTTATTTTAGTTCCCAAAAAGGACGGAACAGCTAGGTTCTGTTTGGACAGTAGAAGACTCAATGCTGTTACAAGGGCTCAAATTTATCCGTTGCCAAACGTTCATCGTATTCTTGATAACTTACGGCATGCAAACTTTATTACTTCCTTAGACTTGCTTAAAGCTTTCTGGCAGATACCCTTGCACCCTTCGTCTTGTGAGAAAACTAGTTTCGTAGTTCCAGGTAGGGGTACCTTCATGTTCGTAAGACTACCCTTCGGGCTACGTAATGCTCCTAGCGAACTGCAACGCCTCGTGGACACCTTATTTGGTCCAGAATTCGAACCCAACCTTTTTGCATATCTAGATGATCTAATAATTATCTCACGTACCTTTGAAGAACATATTGAACTCCTTAAAAAGGTTTGTAATATTTTAAAGGCCGCCGGATTAACATTAAATATAGAAAAGTCGGAATTCTGTAAATCAAGACTCAAATATTTAGGTTTCGTAGTGGACAAGGAAGGTCTCCGAACAGACCCGGCAAAGATAGATACTATCAAAAATTTCCCCCGTCCTCAGAATACAAAACAGGTAAAATCATTCCTTGGATTATGCAGTTATTATAGACGTTTTATCAACAACTTTTCAAATATTGCAGCCCCTTTAACTCACATAACTGGTGGTAAAAAGAACCTACCTAATTTTACGTGGAATGAGGAGATAGAAAAATCATTTTCCGCCTTGAAGAATGCCTTAATTTCAGCGCCGGTACTAAGCTGCCCTGATTTTAAGTTACCCTTTATAATACAATGTGACAGTTCCAATTTCGCCATCGGAGCGTGCCTTTCACAACAATTTGAGGACGCAGAACACCCCGTCGCGTATTACTCCAGAGTACTCTCTAAAACGGAGAGAAACTATAGTACAACTGAACGCGAATTATTGGCCATTCTCGACGCCGTATACAACTTTCGCTCGTACGTCGAAGGGTCAAAATTCACAGTGGTCACGGACCATTCAAGTTTAAAATGGCTTATGTCACTCGAGAATCCAACAGGTAGACTTGCCAGGTGGGGGACACGCTTGTCTCAGTTCGATTTTGACATAATTCACCGTAAAGGCTCCCTTCATGTAGTTCCAGACGTACTATCTCGTATTGAAATTACCCAATTAAATTCATTACTTGGCACGCCTGGCTCTAAAGACAAGTGGTACTCAGAGCTGTATAATAAGTGCGCCAATAACCCACAAGCTAGTCCTAATTTCTTAATACAAGGTAATAGGTTGTATAAGCATTGTAAAGCTGATTTTTCCTTACATACAGACTACGAATGGAAATTAGTATCCCCGGTAGAGGATAGACAGGCCTTAATCTCGGAATGTCATAATTCACCCACAGCAATACACCCAGGTGTGTTTAAAACCTTTAAAAAATTATCGTTAAGGAATTTCTGGCCCGGAATGTATAATGATGTAAAAAAATTAGTGTCCAATTGCAATATTTGCAAGGCTTATAAACATTCAACTAAGCCAGCCTTAGGTCATATGTCCCACCCCAAAAACGTAGATCGCCCAATGCAAAGTCTTAGCGTAGATTTGATAGGTCCCTTTCCGAAAGGTTATGACGGAAACTTTCATATTCTGAGCGTGGTAGACGTTTTTACTAAGTACTGCTGGTTATTCCCATTACGCCACGCGACGGCAAAAACCATAATAGAAGCCTTGGAATACAATATATTTTTACCAATCTCTGTACCTAGAACACTCATAGTTGATAACGGTCGCCAGTTCACTTCAGGTGCTTTTAAAGCCTTCTTGTCTCAATACGGCGTTCCTGATGTATTTTATAATTCTTTCTATACTCCTATGAACAACACGGTAGAGCGCTATAACCAAACCATCGGAACCTCATTGGCTATTTTGGTGGGCAACGATCACCGTCAGTGGTCAAAGCACGTCAGAACGGTACAAGCAGCAATTAATAATACGGTCAACCTTACTACTGGATACACCCCGTTTTTCCTCATGCACGGCTTTGAACAGACAGTGCATGGCTCGTCACATTGGCGTATCTCCCCGGGTGCTAGTCAAAATAACACACAACCAGATACGGTAGTGGATTATGCAAATAAACTACAAGAACTTGTAGCCGTGTATGACAAGGTGAGCGATTCACTCGCCGCCGCGTATAAACAAAGTGCTTTTCGTTATAACACTAGACACAAGTTGGAATCCTATAAAATCGGAGACAGAGTTTGGAGAAGAAACTTCCCTCAATCTAAGGCAGGCGTATATTTTTCAGCCAAACTGGCACCCCGTTTTGTAGAAAACAGAATAAAGGAAAAAATCTCTAGCACGGTATATGTACTAGAGAATTTAAATGGAAAAATTGTCGGTAAATTCCACATTAAAGACATAGTAAAAAAGGGTAGTGACACCCCGGTCGTTGCAACCTTATAAGTGTTTTTATTTATGTTTTGTTGTTATTTTCTCTGATTAGTCCGGTTATTAGTTGAGATATAATTATTACCCCTTAGGTACAACCCTAGGACGTCATGAACCCTAGTGGTTAGTACGAGGTTATAACGCATATAACTTAACCTTTGTTATTAGAGAAGTATACAATTCCTTTCTTAATGGATCGTCATCACAAGTGTTGACAATCCGGGACGCCGGTATGTCTGCACGTGAAGACTTGTTGTCATTATTATTATTATAAAAAAAGAGGTAACTCACCTTACACTAGTGAAATTACTGATGCGATATTTAGTTCATTTATTGTAATGACTATTATTGGTAGTAATAATTTATTACTTTCTCCTAGTGCGTAGCCACTTAGGTTGTTTTTTTAAAAAAAAAAAAAAATGTTTTTTAAATTTATATATGATTATGGTTACATAAGTATATAAATTCGTCTAAGAAACACGACACGATACACTGATTGAGGGCGTAGTTCAAGGAACCCTAAATTAGGCTAGGTTTTTCATTAGAAAAAACTGCGTTAGGTATTCAGTATCCTGCCCGGGACCGAAGTAGAGACCTAATTTCTATTTTCGTGGAACATTTGCATTCTAAAAATTACTTAATTTTAGTTGCAATGAAAGAATATGCAAGCATATTCTTTTCTTTTCGTTGACAAGAGACGGCATAAGAAAATTCTTGTACAAGTGGTAGGTATAAAGGCACCTAGTTCTCATACTGGGGTAGGTCATTGAGTAGTAAGAAACTTAGGAACCTTATGGTTGTAAATAACCTTGTGTATATATTAATATAAGGTCATGTATAAATGGAAATATCATTTCAATTTTAATTTTTTTTATTTTTTGTCCTTTTTTTTTCGGGTTTTTCAATCTCTTTCATTGTCGAATTATTCTCACATGTAGGTTAAATCGTTATGGTATTGGACATCTCACACGTTGCGATATAGGAGAAATTGGGGCGGTAAAACGTTCACAATCGGGTAGTTACCCACTCCTTAACGGGGTATGTCTCAATTCTAGCGTATGTTGGAGTGAATTCACGATGAAAAGGCAATGTAATAATAATATTACCACATTTTTGTTATCAGAATAGGCCCAATAGACAACACTATTCGGTTCACATAGGTTGTGGTGGTATCGAATTTTAACCTTCTTCCGCGATCATATAACAACGGTTACTCGTTGTGTGGTATTATAGAGCTGTTACAAGTCCGATAGGATGGAACTTGGGTATCGACCTAACGTGTCATTCGGCAGGTAAACTATAATCCAAAGCGTGATAGGATGGCTAAACTCCTTAGAATTAGAGCAGAAGGATTGTTGGAAACGCGAATTTCCGAACAATGGAAGTATATATGATTCCGGTGTTAGGAAGAAATTCGTTACTCAATTAAAAAATTTTTTTTCCTCTTCTAATAACATTGTCGGTAGTATTAAATTTTCGTATTTTTTTGGTAAAAATACGTGGCGTTGTTGTTATTTATTTTAATTTTTTTTTTTCTTCTCTCCTTACGTAGTCAAACCCTGAGAGTTTAAGTTGAGTTGAAACAAACTCGAATTGAAAGTTATTTAACAAAATTGTACACACACACATAGAGTTTTTGGTGGGTAAACAAATGTATATTCAAGTGTTTTAATTATGATAAATGTAATTAATTAAATTACTATATAAATATTTTGTAAACACGTAATTGATTACTTCGGTATCAATATGGTAAGCCAGCGTGTAAAGTCCTTGCCATATCAGGACGCAATTGTACGGTGTTTTGTAACTTGCTATATCACTGTATTCAAATAAGGAGTAGTACTTCTCGTAGTAAGAAGATTTAAGAGTATGCACCCAGTTGAGTAAATTAGCTCGGTAATGTCATAAAGTTATGTCATTCGGGTCGTATTGTTCTTATTAGAGAATAATGTAATTGCACTTATGGTCATTACGGTTCGTCTGGTTATTTTGGTGGGAACACCTAGAGGGTGTCCTATGTGGTTTCGTCGAACGCAAGTTCACCGTGAGGATTCCAAGGGATCTATCCGGTTGTCTATGTCGTTGCGGCAAGGGTATATTTCTAGTATACCAAGTACAGCGCTGTACGGGTCACCGAGGGTGAGTCGAGAAAACATGAGAGGATTCATATTATGCCTGAAAATTAATATTCATGATAGGTTTTGTAGCATTACCTTACAATTATATGCGAACATGAGAGGATGGTCGTTTATGCCTGATAATTAAATGCAAACCAGACAAACCATGACAAGCTGAGAGTGCGGGAAACTAACATTTGGGTTGGAATTGAATTGTGAAAATAGCATAAAGTGTATAAAAACAAAGTTGTATAATTTTAAGAATTCTATTGTAAGACGCGAATATGAGTGATTTCGATCATTTCATGACATTGGTCAGCGTACAATATTCCATAACAGGAATAAAGTGTATAAAAACAAAGTTGTATAATTTTAAGAATTCCATTGTAAGACGCGAATATGAGTTGGTTTCGATCATTTCATGACATTGGTCAGCGTACAATATTCCATAACAGGAATAGTGTTGGAAATTTTTTGTCTAATTTTAAGATTTTTACATGGTAGTAATCCTTCTCGGAAGGGTCATGTTTTCTTTATTTCTTCATGCACCTTCGTTAGCGTGTCTTGTATCGCACTAGGTACGTCACATTTTTTTTAATTTCTTGAGAGAGTTGGCAACCTTTGTTCAGTTTATTGCTAGTTTTTTTTAGCTTGGCTCACAGGTAGTTAAAATTTTGTTGGCTCTTAGGTAGGGAGTGTTTAAATCCTGGTGAAGAGGTAGCTCTGTACCTCACATTGTGGCAATCATCGCATCACATGCTGTATGGAAGGTCGTGGTCCCCTGCATCAGCCTCGCTGCCTTTTCCCTTCATTTTTCAGGGGGAGGAGGGTAGTGTTATGGTTGCCCATAATTCATACGAACATACTATACAAGCGGCAGGCAGCTGTGTGTCACGTGCTCAGTACATGTACATTCTCGCGTGATTATTGCTGTCCCTCTCAGGCTGGCAGAAGACATTACCATATATGGCTACACGGCGCGAAATCCAGCCAATGGCAGAAGACATTACCTTATAGGGCACGCGTTAGAGTCTTCCGTCTCGCTCATCACGGACAGAGAACTCCGGCCACCGTTCACCGAAGCAACAGTCATATTTCAGACAACGGCGCGAGCGGTCGTACGCACTACTACGTACTGTCGGGCAGTATGCCACCCTTCGACGCGGCTAATTAAGTCTTCACCTACGAAACAAGTATGGCGCTATCACGACAGACGCCTGTATAATCCTACTGCCGCCTACCTTATACCATGGCAGCCCTGGCCGCCCGGCTTTTAATCCGCCTACCATGCCGATAGCCGCTTAATTCACCGTTATCACCCACCGGTTCGGTAAGCTGACCGAATCCGCCCACCATGACGCCGAGAAGCCGCCCACGCACCCCGAGCCGCCCCGTTCCTGCACCCGATCTATGAGCTTTGCTCTAGATCTCTCCACTTCGTAGGAAGCTGCCTGCATCCGTACGACGCCACGTGAGATTTTAAACCCTCTTATAGTATTTCCGAGCCTAAATTCAGTAGTATTTCTAGTGCCTCTCTCTCTCTTATGCTAGGCCTTAAACAGCTTACCTGGTTGCCTGTACTGTTCACCCTTGCATTATTGAATACATTTGAATTGTGCCTAAACCTTGTTTCATTGGAGTCAACCATCGACAGCCTCGGAGGAGCCCTACGACCCTGAGCTGAGCCTTCCAAGCCGAGGCATATTGCCCCCGGGGGGCCTGCTTAACACTTGTTCCCCCCCCGGGAGGGACATATTTCTGGAGACCAGAAGTATAACACTGGACCCTACGTGGCTTCAGTATCACCCTGGCCCCAGGAAGTATGACAATTTATACAATTGCGGGAAGCAATCTTGACCGTTCAATGCAAGCGCTCAAAATAGAAATTGTTGCTTTATAGGTATATCCGCGAATATTTGTGGTTTCGGATAATGATAGAGGATCGACTCACGGCGACCCTCTTTACTTTCTACGGCGCACCAGGGCGCCGCGGCGCACACTTTGGGAACCCCTCATATATACAATTATCCTAATTACATATATCTTTCAACAAATACATTCTTACATATCCAATTTATGTCCACAAATTTAAAAAAAATTTCACAAATATCCATAAACATCCACAAAAATGTATGCACAAATATTCTCAAATATTCAATATTATACGTTGCTAATAACTTCCACAAAATAACCAAACCATAATAACCAATAACATCCAAACAACCCCAAACCAATTCCAATTCCAATTTGGGAGGCAGGAATGCCGCCCCGGGAACCTTTATTGGATAACCATCACCTCTGCCATAGGTCACCCCAAGTGATTCGCTACGTTTGGTGATTTAGCAGGAGTTCCCGGGATCATGGGGTGATGTTTGTCTAGGTCTTGGAGGCGGATGACCAGGAAACACTTAAACCCAGATTCCTACCAGATTAAACCCTTTTAATTCCCGGAACTCACCTCTCCTTCCTTTTCTTAAAAAAAACCCTCCACACAGCATCTCCAAAGATGTCATAGGCCCTGAGGGATATTATTTTCCTCAGGGTCTTATGCATGGTGCATAAAAAAAATCCTTAAAAAAATGCCCGAAATATCAGAAGACGTCCACAGGTATACACAACTATTCTCCGCATATGTCAACAGATATCAACAAATATCCACAAATATCTAACAGGTGTCCAAAATATTTTCAAACCTTCACAAATTTCCACAAGTATTCCTGAATTTTCACAAATATTCACAAATTTCTACAAATATTCACAAATATCCCAGTTATTCGAAATTTTTGGGCAATCCCAAGTTCGCAATACGAGTTTAACACGTTACGCATTATTTATGTATTGAACCGCTTACTAGTTAATACGGAATATTTTTTGTTCAAACAGTTAGATTTAGCTTTATTATTACGAATAGTAAGTATTTATGCATTTAACATTTTAATTTTGTTAAAATTAATTCACTTACGCGGTAACGCCATTTTAGCCAAAACTTAGCCGAGTATTATTTAGCCAAACTAATTTATTACGGTGCTCCAGATTTTATGTCCGGGTTGAATCTTTCCCAAATGAAAGACTAAACCCTTCCACACACTTTTCCACAAATGAATATCTAGTAAATTAACGCAATGTAAGTGCACTATATAAGAATAAAACAATACAAGAACAATACGTCAATCCACCAGAAACATAATGGGAAAATATTTCACCGACTCCAGATATTTTCATATCAGAGGGTTCGGCTCTGATGAAATCCTAACTGGTCCGATAAATCCTACTGATCCCTCAATATAAATATTTAAAAAATCTTTCGTAATCCTACATGTATTTAAAATTACCGACTTTTGCATTTTTATGTACAAATTTTTTGACAAATCTAATACGCCTAAATTTTGAATGAGAGAGCTAGGTATAATGCCAGTAGCCGAAATAACAAATGGTAATATTTTTATAGTCTGAGAATGCCAAATTCTGTTAATTTCATTTCCTAAATCTGTATATTTTCTTATTTTTTCAAAAACAGTTTTCTGAATATTACAAGAATTTGGAATAGCGACATCAATGATATAAGTTATTTTCTTAATTTTGTCATGTAAAACTATATCGGGTCTATTATGACTAATTGTTCTGTCTGTCAGAATAGTTTTATCATAATAAATTTTATAAAATTCATTTTCTAAAAATGAATTTGGTTCATATTCATTATATGGTACATTACGGCAGTCAATCAAGTCATGTTATTATTATTATTATTATTATCCGTGCATATGTATCGAACTTCGACAAGACGAACGTTTCGTATTATCCGTGAGGTGGACTCTATGCATATTTACCCGTTACGCCATAAGATGGAAAATTCCATTCATTTTCAGGACACGTACACTTTCATTAAAGTCTAATAAATGCAACGTTAAAGAATATTAATTCAAATATGTAAATTCTTGATTGCTCGTCGCAACTTCAATTTCCCGTTAATCAAAATATCACAGCATCGAGTTGAACACCATCAAAGCTGCAATGGAAAATTGCATTAAAATTTACATATGCTAAAAATACGGTCTAATTAAAAGTTTCAAAAATAAAAACATAAAATATTCTGTGCTTAGACACTATTGTAGGTACAGCTTTTCTTAAGATGTCATAAATAACACTATTAAGACAACATCGCGAAATGAGTGGATACGCTCTGTTGGGGACGTACATGAGGTACCCGCAATGCGAAAAGAATGCCGAAAATCAAGGAATGCCGACTTACCATATTTTCTTCCTTTGCTTGTCTTAATTTCGCTGGTTCATCATATTTTTTGTGTATTGTGTTGTCCTATGTCTCATATTTAAATATATTTTGTACTTAGACTTTTTCATTTTATCAATTTTGCTTAATTTCGATGTGTAGAGTCCTTTACTCATAACTTTCGCGTCTTTGTCACCTTTTCCTAATTATTTCAAAGCATTTTGTGTCTACGCAATATTTTGTCTGTGGTCATCTGACAAGTTTTCTCTTTTTCGTGTGTTTATAATTGCTCAGTTTCATTTTGCTAACTCATTCTACAATTTGAAACTCCAGTGCTCAGAATAGAATCAAATCTCATTGTTAAGTACTATTCATCTGAATAAAGGTGTTTATAATAATATCCAGTCAAAACACGAGTGTTTTACTAAGAAAGGATACCTCAATCATAACCTCTCAATGTACATTTCCTGGGTTTGGAAAACGAAAGAAGTCAGTGAAGCTGCTCACCTTACACCTGACAATAAACTTACTGGAGACCAGACCCTGGGATCTTATAATATTAACCATTAAACTCGCGAGCTCTCATTTTTTTTATCTATTTCGACACGGTCAAATATGTTACCAAATTATCTGCAGAGTAACATTATGTTCATGAAAATGTTCACAACTATCCTACGAGAAGACGTGGAGACTTTATGCTTCCCAAGACTAAACTTTCGTGCACACAAAAATAGTGCGTTTTATAAAGGGCAAAAACTTTATAGCCTGCCGAATGCCGTAAAGGAAGCCTTATATGTAAAGAATGTTTTTTTATTTGTAACAATCTTACCAATATTATAGTTACAGAGTTATCTGTTTTCCTTAAAATGTATTTTAAGTATTATTATATCTATAAATTATATTTGTATATATTTTCTTACTAGATGTATGAAAAAAATGTGCATACCCACATCTAAATAATTATTCAAAAACAAACAAACAAGGGGGCTCTGTAATCTCACACAATATGTGTAGATGACGTTAACTTTCCAACTAAATACTATGACACTTGATTGCTTTTATTTGGCACTAGCTGTTTCCCGGCATGCGTTGCAATGCCATATTCAAAGAAATAAAATGTTTCTCCTTGCATATCCTTTCCCGTGCGTTTCCCTCAAGCGTTCCACTTCCACCTTCCCCGCCACCGCTCTCCCGCTCCCCTGTCCCGCCAACCCCCCTTCCGCGTTCCAAATATTCAGTCCTAGCCGGGTACCAAAGCCGTACTGTACCGTACTGTACCGTACCGTACCGTAGCCGGGGACCATAAACAAATCGAAGGGGACTTATGATATCACCAAAGATTCGGTTGATTTTTTGGACCGGTGTTATACCCGCCTGGCCGCGCGGCATTTCATTTCTTGACGCCCGTAGCCGAGCGGGGTGACCGCGACCACGCAACTTTTTTCTAATACTAACATTTTTAAACTCGTGATATCTTTCGATTGAAATAGGTATTGAAGTTGTCTTGAATATGAAGTAATTTATTTTGATAAGGATTAAACCTAAGATTCAAATAAAGAGCCTTTTCAAGCGGCGACAATTTAATAAATTTTTTTAAATAAAAGAACTTTTATTGTGGCATAATTATAATAACGGCGACAATTTAATAATTTTTTTAAAATAAAAGAACTTTTATTGTGGCATAACATCATGATGTTTTTTGTAAACAATAATGTTTTCTACAAAGTCGTAGTACATTATTTTATTCTATCATCAATAGTTTTTGCTGGGCACGCGATGTAAAGAATATTTTATTTAATTTTTTAACACCTTGGGTTACATTTTTGGAGTTTTAGTAAGGATCTCTAATTTTTTTTGAAAATATAATATAGCCTATGTCATCCGGGGATAGTGTAGCTTCCCAACAGTCAAATAATTTTTCAAATCGGTTTAGTAGTTTTGGAGCCTATTCAATGCAAACAAACAAACAAACAAATCTTTCCTCTTTATATAGTGTGTTAGATAAAGTGGGAAGGTGGACAAGTATTTGTAGATAGGAATTACAATTTAGGAAAAGGTACAAGGATTAACGCCAGGGACCAGCACGCTCATTTATAGAGTTTAGATAAACTAGTACCATGTTTCCATGAGTTGTACTTAAAATGTTGTACCTTCCATTCGAAACACGTACCTTTTAACGTACGGTTTTAAATGAATTGTTAGATTTTAGGGATAATTTCAGCATTACCACGTTTGCCTCAGTACACAATTTCCTAAAAACACTTAACATAGGAAACTCCGTTAACAGAGCCTTAAATAACTCAAAAACAAAAGTTATGTGTTAAAATATTTGAGGCGGACCTTGTCAAGAGTACGAACAACAAAAGGAAAAACAGAACAGAATATATGAATGTTAATGAAGTAGGATTGTGTATCTGTCTGTGTGTGTGTATGTTTGTGTATGTGTGATGACGAATCACCATTTCAGTCTACCATTCCAGACTGCTGCATTTTTATTTTTGGTTCCAGTTTCTTTGATTTTTTCTGCTAATTCGGTGGACGTATAAATTATTGATTTAGTTATTTCAGTCAACTTCCAATGGAAATGATTTTATTAACACCACCCTCACGTGACGGAATTTTTAATGAAGCTTGATTTTTTATCAAAGCATAAATTTTATTCACAAGATTGGATTTGCGCATTTCTCAAATAATTAAGGCATTCTTGAGTTAATTGATAAAACCAATAAATTTATATTATAAAAAGGAGGCTTCTTTTTCGAATGATTTAAGCGAGGATAAAGAGATTTTTTTTTCATAAGAAGCAATTATCATGTGGTTAAGAATTATTTTATAAAAATAAAACTAACACTTTGTATTTAACCACGAATATTTATTATTTTATACGTCGACCGGTTTTACAAAGTTATCGGTTTTATATGTCGGCAGCCGATCGTAAAATCAGGCTTATTATTGAAGTAAAACTTCTTTACGCACGCTCGACACATGGGGGGTAAAATGATGAATACGTTACGAAAAAATATGAAACGTTACGAAAAAGTATAAAACGCTTATCAATGTGAAACGCTAATCGATGTGAAACGCTAATCGATATGAAACGCTAATCGATGCGAAAGCTAATTGAAGCGAACGCTAATGAAAGTGAAACGCTAATCTATATGAAACGCTAATCGATGCGAACGCTAATTAAAGCGAAAGCTTATGAAAGTGAAACGCTAATCGATATGAAACGCTAATTGATGTGAACGCTAATTAAAGCCAACGCTAATTGTAATGTCCTTGATAGACTTATAACAAGACAAACAAATGAATTTGTAATGAGGAGAATAAGATCGTAATAGACGAGTTTATTGACGTTATAAAGTTTACAGTGTAATAGTATCTCCTATTCTACGGTCTACGAGAGAATGAGCGCAGAGCGGCCGATGTACCGCGCGCTGTTTGCCTCCGACTACCGACATCGGGTGCCATCGGAAGCGTTCGGCTATTTCCGTAAATGTTGCCCTGCTGAAGCAATCTTGCGGATACTACACTCATGAAAGTGAAACGCTAATCGATTTGAGTTGAGTTGAGTTGTGTTAAGTTGATGGGGATGTTGAGGGGATGTGGATATTTTTATTCCTGTTATTGTTATATTGTTAATGGACGGCATCAGTTAGTGAAGTTTTACTTCAGTCGTGTGGTCTAAAGCACACTCGTTTTTTTTACAAATACATACAAATTATACAATTTTTTTTTTTAAAAGCAAAACTTACTGACATAGAATGTTTTATTCTTATGCAGATGGTGAAAAAAATCTTAAGGGTCCGTTACCGGCCCTAAAAAGAAGAAGATGGAGAGATATGAAATTACGAATGTTAGAAGAGCGCGCTAACACTTACAGCGATAAAATCTTTAATAAAACACGACTCATTTAAAATCGACCACAAAAATATTGCAAGGGTTGTCTTAAACAGCATTTAAAGAAACGCTGTGAATTTTTTCATACATATAAATTGTAAAATAACTGAAACAAACATGTTTATTATAATTTTTGGAGAATACTTTGCGATTTTTTTCTATAGAGGGAATTTTATATAATTTGCGTTTCGGCACGACTAATGTCTAGATATTATTTTCAAGAATAACATATATTTTTTTAAGAGGTTAAAAACTTCAAATGTTTAAGGGAGGTTTGCAAGAAATCGGTAGAAATTCGGAGAGCGCCCTCTTAAGAGGGAATAACCAGACAAAGCCGGAAATTCATGACATTTTTCATTTTTAAATAAAATTTTACACTTATTGACTCTTTTCCACAAAAAATTATAAATTGATTTCAAAAGACTGTTCTTTTACCTAGTAAAGCTATGTTTTAAATTTCGAAAAAATATGTTTATTTTTAGTACAATAAGGTTTTACCGTAGGTTGTTGGCCGATTTAGTAAATTTTAAATCAAAATTTTGAATTGTACACCACACATTTTAAATCATAAAATCATGCAGTAAAACAAATCAAATATTAAGAAAAACAATAGTAAAGTAAATCAAAAATATTTATCATTTATCTGGGAAAGCTATATTCGCACACGTGTTTTGTGACGAAAATACTTCAGTTTGTCTATTTATTTACGGTCTTACAAACTAATATATTTAAGTTTTTTTGCATTTTTATTTTGCTTAGACATTATTGAAAAATTATTAATACTTTTGATCAAAAAATAAATACAAAAAGTACATAATTAGTTCTATCATCACGTGTTTTAGCATTTTTGAATGTATGTATAAATTAAAGCAAATTTCGAATGAAATAAAACCGATATTGAGTTATTATTTTTAAAAACTGGTACGGAGAATAATTAATCTTTTCTAATTAAAACCGCCCTGTACGATTGTGAAATATGAATTCTCGACCACTGGGAGTTAGTCCAGTTTTGGAGAAGAAAAATAAGGAATACAAAACCTCGATTTTGACGATTTTATTTAGGTATTATCAGCCTGAGGTGTATTTGTTCCTGTAGCTCAGTATTTGGGGGTAACGGCGATAGTGACAGCTAAAATACTTTCAAATTTTTCGGTTAAGTACCTTCCACCAATTGGCCGAGTTAAAACAGAACCTCGCAACGCTCAGTTATTCACCCGAACATAATGAGTAAATTCATAAATTCCAAAACATGTTTCGTATTAATTCTGATAGAGAAAAAGTTTCAGTTGGTTATCAGATCTGATGTTGACGAAGATTCCCAAGTTCAACAAGTATTAATAAACATCATACTGAACGTGATTCTCGAAGTCCACAGCATGTTAGGGTTGTTCCGTAAACAATTTAGTAATGGATTCCGTATATTTCGTGACGGGCTCCATAAGTTTCATAACCAGTTCGATAATGAATCAACCATATTTTAATGATCCGAGAGAAAGTCCTATCGGTCGCACAGTAGAGCAGAAGAAGCAAAATTTGGCCAAATTTATTTTTAAATTTGCGCCGTATGTACCCATGTCAATATTGTAATGAAAGAGAAAACCTATAGATGTATTATAAAGGTAGCTGATATGTTAGCTAAATCATCCATCATTGCACAAGTAAACATTTCAACTTTTTATGATCTTGGTAGTACGATGACTTCAAATAAGGTTTTTTAAAACCAAGAATGTTCGGGTTAAAAAAAATCAACGCGTAATAAAAACAAAGTTTTTTACTATAATTAATTACTCTTTCAATTTTCAGACCATCTCTTGGACCAGCGAGTAGACAATTTCAAAGAAATTCGTACGTGAGTTGTGTGTGAGTGCCATCAAGTTGAAATAATACATCATCATCGACTTCTAGTCTATCTGCCGAGTTTCAGCTCGATCGGTTGACAGGAAGTGGATTAATTTCCTCTTCAAAAATTCAATTTATTTTTACATTAGCTTAACACAGGAGGCCCTAAAGGAGGCCCCACAGGAGGCTCCAATAATTCCCCTTCATCTTGAATTCGTTCTATGTCATCTTTAGGGATGCTGTATGGAGGGTCTTTTTAGGAAAGAATGGAGAGGAAGTTCTGGGAAAGAAAATGGGTATATAAGGGTGGGTAATATCAACCTTACCATTTCATCTCAGAGTCCTGCTGGAAGGTCAAAACGTCTCCCTCAAGCAGTTTCTCCCGATCTAGCATGCCAGCTAGTTGATGGGCAGACGCATCCGTTACCAAGACCTGGACAAAACTGGCACCCCTGTTCAACTAACTTAGTCAACCACTTTTGGGTGAACTACGGAAGAGGTGTTGGTTTTTCAATAAATGGTTCCCGGGCGGCGGTATCCATACTCGCCTCCCAAGTTGAAATTAATTCCACCATCTAAAAGAATTACCGTGGAAAATAAACCATAAAGAGACCAATTGTGGTAATGTAACGTATTTGAGAAGAAAAAAACAGTTATTATTTATATTAAAAAAGTTAACAATAATAATCTAAACGAAAATATGAAAGAGAAAAAGACACAGAAAAACAGAAAAAGACAATGGTCGCAACAACTGCCATTTTACTATTTTATGGAGAAAAATAATTAGTTGATAATAATGTAGTTCTAAAATTTGAAAATATGAGATTGACAATTATGACGTTTTGACAGAAGGTGGCAATAGCGAAATTGGTTAACGCACTCGTCCAAGTTAGACGGAGAGGTCTGGGTTCGTGTCACAGTTGCGACCATTGTATTTTTCTGTTTTTCTGTGTCTTGTTCTCTTATATATTTTCGTTTAGATTATTAACTAATTCTAATATGATATATTTCACTGATGGGAATAACCTTCAAAAAAGTATAAAAAGAAAGTTTTTCTTACAAAAATTGAGTTATTATTTATTTTTATTAAAAAATTCTGACTAGAAATGAAAAGAATCTATATGAAAAGAAATTTAAAAAAATATTTTCACCATATTTTTGGCCGTTTCCCCCACAGTACGATGGGTCTCATCTCATTATCGGGGTCCTACGTAGTACATTGTTAACGGGCGAGAAATTATTCACCCTTCAAAAACCCGCAGAAATAGAATTTGCGTATTTTCAACGGGAGATAAAAGTTTAAAGCGTAGTGTGGGCGAAGTACACACATAGAAGCCGAATACAAGCAGAGCCACCTCAACCCAGGCCGGGACACTGAATCAAATCGGCCTCTTAACTTTTTTTATATATTTCAGAATTTATTTTTTATATTACTAGCAGACCTGGCACAGGTTTCTGTGGCTAATGAAATAGTACGCCACGCTATTACCCAACCTTTATACCATCTGTTAAATCAAATCCACAATGCCCGTTTGCCGCCCACTGCCTACTGCCCTCTGCCCGCTGCTCGCTGCCCGCTGCCCGCTGCCCGCTCGCTGCCCGCTGCCCGCTGCCCGTTGCCCGCTGCCCGCTGCGTACTACAGTTTGGCCTTTTATATATATATATATATTTTTTTTATTTATTGATCTATATACGTGATGTTTACAATATATTATTCAATGCCTTTCTCGCTAGGGTATACCTGTGTTGAGACAGGCGTAGAGGTACATAATTACATATCATATATAAGAGTAATATAATTAACAATTAAACATAAAGATTATTGAAAGTGTGGGTAAATCACATAAAGAGAGTTTTATATATTTCAACCAATTTACGCAAAACCTTGATAAATTATCTACCTAAAAATCTGTTGGTGAAAATCCGTTGCGTTGTTTAAATACTAAGCGCACAGACAGCGGAAGCGATTTCGTTTTATACTATGTAAAGATACAGGTATCTAAAATAGACTGTGATTGTCCGCAAATAGTTTTGGCCTACTCTCGGTTCCGCGACTTTTCATCCCGTGACAAAATTTCCCCGACAAAATATCCTCCGACAAAACATCATACGGACAAAACATCCCCCAAAAAATATCTACTAAGACCTAAGCTAACCTAACCTAATAAAAAAATGGGATAAAAATAATACAGACATCCTGTAAAGATAAAAAATTATTGTTTCCTATGAGTATTATTTTTATCCCATTTTACTATTTTTGAACAATAATTTATTGTCTTTACAGGTTGTCTGTATTATTTTTCGTCACATTTTTTTGTTGGGTTAAGTTAAGTTTTAGCAGGCACGCTGTTTACCTTGCGTTAACATAACACTAAAACACGTTTTTTTTTTTTTTAAATATGTTTATTCAGTTTTAATTTTACAATATTTTTTTTTACAAATCTTACGAAACTGATCAATCAGTTTGATTGTAAGAAATCTCTCGTTTTTTTCTAATTATTTAATACAGCATACTTTTCAGTTTAACATAGTATATACTAAATATAATACTTAATATTAAAATACTAATTATAACTACAAACTAATTATTATAATGTTTTAATGTTTATGAATTGCGTTGCAGTAAAAATATTTTACACAGTACAAACAGACGGTGAGAAAAAAAATAGAAAGGAACTATATTATTTGATTTCATGTTCTTCGGAGGTAGAAAGATTTAACTTTTGTTTTGATTTTTGAATAAGATGTCTCATTTTTGATATTTTCAGGTAATGCGTTAAATATTTCCGGAATTTTATGACTTTTTGTTCTATCTCCGTATACATTTTGAGATTTATTGACAATAAACATTTGTGCTTCTCTATGCCTAGTAGGGTAGTTGTGGTTTACAGGTTTTTTGAATTCTGTATTCCAGAATTCATCTAGCGTTAATTGGTAATCTACCTTACTGTGAATTCATCTAGCGTTAATTGGTAATCTACCTTACTTCCGCTTCTCAAAATACACTAGATGAGTTCAACGATCTCAAACATGCGCATACATGTAGAGGAGGAATGTCATATTCCATCGGGCGCGCTTCTGAAGATCATTTTGTTCGCGCTGTACAAGCATGTGTGCATTACTTTTCAGCCTACCCTCGTAGATTATTAAGGCGTAAACCTATCCCATTTCCGAAGACTTATTAACTCTCCCGTAGCCAACTGAGCCGAATGTAGACCCCAAAATTACTATCCTTCTTATATCTAATTAAATACATGAAATATATTTTTAGTATTTTAGGCATTCCCGCGCAAAGGATTAATACATAATGTGCCGTTTACAAAAAAAATTGAAAAAAATCGTTGATTGCAGAAAAAAATATTTTGTCAAATATAACTAATATTCCCTTCCCAATAAATGGACAAAAATATATATCTATGGTTTAAGTGCCCATAAAACAATAAAAAATCATGGGGTCGTCGGTCGACCCACATGGTTACGGACGTTATATTTGGCATTTTGGCCTGTAGAAGGTTAAACGAGTCATCTTTATCTATTAGGTGCCCCACCAAAGTTGATGTTCTTTCTCCATCTTCTACTTTGCATTCAAATACTCTTGTCATTCTGTATTTTATTTATTTTACCCACGAAATGTTTGCTACTTGTGAAAAAAATTATTACATATTTTTTGAAATAGGAGTGTATAACTTAAAATTTAGGAGGCCGATTTGTTACAGTTTGACGGCCTGGCTTGAGTTAGTTTCGGAAGAAGGAACAGATGGGCAACTTTGATAGGTCGAAAGCGAGGTTGAATAAGATTGATGGGGATTCTTTCCGCTACAAAAAAGACCTAATTAATGAAAAGTGTTTTTTTTATGAACCTTTTAATTTAATACTCTTGTGAAGTGTCCTATCAATGGTGTTATAATTGTGATGATCTCGCCTTTGGGCCTACGAAATAATTCTTTTAAAATTGAGAGATCAATTTAGAATTATATTTAATTTTTGTAACATGGAATGGTTTCAGCATACGATTCTCTGTTTCAATTCATGGGGGTGATTTATGGGTCCTTACCACTAAATAACCACATGTGTTTGCGTAGCTCAAGTGCATGCGAGCCCGGCAAAGGCCATTCTTCACAAAAGTAAGAAGAGACCCAGAATAACATTTAGAGGGATTTTTTCAGGTTCATTATCAAGTCAGGGGCGGCCGATGGATATTTGCCCGAGTGGTGACTGGCTTTAACGCGAGCAAATTGATTTACGAAACAATTGTCTTGTGAATTTTCTATGGCAGTAGGAAATTGAAAACTAGGCAATAAAGATTAATCTTGGTGCATTTAAATATACTAGAGCGACGCGCCGAGTAGGGGTTAAAATATTTAACATATTTGTCAAAATAAGATTGCAGAATTCGTTAAATAGTGACGCACGCAGAAAGAACGAAAACGTGTACAGACAATGCTTATATAATGTTATTATATAACCAATAAAGTCGACGCAAGTAATGAGAAAGAGTATTAGATTGAAGTACGCCACTGAGCTCTTCTTTTAAGCGCTATTGGGATAATTTATGACTCCGGCGCAGACAAAATTAGTTTGTATTCTGTTATCTAAAGGTTACACACAAAAAAAATAGCAAACATGAAAGTTGCACTGATTTCTTGGAATTTGGGACCTAATGTGACAGAACACTATTAAAACGATTGAAATATGCATATTGGGAGATGTGTTTATCACTTAAGATTTGAAGAAGTGGCTAATATATTATTGAAACCACACAAGTAGATGGGGGGGAGTCAGGGGGCAGAGAGTTGGAACAGGATAGTCGGGGCAGGGGAGTGTTAGAGGACAGTCAGGGAGAGAATTAAGATCGTCAAGTTCTGAGAGTCGCGAGGAGACCAGCTCGATGCTTCTAAATCGGGGATATTTCATTTTAATTAAACTAAGAATAGTTCGTCTTTATTAAACAAAAGGAGTCCACGCGAATAAGGAAGTCAGAGATTGCGGCTTGCGAGTTCATATCTGTGAAGTTAAATAATATAATTTGTAAATTGAGGCGGTCAATGTTAATTTAATATCAATACAAAATGCACTTTCGGGGCATTTATCAGGGATAGGATAAAATTTAATACAAACCGACGCGAAAGTTAGACCGAAATAATAAGTGCTTTAATTAGTGATTAATCAATTAGTGCACGAGGGATGCTGGTTTTGAATTGTGATTCGTGCATGTCAAGGTTTTGTGTGCATGAGAGGGGTAAGTTTGACAAATTGAATTAATTATTAACAACATTAATGTTTGGATTTCGTACAAAGTAGGGTTAAAACAATAGAATCATCATTACTCCCCGAGTATTTTAATTGTTTATAATTGTTCGTCTAGCTTGTAGTTTTCTAGATTTAAACATGAATTATAGTTTATATAGCGCCCTTGAGGTGATTTTCCATAAAAGAGGTGCTATGTGGTTCGTTCAAATATTAGTATTATTATTATAGCTACCTTAATGGGGCCTTTAATAAGGAAACATGTCATCTAAGTCGGATGATTTAATCGGAAAATTATAACGGTAACATTTAAAAAGCTATCGGGTAATTATCGGTAATCGTAAAAAAAGGAGCGTTCCCTCCGTAAGTCGATCCGGAGCTGCCTGATGTTGACCGGCGACGATTCTTGAGACAATACCGTTGTAAGATAATAATTTGGGGTTCAATGAACTAAAATACTATTTGAAGCACAAAAGACACTTTCGGGCAATAAATCTTAGACGAGAGACTTCATTTAAAAGACGGGATTTTGAAACCACAAAACAATAATAAAATCCTTTAAAAGTGCTTTGTTGGTGATCTAGAAAACTAGGTTACTGGGTATTCTCCAATCCATAACGGGTACCAAAATACATAGGTATAGAATGTAGGTATAAATTAATTTGTAAAGCGCCTTGGAGGTGTTAATTATTATTTACGAGTTTCGTAATAATATTTTTAAACGTAGCTAGGGGACTATATTTAGGAAAGGGTTTTTTGAAAAGGCATTGGGTAATTTAACAGTTTATAGAATGGTGCGTAGCATGGGCATCTTTGCTTACTAACAAAATCTGACATAATTAAATTCCCACTCCTAAAAATTTCCCATATCTTATTCCAAATTTTAGGTATCACGACAAGTCTATTACATAGGACTTTGCATAAACTTGGTTCGATATCTTATCATATAATCACCTTTGGTTCACGGTTAGGTATATTTCTTTCGACTTAGCAAAAAACTTTCATATTGTCGGTTGAATGAAGCCGTCGGTAGGTATTCACATTTTAGCGTGATGCGCTATATCCACCTACTTAATTAACAAACTCTTTTTCTTCAAACTTAATTGAGCGGGTTACGACTCGAGAATGGACGGCGGTTGTCGAATGGATTAACGGGTCCGGCTTTCCTATTTCACCATGAGGAAGTATCTCACGCGACTTTATCGGGGGCGATGTGATCGAAATGCAGGTGGGCTTACACTATTTTTCTAATGTGGAGGCGAAGTAAGCGATGGTCGTGTCTGGTCCGAGCAAATTGGAATCCCTTGTGATCACATCTCGGTAACGTGGATCTCGTACCCGCTCTAGACTGGATTGGAAGCGTGGCCGAAGCCATTTCATGATGTCGACGTATGTACGTCACTAAGGCATTGGGGGACTTCAGGAGAACAAAGGACGTGCACCCATTTCCCCCTCCCTCTACCGCCGCTCCGAGGTACCAGCGGATAAAAGTTGTCGTCGCGGGAGGCCAGTTTGATGCAGGACGAAGATTACGATCTGGCCGGACTACCTTCGTCATGGGGGAAACGAAGTGACGAAATTTGCGTGGGCTTCACTACCTTTTAGGTTACGCTCGTGTGGGGTCTGCCTTGTCGGCGGAACGAAGGGAACATGACATAAGGAATCGTTTGGCAACCGATCGGCGGATCTTTGTTGGAATCCGGATATGTTTTCTTAACTACTTTTTGGTTTACGCTTAGGATTCAGGTATATCCCATTCGATATTCGATTTAGCAAAAACTTTCACATTGTCGGTTGAATGAAGCCGTCAGTAGGTATTCATATTTTAAGCGTAATGCGTTATATCCACCTACATAAGTAGCAAAAGTTCTCTTAACTCCCTCACACTAGGAATAGGGATCATCCAGCATCAGGGTGGGAATGTACTCTGGACGAAAGCGCAGCGGGGGAAATAGAAGGGAGGGAAGCCAGATTCACGACCTGGTGCCTTTCATTCTTGGACCCAGCACCCTGGACGCCGAGCTTGACCTTCCTTCTTTGAGCTGATTTTTGAGCTTGAGGTTGGGGTACGCCTATCGTAGAGCATATGCCCGTAACACATATAGGGGAAGGTCCCAAGTTACGCTTGTGTATGTTATGCGAGAGGACGTATTTTTCATTCAAATCAAATACCGATGACCATCGCGATTGCAGGCTGGCGCATGTTTTGTAGCGTGCCTAGGAAAAACGTAATCATTTTTTCTACTGGTTCGAGGCGGCGTGCTGGACGGAGAACGGGACTATTGAGGACATGAGTGACTGCCAAGGCGAGGATCGGTGACATCAAAATCTTTCTTAATTAAATTCATACATCGCCAGATCAGAGGAGAGAGCGGCCCCACCGATCTCCTGACATTGCCGATTGTCTAATCAACTTCGGTTTAATGTTTATGCCGATGCTTTAGGAGTTAATGGAACTCAAGTCATCGGCATGCTGAAGAACTTCAACATCATCATCAATCCAGAGTAGGATGTCACGTTCCAAAACCTCGTGCCACCCACACATTTCCTGAACAGTTCCTGACATCGGATATCACGCCATTAATCGGAGCAGACCCTCATATCAAACGGTATGAGATGACCTCTCATCATCATCTTCAACATATTTATAATTTGGCGGCTTATTGGTCGATAATATTCCCATTACCACTCTATGATCCAGAAACACACATCAAACTCTTTCCCGACAGAAGGCAAAACATGTCGATTTTCATTCGTCGCTTGCGACCTTAACATTCTCCGGAGGCGTTGGAATTGGAAGCTGATTCGGCGGTCTTTGACCATCACCTTATCAGTTGGGCTATGGAGGAGTCCAATTATTTAAACAGCACATGTTCTGTCTCATGTTAATCCAAAATACCTACCCGTAGAATCAAATTAACAAAATAAAACAAGCTAGCTAACTAACAAACTGCATCCAGGACTGTGAGTGTAGAATTATTGCACTCCGTACTGCTTTGAGTGTAAATCTTTTGTTAGAATATAAATAAATGTCAAATTATTTTCATGATAGCATTTTATAGAGCTGCAGAGAGTACGTGACATCGCATCGAAAGGTAGGATCTTCTCAATTCGCCGTTTGAATGTAAATTTATATATTAGATGCTAGGAGGGAAAATGCAGATTACTTCAATAAAAATAGTCGTCGATGAGCGTAGGTGTATAACAGGTGCTAGGGGAGGAAGCTGAACGAATATAGATAGATAATTAGTTAATTTTCAAGCTAGTCAGACTCAGTCATTGTTATTCGAAGCCTTGCAAATTGTAACACGCCATATCTAAAAGAACAAGGGTTTACCACAAATAAATTATTAATTAAATTGGATTAACTATACCAAACCACTAAAACAAAAAAGTACACAACGTTGTGGGGTTAATTACAATTGATTAATTAAGAGCATCTCGTCACGTTTGCATAAAAGTATTACGTGATGGGGTTGAAAAGGCGCCGCAAAAGAAATGCAGGGGAGAGACGCGAGAACGGGCGAGCTACGAGCTTTTAAAGGCCGGGCGGGGTTGTAGCTGTAGCACTGTAGCGGCATTTGGAGATCAAGAGAAAGGTTTTACTACTTCGTAGGGGGGGGGGGGGTTTATCACATAATATATGGCATTTATTTTAGACTAGCTGGTTCCCGGCATGCGTTGCTATGCTATTTAATAAATAAATTGTTTCCCCTGCGTGTCCTTTCCCATTCGTCCTGTTCTCCTTCCTTCTCCCCTTCCTCTCCCGCATCCCATTCCCCTCTCGCGTTCGCACTCCACCTCCTCCACCTTCCTTCTCTCCTCTCTACTCCCCCCCTTTCCCCGTTCCGCGAACCCCCCTACCGAGATCCCCTTCCCCTCCCAGGTTCCACTCCCAAGTTCCCCTCCCGTAAACCCCCTGCCCGAGTTCCCTTCCCCCCTCCCGCATTCCATTCATTCAGTCCCGATATATTCAGTTTTAAAAAAAACGCGTGCCACCTATTCCATTTTTTTAATACAAATTTCATAATGCCAGAGCTCAAAACTAGTTTCATATTAACCTTGTCCTTCAGTACCAAACACAGAAAAGAGAATTATCCAATTTGGTGCAGTCGTTCGGAAGTTATGCGCGTACATACATTTCGGCGATTAATTTTTATTTATATATATATTATATAGAAGATAGAAGAAGACCATAGAAGAAGATAGAAGAAGATATATAGATAGAAGGGTAGAACAAAGTTGAAAGCGAGTCTAAGATGGTTGTAGTCGCAAGAAGATTGCGAACCAATTTAACTGTAAATAATGTAGAAACAGGGGAATACAAAACCTCAATGTGCAGTTGTCCTTTGACCTCAGTATTCGGGGGGCTAACAGTGACAGTAAAGCTACAGCTTGGTAAAATACAGAGAGGTGATGATGTTTTGAGAGGTTATCGTTTTATTAGTAAAAATACTTGTGTTTTGTACTGAACATTGTTATAACTTGTTTATTCTGATGAATAAATTTACAGCGAGAGATTGATTCGATTCTTGAGATGCGATTTGTAGATAAGAATTGTGAAAGAAAATCGATAAATGAATGACTTGATAAAATGACAACAAGCAATTACAAATATAGACAAAAAGTGAAAGTTAGCGCGTGGTCACAGACAAAATAGATCATAGGCACAATGTATTGGAAAGATGTAGTAAAAGGCGGCATAGACGCGAAAGTTTAAAGTAAAAGAGTCTATACATCTAGATTAAGTAAATGATAAATTAGAAGTGCTCAGTGCTAAATTGAAGTTAAATATGAAATAAGACAATTACAACAAACGACATACAATAGCTGGTGCCCGGTATGCGTTGCAATGCCATTTTAAAAGAAATATTTTTTTTCTCCCTGCATGTCCTTTCCGGTGCGTCCCCTTTCCCCTCACGCATCCCCTTCTTCTCCTGCATTCTCTTTCCACCTTCCCCGCCTAGCTTTTCCCCTCTCCCGCTCCCCGTTCCGCTAACCACCCTCCCGCGTTCCATATAATCAGTCCCAGGACTTTCAGTTTTCAAACAACTCTTTTTTTTAATTTTGTATTTTTCACATATTATAAATATTTATTTTTATACATTATAAGATCAATCAATCAAATCTGATACCTAACATAGGTACCTCTTTAAAATATCTATAATTTTTAAAATCCATTAACAATTCTTTTTATACAAAAAAAAATCAGCTATAGTCGAACAGATACCAAATGCACTCCCAAAATTTCACACGGAGATTAACGTACAGTAAAAACTTCGAAAAACCCAAACTCGAAAGGCACTCTACCATTATATTACTAATATTTATATTTTAATTTTAAACTCAATTGCATCAAAGGCGCAAACTGTCAAACGTGCGAAGTTAAAAAAGTCGTTAAGTTTTCTGAAATTATACAGTATTCAGTGCAATTTTCTTAATTTTTTATTTTTCTTAATTTCCATAAGAACCTTCTACAAAGTATTAGAAAACTTTAAAAAAAGATGAATGAAATGGTGACCGGCCAACTCAGAATCACCAAGAAAGGTCATTAAGGCTCCGTTCCCAAAAAGAAGAAGATGGAGAGATATAAAATTACGAATGTTAGAAGAGCGCGCTAACATTTACAACGATAAAATCGATGCAAAAATCATGAAGATCTTTAACAAAACACGATTCGTTTAAAATAGAGCAAAAATTTGTCTTAACCCCTAGAAGACGGGTAGTATTTTGTAAATATTTAAAACCAAATATAATTTTGAAAATTATATTTGAAATAATTGACAGACTTCTACAATATCCGCTTTTTTGCTTTGGAATTTTCATGGACAGTAACAAAATGCGTTAAAAACTTCTAAAACCTAGCTCTACACCCACAATTTGCAGTGTATTTGTAGTTGTAGTCATGATTTCACTGCACTAAACAGCATTTAAAGAAACGCTGTGAATTTTTTCATACAATATAACTTGTAAAATAACTGAAACAATCGTGTTTATAATAATTTTTGGAGCGTACTTTGCGATTTTTTTCTATCAAAGGAATTTTATATAATTTGCGTTTGAGCGCGACTAATGTCTAGATATTATCTTCAAGAATAACATATATTTTTTGAGCTTTAAAACTTCAAACGTTTAAGGGAGGTTTACAAGAAATAGGTAGAAATTCGAATACCGGCCTCTTAAGAGTGATGATAAAACAATTTGACCGGTCAGTGGTTTAGTGGGCATAGCGCTTGGGTCCCATCCGGGCGTCGCATGTTCGATTCCTCGAGTCCTCCATCACAACATAAGCAACATTTTCGGCTTTTTGTGGTAGTAGTAGAACATTGTTGGGTTATTCGTAACCCGGGAATGTTTGTCTTTCTTTAAAAAAAAAAAAAAAATTGGTTAAATAGGTTTAGTTAGGTTAGGATTAAAGGCTGTTTTATAATTATTTTTTTCATTGCTTTTAATTCAAAGAGATGTTGAGTTGGCTTGATTCTGAGTTTGCGTGGAACGGAATGAAATAGGTAAAGTCATTCTGAAGTTATGGCGTGACCAAGGGAAAAGGTATTCATATTTATAAATATAGATTCAAATTTCTTGGCGACCGTGTTTTCAATTAATAATTTGTAAATTCATCCACATATATTTATTTTTTACGGTGCTCCAGATTTCATGTCCGGGTTGAATCTTTCCCAAATGAAAGACTAAACCCTTCCACACACTTTTCCACAAATGAATATCTAGTAAATTAACGCAATGTAATTGCACTATATAAGAATAAAACAATACAAGAACAATACGTCAATCCACCAGAAACATAATGGGAAAATATTTCACCGACTCCAGATATTTTCATATCAGAGGGTTCGGCTCTGATGAAATCCTAACTGGTCCGATAAATCCTACTGATCCCTCAATATAAATATTTAAAAAATCTTTCGTAGTCCTACATGTATTTAAAATGACCGACTTTTGCATTTTTATGTACAAATTTTTTGACAAATCTAATACGCCTAAATTTTGAATGAGAGAGCTAGGTATAATGCCAGTAGCCGAAATAACAAATGGTAATATTTTTATAGTCTGAGAATGCCAAATTCTTTTAATTTCATTTCCTAAATCTGTATATTTTCTTATTTTTTCAGAAACAGTTTTCTGAATATTACAAGAATTTGGTATAGCGACATCAATGATATAAGTTATTTTCTTAATTTTGTAATGTAAAACTATATCGGGTCTATTATGACTAATTGTTCTGTCTGTCAGAATAGTTTTATCATAATAAATTTTATAAAATTCATTTTCTAAAAATGAATTTGGTTCATATTCATAATATGGTACATTACGGCAGTCAATCAAGTTATGTTTAATTACCAAACTTTGGTGAATTATTTTTAAAACTTGATTGTGCCTAAATGTATACTCGGACGGCGCTAATACAGAACATCCCGATATAATATGTTCTATAGTTTCCGGAAAAGCCAAACATTTTCTACATAAATCATCAATTTGATTTGCATCTTTGATGATATGCTTCCTATAATTTTTAGTATTAATGACTCTATCTTGTATGGCAAGCATAAAGCCTTATATTTCTGCGCTCAACTCTCCAATACTCAACCATTTGTTTGACGAAAATTTGTCAACATATGTTTGGTTGAGATAATTGAAGTGTTTTGCGTGAAGAATTTTATTTGACCAGGAATCTAATAATTCCTGGTTGGTATTTATAAGAATGCTGGCATTCTCGTCGTATAAATTTAATGGTAAAATATTTCTATCTGCCTTGCATATTATTTTGTGCATTTCTGAACTATCAGCTTTCCTATGGAAAAAATTTCTTAGCATTTCTACCTGATTATGTTTTAAAGATGTTATTTTGACTATACCTCTACCTCCTAAATTTCTGGGTAAATTAATACGTTCTATAGCTGAATTTGGATGATGGCAATGAAATTTAGTTAATGTTGTTCTAATTAATCGTTCTAAGCTATCTAAATCTGTATTAGACCATTTAATTATGCCAAATGAGTAAGTTAATAGAGGTATTGCCCAAGTATTTATCGCCTTTACTAAATTTTTAGCAGATAGATTGCATTTCAAAATTTTTCTGATCCTAGTTTTAAATTTAATCCTAATATCATTTTTAATACTAGTATGATCTAATCTATTTGATTGCGGATATCCTAAATATTTATAAACCTCACCCCCTTTCATACTTTCAATTTTGAAATTTCTAAATATACCCTCGTCTCCATCTACAATTTTACCTTTCTCTATATTTCGTTCTACATTTATCTAAACCAAAAGTCATTTTAATATCATCTGAAAAAATTTTAACTACTTTAATCATTTTCTCTAAATTTGGTTCAGAATTTGAATATAATTTTAAATCATCCATAAATAATAAATGAGAAATTATATTTCTCTCTCTAGTATTACCTTTAATTTTTATTCCAAACTTGCTTTTAATTAACATTTTAGATAGAGGATTTAATGCTAAGCAAAACCAAAGAGGACTCAATGAGTCTCCTTGAAAAATCCCTCTTTTTATTGAAATGCCCGGTACTATAATTTTCTTATCTTTCAAATTCAAAAGCAAATCGGTATTCCAAAATGCCATAATTTTTTCCAAAAAGCTAATAATAATTGGGTTAATTTTGTATATATTTAAAACTTTTATCAGCCACGAGTGCAGGACACTATCATAAGCTTTTTGGTAATCTATATAACAAATATGTAAATTACGTTTTTGGGTTTGAATCTGTTTTAGAATTACAGAATCAATAACTAATTGTTCTTTACATCCCATATGTTTTCTGCGACAACCTTTTTGTTGTTCAGATAAAACATTTTTTTCATCTAAATGAGTGTATATTAAATCTGTCAAGCAAGAGGTTAAAATTTTATATATTGTCGGTAAACATGTAATGGGTCTATACTGAGAGGGATTATTAATATGTTCGCTTTTAGGCAACATATAAGTAATGCCCTTAGTTAGAAAATTTGGAAAATTTTGAGGTTCTCTGACAAATTTTGAAAGATTTTTTGCCAAAAGGGGATGTAAAGTAGTCAGACGTTTATACCAAAAATTATGTATCCAATCGCAACCCGTGGCTTTCCAATTATGAGTATTTTTTATAATTTTGGCTAACAATTCAACCGATATATCAGAAAAACTCATTTGTTCAATGTCTGAACAATTGAGTTCTTCATTTTCTATCCACGGACCTGACTCATTATGTTTTATATCTTTACTCCAAATATTTGTCCAAAAATCGCGCATATCTGATTCAGATGGCAACGGATTATTATTATTCGAAATAATATTTTGTTTATCGTCAAGTTTGGAATAAAATATTTTCTCATTTTTCTGAAATAATCTATTATTATTTTTTTATTATACGTATAATTATATCTTTTTAATCTACTAGCTTTTACACCTAATTTTTGTTTTAACAAATCTAATAAATCATTGATTATATTTTCATTACTATTACTACCAATGCTATAACCAAATTTTCTCCCAATTACATCTACATGTCTCAAAATATTCCTACTTCTATTTCCATTTTTATACTCTATTACTCTAGCTATGCTACTTCTTAAAAATACTACATCATTTTCTAATCTACTTTGCCATTCTGGTTTTCTATAATTATATGATCTATCATCAGAAGACGTTAATTTAACTCCTAACTTGTTACATATAGTGATAGCACTAGCATACACTATTGTATGAAGATCTAAAAAACTAATGTCATCAAATATAATTTTTGGTAAAATTATATTATTTAATTCAGAAATTAATTTAGATAATTTCTTTGACGTATGTAATTTTGGTAATTTTGGTCTAACTGTGGGCTCTATATCTATATATCTATTTATATTATTATGAAGTAAGTTAGCTAATTCTATAATATTTTCATCTAGTAAGTTTAAATTTGCAATGTTGATTTCCCTAAGATTATAAATAACGTCTAAGTTATTTGAGTCTACTGTAATATCATTGGATTCTTCGACTAGAATATTATCTGAACTATCTACGTTCAATGTATCTGATATAACATTACAACTCGTATTAACTTGCTCTAAATTATTTTCTAATTGCAATCTATCTGCTACTTCCTTTTTTATCTGATCTAATGTTACTACAGGAATTAAATTATTTTTGAAAATTGCCCTCTTTTGGTCTGCTAATCTTTGTTCGTTTACTTGGGCAATCGGATAATTTTGTGAGAAAATTAAATGTAATTTTTTCCTATACAATAACATATCTGTTTCTAATTTAGTTACATTCCTATACAATAACATATCTGTTTCTAATTTAGTTACATTAAATAATTATTATTTTATTAAATATTACTATTAATAAAAAAATATTCAATTTACTAATTTGTATTTAAATATATATACAATTCATTAATATTAAATCTAAATATTACAATTTGAGATTTTACTCATTAAGTTAAAAATATAAATAAGTTCTAAATTTGCACAAAAGTCAACTCGCATATTAAAAATAAAAATGGATAAAAATTTATTCAAGACTCTACTGTCTAGATAGCATTTAGTTCGGGTTTGAATCTTGCAATCATAATCGTACATAAAGATAGCAGACAAAAAAAACGAGTGTGCTTTAGACCACACGACTGAAGTAAAACTTCACTAACTAAGAATATATGACATTGAAACACATTAAAAAGGGAAACGAAGCGTGGGCAAAAGTTGCACATGCTTCGTTTCCTTTTTTATTGATGACCGATCGCATCACACTTTCGTAAACAAACACATTTTTCGTAACAATCACACATTTTGTAACAATCACACTTTTCATAACAATCACACTTTTCGTAACAATCACACTTTTCGTAACAATCACACTTTTCGTAACAAACACATTTTTCGTAACAATCACACTTTTCGTAACAATCACACTTTTCGTAACAATCACACTTTTCGTCACGTTTCATATTTTTTTGGAACGTATTCATCATTTTACTCCCCAAGTGTCGAGCGTGCGTAAAGAAGTTTTACTTCAATAAAAATATTCGTTAAGAAAATGAAGATAAGGTTGGTAGTTCTTAGTCGAAGTATGATACAGTTAAATGTGACCGAATAGGATAGAGAGACATTAGCTCAGTTGGTAGCGTTACGTGCATGACGAACATCCTGTGTTCGTGTCCCAGATTCCCTCTTTCAGATTTTTCCTGTTTTTCGATTTTCGATGGAGTTTCGCTAATTTCGTCTTTATTTAATTAAATAATTATTTATGTCAATTCACTCGCGTTATTTCGTTAGAATACTATACCGAAGAACGGGTATCAACAATGTTCGAGGCCGATGGTTCTTTGTGCAAAATTCTAATTTAGAATCCGTAAAATCTACAATGTGCAGACCCTAAAAATAGTAGAACTACATAGTTGTAGCAAATATTTGAGTTATATCAGTACCAAGCGCGCTACAAAGTTACTCGTGTAAAACAATGCGGGTAATGTTGACTTTAGGAATAATGGGCTAGTGGGCGTTTTACACGGTGATATTTTTCATATGGATCACGGATCCCCATATAGAAACTTTATGAAAAATCTTTGTTTAAAACCATAATTTTTTATTGTAATATAAAGAATATGAGTGTCATTTATACATTATACATATACATGTTTTACAAAATATTATAATTAATATCATTTGTCATGTGTACCTCATCATCATCATCTTGTGCCTTATAAAGAGCCATGATTCTTTCTTAGATTGTATCTATCTTTTTTATGATATGTTTTGTATAAAATATTTACTTTTTAAGTTTTTCATTGATAATAATAATAATATTAATGTTTTATTCCAGGATGTGGGGAAGATAGTGCAATCCCACAGGTCCCATAGAGTTATACACGCATATTTTATACAACAGATAAAGTTAAGAAAAAAAAACATATGCGATAATAGAAATAATCAATTATATTGTAGGACGTGGTCTGGGGTGTGGTCGGGCCCAGCGCTCGCTCAGGAGTGGCGCTTGGTGCTGGAAGGCTGGGATCACCACTGTGTTATCGGAGGCCATCAGCCGCATTCTGGCTCCAGTGACCCGGTGTCTCATCAGACCGGCAAATCCGTGTAGTCCTAGCTCCGTAAACATTGTAGATGCGCTGCTCTATCTTCTGTATCCAAATATAATTCTGAAAGCATCATTTATTGGATCCGGAGTCGTTCTATTGAGCTGATTCGGGAGTGACACCATGTTTCACACGTATGTAGGTTAGTGCAAAATGCATTAAACAATGTTTTTTTTACATTGTTATTGCATTTGAAGAATCTTCGGGCAATCACATTAGACAGTACACTGATACTTCTCCGCTGTCGTTCAATATCACCGTCATCCGAGAGGTCTTCAGTAATAATGTGTCCCTAGTATTTTACATGTCCCTAGTATTTTTATATGCAAGCATCATTTATTGCATCCTCAAAGATGACATAGGCCCTGAGGGAAATTATTTTCCTCAGGGCCTCCTGTGTGGAGTTAATTTTAAAAAAAAAAAATGTTTTCCTCATTAAGTTTTACGGGGAGCATTTTTGATTTTTGCAATAAATGTTTAATTTTATTTATTTGTTCTGATTGGTTGATGATACAGCGCAAATCGGAATTGTTATAGTTTTTTAAACCTTATTAAATCCAAGATTCACATACCTAGGCTCCCTGATAACAAACGACAATAATACCACAGAGGAGCTCCAGAAGCGCATAGTGAACGCAAATCACTGTTATTTCCGCCTACAAAACCAAATAAAATCCAGACTGCTGTCCAGAAACTCCAAGATATTAGTGTACAAAACACTTATCAGAACTAAGAGGGATGAGCGAGTACTGAACGTTTTTGAAAGGAAAATTTTGAGGCGTATCTTTGGACCGGTTTTAGAAAATGGATTTTGGCGCAGACGTTACAACAATGAGCTATATACTCTGTTTAAGGATCTAAAATTCACAAAATTTATAAAACTGGGAAGACTTCGGTGACTGGGTCCTGTAGAGAGAATGATATAGAATCAAGCACCAAAGTCTCTGCTGAACTCAAGACCGATAGAAAGACCAAGATTAAGATGGAATGACAACATCCTCAAAGATATATCTACCTTGGAGCTTCTTGGAGATGAGTGGAAGAAGACTCTTGAGGAGGCCAAGACCCACCAGGGGTTGTAGAGCCAAGAGTAATGATGATGATGATGGCTTCATAAATAAAAGTTCTTTCAAAATTAGAGACGAAATTATAATGTGGAACGGTAGTAAATTTCTTTAAAGATAATTATAGATCGCATGAATTGCAGAATAGCATTTGTCTTTACAGTTGCCATCAACAAATCATCAAAAATACCACCCCAAATCATAATACCGAATAGAATAACTCGTTTTATGTACAACATTAAAATCAAATTATCCCCACAATGTACTTAAATCAAAACTATTATGTCTTTACTACTTTCTTCCTAATTAGCAACCATAACAAAATATTATAAGTGGAATTCAACTGGTTTATAAGGTGAAATGCGATATTCCGGGAGAGTCCTGCTGGAGAGGTCAAAAGGTCTCTCCTGATCCGGCCTGTCACGCAGTTGGCTAGCAAATGCATACATGAACCCGGACACCCCTGCCGAGTCACCAAAACGTAGGGAACCACTAGGGGTGACCTATTGCAGAGATGTTGGTTATAAAATAAATGGTTCTCAGAGCAACGGTGCGCATACCCGCCTCCCAAAATAAAAAATATAATTAAATGATGATGCTTTGTCCCTGTCGATATATTAATATAACCCATTAGTTTGCATAGTTGTCGTATTTTCCCTTTTCCTTTGCACTGATATAAATGTATCTGCCGCGACGACCATTCGCGTTTCAGTTGTCTTGTTGACAGGTTGCCATGGCGGCGGCTCACGAATTGACAAGTTTTCGAGTAATCTGCGATATTTCAGATCAGAAAAATATCAATTTGGCCAGGAGGTTGATTGCGATTGCGTCGACAACTGTTTTTTTTCAGTTTCTCCATGATCGACGGCCCTTACAGTGGGTGTCCAAAATTTTTGTTGCGCCGGAATTTCTTGTATTATTTAAGAATTGAATGCTTTTAATTAATTTAATGAAAAATGTATTGCTAATTTTTATAGTAGATAAACTTGAAAGAAAAATACCTATATTATGTCAGAAATCCAGGAAATGCTGGGGAAAGTGATTCACTACGTTTAAAATGGACGAAAAATTCGTGACATTTGCTTGAAAAACAGGAGAAAATGTACGAAGCAGTACCGCAAGTTTTTGCAATTTTTTATAGTAAACTTGATAGAAAAATACCTATAGGATGTTTGAAATCCAAAAAATACTTAGGAAAGTTATTCACTACATTTAAAATGGACGAAAAATTCGTGACATTTGCTTTAAAACAGGAGAAAACGTACGAAGCAGTACCGCAAGTTAGGTTAGGAACGAGTGAGAAGAACGTCAGTAAAATTATAAATGAAGCCAAAGTATACAACCGCTGTAACTGACGCCAATGGAAGTTTTCCTAAATATTAAAAGATTTTTCTTAACATAAGTATTATCTTAGTATATAAATATGAATGTTTCTTTATATATCCCTTATGCGTTCCTAAACCATTCATCCGATTGCGATGAAACTTTGTGGATTAAATGTGCGCATGTCCGCGATGGTTTCTAAATATTATTATGAGCTATGGCGTTATGAAATTATTTCCTACGCTATTCATCTGATTGCGATGAAACTTTGGTGAGTCGTTGTGCACACGTCCGCAAAGGTATATATATACTGGTGAACTCTGCCATTATGAAATTAATACGAAAATTTTGTGATAGGTTGTTGTGTATTTCATATAGTTTAGCTGCAGGGTTAAAAGGAGGGAGGGGGGGGGAATCCGATAGGGGAACAAAGGAGGGGGGTTTCGCAGGAGGAAGTACGGGGGGGGGGAAAGGCAAGGATGGTAGAATAGGTATGCGGGAGGGGAACGGGGACGCATTTGAAAGTACACGCAGGGAGAAACAATTTATTCAAACGGCTTTGCAACGCATGCCAGGAACTCGCTAAACGCAGCGATGAAAAATATGAAACTGTATTTCATTTCAGTATTTGTTTTGAAAGTCAAACATACTGGTGGAAACCAGTGGAACGCGATCATCATTTTAGTGCTCGAAACCGTAAAGGTAAATCATTCGGAAAAGCGCTGTTTCCCGCTCCTCCTTGTAAATATGTAACACTTATTTAGTTCAACCTCTAAAGCAGAGTGACCGGAAGCCGGAAGCGTCATCTTTTGTGCCTATTTTCCAATAAGTACTAAAGAGCACCGTAAAACTTTTGCTTGATTATTTTGAGACCTTCATTTTAACACCCCGAGTGTTGTAAAGAAAATACAACATATTTTTCCAATATTTTTAATGGAGGTATGAAGTACAATACACGGTAATTTGACTGAGCTTCGAGAAGTCCAGTTTTAAATATTATTACATACATAAATTGTATCTAATATTGTACATTTTATTGTAGTTTCTTCTATAAGTGTACTATGCATTAAAAGTTCACACTTCTAAACACATAATGTAACATAACTTCATATCTTTGTTGTAAATCTTATTGTAATTATTCCATCTTGTTATCAGGTACCTGGTTTACACTTTTCAATACTACCATAGTTAATACTACTAACTTACCTACATCTCATACTCTGTAAATCTGAATATATTATATGTTACCAGGTTAATTCGGTAAATCCTATTATATATGCTACCAAATTACTTTTTCTACATTGTCAAAAAAATGTATGTATATTTGTTATATATACATTTTCTTTACTACACAACTAATTTTCCGATAAAAATGAATTTTTTTGTTTTGTTATGTATTTTTGTACATTTCTTGGAATAATATGAACTAAACCTGTCAATTTGTCTGTCCTGGAACGGGAAACTTTCCTAGTTGGACAGGCAAAGCTTCCTAATATGTAATTTGTGCTTTCTTTTGTATCTATCTATAATAAATAAATGAAATAAAATAAATAAATGCTGTGTGTAGTTTTTTTGTATGTTTTGTTTCCGTTTCAAGATGGTGGTCGTTTAAATAGTTCGATAGAGACTCAATTTTTAAATGTGAAATAATGGTGTTGACCTTTTTTCCTCGCATTTTTTCAATAATAAGTAACTAGTAACTACGTATGAAAAAACAATTGTTATTAAGACAGTGACATTTCTTTGAACGAATTGATTGATTCCTTATTCGAAATTTAAAAAAAAATGTATATAAAAATACCTTGTTTATAATTAAGTAAGTAGGTATTTAAGTTGGTACCTACTCATAAATCTTTTGATTTCAAAGAAAATTAAGGGTTCGTTTAATTATTTAATCATTTAAAACGTTTTGAAATAAAAAAAAATATGGTTGCATGTAGGAATTGAACCCGGGACCTTAGCATTGGCGGGGCAATGCTCTAACCACTGAGCTAATTTGACCCTATTCGCCCTTCGGTCCATTTTCTTATTGCAATTTTTTGTATGCCCTTTTCCTGAACTAAACGCAATCTAGATTTTCTGTGTCTTGTATAAAAAAATCCATTTTTATTTTTAATGTGCGATATCTATTGACTTTTCTGAAAGGCTGGGATAATTTTTTTCTATTACCTTAATGAGTAAAACCTCAAATTGTAATATTTAAACATAAAAGACGACAAAAAAAAACAGAAAAAGATACGATCGCATCTAGGGGCTAGCTACTAACCTCTGAGCTAATTCGATCCTATCCCCTTCGGTAATGTTTAACTCTATTATACGTCGACTAAGAACTACCAACTTAAGATTTATTTTCTTAATGCATATTTTTATTGGGCTGCTATCTTTACGTATGTTGGGTGCAATTCCTAGATACGGCCGTATGTTTTTCTGATTTTTCTCTTTCAAATTTTCGTTTGAGATTCGCTTATATTGTGTTCAATGACTAAACATTACAATTTGAGGTTTTACTCATTGCGTTTTATTAAATAAGATATAATTAAAAACACACTTTTTGGAAGCGTAGTCTGTTTTTACCGCAACCGTTCATAGAACTGTTTATCCAGTGGAGCGATTTTTGCCATATACATATGTAGGCGCCATTTTAAATGCCTCCGATTGCTTTTCGGATAAAAAAAGGCAATTTTCTCCATGATTCGGCAAAAATTGTTTGTAACTCCCACGTTTGTTATTTTGAACTGAAAATGAAGTTATTTAAATGCTTTATCTATTATAACCATAGATGTCGCAAATACGAACTTCGTAGACTAATTTATAACGATGTTAAATATTTTTTCACGTAGAATTTCTGATCAGCTGTAACCAACACCTCTGCCATAGATCACCCCAAGTGGTTCGCTACGTTTGGAGATTTAGCAGGGGTGCTCGGGTTCATGGGGTGAGGTTTATGTAGGTTTTGGAGGCGGATGACCAGGACACACTGAACCCCACACACTACCACCCATGAAATCCTTTTCCTTCTTAGAACTCTCCTCCTTCCTTTTATTTAAAAACCCACCACACAGCATCCCCAAAGATGACATAGGCCCTGAAGGAAATTATTTTTCTTACGGCCTCCTGTGTGGAGCTTATGTAAAAAAATACAATATACAAAAATCGATAATATTCCTTGTTGACTCGAATAAGTAGCTCTCACGGCATTTTAAAAGTAACAACGACGCAGTATTCGTGCGGTTACAAACTTTACGATTTATTTTTAAATCTTTCAAATATGCGATAAACTGTAAAATACAGGTTTATTCGTTGACTATATAGCACTATAATAAGTTTATTGTTGGCAAATTTAAAAAAAAAATTATCTTCTGAAAATATCGAGCAAAGGGAGAATAATATGCTACAATATCAGTGGTATCACAAAACTGCGGCTCCACTGTATAAGGACCAATCCCGAAACTACGTTAATCGCTAATTTATAGAGGACGATTAAATTTGCATGCTCTTGCAAAACCTTATGGACAGTGTCAGTCAATGATTCAAATCTGAGCTTCTGGAACATAAGATAAGGCCAGATTAAGCCCAGTACAGGATTAAGGACTCACCTATTGAAGTTGGGACCACAGGTCTCAAGGTTCTAGTGCTTCACTTCACAATATTATTCATTGAATTATGAAATCGTAATGCTTCTTCCACAGTCTATGTTATGTTATGTGGCGGATAGTCCGCCCTATCTCAGGTTTTATTTTGCACTGACAGCTTCAATGAGCGTACTTTCACCTTTTATTTTTTTGCTACAATTATATTGTTCACGGAACAGACATATGAATATTACTAAACCTGCCCTAAGTGATAAAAGCGTATTACTTCCCCCTCCCCATACCGTTTCCATTGGAACCGGCTGGGCTCGGGTGTAGCCTCGCGTGAATCTATAAAATGCGACGTCATCATTCTTGTGGGGACCATCGTCGAGCTCTCATAGGTACATTTTACGAAATAACACTGCAAAAATGGTGACTTGTGCTGCGAAAACGTGTAAAAATAGAAGTGAAAAAGATAATAAACCCAATTGTCCTATTACATTCCATAGCTAAGCATAATTTTACTTTATTTTAAGCTTATTCAGATCAAATAATATGATAACACATACTATTACATCGAGATACATGGCGACGTGAAACACAAAGCCGCTGTTTAATGAGGTAAGTAAATTATGAAGCATTTGTAAAAGTGTCTTAACTAAATACGGCGACAAAATATGCGCTTTGAAAACAGGCGAATTTACTTTGCCGTATTTGGACTTCGCAATTTTTTCATAACGTGGCGAGCAATTCGCGCTCCCATGTAAAAAGGTCTATTCATTCAAAAGCAGATTTTATTTTTAAGAATCAAATGGTGATATTATAATGCGAGATGCCTATATACTGTCAGATTGATTAATTGACGAATCACATATCATTACAATCATCTTGCGCTCTCCTGTCTGTTCTGGTCCAGTAATGTTTATTTATTTTATTTATTTATTTATTAATATTCAGGAAATCGACAGTTTACATTTATTTCAGTTTGTACATAATATTAAATAGCCAAAATAAAACCAATTATGGATTTCCTCCTTGTGACTTTACTTTTACTGAGACAGCATAATAAGAATGTAAATTAATTTTATAAAAAAGGAGAATGTAAATTAATTTTATAAAATATTCATATGTCCATGGTTCATGTTCATGGGAAGATTAGGTTGGTGAGATAATTGCAGGATTATATTGACATTTGCTCTCCACTAAGTCTTTGCAAATGCATACCAACCAATCCCGTACATATGGCGTAAACCATCGGGTTATGCGTTACTCGTATAAATCATGGAATATATTAGAAAAGTTAATTTAAAAATTAATTAAAAATCGGGAAAAATTCAAAACTCGATAGTCGGTGGTTACACACAAAGGCTGTCATGGTACACTCAAAGTATTGCATTCACGTCAGAGCTTCAGCTGAGCTTAAAAACCCGTCGTTCGGATTTCGGATATGAGCTTTCGGAACGCTTTTGTTCTGCTAGAAATAAATAATTACGGACCATTTTGTGGAGTTTCGATTATCCAAGTATTTTCTTATGTTTTTATAATTTTACGAGATGGCCTCCGTGGTCAATGGACAAGGCTCTCGACTAGCAATCTGGAGGTCGCGGGTTCAAGATTAATGTGTGTCTTCACAATTTAATAATTAAAAATAATATGGTTACAGGAAAACTCAACAACATACAACTTAATCACTCCTTTGAAAAGTCAGAAAAAGTGATAAAAATAATCGAGTGCAGTTCACACACGGTAGAACTCACACAATCTCAACCAATAGGAGCCTCGAAAAGTGAGCTCATTATCAAAGCGGCCAATGAGCACAGTTTAGGTAAGGTTTCATACTTACTCATTCTCTTATCCTAAGAGGACTAAAAATGTATAATGAAATACCTGAAAGTATGAAGAATTAAAAAAGAAGAAAGAATGAATATATTTAAAAATAAATGTTGTGCTTACTCTAAAAATATTTCAATTTGTCTAATGAAATGTTACATTTATTTATTTTATTTTATTATTATTGTAGAACAGAATATTTCCAATTACAGTACAATTTAGTTACCCTGTCAGAATTTAGGCAAGTGACTCTTCAATAATATTTTTAAGGCATATAAAGAACAGTCACTTACACCCATATGCATAGTTGGTTCCTCGAGACCTCCTCCACTCGACCTTAGTCGAGGTCACCTCAAGGAAATCTTTAAAACTCCCTTGAAATCAGTATTTTCAGATACGGCTTCACCCTCCAGTGAGGAACCTCCAGTAAAGTCGAGTTGATACGACGTTGATCGAGTTGGACGATACTGGTACAAATCTTCATAAATGTAGGCAATAAAATAATGGAAATTATTAATTATTCTAATAAAACTTGAAATAACTTCAGAAATAATCTGGAAAGTGTTGTTAACAAGCTTTAAGGAGACCTCAAGGTAGATCGCGACGTACCTTGAGTTTGACAGTTCATAACTCGACTCGACTGAGGAATTTTCTCAAATCGAGGATAGTTTTTTCAGTTCTGCATACCAATTTTATCCTTGAGGTTGAGTCAAGTCACAGTCGAGTCGAGGAAATCTCGAGTAACCGACTATGCATATGGATGTTACTTCCAAATGGTTTGCAATTTCATTTAACAGCACCATTCCCCTCGTCATGCTATGCTTTGCCAAGACGTCTGTTCTGCGGTACTTTAAATAAGTCATGATGTCGACTTCGGCTGTAGTGGTCTGGTACATATAAATCATAGCATCCCAAGAGAAATGGGCTATCGATGAAATTGATCCAAATTTTAAGACAGAATGGCAAGACTTGCTTTCCGCCTAATTTCTACACTCACAGAATCAGTTTCCTCAAGTAAATCAATATGGTGCATGAACATTGGATAGGTTCATGCTTCCGCATATAAACATACCTAAGGAATTTCTTCTGGATTTGCTCTAACATATCAATGTACTTCTGGTGGTACTGTGCCCAAACATTGTTTGCGTACTCCAGCTTGCTTCTCATTGTGTTTATTAGTTTATATTCATGTTGTTTTATGCGTTTGTCTCTTTTTAGTGGATTTTCCGTTTCATTGAGTTAGGTTATGTGTTAATTTAAAAAAAATTATTCATCACTTTTAATGACGATTCGAAGGGGTGAGATTCATGACTTTTAATGACGATTGAAAATCCGTGAGTTGTCATGGAATAAAATTATGTACGGTATATTTGCGGGACGTTCCAGAGTGGAAGATACTCTCAGTGCCGCCCTAGTATAAGACAACCATTCGGAATTGAAACATTGCTTGTAATGGCTTTAGCAGTCCCGTCGGCGGCATGTATCTTTTCTCGGGAGAATTTTTCAATATAGATTTAGGCTTTAGCAGTGTTTGGCGACTAGGTCTGAATAGCCAGGTACTTCCCCATCTTCCTCTTCCCGGTCTCCTTCCCCTCTCGCCACTTACCTTCAGCATCACAACATACCCCAATTGGGGATACCATAGCCTAACTGGATCCAGACGGTTGGAAGCAGTTGGGACTCATGTGCAATATTCAGAAAAAGATGTTGATTATTAATTTTTATAATATTGTAAGAAGGGTAATAATAAACAGATTTACCTAATTACTATATTAGAAAATCATAGCAGAAAGGAAAACAGAAAAAAAAACTCATAACATCTAACAAAAAATATATTTATATGTATATATTTATTGAGCTCGCAACTGAAAATGACCACTTTTGATTTAATAATTTATTTTTCCTTTTTTTTTGTTAAACAGATTTGTAATATGAATATAATAAAAGCCTTTATTAAATTGAATTATAGTTAGCAACTCATTAAGGTTTAGAAAAATAGCAACTCATGTAGGTCTCATAGAAACCGTAGCGTCTCCCTTACCATCATGATGAGAAATATGATTTAAACGGAGTTATAAAGAAAAAATACCACGGTTTATATTAACCACAACATAATTAAAATAAAAACGCTTATAAAACCAAAGTTTTCGAACGCTGTTTGAAAAAAATACGTAGTGTGCAATTCAAACGCGGAGTGTGCAAGTGAAAACTAAAGTGGAGACTACGAAGCTCCGCACAAAGAGGAGACCGATTTTCTCATTCTCATGCAGGCTAAATCCTGCAGATGTATTTGTTTTTCTCTTTTCAGTGTCGCTATTTTTAGTTTTTTTGTAACATCTTGTGATGTTTTCACTTCAAAAGGTTTGGATTTTTAAAGATTTATTTTTACATGAAATTAAAAAAAAAGTGCGGTGACGATAACATGCATATTTTTTTATAATAAATTTACATAACGAAATAAGTGTGTTTTTTGTTTTTTGTAATTTTAGTTAGTGAGCCATTTTTAAAACGTTTTATGTTTGCATTCCAAAAATTTAATTTCAGTAATACATGTTTATTCGAATTATAAAATTTGATAGCTTATTTTGTCACCTTTCAAAAACAGTTATTAGTTTTCGCATACGTTACGAATTATTCAATTTATTTAGATTTTGTTGCTAGGCCGCAATATGTCGACCTTCTAACAAAATACACCCGAGGCCATAATTAATTGGAAGCATGTACGTGGTCTTTTTAATGAGGTTTATTTGTCATTTCAAGAAGAGAAAAAACTAGGAAAACAATATAGCTGTTATTACCGTAAAATGGAAAATTCTATTTCTCTTCGAAATTCCACTTGATTTTCTATTCTTCGCCCTCTTGGGAAATTTAATAAGGATTTTCATGGTTTATTTGTTTTTCACAAATGGGACCGAAATGAAAATATTTTTCGCCTCAAGCACTTGTTTAAAGAAGATTACCTGTGAATGATAATACAAAACTTATAATAATATTACAGGTGTGTTTATTAATATGTATTAACAAATCATTTTAATGAACTTGAGTGTGAAAAAACAGTTTTTTAAACTTTATCTGTGGTTTATTTTTAACTTGCTGACCCGGCGAACTTCGTACCGCATCAGAATCAATGTTGTGTTAACTTATTAGATGAAAGAAATTCTGTTTTATTATAAGGTTAAAAATTACACAATAAAGCAATTATCGATGCGCAACTGTCCGGGTTTTGTTTTTGTCAGTATCAGAGATGGCGTTGAGTACGAATTTATAATTTTGGTGATTTTCTGACTTTTCTTATAATTCACACACTATTAATATTATACTTATTACAAAATTCCTGCAGCGCTTTCAAAAGATGAGAATTCGTTCCCCACAAAATGTATGTAGAAAATAATTTTCGTCATGGTTTTTTTTTCGTGAATTTTTCCCATATTTAAAAAGCTATTCTGCTATTCGGGGCGGAGACGAATTAAACAATCTAAGATCTTTAAAAATAGTTTTCGCCGTTCTCGAGTTATAAATGGTGTAACTAACCTGACTTTGTTTTATATATTATAAGATTATAATAGTATCCCCGTTGCTTGCAATGGCTTTAGCCGTGTTTAGTGACAAAATCTGAATGGACCGGCACTTCCCCATCTTCCTCTTCCCGTCTCCTTCCATGCCATAGTCTCACTGGCTCCAGACAGGAGCAGCTGGGACTCTGTGAGGTATTCATATAAAAAAGGGGTTATTTTGAAAATCCCTTCATTCCACATGGACAACTGTATGTGGCCTTCTAACGCTTCAGAAAAATTTCTGATTTATTCGCGTACAAAAAATATTGTGTATCCAAAAGTTCTTTAATAAACAGAATGAAAATCCAAACACTTCATTTAATAAAATTTTATTTATTTATTTGTTATAAAAGTAGGTACATTCACAGTTTAATGAAGCTTTTACTGTCCAACTAGGAAGATCTCCCGTTCTAGGACAGTCAAATTGACAGGTTTCGTCAACATTAGGTATTTAGGTATGGGAATACAATATTAGCGAAACTCAATAAGTTTAAAAAAAAAAAAACAAACAAAACAAAACAAAAAGAACAAAAAAAGACAAAAACAAAAACAACGACAAAAAACAGAAACTTTATTTCTTTGAGTGGCATCAACGCATACCGGGTACTCGATAGTATATTATATTTTGAGTAATTTTTTTGGTATCAGCCTTTGTTCATATCTCTTGGCACAAGCCTTGTTCTCTGTTTGCATAAATATTGAAGAATAAAATTGAGAATAAAAGCCTTTTGCTTTCTTCACAAATAATAATTAAAATTTATGAGTCGAAGATAAATTTTACTTTATTTGTTCTCCTTTTGACGTAGTACTTTCGTTTGTTGAGTTTTTTTTGTTTGTTTGAGCTTTTACCGTCTTACTTCTGTCCTTGCCAACTCAATTGAAAACATTTGAACATAATGTAAAATTAAATTAAAAATTAAAAATAATAAAATTCCATTAATTTTGTTTAAGGACTTAAACTCTCGAATCATGTCTTAATACACGGTGTCCAGAAACTAGAGATACAAACGGGAAACTGAGGAATCTACTCATAATTTGGGAGGCGGATATGAGTACTGTTATGGTCACCGATGTTGGCTACTCAAACCAACACCAGCTCCGGGGCCAAGGGGGCCCTAACATGTCCCAGGCTAGCTCTCAGCGGGGACAATGATACTCTCTATTCAGGGAGCAAGTCGCTCAAAGCTATGGAATTTCTCCCTACCTTCCGGCGTCCAACGGGATACACTCTGGTCAATAATCCTCCTGCCGTAGCAGAATAATAACAAGATTAAATCAATAGGTCATGTATTGTAAATTCAAACACAGTACATAGGTTTCTACAGTACAATTCAATACAAGAAATGCAATTTACACAAACCTAGCTAAAGTGTTTAACTCTCATTATCTCTCTCTGAAGCGAAACTCTCCGAGTGGTGATTTTCGCGGGGCCCTACATTTCACTGATTACGGACACATTTAAAAGAGGAAATCAATGATACAGCTTACATGTGGATTCGCAGGGTCCTCGCCTCCTTGGAAGTTTCAACCAGGGCACTTTCTTAGTTCGAACAAACCGAATTTATTACAGCACGGCGTAGCCGGCTCCAGCCCGTAGTTATTTCAATAAACATCGCGGGCTACATTTGAATTTGGTCCGCTCGCCCGAAAGCGGGCCGCGTACGTGTGCTCGCAAAGGCGCTCAAATCTCGTCTGGTGGCGGCGGCCGGTGGCGGGTGGCAGGGCGAGCGGAAGGGAGCGGCGGAGCAGGAAACAGGGGGGAAAGAGGGGAGAGACCGAGTTGTGTAGACTTGTCCCGTGCTCTAGGGCTTGAATCTATCCGCTACAGGGTGTATCGTAACACTTCCCCCCGCGCTTGGAAAAAAAGCGACGTGGCAATGGAGCTGTAGGAAAAAAAATCCTCTTAAGCTTCCATCGGGGTTTTTGAGAGATTCGTTGCTTGAGAGATGCCTAGCTAGAACATACAGTTAATGTTATAGTTTAGGACACAATGTTTGCAGGGAATGGGTGGGGGGTACATACAATGTTTGGAAGAAAACAGTTTTGGTAAAAGTACATGGTGTAAAACAACATACAAGGTTATGCAATTGAAAGATGACAATACATGGTTATGCAATTGAAAAATAACAATTCATATTTGTACAATAGAAGAATAAAAAGCAAAAACAAAAAAATGCCTGTGTGATTCTAAGGTTTCATTGGTCTGGTAGCTAAGTTTGCGAAGCGTGGATTTGTTTGGTTTCGGAGAATTTCGAAGAGGAGGACGTGGTTTCACAGATTCTAAGGATTACATTATCACTGTAATCAGACCCATTTGAGATAACACTCAGAAGTACACTTGGGCCTTAGAAAACACTTGGTTTTGTCGAAGACGTCGAAGTTCACGAAGTGGAGACTGTGGTTGCTGTGCCGCGACTATGGTTACAGAGGTCATTGAAGAGGAGAATCCAGTGTCTGCAGACATGCCAGTACGAATCCTAAGTGTTATTAAGGTAAACACGGATCGTATATAATGGTTATTGAAGCATAATGTGGCTCAAAATAACTTGTATTGGTACGCATTCAGCGAATACTGGAGGTCAAGGTAATGATGGTTTACACATGACGATATATGCGTCACTGCATGACAGCGCAAGAGACGACATGGTTGGCATTGATAGCAAGAGTGAGAACAAACCTAGGAGCTGCCGTGCCCAAAAGGTGGTTCAGAGTGTCATAATGTATAGTGGGACAACTCAACTTGCTGTGGCACGACAAAAACAACATACATATGAGCGGTATGGTCTGTGCTTTCAGGAACAAATGCGTAGAAAAATGGCCGCAGGAGGGACCTAGTAACCACAGCGCGTGCTGTCAGGAAGTGAAGCTCAGCTTGGCTGTTGGTGATGACATCCGCCTGGGCTTCTTTTTAAATCCGGGAGAAATTATTATTAGAGCAAAATTCTTGAAGTTTACCTGCCTAGGGACCAATGAAGAAAAGGTTTGGAGAGAAACAAAATGTGTCCAGATAATGAAATAAACGAAATTTTAACCACCGACCCAGAGAGTGACGAAGAGAGAGTTTTCTAACTAAATTGTGATTACATGAACATTTTCCTTTACCAGGATGACTTGGCGTTTGCCGAGTGACAATATGTCTTGGTTAAAAAACAACCGGCCTTCTATGGCCTATGTTAACATAAAGGTGGTAACATTTTTGTAGAATTTCAAAGAACAAGACAAAGAATCGTGGACTAGTCACGGCAAAGGGAAACCAATTCATGAATAAAGGTTGTCAAAAGGAGACAGACGGTACGCCAAGTGCATATCGTACATATCCAACATTCATGAATGTGTTTCGTAAAATTGAGAAAAGAGAACAAAAGGTGAGACATATGCAGAGAGTGAGGGAGAAAGCCTGCTGATAATTGGTCAATTTACCGATTCGCACTCCCAGTGAGGGCGAATTATGGTCAACAACAGATTTTCCTCTTCATAACATAAATCTGAGAACAAGGGGGGTGGGAGGAAGGAGGGGAGAAAGGAAACGAGATACGAAATTTGCTAGAGACTGGACTAATTTCCAATTCAAACTCTATGTGAGAATGAAACATAATTAACCAGCAGATTTCCTGACTCTTTACATTTGTCAAAAGGATGAGGAGAAATTTGAATACACATTATATCACAGAGACTAATCTTTTGCGTGTATTGGGCAAAAGATTAGGGGTCATTTTAAAAACTTCTACATGATTGTGAGAAAAGACAGACCCTTGCTCCAATTTCACAAACCTGGGGGTTTTCTTATCCGTTCCCCAGACAACGAGTTGGGTGGTTTTGTGCTCAATCGATTAACTCCCGCAGCACTATGCCCCATAGTTAGCAGTGAAGCTACAAACTAGTCCTTTTGGGATAGTAGATATTCCTGGGCTTCTTTCCTTTTTGCAAAGAAGTAAAAAAACAGGAAGTCCACGGGCATTGGCGTTGAATCGCACACAAAAGGTTTGATATTATTTCGTTCGCACGACTCATGGTAAGTGTTTTAACGTCTCCACGTATAGTGTACAAAACATGTAAGTACATACAAGATATAACTCAATTATAGACAGAAGTCAAAGAGTTTATACAATGCCTCTTAAAGAAGATGGCAAAGCCGATATTATGTCGTTCGCACGAATCACGGTAAGTATTGTTATTACGTCTCCACGTCTCGTGTACAAGGTTGTACACAATTATACACACAAGCGGTACTCATGACAAATTAATGACACACGACCAAAATACAAAAGCGGTACTCATGACAAATTAATGACACACGACCAAAATACAAAAGCGGTACTCATGACAAATTAATGACACACGACCAAAATACAAAAGCGGTACTCATGACAAATGAATGACACACGACCAAAATACATTGTACAGAAAGGGTGGTACTCATGACAAATATGTCACACGACCAACTCAATAACATTTAGCTATGAGCAAAAGTGATTATGACGAACTTCTCGTATCGTGGCAGGTATTTTAAGGATCCCTCCTATGACGGTGGATGTTCTAAGGATCTCTCCTATAATGGTGGGTTACGTTTAAATACAACACAATAAACGTTAACGATGCTTGTTTTAACACATAATATGAAGATTTGTTAGATTAACTAACTCCGTAGCCCAAGAGCGTACGATAGAATAACAGAAAAGATAGACAATTTGATGTTACTTCATGTGTTACAAAGAACAAGGGTGATGGCAGAGTATAATTCTACTTACACCAAGTATTTAAAACAAAGGCAGACCTACAATGGTTTTACATACTGCCTATTGTAGCAACCTTTAGTGAGGAAAACAAGAGGACCGGTTGTGGTTTTACATACCTTTTGTATAGCTACAAACGTACCGTGTGATGTACAATTTTTAAGTTGTAAACACTTGGTTAAATGAACACCTAAAAGTTGTGAATTCCAGAATCAGGATAACCATAAGGTTTTATTAACCTGTCCCGTAGGGTTGAAACGTGCCATACAAGACATACGTAACGTAAAAGCAAAAGAAGCAAAATAACAAAAAAAGTGACTTTGTTATAACAACCAAAGACCGGATGATTCGGTTTTACGTACTTTAGTTGAAACGAGCCAAATTGATTTATATACAGGGTTATAAAGACCAATCATTGGTTTTATAAATACGAGTTCCAAAATGGACGTGTCGATATCCAATTTGGGTACATAAGTATGAATTTGGGTAGGACGCCATCAATTTTTAATTTTAGAAGAAAAAAATTGAAAAAACTTATATACACGGGAGGCGACTATGTAAGTAACCACTATTTGATTTTCATACTAGAGATACCTCGGAAGGTTTTACAACTCATGATGAACAAAATAAAAGGAAAAAATTGTAAAAATAGTTAACTGGTTCTGAGTCGGAATTTAACACTTTGGAATTTACAAAACCCGACTTCTAGAACGACACGCCGATGGGCAATTGTCAACTACTTTACATGAACAAAATAAACAGGTGAGAAAGTTCCTTTCCACACGACAAAAATGCAACAAAAATAGGAGAAAAGTTACAAGATTACATGACAAGGCAGGATATGACATGGCATGAACATTGCATAGTGTAAGGGTTGAGACAATAAATGGGCTCGCGACTTCCCAAACATTGAAACTCGAAAAGTGTCTCCGTTCCAAAGTGATCAGTTTTAGAACAGGTGAAAAAAAAATAAAGAGAAAAAAAAATTGCCGTGAGGGAAAGAAAAACAGTGCAAAAGTAACATTTGAAAAATACCTTCAATAAGAGTACGCATTAATTTACAAAATAATTTACAACTTGTTTCATTAACGAAACGATGGACATGTAATTGACACATTACACGCCTAACGTAGTAAGACTTTGTAAGCTTACAAAAAAATGTGATACATACTGGATCATTTTAAGTTTGCTGAGATAGTGGGGGCAGTTTTACTTGACTCCTCACTTCCAGACTTTACAATATCCTTAATGTGGTAATTACCAATGTGTTTTCCAGATGAGTCCGACAAGGAGTATACTAGATCTGATATTTTCCTTAGAACTTTGGCCTTCACGAAACGTGGTGCCAGCTTGGCAGAGAAATACAAGGCTCCTTGGGAAAGTGTGTTGTTTTTTCTCCAAACTATGTCTCCTGTATTGAAGGTGACATGTTTCCTACGTAAGTTATATCTGTCCGCACTCTTTTGATGAGCCAGGAGCAAAGCATCAGTGACTTCACTATAAATGGCCGACAGTTCTTCCAGACGATGGGCATAGTCTGCGGTAGGGTTGCTTGTGGCGGCAATTGACGTAGCAAAGTTTGTGTCCCTATGTAGAGAACCATGGACGACTTGTTCCATACCGTATTTTAAGAAGAAAGGTGTGTAACCAGTGGCCAGATTAACAGTGTTGTTCATAGCAGCCTGAATTTTATCTAGGTTTTTACACCAAGTGCGTTGATCTTTATCGACTAGAATAGCTAGAGCTGTGTTGATTGTTTGGTTGTAACGTTCGACAGTGTTATTTTGGGGAGTGTACAAGGTGTTATAATAAATGTCCTTGATTCCGTATTTGGCAAGAAACTCTTTGAATTCCTGAGCAATAAACTGTTTTCCGTTATCAACAATTACGGTTCTGGGTGTTCCGTAAGGTATGAAAATGTGTTTTTCCAGAAGTTTGATGATGGCGGACGCGTTGGCTCTTTTTAAAGGGAAGATCCAACAGAATTTGGTGAAAACATCCACTACACTAAGTAGGGAATGGGACGTTTCTACGCCGCCGGTTCTTCGCCGCCAGTTCATCGCCGCCGTTTCTACGCCGGGACGGTTCTACACCGGCCGTTTCTACACCGGCCGTTTCTACGCCAGCCAGGTTAGGTTAGGTTAGGTTAGGTTAGGTTAGGTTAGGTTAGGTGATTATTTACGTGGCCTAGCACACAATTACCAAATGACGCAATAATCTTATTTTTCCTATTTATTCTTTTAATTTAAAATAAATGTTAATGCTACTTTTTAAATGATTCGATAGTTTTTGTATTTTCTATTTTATTTTCTATGACTGTATGTATGTGTTAAAACAATAAAGTTTAATTGTAATTGTTAATTTAATTTGAATGCGGCGTAGAATCGGCTGGCGTAGAAACGGCCGGTGTAGAAACGGCCGGTGTAGAACCGTCTCGGCGTAGAAACGGCGGCGATGAACTGGCGGCGAAGAACCGGCGGCGTAGAAACGTCCTAGACCCCACTAAGTATGTGCATGTGTCCGGCATAACTTCGAGGAAAAGGTCCGACGAGGTCCATTGACAATGACTGTAGGGGTCTGTCGGCACGTTTGGGATTACCCATTAGGCCGGCAGGTGCTGCCGTGCTATGTTTATAAGCTTTACAAGTTTCACACATTTAGAGATGTAATTGCGAATTTGCTTAAAGAGACCAGGCCAGTAATACTTCAAGAAAATCTTTTTATACGTCTTGAAAGTTCCTGGGTGTATAGAGTCGGGAGCACTATGATTGTCAATTATTATTTGTTCTCTTCCTTCGAGGGGAACGACAAGTTTCCAAGAGTAATCTTCGAGGATGGATAGTGGTACCTTGCAATTACGGTATAGTTGTCCTTCTTTTATGATAAAATTAGGAAACTTTTGTTGATTATTTTTACAACCTTCGAAGATTTTCAAGTACCATTCATCTTTTGTAGATGGAGGAGGGGCAATTGTGTCAACATTTAATGAAGCCAGTTCAATTCTTGAAAGAGCGTCGGGAACAATATTGTCCGCGCCTTTACGGTGTACAACATCAAAATTGTATTGAGACAAACGGGAGGCCCAACGAGCGAGTCTACCGGAGGGATTACTTAAAGAGATCAACCATTTCAAACTACTATGGTCTGAGTAAATTTGCTACCGTCTATGTAACCGCGGAAATGGTGAACAGAATCCAATACAGCCAATAACACTTTTTCGGTAATTCCGTAGTTTTTCTCGTGTTTATTTAATGTACGGGAGAAATATGCTACAGGGTGTTCGCCATCTGGGAACTCTTGAGTTAGGACTCCACCGATTCCTACATTGGAGGCATCCGTGTGGAGGGTAAAAGAAAGTGCAAAATCCGGGCAATTCAGAACGGGGGCTTTTTGAAGGGCATTTTTTAAAGTTGTAAACGCTTCTTCAGTTTCAGCAGACCATCGGAAATTGCTGACACCTTTACGGGTGCCGGTAATTTTATTTATAGGGGCTGCAATAGTGGAAAAGTCTTTGATGAATCTCCTGTAGTAACCTGCAAGTCCAAGGAAACCTTTGACTTCCTTCGCGTTTTTGGGTCGGGGAAAATTTGCCATGGCTTCCACCTTAGCGGGGTCTGTTCTTAGACCTTTTTCGTCGACAATGAATCCCAAATAACGTAGACGGGACTTACAGAATTCAGACTTCTTCAAGTTGATGGTTAAACCAGCGAACTTGAGTTGTTGAAAAACCTTTTCCAGCATTAATAGGTGTTTTTCAAAGGTGTCGCTGACGATGATGAGGTCGTCAAGGTAACAAAACAGGCTGTTATCGACTTCAGGACCGAAGAGTTTGTCCATCAGTCTTTGCAACTCGGCGGGGCTGTTCTTTAGACCAAAGGGTAATCTTTTAAAATGGAACATTCCCCTACCAGGTACAACGAAAGCAGTTTTTTCACACGATTCTGCGTCCAAAGGTATTTGCCAAAAAGCTTTGCTTAGGTCAACAGAGGAGATGAACTTGGCGTTGCGCAGTTTGTCTAAGGTTGCGTGGACGTAAGGTAAGGGGTACGCGTCAGCTTCCGTGCAAGAGTTTAAACGTCTACTGTCGAGACAGAAACGTGCAGAGCCGTCTTTTTTAGAAACCAAAAGAGTTGGGTTGGTCCATGCACTTCTGCTGGGAACTACCACACCCATTTTTAACATTTCATCAAGTTCTTTTTCCAAAAGTTTAAGCTTTTGGGGGGCTAAGTTGTAATAACATTGCTTTATGGGTGGGCCATTGGTTTTAATGTGGTGTTCTACCAAATTTGTCAAACCCAATCCACATTTTTCGAAAGATATTGATTCGAATTTATTGACCATTTCCTTTAGTTGGAGAGCTTGGTCCGTGCTTAAATTTTCGTGAGGTATTATTGTGCGGAAGAGTATTAAATACTTGGGGAGCAACGTTGAATGCCATCCAGAAGTCAACGCCAAGGATGAAATTCTGGGATATAGAGGGCACTATTAGAAAATTGATTGTAACTATTTTATTGTTACAATTAATTGGCAGGGCAAGGGTACCGATGACCGGCTGGGAAACATTATCCGCAGTCGTCAGGTGTGTTGATTGTGGCGAAATTCTAAAATCACTGTTAAAAAAAGGCAGGTGAGCATTGTTGCCAAGACAGCTGACAGATGCACCGCTATCAAGTAATCCGGAAAAGGGCACATTGTTAACAGAGAAAAGGGCATAGGGTCTCCCATCTTTAGCTTGTTTGCAACAAACCGACGAAACATTTAAGGCCTGGTTAAAATACTTAATGTGTGATAACCAATCAGTCCATTCTTTAGACCTTGGTTCAGAATGGGTGCCTGAGAGGTTATTATTTAGTTTTTTGGCCTCTTCATGTAGAAATTTGGTGGGGGTTTGGAGAAATCCACCTGAGGTCTGACATCGCTTGGGTTTTGTAACCTTTCTGCATTGTGCCTTGATTTCTTGAAAATGTTGCGCAGTTCGTCGCGTGGAGGAGAGCGGTCCCTAGAGTGGTGTCTCTTGAAGGTTCGGGGTTCCTTGGATTCCAGAAGCCTTGCTTGCTTGAAACAAGTAGCGGCCAGGTGGCCTACTTTTTTGCAAAAGGAGCACACTTTTTTGTTGTCGAATTCTGGTTTTAAACCAGACGAACGGCTTGGCATAACCACATTATTTGACACATTCTTTATGTTCTTCCTATCCTGGTACGATTCCAGGAGGAGACAGACTTCGTTTAACTGGGCCAGGGATGCAATTTTCTGTGAGGTGATGATGTTCTCGTATTTGCTTAAAAGGCCATCAGTTATGACTGGTAATAGTTCAGCTTCCGAAACAGGATGTGAAAGCTTGATGTTGATGGACTGAGCCCTTTCTATGAATGTTGCCACAGGTTCATCTACTAGTTGTTTAATAGATAGTAAAGATAGTTTGATCCGGTGCTGGGCCTCCTTTTTTCCAAAGCTAGAGATTAGGGCAGATCTGAGTTTATTCCAATTTTTGCATTTAGTCTTTTGGATGCGGTGCCACGGTATTAATTCTGGGGAGATGAGTTCTATAAAGTTTCTTCGTAGAATCTCGAATGGGATATTTTTGATTGTAGCCGTTTCTTCAATACGGTCAATAAAATCCAACACATCGGAGACGCCATTATATTTGACTTTCCAAGAGGATAAATCGTAAGTTTTATCTTGTGTCAAGATGGGTGCGACGTCCTGTTTTATCATTACTTGCGGCATAGGTCCTTTGTCAAGATTATCCAAAACTTGCGTAGCCGAACGTGAATTATTTTCGCTGGAGGGAGCGAGGTTTATTCTCCTAATGTACTTTTTGTTGAATAAAAGTGCATATGCCTTTAGTGTAGATTTAGATTTGCTTGATGGCGAGAGTCCTCTATCCCTTAAAGCAGCTTGTAAGTGGGTTTTGGATAAACTGTGCACGTTGGGAATGGTACCCAAGTTGGATGGTGTAATAGCTTGATTGTCCTCCATTGTGAGTTTCCTGGGTGGTGAGAAAAAAAATGGCCAGGGGTTTCCTTTAGTGAGCGCAAAATTAATTTTTGTGAGGCACTTTTCACTTGGTAAACACTTGTTGGCACTTCCAAAATATGGTTACAGAAATTCCATATTACAATTTGGTATATATGACACCAGAATTTTGTCAAAGGAAGGAAGAAGAAAAAAAATTTTGCGTGGAAAGACCTTAGTAGTAAAGGTTTTTGTGTTTCACTGACCACTTTTGAGAAAAACTGTGAAATTCACAAGTATTTATTTATTTTTGAAAAATTTTGCCAGGACTGACCTTTAGAAAAAGGGTTTTTATTTTTCACAAATCACTTTGCACTGAAAAAGGCACTAAAACTCACAAAAGGCACTTTTCTGGCAAATAAAGGACAAACTTCCGGATGAAAATAACTGAATATGGGATTCATTAAGTCAACCACATTAAAATTATTTTATTTATTCTTGGAACCAATCATGGGCTTTAATATTATTTCACTTTTCACTTATGTAAGGGAAAAAACACAATTTACTTTCACTTATGCTGAAAAAAATACGGTACCTATAACATAGAATGGGGAAAGAAAATCATTATTTGTCCATTTGGTGTATTATAAATTGTATTAATTTCGACAGACACAACAAGTGGGCCTATTGGTGTATTGTGCAGGAAAAAAACGTAAGTGTTGGATTTTTAATTAAAGAATCCACAAAATAATTGGGGTTCCAGAACCAAATTTATAATGGTAATCTTCATTGTTATTCGGTTCAGTCATAAAAGGCGATTTCGATTATAAATGCTGCATGGTAACAGGCAATTTATTCGCTTCACTCCAACGGGTTTTTTCCGTTGGGTTTTGGCGCGCGACAATGCATTTGCGTGCGCACTCAGGGAATAGATATTTACATCGCGTGAAACATTTGCCGTTGAGATTGGCGCGAATGACCGTTGCTTGGTTTTGGGCACGCCTGCGCAGTTAAATTCCCGGTCAAAGGTTGGCGTTTTGGGTATCCAAAATGGCTGTCGTTTCAACTGCGATGCAATTCATAGTTTCAATCAGATCTGTGTTATGGATCCAATTTGCACATAGATTTCTGTGGTTTTTTTCACAGAATTCATTGTTCACTGGGTGCAGAACATCAAGGCATAATTAATGTTTAAAAAACAGTTGCTATGGGGGGAGGGTTTCGACAAGTAATGTCCCGCAAAGCGACCGGGATAGAAAAAAATTCCAAGCCTCACGTTATAGCGCCAGTTGTTATGGTCACCGATGTTGGCTACTCAAACCAACACCAGCTCCGGGGCCAAGGGGGCCCTAACATGTCCCAGGCTAGCTCTCAGCGGGGACAATGATACTCTCTATTCAGGGAGCAAGTCGCTCAAAGCTATGGAATTTCTCCCTACCTTCCGGCGTCCAACGGGATACACTCTGGTCAATAATCCTCCTGCCGTAGCAGAATAATAACAAGATTAAATCAATAGGTCATGTATTGTAAATTCAAACACAGTACATAGGTTTCTACAGTACAATTCAATACAAGAAATGCAATTTACACAAACCTAGCTAAAGTGTTTAACTCTCATTATCTCTCTCTGAAGCGAAACTCTCCGAGTGGTGATTTTCGCGGGGTCCTACATTTCACTGATTACGGACACATTTAAAAGAGGAAATCAATGATACAGCTTACATGTGGATTCGCAGGGTCCTCGCCTCCTTGGAAGTTTCAACCAGGGCACTTTTTTAGTTTGAACAAACCGAATTTATTACAGCACGGCGTAGCCGGCTCCAGCCCGTAGTTATTTCAATAAACATCGCGGGCTACATTTGAATTTGGTCCGCTCGCCCGAAAGCGGGCCGCGTACGTGTGCTCGCAAAGGCGCTCAAATCTCGTCTGGTGGCGGCGGCCGGTGGCGGGTGGCAGGGCGAGCGGAAGGGAGCGGCGGAGCAGGAAACAGGGGGGAAAGAGGGGAGAGACCGAGTTGTGTAGACTTGTCCCGTGCTCTAGGGCTTGAATCTATCCGCTACAGGATGTATCGTAACAGTACCATCGCCCCAAGAACCATTTATTGGTTAACGAACACCTCTTCGGTTTGATATCTTTGGTGACTTAGCAGGGGTGCCCGGGTTCATGAGGTGAGGTTTTTCTAGGTCTTGGGTTCGGTCTCACCAGCGGCATGGCATGCCGGATTGGGGGAGAATGGGTGAGGGAGTCCCTTTGACTTCTCTAGCCGAACTCTCTCGGAAAATCGCTGTGCACCGCAGTGGGAGAAATGGATTTATACGTCCGTCACTTCAGAACACACTGACAGGAATATTCCTATCCACCCCTCAAATCTATTCCTTTCCAGAACTTTCCCTCCTTTCCCTAAACATAACCTCCACACAGCATCCCCAAAGATGACATGGGCCTTGTGGAAAATTATTTTCATCAGGATCCAGTGGGGTGACCTACGACCGTGGGCGTTACCGTGACCGTGTGGCGCAAATGAAAAAAAAACATAGGTAACCTAAGAACCATATGCATTTTTTTGGATTTTTTATAATTTTTGTGTGTGTTTTTTTTTAAATTTTTCTATGAATCTGTTTCTTTACGAACTTGGCGTACACAAAAACCTGACTATACATATCTGGTCAATAAACAAATTAATGCCATTTTAAACAACGTTTACAGATAGAAGGTATTTAGGTATACATTGAGCTTCTAGACCCCATTGTAACTGGTCATCTGTTAAAATAAGTATTTTATGTATATTAAAAAGTGTTCTTTTCAGATTCACTAGAGATAAGGGAAAATTTGGGCACACGAACACCCTCACAAACCACTTGAAACTATTCGTCTTTTCAGTGAAAACAGACGCTATGCAAAATTCAGTTATTTCGCGGGCTAACTCTGTCAGTTCATTACGAAATCGTTCCGAATTCCAAAAACTTTTTGAATCTTTTCAGGTAGGCTTTTACCCAACCTTGTTTTTCTATAGAAAAATTTGCCACAGAAAATAATTATTTTCCGTTATAAATAAACCAACCGAAAAGTTTTCGCATGAAAACCTTGATAATTGGAATAAAGTTAGTTTCGTTGTAAAATTGTCGAGACATCTTTTGATTTCTTTGAGCAATGTGACCTGAATTTGTATACGGATTAATGCGAACAAAAAAAATTAAAGAATCATCGGCCTACTTTGAACCCTGAAAGATTTTTGAAGTAAAATTTCTCTACGCACGCTCGACACTTGGGGGTAAAATCAATGACGTTATATACTTTAGACGCGGGGTAGAAATCTCAAAATGGGAAGCCAAAAGCAAGACAAATGCACTAGTCTCGATTTCTAGTACTTTAGTTATTTAGTACTAAACTGTCACTCGTCGAGTAAGGTCGTGTCTTACCAGTAGTAAAATTGCATTTAACCCTTTGAATAATAAGAAAATAATATCTGTAACCTTTTGCCTGTCAAGGTTCGCGCGCAAAATTCCTGGTTCTTGCCATGCATCTTAAATTTTCCTATTTATGGGTTATTTTTTAACCCTTTTGCAAAAACAAAAATTGTTCTAAAATCTAGATTAAATAATCTTTCCGATGTGTTTATTAGAAATCAACTTTTTTTTTTCTAAATATTAAAATTTTGATATTGGAAATGTAAATTAGCTAAAAAATGCATACCGGCGAATATTGGAATTAAAGTACTTAAAATAGAATAAACTTAAAATTTTAAATACACATTCCTTTTTTTAACAAAATTTGTAATAAAACTGTCACCTCACTTTTTATCACTTTCATACAATTTTATTTTAAAATTAAATGTTTGTTACGTCAAAAATTGGCTCGAAATAAAACCGTCACTTATGATCGGGTTTGTAAAATATCTCAACAACATAGCTCATATAATCCTTATACAATGAGAAGCATTATTTTTTTGGCTCTCTAACATAAAAGAAATCACAAATATTCGCATGACAGGAAGAGAGATATATAACTTTTAATAATGCACGGTCGCTCTGGGACAATCTGGGTCTCTTGTTATTATAACGGCATATGATGTTTTGGGACAACTTGGGTCTCCTGTGATTAGAAGGGTTAAAAAGCGCCAAAATGCCCTCCTGTGTGATGAGAAAATGTTTCCATTACACGGCAAACAGTTGTAAAAGTGAAGAAATAACATTTCATTTATATATGTACACACAAATTTCTTATTATTTATCGATTATTATAAGCAATACAATTAATTTTCATGTTTCCCATCCAACAATGCATCATTAGAGAGAAAACACACATTCTTTGATTGTCCAATGGTACGGCCACACTGAGGCCAACTTCCAATTTCAAACTTTCGGACGATTGTGTAGAAAGGTAGTTCATGCGTTGGAAGTTCGAGTTCGAAGTTTGGCTTCGGTGTTGAAGTAGCATATCTTTTTAATCCATGAATAACTTCTGAATTAAGAAATTACTGAAAACCGCTGAAAACAAAAGAGTGTTGCTTACTTGCCACATTATTTTGTGAGTAGTTTCATGGCGAGTCTATTAATATAACGTCATTGGATAAAATAATGAATGCGTTACGAAAAAGAATATATATATTTGATGCGAACGCTAATCGACGCGAACGCTAATTAAAGCGATAGGTGATCGATGCAAACGGTGATCAATATCATTAAAAAAGCAAACGGAGCATGTGCAGCTTTCGCCCAATGGGATGGGGGATGGGGAATGGGGAATCGGGAATCGGGGAATGGGGGAACGGGGAACGGGGAACGGGGAACGGGGAACGGGGAACGGGGAACGGGGAACGGGGAACGGGGAACGGGGAACGGGGAACGGGGAACGGGGAACGGGGAACGGGGAACGGGGAACGGGGAACGGGGAACGGGGAATCGGGAATCGGGAATCGGGAATCGGGAATCGGGAATCGGGAATCGGGAATCGGGAATCGGGAATCGGGAATCGGGAATCGGGAATCGGGAATCGGGAATCGGGAATCGGGAATCAAAAATCGGGAATCAAAAATCGGGAATCGGGAATCGGGAATCGGGGATCAGGAATCGGGAATCGGGAATCGGGAATCGGGAATCGGGAATCGGATTTTTTTTATATTAACTTCATAAAGGAGACCCAGAGAAAAATAACTTCCCTATTTCATCTTTGGATATTCTGTGTGGAGGGTCTTATTAACCCTCATACCTACATGCTTGTTTTCATGATAATATAACCTTACCGTACATTTTTTGACGTATAAGGCGTAACTGACTTATCAAGGAAGGTTAGGAGAAGAATTTTTGAAGTAAAACTTCTTTACGCACGCTCGACTTGGGGGGTAAGCTGGTGAATGCGTTACGGAAAGTGTGATGCGTTACGAAAAGTGTGATGCGTAACGAAAAGTGCGATGCGAACGGTAATCGATGCGAACGGTGATCGATGCGAAAGATGATTGGGCGAGGCGCACATACTGCACAACTAAGGTAAGGCGTACATACAAACCTAAGGTCGTAGATCACCCCAAGGTCATAAGTCACCCCAAGGTCTTAAGTCACCACAAGGTCGTAAGTAACCCCAAGATCGTAGGTCACCTCAAGGTAATAGGTCACCCCGAGGTCTTAGGTCACCCCAAGGTTGTAAGTCACCCCAGGTCCTAGGTCACCCCACAGTCGTAGGTCACCCCAGGGTCATAGGTCACCCCATGGACATACGTCACCCCAAGGTCGTAAGTCACCCTAGGTCCTAGGTCACCCCACGGTCGTAGGTCACCCCACAGTCGTAGGTCACCACATTGACATACGTCACCCCAATGTCATATGGCACCCCAATGTCATATGTTCTTTTATAAGTTAGTGAAGTTTTACACTCTTTTTTTTATGTTTCTTGAATTTATTCTTGTATAAGCTATCATTTCAAATTATGGACAGAGGGAAGGCGAATTTATATAGGAATTAATATTTTTTAAATGAGCAAAATTGAGAAAGATTGGAGTCGAGACTTGAGTCGTAGACAGATGAGAATAGATGTTCTAGGATGGAAAAACGTATGAGGGTGGGTAGGAATCGGGGGGTCAGCGAGTCCAGGAATGACAGTCGTATGAATCCATCCCTTCCACAACGGTCTAGAGTCCGGCTGGAGAGGCCTCACTCAACCGGTCTCTCACGATCTGGCATGCCACGCAGCCGGTGTGCAAGCTCATTCGCTACCTCAAAAGTCATTAAACGTAGCGAACCACAGCGAATGAAGCAGATCATCTGTTACATAAATTATGAAAATTATTCAATTATTCAACCAAATTTAGATCTTTTTGTAACAACTTCGCAGAATTTCAAATGATTATTTTTAAAGGATTTGCATTTTTATGTGAATATCGCACTAAAGTTCCAAGTGCTCCCAACTGACTATCCGGAGCCGGTGGGACTATGGCATCCCTAATTGGGGTATTGAGGCTGAAGGAATGGGAAGGGAAGGAGATAGGGAAGAGGAAGATAAATTAATAATTGTGATAATAATAACTTATGGAAAATATCCACGTTTCCTGGCAATCTGTTAATTAACCTAATAAGTCTTCCCAGGGGTATCAGCATTGGTAAGTCAGTTCTGCACCTGGAATGAATCAGAAGCCTGTGTTGACGGCCTCGCGTGAAATTATCCGGAACATAGAATCCTATTTTAATCCGATTGGTATATTGATGTATGTGCCAACACCCCTGTCATAAGTGATTCGCTACGTTTAGTGACTTAGCAGGGGTGCCCGGGTTCACAAGACTTTGCGGCGAATGCGTACGCCTACCTACTGCGTAACGGGCCGGATCGGGAGAGACACGATAAGGAAGATCTTTTGACCTCCTGCCGGATTCTCTCGATCCACCGCCTTACACCGCAGTGAGAGGGATGGATTCATACGTCCGTCACTCCTGGACACGTTGACCACCAGACTCCTACTCAACCCTCATACTTTTTTCCTTCCCAGAACTTCCTCTCCTTCCATTCCCCAAAAAACCTCCACACAGCATCACCTAAGATGACGAAGACCCCAGTGGCGGTCCGTGAGTTTTTAGTGAGCTGAAGTGCTAAGATTGAAAAATACGCCGTTATTGATGGTGTAACTAAAAATTTTCTGAATTCTTTCGGTTTGGGGATGCGCTGCAGTATATCTTTATACAAAAAGTTGAAATTTAAAAAAAAAACTAAAATTCGTTTCCATCTACAACAACATCAATAACGACGTGTTTTTCAATCTTAGCACTCTAGCTCACTGAAAACTCACGGACCGCCACCGAAAGACTCTGAGGTTTTTTTTTCTCCAGTATGTGGAACCAATGCAAAAAAAATTATGAATATTTGTGAAAAATATAGTAAAGATACAAAACTCTGGCGAATTGGGTAAGATGTAGTGGTAGTGGGTAGGATAAACTGAATTGTTTTGTTCCGGTGAATATTTTAAAAATTGTTTACTTATCACTCGCAGAATCAACTTTACGGTACGGATCGACACTTGCAAAACTAATTTAAACCACCTACAATCAGTACAAAATTCTATGGTTAAATTATCAGTTCAAAAACATATTTTTTCACAGAGACGAAACATATCATTATTGTAAAGGAATTTAACTACCTTACCTGTGCAAACCCTATTATGGTTCAAAATAATGACTCAGCATATATCTGAATCTGAATATAAGAGGCAAGTGGAACATGAACATAATACTAGGTTCACAAAGAATGAAGGAATGCTTATTCCAAAGTATACCAATAACTACGGACGGCGAACCCTGGAATATAATGTGCCCAAAATATTTAACATGTTACCAAGTAATATAAAAAAATGCGATTCTACAAATAGATTTATATATGTTTATGCTGAAAATATGGTTACTAAAAAATAGAGATGGTTTATACTAAGTCTGTGTGTTAATTGTGACAATCTGTATAGTTATAGTAATAATATTATGTATGTGTAAATAAATTGTAATTGAAGATTAAAATCCTGTTGACAAACTGCTTAGTTGCAGTTCAACGGAAAAAATACAATATACAATAAATAATTCTAGTAAAAAAATCGTGTTTCTAAAAACACCCACGTAATGTACAGTAGTCAATTTTAAAGGTTAAGTCAACAGAATGATGGACTTTATCATCCTGGCATCAAATATTGACCTGGGTTTGAGTCGTGAACAAAATACCCAAAATAGCACATTCTTTAATATAACACTGAAGATATATTGCTATAGAAGTGTACAGTGGACTTGCCCGTATGCCTGAAGTAAGGTCAAATCCTTCTCACTTCGATTGAAAATAATCGAAACTTTTGTAATCAAGATTTTTCCTTTTTTTTAAATAGCTCCACAATTTCCCTAGGGATGTCATTTTTAGGAATGCTGTGTGGAGGGTCTTTTTAGAGGAGAAAGGATAGGAAGTTCTGGGAAGGAAAATGGTATTAGGAACGGTGGAAATGTGTGGGTCAATGTGTACAGGTGTGACAGATGTATGAATCCATTCATCCCAATGCTGTGCAAGACAATTGGTCAAGAGAGTTCGGCTGGAGATGTCAAAAGGACTCCCTCAAGCATACTCAGTCATGGGAGATACTCTCGTTTGCTGCCAAGATCTTTACCAAACCTCACCTTATGAACCCGGGCGCGTATTTCCAAAACCTATTCCGGTTCTGACAAAAAATAAAAAAATTTCTAAAATCTAGATAAAATAATTCTTCGGATTTTTTTTTTTTTTTTTTACATGAGCTCCACACAGGAGGCCCTGAGGAAAATAATTTCCTTCATGGCCTATCTCATCTTTGGGGATACTGTGTGGAGGGTTTTTTGAGGAAAGGAAGGAGAGGAGAGTTCTGGGAAGGAAAAGGGTTTGAGGGGTGGGTAGGAATCTGGGGTTCAGTGTGTCCTGGTCATCCGCCTCCAATACCTAGACAAACCTTACCCCATGAACCCTATGTGTATATTAGAGATTAATAATTTTATTTCTAAATATTTAAATTTTGAAATTGAAAATGTAAATTGTCACTACTGAACCGGCAACCCGGCGACCACTGCAAAATCAACAAACGTAGAAAACCACTTGGGGCGACCTACGGCGAAGGTGTGGTAGATGTAGCTATACCGCCTCCCGAATCGAAACCATTTGTTCGTTTAGTTGACAAAAAAGTGTATTAAAAACATAGTCTAATCTTGTAGAATTGGAGGTACTATCATATTAGCATGCTACTAGTACTTCTAGAGATTATCTATTCAGAGCTTGATACATTTTGCAAAATATTATTTCTTTGGACACATTTCTCCGCCTACCGAGAGATTCCTTTAGAAAGTTCACCGAAAACATTCTAAAGAACACGGTAGAGTCTTCATTAATCGACAACCAGGCGTTAGTGGGCGCGATCTTGTACTTGTTGACGGGTCTCGGGTGCTTTTGAAGTGATTGTTAATTATTGTTGCTTGAGGGCATACTTAAAGAGTATCATGAAAAGTTTGTTAAGTAATTATGAAGGAAATTTCTGCAATTGAATACAAGAGATACATTAGTTAATTGGTTGGATAATTTATTAAATTGCCTTCCATCTACGAATTGAGGGGGCGAGAAATATCGGCAAACATTGTTTTTGTCGGACATTTTTAATAATCACTCGAGAACAATACTTTTTTAATAATATCTTTACATCCACATTTAATTCACTGTAAGACATGAAGAAATATAAGAAAACAATATTCATTTATGCAAAATTGTCTTTTTTAAAATAAAACTTTTTTACGCATGCTTGACACTCGGGGGTAAACCAGTGAATGCGTTACGAAAAGTAGTGATTGTTACAAAAAATTACTTTTTTTTATTTTTTATAGTGAATACCGCACAAGAATCTTAACTGCTCCCGTCTGGAGCCAGTGAGACTATGGCATCCCCAATTGGAGTATGTTGTGAGGCTGAAGGTAGTGGGGAGGGGAAGGAGGTGGGGAAGAGGAAGGTTGGGAAGTACCTGGCTATTCAGATCTGGTCACCAAACACGGCTAAAGCCATTTTCAAGCAACGTTTCAATTCTGAATGGTGGTCTTACACCAGGGCGATACTGATAGTATCTTCCACTCTGGAACGTGCCGCAAATATACTATATATTATTTTAAATGAATTAATTGTGAAATAACACAAATTAATCAAATACCGGACCTCCGGATTGTGAGTCAAGAGTCTTAGCCACTGGACTACGGAGGTCGTCGGTCGACGGTCGTGGACTACGGTCGTCGTCATACATGCGAACGGTAATCGATGCACACGATAATCGGGCGAGGCGAATGGTTTTTTCAATTTTTTTTATTCGACTTTCTGTTATATTGTTAATGGACTATTGTTCGTAAATAAATAATAAATTTTATACAGCGGGTACCCGGCATGTGTTGCAAGGGCACTGTAACCTCGGTGTCAACTAAACAGTAATGGTTCCATCCCAAGTCCCGAGAAACTATATGAGTTTTTTTCTTAACTCATTGGGAATAATGTGTTACATGCCATGTTTTTGTAATACATTATAATTAAATAAATAAATATACAAGGTTGTAGGTAACCCCATGGTCATATTTCACCCCAATGTCATATGTCACCCCTAGGTCAAAGGTCAACCCGTTGGCTACGTTTGGTAACTTAGCAGGGATACCTGAGTTCATAGGGCGAGGTTTGTCTTGTAGTTTTACTTCAGTCGTGCGGTCGAAAGCACACTCGTTTTTTTTAAACTGTACCATATTCAAAAATTATGAAATCTCGATCGGCTAGTCACGGGAGACTGGCGTCGCCGACGAGTTTACAAAATTTCGTCGAGTTGTGCTCGTGTACGACCATCCGCACAAATGTACAGTGGTAATAATATAAAGTATATCTGCGGCACATTCCAGAGTGGAAGATACTCTCAGTATCGCCCTGGTGTAGGACCATCATTCAGAATTGAAACGTTGCTTGAATTGGCTTTAGCCGTGTTTGATGATCCAAGTAATTCCCCACCTTTGTCTTTCCCAACTCCTTCACATCCCCATTACCTTCAGCCTCGCAACATACTTAATTGGGAATGCCAAGATCTCACTGGTTCTAGACGGGAGCAGCTGGGACTCTTGTGAGGTATTCACAAAAATATATATATATATATTAAAAATTAAAAATAGCCAAGATACTTGAAATATCGAGTATCGGATTCTTGCGTATCTCTGTGGAAGAGCGGTTTTCGTTATTAAACATGGCCTGTGCAAAATAAAGAGAATTTCTACGAAATGTTCAAATTCGTACTTAAAAAAATACCTTTATTATGCAAGTATTTTATATTCTATGGCAATTCAGACCGATTAACAAATTTTTTTATAATTTTCTAGACTTTTTAATAACATTCTATTTGGCTTCCAAATTCCATGTATTATTTTGGCACATTCTGCAGCACTTGATAACAATATAATTTTCAAGGAAGACACTTGATATTCGAAAAATTCTCGATAATTAATCATTATGAAAGTAACTTCAAATACAATCCTCCAAGATTATTTCAGATAATTTTACAACAACAAAAATCTCTTGACATCAACCCCCCATCAAATTAAATGCTATATTGGGAATGAAAATAATATAATCACAAAAAAACCTTCGTATTTCTACTGGGAATCGCAACTTGTATGTTTACTCTGACCTTGGCTAAGCACCATAACATATACTTCCTTCATAATATGAACATACCACAAATATACATGCATAGGGGGACCCAAAAGAAATGAGAATTTCTTTATAATTTTTTTGTTTTTCAATATTTTTACACCAAAATTTGGTCGCCTTTAAAGGGTTTACCATTAGAGTGTAACTTGTCAAACCATTTTTTTCACTGTTCAAAATAATTTTCAAATCCACTGATTGGAATGTCCTTTATGGCCTCCAGCGATTTTTGTTTCACTTCTTCAAAGTATGAAAACATTTCCCTTTCAAGTCCCTTTTCATCCTAGGGAGCAGAAATGTCACAGGTAGACAGGTCGGGTGAATAAGGCGGGCGAACAATTTGGGTCATTCCATGCTTGCTTAAATACTGCTTCACAGACAACGCAGTGAGAGGAGAGCAGGTGCGTTGTCCTGGTTAAAGAGCCAGCCCCCTGTGCGCCAAGAATTTTGAGATCGTACCCATAACACTATGACTCATCACTCATCACTAATAATAAATAACCTTGGAAAAAATTGGGTCCTCTTCCAGCTGATATTTCAACTGACAAAGGCTCTCTTTGATCCTCAGAGAAGAGACTTTCGCATTTTCGCCGAAAGAAGAATTCTTGATTTACTTAAAATTAAAATTTGAACGAACGCGTGAACCCACAGTAACGCGGCCTCGCACACTGACTGAGAAAGAGTTTCCCTACAACAATCGACTACACAAAATCCGTTTCCCTTCCACTTCTCCCTTCTAGTATAATTTTAAATGAATAAATTGTGAAATAACACAAATTAATCAAATATCGGATTTCGAACCCGCGACCTTCGGATTGCGAATAAAGAGCCTGTTACGATACAAATTTAGTATTCAAATTTGCCACCTCAATTGCAATTAGTACCAAAAGAGGGCGCTAAACGGCGCGCGATCCCGCGCACCCTCGCTGCCTGACACGAGCCGGCGGGCTTTTGTCGCTGCCAGCACCTAGCGGCTATTACAAAATTACGACCCGAGTGGCCACCACGATTGAAGCGGTCTCTGTTTTCCCCGTGTGAGCATTCACCGCTCGCGAAGCGTCGCCGCCATGTTGGCTGTTGCACTGTTTGCGTTTTGAACTGATCAATTCCCGTACTATACTCAGTATAAAGTTAATCAATTCTTACTAACATGTGTGCAAAGTTGGTGGCCTGAGAATGGCCCCCCAGAAAACTTGTGCAAGTCCGGAGATCGGTGTTATGAAGCACCGCCGCGGTCCACGCCGATTGCTGACCAAGTAAGCCCTATATATTCTCCATTATTTGTGCTGTTGAATTATTCATTCGCGTGATTGCAGGGACTCGAGTGCCACAGAGAGAGAGAGAGATCTGTCCTTTTAATATAGCCTAGGTCCATTGTAGCCAAACTCAACTCGATCTGTTGTACCAACTGCATTGTAGATGCCCCTTGTATAATGAATAAAACCCTGAAGTCAAATTCTGCCGTCTTTAATTGTTGAGAAATCTGACCCTACATGCTCAAGGGCGTCACTCCGGAGGCTGTAGTTTTGAAGCTGCTGCCGAAACCTTCCGCCTTGTGGAGAGATCATGTTCCCGCCCAACTGAGCTAGACCAAAAGGGACCTCTTCCATGGTGTCCGACTCCGGACATAGGTTTGTATGGCCACTAAATTACCTTGTTGCCCACATGGTTATTTTTGACGCCAACACTGGCACATAACTTGGGACTCTTTTGCGATAACTAACACTGGTGTCCCTTTGTCGCACAGCTAACAAGCCTTACCTCTCGACCACAGAGGCCGTCAAAAATTATAAAATTATTATCCTCAAAAAAATTACAAATTATTTTTGATCTTCTAGTGAGGTTAAGAATTTAAAAGTGAACATTAATAACGTGTAAAAAAATACAATTTTACTAAAAGAATCACCACAATATTCTTCATATTTCGTATGATGTGGGGTCAGACTGGAACATCTAGGTCTGCGAGTCAGTCTAGGGTCAGTCTTTGGATAACCGAATATTAGAAAAACTTTTTGAAGTAAAACTTCTTTACGCACGCTCGACTTGGGGGGTAAGCTGGTGAATGCGTTACGAAAAGAGTGATGCGAACGTTAACCGATGTGAATGGTGATCGATGCGAACGGTGATCTGGCGAGGCGTTCATACTGCACAACGAAGGTAAGGCGAACATACTAATCCAAGGTCGTAGGTCACCCCAAGGTGGTAGGTCACCCCAAGGTCATAGGTCACCCCACAGTCCTAGGTCACCCCAAGGTCGTAGGTTACCTCAAGGTCATAGGTCACTCCAACGTTTTATGTCACCCCAATGACATATGTTCTTTTATAAGTTAGTGAAGTTTTACTACAGTCGTGTGGTCTAAAGCACACTCGTTTTTTAAATTTCTAGTTTCTTTTTAAGTAAATCCTGATGAAGTGAGAATTAAGTACGAAACGTGTTAGTTTTTTGAACAATAATAGTTAAACTAAGTATTTTATTCATTTTATAAAAACATTTCTTTTCTAAGACAAAAATTCCAATAATAGTCTGAATTTTTTTTTAAAATCTTTTATTATCATCAGCGTAAGCGGAAAATGTTGCTTTTATCATTATGGAGGACTTAACTATCTGAAGAATTAAACTCACAATGCCTGGGTACGACCCAAACGCAATGTCAACTCAGCTCTTGACATATTGTACGAAGGCTACACACGAATCTCAATTTCCTTAGCCACTGGTATAAAGAATAATATCCTCATAAAATTTATTTCAGAAATCTACAAGAAACAATTTTAACCAAGTGAACAAAGTTTTTTCGTATCCTTAAAAAATAAATCAGGATCAAATTACCTTCCCTGTGGGACGCCGCTGCGACGCGCGACGGTCCAAGGCAATTTATTCTGCCTGGCAGAAATCGGGTAAGATGTTTCTGTATATATTATGCCACCGGATTAATAAGATGAGTTATGGTAATTGAATTGGAATGGGTTTTTATGTTTTGACACTGGTTTTCTAATATTTTTTGTGATTTAGTTATACCTAATGATCTAATAATAATAAAAATTCGAGTGCAGTTTGCACGCGGTAGAAGCGAAACTTTACCAAGACAATCTCAACCAATACTTGAAAAGTGATGTCACAATCAAAGCGACCAATGAATACAGACCTAGTGTAGTTTTCGTTTCATATCTCAACCAATAGGAGCCTTTAAAAGTGACATCATAATCAAAGCGGCCAATGAGAGCAGTTGATGCGTCGCAGATGCAGCGATCGCCATTTCATTTTCATCTGAAATCACAGCGGGGCTATAGAAGTTTGCTAGAAGCTGCTTGTCCTTTAACGTGCGTCCCCGTTCCCCTCCCACATCTCCAACCCTCCCGCGTTCCCTTTCCACTTTCCCCGGTCACCCACTCCCCTCTACCGCCTTCCCGTCCAGCAAACCACCCTCCGCAAGGCGATGGGTTGAGAGAGTCCGTCAGAGATCAAAAAGATCCGGCCCGCCGCGCAATTGCCAGGCAGACGCATCTGCCAACTAATCTATATATATATATACATATATATGTAAAGGCAATATATTCCATTTAAATTTGAATCCTGTAGTGTCATTTGGAATGTATTTATCAATTGTCACTTGTTTTATTTTCTATTATTTTATTATAAATAAACATAAATGTCGTTTCTTTGTTAAACTTTGCAACACAAGTGTTTTATTTATAAATCAATAGAAAAGAATTAAATCTTATTATATATATATATATATTATAAAAGAAAGTCCAAAAAAACGTGCGGCTAGCAAAAACTCAGAAACGAGTCCCGGTACGATCAAGGGATTTATTTGGTGTGGATCTCTATCCCCCCTCCAGGATGACGGTTCCCGTTTTTACCTAAAGTGCGTGCTTTTGAAGATATAAGGGCTGGAAGTTTCGCCCTCTAGAAATTTCAAGAGCAGTCCGGAAAGTTCTAGAAAGTTCGATAAAAGTCTAGAAAGTTCTGGAAGGAGTGGCGGAGAATGTCGGTGAGTCTAAAAGTTTCAAGAAGTATGAACATTATGGTCTGTTCGGAAACAGGGAATCAGGAATATCATCGTAGAACATTCCAGAACATTCTCGAACGAATCTGAACGAAGCCGTGTACCCCAGCTAGTAAATAAATAAAAAGTCACCAATTTTCTTATAATCTGTCAATTATTTTGCGCATTCTTCTATACTGACGCCATCGCAAAGCAAAATATCGGTAATCTGAGCCACAACATCGTTTTTCAATCGATTTTTACTCTGGCAATCAGATGACATCGCACCGCGCATACTGTAAATTGATTTCCCCTTCAAACGAGTGACACAATTTTGCGGCTGAACCCGCATATGCTAATCTGTACGAAGCCTGAATGATTAGCAATCAAAGCCTTATTAACGCAGAGTGTAAGTCGTGCGACTCATTATTAGAGGTTATTAGTACTAGGCGCAGTCAAAAAGTAATGCCTCCTATTTTAGTTGTCGAGATATAAAAAATGCAACTGCATGGGTTGAAAACTACACTATTGACGATTAGTTTTCAATATAATCTCCGTCCATTTCCACAGCTTTGTCCTGTATTTTTAACAAGGGCATGTATCACAATGTTTTAAAAATCTAGGTCACATCCAGAACACCATCGCCATAACGTTCCCAGTCGATCACACAGTTTTGATTTTTTTTGCCCTTGGTGAGTTTGTGTGATGCAATTCTATTGACTGCCTTTTTAATTTAGGATCAAAAAAATGAATCGATATTTCTTCTCCGGTCATATTTTTTTCCAGAAACTAAGCGCTGCAAGTGTTGTGAGGCTATTGTTTTCTTGTTTCTTTATTTTGGCCGGTTAACTTTATCGGTACCCACCTTGTACAAACTTTTGATGAATAATCAATTGTCGAATAATCATCATCACACTGCCTTTACTGGGGGAAGGAATGCGACATCTGTAGTTATCTGGGGTCACCGCGAATGATGTCATCAACTCGCTCAATGTTGCGTGCAGTCACTTTTTCGTCAACCAGCAATTCGTCAACCAGCGGTGTTTGTCCTTCAGCTTCGTTACAGTGACGAACCCATCGTCTAGCAGTGCTGGCGTCCACTATTGCATCATGGTACACATTTTTCAGTCTTTCATGAATGCGTTTGGGCGTTTCGCCTTATACAGTGAAGAATCAATCACAGAACGCTTTCTAATACGAACATCAATGTCGGCCTTTTTACGAGCGACTGCAGTGCTGCCACCTGTTGACGCAAAAAAGTTACTACTGCAGCAGATTGTAGAAGAAAGTTTGAAGAATTGCACCAAATTCAAAATTTTCACTTAACTAACTTTATTTAATTACAAAAAACGGAAGGCATTACTTTTTTTCTTTCCCTAGTAGAATAGAATTATAAATAAGTAGGGGAAATCGTGTGCTGTTGAAATTACAAAACTGAGTATAGCAGAAAAGTCTTTAACGAAATCAAAGGTTTGAAATTTGAATAATTTTAATTTGTTTATTTTGTTTATGCATTTTTTTAACAAAATTTATTATTAGATTATAGAATACTAGCAGACCCGGCCACACGTTGCTGTGGCTAACGAAACACAACGCCATTACCCAACTTTTATAAAATCCACACCACCCAATTGCCAGCTGCCCGCTGCCTAAATTGATTATTTGAATTTCTCGGCTTTTCTCTACTATAATAAGCATATATTCCTCTTGAATCACTCTATCTATTGGTGCAAACCGCATGAAAATCCGTTGCGTAGTTTAAAAGATCTAAGCGCACAAACATTTTGAGCATTTGTCCATATTATGAAGCAAATACTTTGTGATGTGAAATTATAATTTAAAATAAAACAAGTAAACACCCTTTTTTTTATACTTTATGCCGACTGGGTTTCGCTACAACCGTAGCTTCTTCAGGGCAGTATAATACTCTACTAAAGTTAAGTTACATGTGCTATAGATAATATATGATTTAAAACAAAATGGGCTTGACTCTTCCAGTGAAGGAAGAAGTAGGCTTAAGTGTAGATCTCCATTTCAATATCCCTTCCTAATTCCCAATTCTCAATCTGAGGAAAATAATGTCCACTAGGATCTTTGTCATCTTTAAAGATGTTGTGTGGAGGGTCTTTTTGAGGATAGGAAGGAGTGAACATGAGTCTTGCAGAGACTCATATTGTAGGTAGAAGCGACCCGTTCTCATGTAACAAAATGTCAACCATGTACATATGTTGGGTGCGCAATTGGCGTGTTTCCGTACTATGCACCGGTGCCGAGGGAATCACTGGCGCTAGTTCCTCGGAGCATCTTCCATTAAAATACCGATAGAACAAGGACAGCATTCCCACTCTTTGCCTGACCGCTAAAGATTGCAATCCGTTCGTTAAGATGGGAGAATCAATCAAACGGACCGTCCGTTTCTTTTTCAGGTATGTTGGGGCTCCAGACCAGAAGTGGCTGCCAATTTCTATCGATGTAGTAAAAATAAAACAAAAAAAATTTCACTGAGTTTACAGGCCTATCAAAAATTTACATAAATGACTCAGTAAGCATCACCTTAGTGAAATATCACCATTCAGAATCGAAACTTGCTAGATATGCCTTTATCCGTGTTTGGTGACCAGAGTATGAAATCAATGTGTGATTTATGAATACTTGGAGCAGCTGGATAAGTTTGTGTATTTGGGAAGTATGTTTACGCGAGATGGAAAGGCTGATAGATATATTGAAAGAACGGTAAATGCGTAACTCCATTAATGTAGGACTGAGCGCCGTTAGCGCCAACAAAAAACTGTCAAAAGAAGCGAAGCTGGCCGTCCATAATGGAGTGCTGGTACCTACCCTGATATCTGGCAGTGAGGCATGGAACTGGCAGAGGAAGAGACTGAATGTATGTGTGGTAAAACCATGTACGGTGGTGTGAGAAACGTGGAGATCCGCAAAGAATGCAATTCTGATGTTAAGCGTAAAGAGTAAGATTAAAAAAGGGACGCTCAGATGGTTTGGGCATGTAGAGCAAATTAACGAGAAAATGAGTGTAAGGAGAACATATGACGCAAATGTGAATGGTAGAAGAAGTCGGGGACGCCCGAGGAAGACATGGCATTATCAAGTGAATCAGATACTTGAGTCGAGCCATGTGAAGAGTCGGAATAATAGAAGAGCATGTATGAGACGATGTATGAATGTGAACCAGGCAAGGAGTGTGTGCCAAGATCGAGCCGTTTGGCGGTCCGTCCCCTTGCCTACCCCTGCGGGGAAACGGCATGATGGTTAGTTATTTAGTTACGTGAATGCATTGTTGACAAGTTTGTATCTGTTTTTATACCAGCGGAATATGGAAAGAAATGTATTAGAATAATTACACATACCCGCTAGACAAAACCTGGGATGTTTTTTAAAATTATGACGACATGAAGCTTTCATAGTTTAAACCTCAATCCAATAATTCGAAGTATGTACTTTTTTGTTTTTATTTTGACGAGAATTTATTTTATAAGATTGGTACTTCCGACAAATGTCATATTTGATTGTTTATTAGTTAAAAAGGGAATATTCCATATATTATTATCCGTGCATCAAACTTCGACAACACGAACGTTCCGTATTATCCGTGAGGTGGACTCTATGCATATTTCCCTGGAATACAAGCGACACCATTATGTGTTTGGTGACCAGATCTGCGGAACCAAGTACTTTTCAATCTCTTTATTTATTTATAATTAAGTACTTATTCTTTCAGCCACAGCAACATGTCGAAGAAGACTGAACGTATCTTGAACTAATGACGTAGATTAAACTACCTCGTACAGCAAGTATTAAATTCTATAGTAACGGATAGCAGCAATTAATTCTACGCCAACAAGCATTCTCAAGCGATAAATTCTCTTTTAATGTGACGTAAATATGTACGTATTCTTTTCGGCTACAGGCAAGCAGAAAATTTGGCAAACCCTTAAATAATCATTAATATTTACGAATCTTCACTTAAATTCTCCTCGTGCAAAACACCCCCGCTCTCATCGGGGCTTATTCTTGCTTTGTTTTTCGTTTTGATACAATCATAAATTCCGCGAAGGGCTTAGATTCAGGGGGTGGATTCAGTAACGCAATCCGATCAGGCAAAGCGTTTTTTTTAAGGAGAAAATTTTATTAGAGCCGTAGTGATTTGAAACGCGGTAAAAGAAAAAAGCGATAATGTAAAGAAACAAACTCATACATGTATAGCATTGTTTCTTAACCTGTGGTCCGCGGACCCCTGGAGGTCCGCGAATACGTGTATGGGGGTCCACAGTCTCATCTCTGGACCATTTAACAATAATAAATTAATGCCACCAAAAGTCTCGTAATCGCTAAGCTTCTTCGTTTCGAGATCATTTTCCAGTATACGACAAAAAAAAATAATATTACATATTAGACCGTTTCAACACAGATTTTACCGATATTATTGGCTTGAAAATGCACTGGAAGACCAATTATTAGAAATATTTTGTGATTCAGCTTTGAAAGCTTAATTCCGAGGAATCCTCTTTATCAAGTTTTTGGGTGAATTTTATTAAAAATTATAAGGGAAAATCAGAAGAGGCAGTGAAACATTTGCTGCTTTTCTCAATCACATACCTACCTCTGTGAAAACGCATTCTCTGCTATGATATTTACTAAAAACAAATTCAGAAACAGAGAATAAGTGGAATCCGATACGAGATTACAACTTAGTTGTAACATCAACCCGAATATCACTAATTTAGGTGCAAAAAAGGAACATCAGCGCCCTTGAGGTGATTTTTCACAAAAACGGCGCTATACAAATTATCACATTAAATACTAGTTAATTAATGTGAATGTTGGTGTTGCTGTTGTACGTTGATTTATTATAAACGTATATTTTTTAAAAATAGTATTTTTTTGAATTTGTAGTAGTAAAATAATTGGTAGAAGGATAGTAAATAGGATTTAGCCTACGAGAGAATGAGATAGTATAATCGGTCTCCTCTTTGTGCGGTGCTATGTAATTTCCCCACTCTGTCTACTTTAGTTTCCTGAAGGTTCTACCGTGTGTGAATTGCACACTATGAAATTTTTTTAATTATTACTCTGAAGCTTAATTCTTGGATTCTAACTGCTTGGGCAGATGAAGTCCACCATTTAGAATTAAAACTAAGAACGCGAGTTAAAATCTCGGCGTGCACATGTAAATTTTATTTGGTTATTTTTTTTAAATTTTGTTTATATATTTGGCCATAATTATTAAAAATACATATTAAGTTTCATCGGTTACATAAGTTTTTAACAATAAAAAATAAAAAATTTCCTTTCTTCACCATGAAGAGACAATGCTCTTGTGTTTGGTGAGGGAATTCTAGCTCAGTTAGTAAATTAAAAGATCGTGTAAGTTAGTAATAACGGCTATTGTAAATAATAAGTAAGGTTAGAAAATCATTTATAAATTTTAAAATAAAAATCATGATAAGTTAATTTGTGTTATTTCACAATTTAGTGATAAAAAATAATATATAGCATATTTGCGGCACGTTCCAGCGTGGAAGGTACTCAAAGTATAGCTCTGGTGTAAGACCACCATCCAGAATTGAAACTTTGCTTCAAATGGCTTTAGCCGTGTTTGGTGACTGGATTTGAAAAGCCATGTACTTTCCGTCTCCTTTCCCTCCACCTTGCCTCAGCTTCACAACATACTCTGATTGGGGAAGCCATAGTCTCACTGGCTCCATTGAGGAATAGTTGCGCCGCATTCACTTGATTTTTTTAATAGCTTTAACCATCTTTGGTAATCAAACTTGAATAGCCACGTTCAACCCAAGCCATCATTTTCTCTTGTGTTCTTTCTCTCGGGCGATAATGAAAGTATCTATTACTCGGAAACCTTCTGCAAATATACTTTGCAGAAGGTTTCCGTTTTACTGATTTTTCCGTTTCAAATTGAAACGGAAAGATTTGGTCGCATCTAGGAATTAATTCAATTTGACATAAAAATGTGTTCCATATAAAATAAAGTCAGACGTATTTATCCGAGACGCTATCTAGGTTACAAACCAGTTCTTAGAAGAATTGTTTCCAATAAAAAAGGTAGTTGCCTATAAAATGCAAAAAATTAGTCGAAGATAATAATAGTTAATTCTAAATTTTTAAATATGAGATTGGCAAATACGAAGGTTTAATAAGAGGTGGCAGTGGCCTAATTGGATAATGCGCTCATCCCGGTAAAACGAAGGGTTCGAGTCCCAGTTGCGGCCGTTATCTTTTTATTTTTCTGTGTCTTGTTCTCTTTCATATTTTAATTTTTAGATTATTCGTGTTATTTTCTTCTTCAATGATATTTTACATCACAAAATCACTTTCAAGCGTCGGGATTTGAACCCGCAACCTCCGTATTCATATCCAAGGACTATGAATTCAAAACCACTCAACAATCAGTTGGGATTCTTGTGCGGTATTCAATTTTTTTTAATACCTGACCAAAAAGTCAAAAGCACTTTTTATAATAATTTCAAAAGCGGATTTACACAAAATAATAACTAAAAACCAACGGATTTAACTGAAAGTGAATCACCACTTAGAAGGAGAGCAAAGGCAGTAAGAACGAGGGTGTAGATAATAGATAGCACTGGCGTAGAGCGTAATTACATTTGAAAGGCTCTCTCACATAGAACCACACGACGAGATGCTTTACTTTGACATGCCTTTGTGAAGACCTCCTGCATTTAATTTTATTATACTGGTTTTGTACATAAATTTATTAGCCTTGGCCTGCGATGAGAAGGACGACCTAGCTGAAGATAGATTAGCTTTGGTATCGTGTCAACTACTAAGCAGAAACCACGCGGTTAACTAAGCAATCGATGCTATTTTATCGAGCGTGCTCCTTATACAAGTTCGTTTGTTTGTATGAAGAATGAGTTAATGATGAATGTAAATCTAAAGTCATGGTGTTTGAAGAAGATCGTGGAAAAATAGTTAGCAATATAGTGAATATTGTGAATGATGAATACTACTGGGCCGGCGTAGTACAGCGGTAAGGCGCTTGACTCACTCGCGGGATCGAATCCCGGCGTGGCAAATAATTTTTTTATTTGATTAATATGTGTTATTTCACAATATATTCATTTGAAATAATATATAGTCTACTATTTGCGGTACGTTCCAGAGTGGAAGATACTCTCAGTATCGCCCTGGTGTAAGACCACCATTCCGAATTGAAACGTTGCTTGAAATGGCATTAGCCGTGTTTGGTGAACAGATCTGAATAGCCAGGTACTTCCCCACCTTCCTCTTTCCTATCTCCTTCCCCTTCCCACTAGTCTTAGCCTCACAACATAGTATGTTGGCAGCTCGTGACTTTTGGGTATGCTAATATTTAAAAAATGGCATCATGGATGATGTCGCAAGTGAATTTTTTTTTTTTTAATTGGTGATTTTTATGAAGATTTTTCAGGAAATCCGTGCGGCGCACGGCCAAACTGAATCTTCCTAAAAATTTTCATACAAAAAAATGATTTCCAAAAAAAAATTTCTGCTACAACATCAATAATGCCATTTTTTAATATCAGCACTCTAGCACACCCAAAACTCACGAGCCGCCACTGCCGGATGGGAAAAGTCATGAGGTTCGAGGGAGAGGGTGCAAAAACAGTGGGCTATATAGTTGTGAATTATGAATACTTGGAGCAAGATGGATAAGGTATCTGGGAAGTATGTTTACGAAAGATGGGAAGGCTAATAGAGATAGATGGTGTTTTTTTCAAAATTAAAAATAAATGTTTATCGGTATATATTATTATTCGTTATTTTTCAGAGAAAAAAATGCTTTTTATTCTTTTCGAATAGAACAGGGGTGCCCAACGCAAATCGTTTGGTAGGCAAAAAATATATTTCTGAGCTTCGGTGGGCCACTCCGTTAATTCCGTTCCCAGAAATGCTATTATTGTGAAATTGCAACCTTCAATGCTAGAAAGCATAAACTGACGCCTTTGTGTGTTATTTGCACTCACCATCCACTTATTGAAATCAGGACAATTGCATTCAAGCTTTCCAGAAAAAAAAATGATTGCAAAAATGAATTCCTAGAGCAGCCGTGCACCTGGCACTTTTCAAGCAATAAATCAAAACACCATCGAGGATCTGAGGTCTAATAATAAGAAATTCATTATTTATAATATAAATGTGATACATTTATGAGAACGTCTTTTTTTTCTTTTCTGTATGAATACCAAATTCCAAAACATAGATAGCTGAAAACTTCGTTTTGATCTGCTAAAAATTTGTAATCATTTTAAGCTTCCTTTTTATGATTTAAAAGTCCGTAGTTTTGGAATTTTTAATGAAATTTATTTATTTTATACACGTGAGAACAACCCGGTTATAAAAACTCAGTTAATTATATAAATAAAACAAATAGTATATTAAAATATAAGTGGATAAACAGGTCTTTAAAACACGCGCGATTTTTCGAGCACGACGGCGTAGCCGAGTGCTTGAAATAAAGCAAATGTTTTAAAGACCAGTTATCCACGAATACTTTACGCTATTTTTTTATATTGGTACACTTTGAAAACATAAATATTGATATTATTATTAAAAATTTTGAAATAAGAACTATTAATGAATTCGTGATGTGACATCACAATATCTTGTTGTCATGGAAATGAAAAACACAAACATTAATTTGCAATCTGTCACATAAGATTAATAGTTGACATCACAGTTTTTACTAGTTATTGTGTGTTGTAAAATGAGTTCTAACAATGATAATTTAAATACCAAAGCAGAATCGCGGTTAATACCTGAAAAATCCAAAGACGTTTATAAAAAAGAATATGAAAGGTTCATAACATGGATGGAGAAGCAAAACGTAGTAGATGTAGATGAACGAGTTGTGCTTGCTTACCTACAGAAAATGTCGGAACAGTACAAAGCATCGACTATGTGGGCCATACATTCGAAATTGCAATGTCTGTTGAGGATAAATAAAGGGGTTGATTTAAAATCATTTGTGAAAGTGCATGCATTCATGAAGGCAATTAGCAAGGATGACGTTGCTAAGAAGGCGTATGTATTCAAAGAAGATGATTTGCGGAAGTTTTTCAAGGAAGCACCGGATATAACGTACTTATTTTTGAAGGTGGTAGCCATTTGCGGAATCTTTGGCTCTTGCAGAAGATGTGAATTTATTTATTTATTTATTTATTTATTTACGGACTTACGTCCAATTTACAACATAGTATAACGAAAAATTGGGAATGTACATTGTAAGAGTGAAAATGGTACATGAGAGCAAAGACAAACAGAAAATAGAAGTGTCAAGTCAAGTCAAGACTTTGCAAAAATTACAGTAAATATAAAATATCATCATTTATTTAAAGAGCGACAGAATTCATTCAAGCTTATACCAAAAAAATCAAGGTCTTGTTGTGAGTTGACCATTCTACACATTCTGGACAGTGGTGAGTTGTAACCATAATTAGTGGAGTGCTGATTGAGGAAGAGTAGGTCTTTATTTCTGAGTCTACGAGAAGGTATATTGAATGGGATGAGTTGTAGTAATGTAGGTGAATCTTATGCAGTTAATAATTTTGAAGAAACAGATGAGATCGGATTTTTTCCGACGGTCTTCTAAAGGAGAAAGGTTTAGAGTTTTTTCAATTTCAGCATACGAATAATTGCCTCGCTCTAATCCTAGCCTCCTAGCAATCCCTTTTAGGAACCTATGTTGAACGGATTCAATATGACGAATATGGACAGCATAAAAAGGAGACCATATAACACAAGCATATTCAAGATGGGGGCGAACCAAGGAGCAGTAAAGAGTTCTTAAGGTATTTATGTTTTTGAAGTCGGAAGTGATTCTAGTGATGAAACCAAGTAGTTTGAGAGATTTATTAATAATCACATTTAAATGTTCCCAAAAAGAAAGCTTGCTATCAAGAATGACACCAAGGTCTTTAATATATTGAACAGTTGTTAGGCAATTATTATTTAGTTTGTATTCGAAAACGATCGGATTTTTAGATCTGTAGAAGGACATAATTTTGCACTTATCGACATTTAGTTCCAAGCAATTAATTTTACACCAGTCATTGAATGAGTCAATATTTGATTGGAAAAGAAGGCAGTCATGGTAATTATTTATTATTTTTAGGATCTTGTTGTCATCAGCAAAGAGCCAAAAGCGCGTATGTGAGAAAATACTAATAATATCGTTTATAAACAAGTTGAAAAGAAGCGGGGCTAAATGTGCTCCTTGCGGTACGCCGGATGTAACTTCAATAATAATAGACATAATGTTATTTATTTTAACTCTTTGTTTTCTGTTACTTAAATAAGAACTAATAAAGGATAGAAATGGGTCTCGTATACCTATAGCATATAGCTTGGCGATGAGGATTGCATGTTTTACTCTGTCAAAAGCTTTAGAAAAGTCGGTGTATAAAACATCTACTTGTGATTTATCTTCTAGGCCGTTGACTATGGTATTGGTGAAGGAGAGTAAGTTTGTAGTGGTAGATTTAGCAGATCTAAAGCCATGCTGTTCCTCAATCAGCACATTTTTGAAAATAGGTGTTATTTTCTTTGTGATTATAGACTCAAAGATTTTAGGAATATGAGATAAAATCGATATAGGTCTATAGTTTTCTACGTTCGACTTATTACCCGATTTAAAAATAGGTCTTATATAGGAAACCTTCCAGGAATCCGGAAAAGTGGCAGATGATAGTGATAAGTTGTATAATAAACAAATTGGCTCAGATACAATAGATTTACATTCTTTCAATAATATTTCAGGTATACCATCAGGACCAGTGCTAGATTTGCTGGGAAGATTTTTTAAGTAGTTGAAGACATCAATAAGTGTGATTTCGCAATTATTAAGGTCAATAGTATTAGCATATTTAAGTGGAGGGATGGTACATTTGTTATCGGAATAGACGGAGGAGAAATGTTTCGCAAAAAGATTGGCAATATCGAAATCGTTGGTAGCGTGAGTTTCATTAAAGAATAAACTTGAAGGGAGATCGTTAACAATACGTTTTTGTTTAACAAATTTCCAGAATTGTTTAGGGTTAAGATTTAATTTTGTCTCAGTGAGTTCAATGTACGATTTGTAACATGTGGCAGATTCAATTTTGGATAATTCTCTTAAATGAGAAAATTTTTGATAAAGCACTAAGTTGTTCGTTAATTTGAATAACTTGTGTATTTTCTTTTTTTCAATAATCAACTGCCTTAATTTCACACTGAACCAAATAGGAAATTTAGGCTGGAAATAAGTTCCCCTTGGAACGAACAAGTCGATAGCATGAGTTAAACATTCATTGAATTTAAATACAGCATCGTTAATATTGGTATTTGATAACATAGAAGTCCAGTCATATTGGGCAAGATACCTGTTCATGCCAGTATAGTCACCTTTGTTAAATTTGTAGTGGTAAGTAGCTGTTGACTTCAGAGTATCACTTTTGAAAGGATTAGAGAAGTTAATGTCGAGTGGTGGGTGATATTTATCTATTGGTAATATTGAGTCAGTAGCTTCACATACACAAACGCTAGGCATGTTGGTAAATATCAGATCAAGACAGTATCCTACACAGTTATTGATCGAGTTTAATTGGAACATATTCAATTAGGCATAGAAATTTACTATTATAGAAGCTTGAAGGGAAACATTATTAAGAGTTTTCACACCCTGACTATCATTAAGCCACACTATTTTAGGTAGATTGTAATCACCACAAATAAATAAGAAATCGGCATTAATGGAAACACGCTCAACTGCTTCAGTATGTGACTTATAGATTTCTGTTGAAGATGAGGGAGGAATGTAGACACAACCAATGACAAGTTTCTTGGAACCAAGTAGAACACAAATAAATAATTGTTCAGATACATTATTAGACGATTCTAGAAAGTGGCAAGGGTATTTTTTTTTAATACATATCATTACCCCGCCTCCTCTACGCTTGTTAGATGAGGAAGAGCGGTCACAGCGAAAAATATTGTAGTCGTGTAGTCCAAGTTCGGTTGAAGCAATATTATCTGATAGCCATGTTTCAGAAAGACATAAAAAATCATAAGGGCATATATTAACGGAGCATCTAAATGAGTTAAGCTTGGTATTGAGACCACGAATATTTTGATAATACGACGAAAAGTTAGTATTAATAAGGTGTCGATTCTGATTTAGCCTAAAAAATTGACACGAGATAATTCGCGTCTCTCAGCGGCTTGGCGGGCAGGACAGTCAGGGGAGCCAGTGTTGTGAGTGGCCGGTTTTCTGAAAAATTTGCATGTTGCACATGCTGGTGGCTTTTCGTGCGATTGCAATTGTGCGATTTACGCTTATATGATATCAAAGAAGAAGGAAGTGTATTGCTTATTACCATCCGACCATCTAAAACAGTGAAGGCTCGACGTTTTACTGTTGCCGACAGTGGTGCAATTAATTATGTGCGTTTGACGAAGCAATATTTATCATTGCGACCCCAAAATGTAAGTACAGACAGGGTTTTCTTACGGTATGATAAGGGTAAGTGCACCAATCAAGTGGTTGGTATTAACACATTTGGATCATGCCCCTTACAAATCGCACGCTATCTTAAATTAAACGATCCTGAGAAATATACAGGACATGCGTTTCGACGTACATCCGCTACCATTATGGCAAATAGTGGCATGACAATTGATCAAATCCAACGACAAGTAGGATGGAAATCGGCAGCTGTGGCGACTGGTTACGTGGAAGAGAGCATTAAAAATAAGAAGAATGTTTCAAACATTATTGGAACTGCCATTAATGGAAGTGCAGCCTCATTGACTTCCGAGAATACTATTAATTTGAACAGCATTTCCTCCGATTTAAAAAACGGAGGTATTAATATTTCAAATAATACGAACTGCTCTTTTCACATCCATTTAAATAATTAGAATGTAAACGATGTAAAAAAGAATGTAAACTTTGAATAAAATTTTTATAAAACATTTATAATGTTTTATTTGACGTTTAAAATATTCCTGTCAGATTTATAGTTAAAAGTTGACATTTAGACTTGACATTTTGTTGATTTGTTGATGTTTCCATGGTAACTTTAAAAAACGCGCGTTCCATAAAGTGCGATTTAAACACGCTAGAGCGTACTTTAAATGAGTAAAAAAGGGCACCAATAAAAAAAATTATATAAAATCAATCAGCCAAATTATACATTAATTAATTTTGGAACAGTTTAAATAAAATTCGATAAAATAAAACAAAAAACAGTTGGAAATAGAAAATTATTAAGAAGTTTACTCACATGACAATTAAAGAGAGGCAAGACAAGAGACATTATTAAAGATATAAAGGATACAAAATAAATTAGCACATATTTTTCAGAAATCGCAGAACATTTTTTTTAATCCATATAAATTATTATCGACAAAAATATCTACTTCAGCACACTCTATCTTATTATATAGTCGACACATTTAGGTCAGAGGGCTAAAATAGGCGATATCGTGAACGAAGTATCAAGATAGCCGAGAATTATTTTGTGTAAACAAAACAGTTAATTGAAAATGAAATGCAAAATATCATACCAACACTATATTTCTTGATATCGAATATAGTAAAAATGCAGAAACGACACTTTTAACAGCACTACCGCAAAACAATAAAATCGCAAACACGACATTGTTCTTCGGGACCGTCGAATTGATTGACAGTTCCTGAGAGAATTTTGGTAAACGAAATGTTTGATAATTTTCACGTGAAGTAAGTTCAAATTGAGCTTATTTTTTCCAAACCGAAACGCCGCGCCGACAGCATATTTCTCTTCAATTGGAAGTACTACCTTGACTTCGTTTGTCTTATCATTTCATTACATGGTATAAAATGAAGTCGCTCGAAATGGATGTGCGTTTAGATCTTTTAAACAACGCAACGGATTATTTTCATGCGGTTTTCACCAATAGATAGTGTCATTCAAGAGGAAGGTTTTTGTTTGTAATACATGCTTATTATAGTAGAGAAAAGCCGAGAAATTCAAATATTCATCATTACTTAGTATGAAATGAAGTCGGTTAAAAATGTTTGTACGCTTAGATCTTTTAAACTACGCAACGGATTTTCATGCGGTTTTCACCAATAGATAGAATCATTCAAGAGTAAGGTTTATATGTATAATACAGGCTTATTAAAGTAGAAAAAAGCCGAGAAATTCAAATATTCAATTCAGGCAGCGGGCAGCTGGCAAGCGGGTGGTGTGGATTTTATAAAGGTTGGATAATGGCGTTGTATTTCGTTAGCCACAGCAACGTGTTGCCGGGTCTGCTAGTGTAATATATGCTGTGATTTTATTTGGGTAGCAGGTGGCATGCAGAACCAAATTTACCATTATTTTACGAACGTGGAATTGACAGAGAAGGTACGAAAGCCCCCTGATGCAGTGAAATTAAAATCTCTATGGCGTACATATCTATGCTAAAATCATATGTGACTGAAATACAAATGACAAATTCCGGAAGGAATGAAAAATATATAAATCGGAAAGTACCGCTGAGATGGTTATGAGTTTTGAACACGTACGACAAATGGATAAGGATAAGAGTGTTATAACCTAATAAATTTTAAGCTAAGCGAAATGGTGGATAACTGTAAGCATTGTCCTAGTGAAATACCGCCATTAAGGACCATTAACCAGCCAGCGGCCGAGAATTCAAATTTCGTCAAAAAAAATTCTTACTATCATACAGGGCGGTTCCAATGAGAACCATTAATTATTCTCCGTAGCAGCTTTTTAATATAATAACTCAATTTAGATTTTGTTTCATTCAAAATTTGCTTTAACTTATACCGACATTCAAAAATGCTGAAAGGCGTGATGATAAAACTATTAAAATTATGTACTTTTTGTAATTATTTTTTGATCAAAAGTGTTCATAATTTTTCAATAATGTCTAAGCAAAATAAGAATGTAAAAAAAATCTTAAATATATTAGTATGTAAGACCGTAAATAAATAGACAAACTGAAGTATAATAAAAAAAAATTGTTTGAAAATGTAACAAATCTGCCTACGGTAAAACCTTTTTGTACTAAAAATAAACATATTTTCTCAAAATTTAAAACATAGTTTTACTAGATAAAATGACAGTCTTTCAAAATCAATTTGTAATTTTTTGTGGAAAAAAAATTAATACGTCTAAAATTGGATTTAAAAATGACATATTTACGGTTTTGTATGGTTATTTCCTCATATGAATTAAACATTACTTGAAATTATTTTAGCCGTAATCTTGATTTTTTTTAGGTTATTTTTCCGTGTTCTGCTTCCTTCTTTTTTAGCCAACATTCCGGACAGCTTTATAGTGTCCATCATCAGGATAGGTGTTTATTATGTAGAAGTTATTTTATTCAAAGAAGTCGTATCGCGATCTTTGAGAAACGAAAATGATTTGAAATGTGACTAAGGACCTCATTAACTAATTAATTCCCGTTTAGTGTCAAAAAGTAAATGCAGTCTGCCAATGCAATATTTAGGTTAGAATTTCCACTCAACTCTGCAATTTTATTGATATTTTTATGTAACTGCTATGGAATCTGACATTTCGTAGAGTCAATTAAAATGTCTTCAGTATTGAAAGCGTATATCGATTTCTTATTTATTACTTGTCAATATCGGTTCGCTGTCAAAGGTTCAGAGTTAAATTAGCCTCTCAAAAACTGAACGTACCGTACAGGGCCGGCACATGCTTTAATAGTACACAACTGCCAACCCTGTACAAATCACAAGTGCGCCCCACAGTTGAATTTGGCAGCCACCTCTGGTCTGGAGCCCCAAAATACCTGAAAAATCCCTCGACTCTGTGGAGAAACGGGCGGTCCGTTTGATAGATTCTCTTTGAACTTAACGGATTGCAATCTTTAGAGCACAGGCGTCGGGTGGTAATGCTTTCCTTGTTCTACCGGTATTTCAATGGAAGATGCTTCAAAGAACTAGCGTCATTGGTCCCTTTGGCGCCGGTACATATATACATGGTTGACATTTGACACGTGAAAACGGGTCGCTTCTTCGATTCGTTCTTGTGTTCAACACCCGGCTGTGAAAAGATTTGCCGGCCTTTGTATTTCCTCCTTCCTACAACATGGGTCTCTTCAAGACCAATGTTCATTCCTTCCTCTCCTCAAAAAGATCCTCCACACAGCATCTCAGATAACATAAGCCCTGAGGGAAATTATTTTCCTCAGGGCCTCCTATGCGGAGTTAATGTAAAAAAAAGATGAAAGCGTGCTCAGGACATTGATATAAAATCATCGAAAGTTACACATATCGATCCGATATCGTAAATTTATCGATTTCACCATTCTAGACTCCTGACGCAAATATGAAGAAACTTTGAAAATTTCAGCGTAATCGGTCGAGTATGAGTCTATAAGACACTCAGACAAACACGGACATTACCTTTTAACTATATTTATTTATTAATCTTAAGTTAACTCACATCTTTGTGTGTGCTAATATTTTATAAAGATATAAACATTTACATTGGTTGGAAACATAATCATTCTTTAAATATTACACATAAATAAAGACATTAATAATTGAGGTAGACATACTTTCGTAATTCCTTTTTAAACTTATTTATATTTTCTATCTCAGTAATTTCAATCGGGATGTTGTTATGCAGTTGGACGGCCTGGTATATCAGAAATTTCTGGGTGCTTGATTTTTTTCTTGTCGGCAGTCTAATTTGCTTTGAATTTCTTGTCCCGTGTTCATGTGTTTCGTTATTATAATGTATTTTTATTTTAAGTTCTTCATTTTAAGACATCATATATGGATAAAGAAGATCCCATGTTTCAGAATTTCCAAGCACTCTCACCTCCTTTGTCATTTTAATCGTGTCTTAAATTGCTAATGCCATGTTTGAGATTGAATTATGACGAGAAAACGCCAAGGGTCGAGACAAAGCGGTAAGAAGCGTCGAGACGCGCCGAGACGGGCGCCACAACAATATTTCACACTAATTTTACTTCAAAATAATTTACTAGTGACAATTATCACGCACATACGTCAAACGTGGGCATATTGTGCTCATACATAGGGTATATCAGATCTATCTTATGGCAAGTTTCGTAAATATTTACTTAAAAGCCAGACGAGAAAAATGCTGTAATCAAAGACTATGGGAGATCATCTTTGGGAATGCTGTGTAGAGGGACTTTTAAGGAAATGAATGGGGAAAGTAAGATCTGAAAAGGAAAAGGTATGAAGTGTAGATAAGAATCCCGGGATAAGTGTGTCCAGAAGTGATGGACGTATGATCCAAACCTCCCACAGCGGTGCAAGGTGATGTTCCGAGAGATTCCTGCTAGAGGTCACAAGGTCTCTCAACCAGTCTGTCTCCCATCCGGCCCGCCATGCAGTAGGTGGGCAGTTGCAACTGCCGTCAAGTCCCGGACAAACCTCACCTCATGAACCCGGGCACCCCTGCTACTTCACCAAATGTAAGAGATGTTGATTAGCGATCTTTTACATTTTTAAAAACAAAAAAAAACTAGTGTGCTTTAGACCACACGACTGAAGTAAAACTTCACTAACTTATGCCGTCCATTAACAATATAATAATAACAGGAATAAAAATATCCCCATCCCCTAAACATCCCCATAAACTCAATCCAACTCAACTCAACAAACAGCGTTTCATATCAATTAGCGTTTCACATCGATTAGCGTTTCACATTGATTAGCGTTTCATATTTTTGAATTAAAACTTCTTTACGCACGCTCGACACTTGGGGGGTAATCGATATGAAACGCTAATCGATGCGAATCCTAATTAAAGCGAACGCTAATGTAAGTGAAAAGCTAATCGATATGAGTTGAGTTGAGTTGAGTTGATGGGGATGTTGAGGGGATGGGGATATTTTTATTCCTGTTATTGTCATATTGTTAATGGACGGCATAAGTTAGTGAAGTTTTACTTCAGTCGTGTGGTCTAAAGCACACTCCTTTTTTTTCGTAACGTTTCATATTTTTTCGTAACGTATTCATCATTTTACCCCCAAGGGTCGAGCGTGCGTAAAAAAGTTTTACTTCAAAAATATTTTCGGAAACAATGAAAATAGAATTATAAAAAGGGCTAATAAAGTATTTAATACCTGTTTCCCTTGAAAAATGTTGGTGATTTTTTAAGATAATCTCTACTTAGACATCGCGTTTCGAGTTAAAAAGTTACATCAGGAAAAAAACACATCTGGTCCTTTTATTTAATATGCTATCGGTATTAAAAAAATCACAATGTTTCATTAAATGCTGCTGAACTCAGAGGTCAAGAAGAAACTCGTGCTTCATTTTAAATAAGTCGTGCTAAAATATTTTCGAAACAATCGCTTAGGCCTGTTAGGCGCGCTCTCTCTATCATTAGTATTAACGTATTCTTCAAACCATTTTCAGTAATCTTCTTCTTTTTGATTATATTTGAACCCTTATAACGGAGACTTCAACGGCGAACTAGCTGTCATGATAAAGCTCACGCAATCCAGCAGAAATAAATATTAACATTTTTTAAATATCATCCTAGAGCGAGCGATAAATCATAAATCGATTTTTCAAGCTCCGACTAATCGAGGTTGTGTAAACAAAGCACCCATCATCTCCTGGAAGGGTTGGTAGTTAGGATGCACTCAGAGTGCACTTCTGTTCTGCTTCTTGACATCTCATATCACGATGCAATCGTACCATATATATATATCATCTTTTTTTTTTAAGTGTGTTTATTCAATTTTAATTTTACAGTTTTACATAGGAAATGCTAAATATAATGCTTAAAATACTATATTAAAATACTAATTATTACAAAATACTAATTATTATAATGTTTATGAATTCCGTTGTAGTAAAAATATTTTATTATAAAAATAAAACACAAACACTTTGTATTTAACCACGAATTTATTATTGTATATATCGACCGGTTTCACTTCGACCAAGCTTCTTCAGGATATAAATAATAACTCGTTATTATTTATATCCTGAAGAAGCTTGGTCGAAGTGAAACCGGTCGATATATACAATAATTAATTCGTGGTTAAATACAAAGTGTTTGTGTTTTATTTTTATAATATAATGTCTAACCACAAAGTGATTGCTTCCTATGAAAAAAAAATATTTTACACGGCACAAACATACGGTGAGAAAAACATAAAAAAGGAACTATATTATTTGATTTCATGTTCTACGGAGTAGAAAGATTTAACTTTTGTTTTGATTTTTTAATAAGATGTCTCATTTTTTATATTTTCAGGCAATGCATTATATATTTCCAGAATTTTATGCCTTTTTGTTATATCACCGTATACATTTTGAGATTTATTAATAATAAACATTTGTGCTTCTCTATGCCTAGTAGGGCAGTTGTGGTTTACAGGTTTTTTGAATTCTGTATTATCTTTTTTGGGAAGAATTCGGCCTAAAATTTCCGGAAAAACTGCCATCACCATATACAATTCAATTATTGCTCCACACTTCAACTAATGTTCAAGTATCCTTTTCCTGTGTAATGAAAGAGAACAGAATAAGTTTCAAATTCTCCAAAACAGAGCAATGAGAATAATTCTCAGAAGAAATAGATTTTCGAAAATAAATAAAATGTTAAAGGAACTTAATTGGTTAACAGTGAAACAAATGCTGACCTTGTACACGTTGATATTTATTCACAAAATATTAAACAACATGTTACCAAAATACTTCTCAAATAAAATCGTATACAATAAGGACATTCACAGACATTACACAAGGACGTGCAAGGAAATAAGATTAAACAAAAATGACAAAATGAATACGCAAAACAGTTTGCTATACAAAGGAAGTTATATAACACACTACCAGAAACTCTAAAGTCCTCACCAATTGAAAAGTTCAAGATGTATTGTAGGAGCTACATAAAACAAGAAAAAAGGAAAGAAAAAATATAGTGAATTTGAAATATTATAATTAATTAGCTGAAATATAAAATATTATATTAAATTAAAAATTTGTAACCTTATATGTACAAATTACTAAAGTAAAATTCAAATAAAAAATAAAAAAAATCATCTAGCGTTAATTGGTAATCTACCTTACTATGTATAGAGAGGACATTACACAAGGAGAAAATTTTTTATATGCGCTTTCACATAACTGAACTTTTTTTTGCCTGATATCAATTTTAGGAAACGGATTTGTAAGTGTTCTATTTTATTTAAGTACGTTTTGTACGTTAATCCGTAACTATTTATTCCGTATCCTATAATTGATTCTGATAATGCGTTGGATATACAGTATAACATATTTTTATTAACAAAGTTTTTTGGGTGGTAAAATTTTTCTAATATGGATCATAATTTATTACAAACATTTTCAATATGATTTGACCAGTTAAAATTGACATCTATTGTAAGATCAAGGTATGTAATTTGGTACACTTTTTCTATATTTGGGCAATTACACTGCTGGGATTGGTTTTTTGTGTGCAAACAATCATTTGAACATGGACATACAATCTATTTATATGTCTATGCATATGAATGACTTTTTATATGCAATTCCTTATCCTGACAACTTGCATACGGTGAGTGTATAAGCATATATTTGGTTTTTTTGGGTTAATAATGATCCCATTGTCGTGGGACCATTTAATCATGTTATTTAGGTCTGTTTTTAAAATTTCCTCAATTTTTTTAATCTAATTATGTATGTGTGCTACTGAAGAATCGAATCGATAGATGAGTATTGTGGGCATCAATGTACCACACTGAACAGATTTAGACACCAAAATTAATAAAACATCTAGTTTAAACCACTCTTGTTATTTAAAAAACCAACGTTTAGTAAGCAATGCTTACTTCATCAGGTACTTCGCTTTCGTGTAACTCAGTTATGTCATTCAAAATAATACCAATTGAACTTGCACTATTTTCTACCAATTATTCTAAGTATAAAACAGTTTTCCAGCGAGGAGACAGCTGAGAAAAAGTAGGAACCAATCACATTTCTAAACCAAACAGATGGTATATATTTTGGCCAGCAAATAAGAGATGGTTTAAGTTAGTACCTATGTATATGGTATCAACACATCCAAACAAAGGGTACTTCTACATACATTTTACACTAAATAATAATAATAATATTGGATGATTTATATAGCGCCGTTTTTTTGTGAAACAAGGGCGCTGTACAAATTTATAATACGTTTATACAATCTTACTTCTAACTTATAAACTAGAAAAACCACTACAACAACTTATGGCTAAAAATTGCATCCACCGGTTCATCGATCACCGATACGAAACTATATGTACGATGATTTGACCAATGAACGCGATGCTGCTGTAAAAATGTACTGTACAGGCAGAAAATATATACAGGACTGTTCGTTCCAGAATGCGATTTTTTCTATTTAGTCTTAAGTGAAATAATTGTTCTTAATATTAGTGTCATTTTAGATTCACGCAGTTTCTCTTTTTCAAATATGCAAACAAAATATTATCCCACGGTCTCTTCAAGTAAGGTCCCAACCTTGAGAAATAATATGTATTCTGGCTGGTATCATATAAATGCATTGCTTTGCAAAGATTTGGAAGAAAGTGTTCATTATTTAAATTGTTTTATTTTTAAGTAGGTATTAGCACGTTTCAAATAGGACCCTCAAATTGCACCTATAAACTATTTATGGCAGCCCCAAGGGAAAGTGTTTGCTGTCGGCCTTTTATGGCCCAACCTAAGAGGAACTTTTATTATAGTAATATTTGCAATATTTGTCTGTCCTTAAGTGTTTTAGATTTAGTTTTATTGGTGGCCCTTTTCGGCGACTTTTGAGCAATTATTTTATTGCTAGATTTTAAAATCCAGTTGTGGGAACCGCTGAAATATTCTGTTCCCACAGTTAATGTACCATATTATTTATCTGTATTTGTATGTTTTTCTTTAAATATGGTGACGTGTTCAAGAGAGAGTTAGTATTATTGTAAAGGTGGAACTGGAAGGTACACGAGGTGTATCTTCAATTGAGCAGAGGGAAAATAGGCCCTTTGCGTCAGTATCGTTGTTAAGATTGAACTGTAAAAATGTTGTATTGTAAAAAACTGATAAAGATATCGAAGTAGAGACTTCGATATTTGTCAGTGTGGTGTGATCGTGGAGATCAACCGATCAAAGGGTAAATAGACCCTTTTGTAATAATTGTATTTTTATTGCATTTAATAAATCGTGTTAAAGAAGAAGAAGAAGTGTTTTCCTGCAAACTCCATTCTGTTGTGCTCTCGTACCAAGATAGATAAGAAACACAGGACCATACTTACCTGGAAGGTCACTAAGATTAACACTGCTATTGTTTATTTAGAGAAATTTAGGCACAGTTCGCACGCAGAGGATATAATTGGGAACTATAATATTATTTTCTGTAATGAACGTATTTTGAAAACAAAGGCTAAATTTTATGATTCTCTCAGATAGGTATTTTTATTTAATGAGAGCCCAAAAAGGTAGGTTTTTAATTTGAACCTAAATTCTATTGGGCTTGTTATGCATCTAAGCTCCGGAGGGAGTTTATTCCAAGCCTTTGGTCCATACACTCCGAAAGCTGTATATACATTGGCTACACACTGTCAGATAGGGTCAGATTTGACGACCGGCGTAGCTCAGCGGTAAGACGCTTGACTCACACACAGAAGGTCGCGGGATCGAATCCCGGCGTGGAAAATAAATTTTAAAATAATATATAGTACATTTGCGGCACGTTCCAGAGTGGAAGATACTCCCTGTATTGCCCTGGTGTAAGACCACCATTCAGAATTGAAACGTTGCTTGAAATGGCATTAGCCGTGTTTGGTGACCAGATCTGAATATCCAGGTACTTCCCCACCTTCCTCTTCCCTATCTCCTTCCCCTCCCCACTACTCTCAGCCTCACAACACACCCCAATTGGGGATGTCATAGTCTCACTGGCTTCAGACGAGAGCAGTTGGGACACTTGTGCGGTATTCATATAAAAAAATATATTTAAAAAAAATACATGGATAGTAGAATGAGTGGAGGAAGGGATATGTATAATTGTTGTGTCAACAGGTAAAAACCAAGCGTCGTTGGTGTAGGTAGTTACATATAGTTTTGAGGTGTCTTAACAGATGGCAGCTAAGTAGTACCGAATTCAGAATTTAGAATTACTCAGAGCATCCAATACGTACGTTTAGTCCAGTTAAATATTCATTGTAAACCACACGATAACGTATATAACTTATAATCTCGACGAACCTCAACCTATATTGAAGGTTCCAGAACACATATCAAGTTATTCCAATCACTGGGATTGAAGAATATTACACACCCTATCCGAAATCTACCTATCCAGAAGAGTAATAATACGATATTGTCATTTCAAACAGACGGTATATATTTTGGCCAGCAAATAAAAGATAGTTTAAGTTAGAACCTATGTATATGGAATCAAAATATCCGAATGGGGGGGTACTTCGATGTGTTTACATATATTGTACACTGTACAGTATGCGATGCGGGCTTAGCATAAGACCTAAAAGCATAATTCGTCGTAAATGCGGCTCTCGTGGGAAACTTAATTACACATAATTATAATACGAGATTAGCGGTTTGCACTAGGCTGTTGAAGACCTCGCTCTTAAATCGCTTCCATTGTTATTTTATTTACTAGTTGATGATAACGTAAATATACATTACATTACCTACTATGTAAAGGACTAGGTATACATCTTTTTGAAGTGAAAACTTCTTTAGCACCTTTATGATTTGAAACTCGATGAAACGTAAAATAGCAACACTAAAAAGAAATAAACACATACATCTATAGGATTTAGCCGTGAGAGAATGAGATAGTATAATCGGTCTTCTCTTTCTGCGGTAATATGTAGTCTATCGGTCTCCTGTTTGTGTTGTACTTCGTAGTCTCCCCGCTCTTGTCTACTTTAGTTTTCTGAAGATTTCACCTTCAAAAATTTACATTTAAAATCCTATAAATAAGTTGTCTCAAAGTGGATTAACCACAGTTTGAAAATGGCCTTGTTAGCCGAAACAGTTGTAACACAAATAAATACCAACATACTAGCAGAACTTGATAGTAACATTATTTTACTAAATTTAATTTAATTTAATGTTATTTATCAAAATTTCTGTCTTAAAATATCTAAAATAACAGCTTCATAATTCCACCATAAAAATGTTCCACCATAAATTATTACAACACATTAACAAAGGCTATATCTCAGAGCTTACAAGACGCTCGAACACCTAACGAAATATCAAAAGGTACCCATAAAGTTTTAAAAGAGCGTACACTGGCACTTATCAAAAGAAGACAAGAGCTACATCATGCTAACTCGGGCCACAAAAAATGAATTATCTGCACTATACAAACTAATAAGTAAATACATAAAACATGACTATAAAACTTACAGATCAAAGACTATCGAAAAACATTTGAAACAACCGGGAAGCTCAAAAAAGCTCTTAAAGAATTAAGAACACATAAAAACTGGATAGAGGGTTTAAACAGTGAAGACAGAATAGTAATTAATCGTAAAGAAATCATAGAGGTAGCAACAGATTTCTACACAGCTCTATACAGTGCCCAGGGAAAAGAGCGTACCAACCATAGTTATGCCTTTCCTAAAAACATAAACAAGAGCGGAAATATAACACCAATATCTGAAAACGAAGTAATACAAGAAATAAAAAGGTTAAAGATAGATAAAAGTCCAGGACCAGACGATATTACGAATGAAGCCATAAAGGTCGCCTACGAATTACTGACTCCACCCCTTACATATTTATTTAACCATATATTAGAAACAGCTGAGATACCATCGCAATGGTTGGAGTCAGAAATAGTATTAATTTACAAAAAAGGAGATCCAAAAGACATTGCGAACTACAGGCCTATAAGCTTACTCTCGTGTATCTACAAACTGTTTTCCTCCATCATAAACAAAAGAATAAGTGTTACACTAGAAGCAAAACAACCAATAGAACAAGCAGGTTTTCGAAAGAGGTTTTCGACAATCGATCATATACATACACTAGAACTAATAATGGAAAAATACCAGGAAAAGCAAAGAGTGCTCTACATCGCGTTCATCGATTATACAAAAGCTTTCGATACCGTGTCACACCCAAGTATATGGACTGCTCTGGAGGCTCAGGGAGTTGAACAAGAGTACATAGAAATAATCAGAAATATTTACAAGAGTAGCATAGCCAAAATAAAACTAGAATCTACTGGTCCTACATTTCCCATTAAAAGAGGAGTGAAACAAGGAGACCCGTTGTCCCCAAAATTATTTATAGCTATTTTAGAGTCAATAATAAATAGATTAAATTGGGAAAAAACAGGGCTCAACATTAACGGCAAATATTTAAGCCACCTGCGCTTCGCAGATGATTTAGTACTCTTATCAGAATCTAGCACACAACTACAAACCATGCTTGATTCGCTAAACGCAGCCAGCAAACAGGTAGGACTGGAAATGAATCTTTCCAAAACAATGGTCATGACAAACAGCATAAACAGAAGAATATCAGTAGACAATGAAACTTTGAAATATACAGAAAAATACATTTACCTTGGAAAACAAATTGGCTTCGACAGAAAACAAAATGAGCTAGAAGTAGAAAGAAGAGCACAAATTACTTGGAATAAATACTGGTCCTTGAGAGAAATATTTAAGAGCAACATGCCAATAAATATCAAAACAAAAGTTATGACATCAAGCCTCCCACCATGCTTAACCTACGCATGTCAAACTTGGAAATACACATCCAAAATCAAAAACAAAATTATAACCTGTCAACGCGGAATGGAACGAAGCATGCTTGATATTAAAAAAATACAAAAAATTCGCCACACAAAAATCAGAAAAATCACCAAAGCGAAAGATGCTCTGAGCTACGCTAAAAAACTAAAATGGAAGTGGGCAGGGCACGTAGCGAGGCTAGAGGACGACAGGTGGACTAGCAGGGCAACAAAGTGGAATGGCCCACACGGTAAGCGTCTCAAAGGCAGACCTCACACGAGATGGGCAGATGAAATAATAAAAATAGCTGGCCCCTGCTGGCCGCAAATAGCTCAAGAGAGAGATAAATGGAATTCTTTAGAGGAGGCCTTCACCTTCGCCTGAGAGAGGGGTTCTTGCTTATGAATAATTTAAGATATCTATGTAACTTTTTTCAACAAAATTGTAAATAACATTAATTATACTTTTTTTTATAACTCGGTAACTTACCTATTTGCAAGAAATAAAAGGCTTTTTATTTTATTATTTTATTATTTATTCGAAGCCTCGTTGTATCCATATTTAACAAAAAAAATATTATTAAAAGCAGCGTGTGTTGTAGCAAGAATTATGTAGATTTTCTCGTTGATCAAAGTCGCCCCCCGATTCATAAGTCACCCCATACTACGATTCCACTAATACCACCATGATGAAAATTCATTTATCTTAGTTCCTACCGTACCATTAAATTAGTTAGTTGGTAACATGCAATTCCTTCACGCGGTGAAAATTTGCCTAAGGCTATATTTACAGCGCAATTCTTGCAATAAATAACCCTTTCGCGTTTCAGTAAACGGCACCGACCTTTCAATAGAGCGATTTAACGAGTTTTGTGATACCTAAACCATCTAACCTCTTCAGTCTGAAAATTGTAATATGGGATTGAAATTCTTACAAAAGTTTTTTGTACATAAAAGCTCTAAGTGTGAAGGGTATTTTTAGAAAATAATGAAGAAAAGTTGTGGGAAAGAAAAATGTATGAGGGGTGAATAGGAATCTGGAAGTCAGTGTGTCCAGGTGTAACGAACGTATGAATTCAACCCCCCCACTGCGGTGCAAGGCGATGTTCAGAGAGAGTCCACGTCTTAAATCACGTCTTTCGCCCAACAACATCCATGGTGAATGGCCTTAGGAAGCAGGACCGTGCTTTTTACCACTCTGGGATACATGCCCTTGTTAAAATAGTGACCAAGACTTTGGAAATGGACGGAGATTATATTGAAATGTGACAAATTAATCGTAAATAGTGTAGTTTTCGACCTAAGTAATTACAATATTTTTTCTTGACAATTAAAGGCAAAAATAAACAAAAAATTTAACAAAATAAAAAACGACCTCAAAAAATGCACTAAAAAGTAAGAAAATAATTTCGTACGATTGTTATTTTTGGAGTCAGTGTCAGCCAAGGTAACTACATACATAGGTAGTTATAGGTGAGATGTGGAGATCTTTGCTGACACCGACTCCAAAAATAACAATCGTACTTATCGATTTTTAGTGACGTAATATTGAGTTATTCGTTCATTTGTCGCGAACAAACTTATTGCAAATTTAAGACATATATGTTTTTTTCATGAATCCCATTGTCAGAACTGGACCAAATTCAAATGGGACCACACGAAAAGCACCAGCTTTCTAATAAAAAAAAGAATCATTAATATCGGTTCACACAATCGAAAGTTCTGAGGTAACAAACAAAAAATAAAAATAAAATAAAAAAATACCGTCGAATTGATAACCTCCTCCTTTTCGAAGTCGTTTAAAAATAGTAGGCATTACTTTTTTACTGACCGTCGTACCTACCATTCCAAGTTTTAAGAATGTTACAATAAAAATTCTTATACTTTAAATAGATTATTAATAGGTATATCGTGCATGAAATTTAAATTAAATAAAATAATTTCCAAAAAAATCCCCGCACTTACATACATACTAAAATTGGATTACTCTATCTGCACAAACCCGAGCAATTATTCTAGTCGATATATTCCCCAACAAGGCAGCAAAACTGATAGATTTTAATTACAAGCTAGCGGTCATCCACCCGGCTAAAAAGCCAGGCTCAAATTGGAAATAATAATAGAGGCTTTCACCAACGCAGCTGAGCCGAAAGCCTATTTAGTTTTGACTGCCGAATCGCGTGCCGGAAATAACTGAGCCAAAGGCATCATACAAAACAATATTTCCACGTCAAAGTTCCAAATCAAATATTGTTCTAATTGTTGCCTCGTGTTAATGAAGGCTTGGTTAGATTGTGGTAAAAATAATTTCAAGAAAATTTGATTTCGTTGAAAGTGGACATAGTTCCAAAAATTATACTTTATTTTATTCTATTTATTTATTTATTTTACGTCTAGAGGGCTTTTACATGTTTGGTTGTACACATAATTCATGACAGATGATTTTTAGACAGACAAAGAAATAATAAAAAATAAAATTATATAAAACATGCACACAAGTCATAAAAATACAAAGATACAGCTATTTAATAGGTTTACAAAAATAGAGATATGTTTAGGAATAGTTTTGGAATAAATTTTTTACAAGATCCACAAAATTCGCCAGGTATATGTTAAATATGTCATCATCACCTAAGTACTGATTTCCCATAGTGTGAAATCGTTGTATCGGAGAGTGAGCAATGTAGTTCCGCTTATGAATGCTGCAGTAGAATAGTGTATTTTGTCGTGTAGTTACTGTCGGTAGAGTTAAGTATTTTAAATAAAAAAATGTTAGGTCGTTTATTTTACGTCTGTCTTCTAGTGTGTGTATTTTTAGAATATTTTAGAATATTTTTTGAATACATTATTTTTTTGGAAAAAAAAACCTATGTCTTTTCGAAACAGTTTATGAATGCAGAAATTCAACAAGACATGCGTTGCAATGCCACTCAAAGAAAAAAAAATGTTTGTGTTTTAATTCTGTCCCCTTCCAAATTTCCCCGCCTTCCCCCCTCCCCCCTCCCACCACCCCTCCTTGCAGCTAAACTACTTGAAATACACCCCTCTTTTCAAACAAATCGTCCTCCACCTATTGTAATATTTGTATAACTATTTGGATAGCATTCGTGTTATTTTTGCTCAAAAACTCACGGACAAAGATCGCATTGTGCGACGGTGTGTTATTGTGATGCAAAATTCATACCATTTTCAGGCATGTAAAAAATCGAAAACCCGTACAAAGGTAGTGGTACACAGTACAGCGCATCTTTTAGAAACGTCAAGCTACAATGCTGCAATTTGAAGAGGAGTGTTATGACAGATGTGGTAACCTAAGAAAAAAAAATTCAATCGTGTGACTGACCAGGAAGTAAAGTAAAACCTGGCAGAGGTCGTTTCACGTCATCATGGAGCATTCGAAAGGAATGTTCGGGGTAACTTGCGTCTTTTAATATTGAAGGATGACAATGACCATTCTTCTATAACTGACAGCACCTTTACAATACATTAATAACATGATATCAACAAGTACCTACATCGATGATGCGTGTAATATTTTATTTAATTAACTGAATCAAAATTTGAAGTCAGAAAAATCAGAAAAAGATATTGGTTCCACTGGGACTCGAACCCAGGTCCCTTAACTTACATGGCAAGTGCTCTACCGATTGAGCCATGGAACCCATTTCCAATTCGGTCACTTTTAACTTTATCATACCTCGACTAAGAACTAATCATATATAAAGATAGCATCCAATAATATTTGCGTTAAGAAAATGAAGATAGTGTTGTTAGTTCTTAGTCGAGGTATGATAAAGTTAAAAGTGACCGAATTGGAAATGGGTTCCATGGCTCAATCAATAGAGCACTTGCCATGTAAGTTAAGGGACCTGGGTTCGGTGGAACCAATATCTTTTTCTGATTTTTCTGACTTCAGATTTTGATTGAGTTTCGCTAATATTGTCTTCATGTAATTAAATAATATATTACACGTCTGCATCATCGATTTAGGTACTTATTGATATCATGTTATTAATGTATTGTAAAGATGCTGTCAGTTATAGAAGAATGGTCATTATCATCCTTCAATATTTAATAAGACGCAAGTTACCACGAATATTCCTTTTGAAAGCTTCACCATGACGTGAAACGACAACTTATTTAATTTTTAATTTTAGTCTTTCATTTGCCTTTTTGCAATTAATGCAGGCATCATATCCTTCATTACAGTTTTTAATATCATGGGATTTTGCACATCTTGGACATGATATTTCATTTTTACAATGTATCGCCTTGTGGTTAAACCCGTTACAGTTATAGCATCTCAAAATATTTAGATTGTCGTAAACACGGCATTTGTCCCATCCTAAATATATCTTTTTAGCCTTTATTATTCGTTGGTACGTGTTGCCGTCGACTTCCGAATATACTGTGTAATTTATCTGATCTCTTTTATTTTTAAACTCTTTTATGTAAGTTACCTCAATATTTGAACTTGTTTCGAAAATGTCTTCATTTTGTGATTTTATTTTTGTTTCGATTTCCTCCCTGTCTTGTTTCTGAGTTATTCCAACAATTTTGATACTTGGTTTCTTCGCTTTAATTTTTTTGTATATCGTATCTACCTTGTTTTACTGTACGGTAGAGATTATTCGGAAACCGCAAATGTTTGTTTATCTTTATATTAATACGCCAAGGACGAAAAAAGAAAGATTCTTTTTTAACATTCTTATTTATCTTCCTACTGCTTCCCCACTGGGTTCAAAAAATATGTTAAAATGCCAAAACTTTATTTCCAAGCGCTGCCTTTACAAAAAACTTTGGCTCGGGGCACCCAATCGAAACTGCGCCGTGCAATATAGTGACAATCTTGTACTAAACACTTATATAAATGTATTATTGAAAGACCACAAAATACTGAACAGATTTTTTATGGATCTATATGTAGATTTGGACATTTCATCGCCTTGGTATCCGAAAGTTGAATAATATAATTTTTTTTGCTCAACAAAGAGTTTTGATATGTTTTTTTTACATTAACTCCTCACAGGAGGCCCCGAAGAAAATAATTTCCCTCAGGGTCTTTGTCATCTGAGATGCTGTGTGGAGGATCTTTTAGAGAAGGGAATGAGATAGTTTTGTAATTTTTTTTACATCAACTCCACACAGGAAGCCCTGAGGAAAATAATTTCCCTCAGGGCCTATATTATCTGAGATGCTGTGTGGAGAGTCTTTTTGAGAAGAGAAAGCAGTGAACAATGGTCTTGAAGAGACCCATGTTGTAGGACGGAGGAAACACAGAGACCGGCAAATCATTCCACAGCCAAGCTGTTGAACACAAGATTGAATAGAAGAAGCGACCCGTTCTCACGCGACAAACGTCAACCGACTTTTCCTGACTATGCACCGGTGCCTAAGGGATCAATGACGCTAGTTCCAGTAGAAAAAGGATAGCATTCCCACCTGACGCCTGTGCTCTAAAGTTTGCTATCCGTTTGTTAAGTTAGGAGAATCAATCAAACGGACCGCTCGTTTCTGCACAAAGTCAAGGGTTTTTTCCGGTTTTGCCCCGCACAGGACACAAGTTCTATAAACCGCAAATATTTCGCAAGTTAAAACATCGCCTCGAGTTACCTATTCTCGCTTATCAAACGCTCATTATTCGCGTTCAAACATTTATTTTCATCACCATTCCTTCCCCAAAAATCCCTTCCAACTAATATACCCTTCCCGGTGAACATCAGTGGAAGGCCGAATTGCAGTTTGGTAAGTGAGATTATTACTTTGAACCGCATACATACAGTCCACGCAGCATATGATCCCTATATTGGAGTAGGAGCATTTGCCCCCGCCGCAACAGGCCCTGAGGAAAATAATTTCCCTCAGGGCCAATGTCATATTTAGGGATGCTGTGGAGGTTTTTTTAAGGGTAGGAATGAGAGGAGAGTTCTGGGAAGGAAAAGGGTTTGAGAGGTGGGTAGGAGTGTGGGGTTCAGTGTGTCCTGGTCATCCGCCTCCAAGACCTAGACAAACCTCACTCTATGAACCCGGGCACCCCTGCTAAATCACTTAACGTAGCGAACCACTTGGGGTGACCTATGGCAAAGGTGTTGGTTATCCAACGAAGGTTCCCGGGGCGGCGGTACCCATTTTCGCCTCCCAAATTGAAATTCCTCCTTATTATAGTTACTAAGGATTCTTGTTCCGAGGCAGACTGCGGGTTGTTGTGTCGGTGTTAATTCACTATGTTTATAATATCCTCATCTTCATATTTTTTTACCTCATCTCCATGTCTGTTGCTTTCTTCACCTTCATGTTTGTAGACTTGATCTTCATATTGATTATAGGTTGTTGTGTTGGTTGTTACTTTATAATTTTTATTATCATCTTCGCCATGCCATGACTTCATGTTAGCCTCTAGCTTCTAAAATTAGCACATGTTTGTTTTAAATATACAAGGCTGCTTATAAAGATGTCCTATCGTCACATAACGTAGCTCACTACAGCAATCCCTTCTTTATATTAGGTAAAATAAATCAATCTACCGAACGATTAAAAATTTCCTTCCCTTTTAAATTTATTATGTACTAACTAGCTGACACGGTGAACTTCGTACCACCTCAGAATCAATAACTGTTGTGGTAACTTATTTTTTGAATTAAAATAAGTTTTTTATTTAAGTTACAAATTACAAAATGAAGCAATTATCGATGCGCAACTGTCCGTGGTTTTGTTTGTTCAGTATCAGAGATGGAGTTGTGTACGGATTTATATTTTTTGTGATTATCTTACTTTTCCATTTACTTACGGGATTTGCGTTTCATTTTATTTATACGTATGAGGGAGATTTATTACTAGCTTTTACCCACGACTTCGCTCGCATAGTATTAGTGGGATTATTTTACTATTATTTTATTCACTGGCATAATTATTGGCATAATTGTGGTTATTCTTGCTATTTTGTCAAATAGAAAATAATTATTGCTTAATAGAAAATTTCAAAATTTGAGAATGACATTTCGTGTACGAGACCTCTAGGCCTGCACAAAAACTGTAGACAATAAGCGCCGGCACACAGAGACGCCCGACAATCTAAATGTCTTTATAGAGATGTGTTCTCTGCTTGACAGCTGTTAAAGTTCCGTAGCATGGTCACAAGCTTCTATGCTGGACGGGCATCTTCTGCCGCGTATTGAGGTGGAATGGTATTGCGTCTTCCACGTCGTGCATTGTGAGATGGAATACTCTTGAATGGGAGCATGTAGGCTGCGGTGAACGCTGGTTGATAGGAATCGAGACGGGCTACGCCCCAGATGGTGTATGTTATCGTGGATTGCTGCTTATCTAGCACCAGCATTATATGGGGGGTGGTCGCAGCAACTCACATGTTGATTTGCTTCAGGATAATCGGTCTGCATTTTATTGGGCGTGGCGGGACTGCTGAGGTGGTCGCAGCCACTCACGTGTTGATTGGCTTCAGGGTAATTGGTCTGTATTCTATTGGGCGTGGTGCGGGTGCATAGCACGCCTCTCTAAATGGTGTCATCATTTGACAGATATGGCGTCATCATCAGGTAGATCTGCATTCTATTAGGCGTGGCGGGTGTCCTTATCATGTATCTTGCTCAGGCGTCATCATCAGGGCAGAGAGATGCAAGGGGCTCCAGGCTAGCAGCCCGGAGCAAGATGGTCAGGGATAGCACAGCGACTTCAAGGGCTTGGTAAGAATCAGCAAGTTCAATTCGAGGATGGCCATGGGGCTCAGGCGTCAGAGTTTAGTAGGTTTTATCCCTTCGGGTGCTTGAGGGTGAGACTGGCAACTTGGATCAAGTGGCGAACCCGATGGCAAATCAGGTAGGTGCTTTGCAGAGATATTGCTACGATTACTGACGGTGAATGACTGAATGAAACTGCCACTTTTGTACATTCTTTTATAGTAAGGTGGTAGGTGCAGGTGCAGTTGCACGTGTTGTTTACGTTTTCTTCCTTGCCCAGGTGGCCGTGCATGTGTTGTTTACGTCTTCTTCTTAACCCAGGTAGCCGTGCCCAACTGCGGTGGCAGGTGTTGTTTACGTCTGTTCGGCAGGCGCCAGTGCACGTGTTGTTTACGTCTTTTCGGCAGGTGCCAAGGCACGTGTTGTTTACGTTTTCTTCCTTGCCCAGGTGGCCGTGCATGTGTTGTTTACGTCTTCTTCTTAACCCAGGTGGCCGTGCACACCTGCGATGGCAGGTGTTGTTTACGTCTGTTTGGCAGGCGCCAGTGCACGTGTTGTTTACGTCTTCTCTTAACCCAGGTAGCCGTGCCCAACTGCGGTGGCAGGTGTTGTTTACGTCTGTTCGGCAGGCGCCAGTGCACGTGTTGTTTACGTCTTTTCGGCAGGTGCCAATGCACGTATTGTTTACGTCTTCTTCTTTACACAGGTGGCGGTGCACACCTGCTGTGGCAGGTGTTGTTTACGTCGTCATGTTTATGCCTGCCTAATTATCCCAGGTGGCTGGCGCAAGTATCTTCTTTGGGCGTATGAACTATATCACGCTGGAAACGTTGTGACATCAATATTTTCGCACCGTCTAAAATGCAGAATTTGTCTTCAATAATAATGCAAGAAGAATTTTGCTATGTTTCATCTAGACTGCATAAAACGTTCGATACATTCTCCTCCCCGTGCAGTCGTGGCTGCACCCAGCTATTTTGTCGAACGTGTCAGTCCTCAGCGGTGATTCCGCCTCTAGAGCTGGCAGTGGGTGAGGTCGGGGTGACTTGTGTTTCAGATGTGGTTGCCGGGGCGGGCAGGATAACGGCGAGTTTGATCATTGGTCATATGCATTCTTCACTGGCTTGGCAGGAGTGAATGGGCGTCAGGGGATAGTCATCACATCATGTATTGTCAGGTCGTTGATGTGCGTGGGTGATCTGTTGTTTACAAAATTTGAGGCTCTGCTAACGCGGTGTGCAGGGTAATTTCCTGGTCACGTTTTCATTGAGTGTGATGATAAGGGGTCGTTTCATGAATCTTATTAACCTCTTCCAGGCTCCCCCATGTGAGGTATTAATAGTGGTATACAATACCAATTGATGAATTTCTAGGGAATTGCGCTTCTGTGTTCTGGCTTTAGTGCCACTAAGGCGTTTTTCATCTCGGTTTAATTTGTTCCTTGTGATGGGGCTGCGGGCTCCTCCCCGTGTGAGGAAATATTGAAGAGTATCACTGTTTTGGCATTGGTGCAGGGTTTGCTGGCCTTGGCTGCGCCGATGAGAAGTACTATTGTTCTGGCAGTGGCACTGCTGGGGCAGGGCCAGCTTGCCTTGGCTACACTGCTAAGGATCACCACAGTTCTGACTTTGCTGCAGTTCTGTCAGTGGTTGCAAGGTAGAGCTGGAAATAAAATTAGAAAATGGAATTAGAATTAGCCTTGCTGGCCTGCGGTTGAGTGGTGTATCTCGTTGCAAACTTGTTGGGAAGTTGGCTAATTGGTGCCATTACTTAAGTTGCGTATCTTGTTGCAAAGAAACTGGGAGGTGGGCCAGCTGGTGCCATTACTTGAGTTGCGTATTATCGTCACAAACAAGTTGGGAGGTGGGCCAGCCGGTGCCAGTACTTGAGTTGCATATCTCGTCGCAAACAAGTTGGGAGGTGGGCCAGCTCATACCAGTACTTGAGTCGCTGAATATCCGATACCGGCATCCAAGGCCAGTTGCAGCAAACTCGTGAGCAGGTTGGCTGGCCAATTTGTGCATACTGGGATAAAAAATATAAAGGAATAACTTATCATGAAAAATGGGATGGCAGGACGCAGCCCAGGGTAGTGTGGGACTGCTAATCCTGGCAGGTTGGTGATCAGCTTGACATAGAGTCGCAGCGTTTAGGGCCGCGAACAGGTCAGCAATCTGCTTTGCGTGGCAGGCCAGCTGTTGTACTCTCTGTTAGGGCTTGCTTCTGGCAATGCAAAGTTCTTCTGCCATTATTGAGATGATCTAAACCAGTGCGTCGGTGTCAAGCTGCAACCATTCTTGGGTGTGCTGAGTGTGCCGGATTAAGTCTCATCGGCAACCATCTCCAGTGGGGTTTGTTTGTCAGTTCATCTATCTCATCAGTCTGTTGGCCATGAAGGTAGAGTAAGCGTGAGGTCAGTGCGCAGCCAGCATATCACATTGCGAAATCCATCCAGAGGCAGACGCGGTATATTTTAACCTGATTCTCTTTTCTTATGGTGTGAGCTAGTCTTTTCGCGCGAGATGTTTCAATGCGCACTGGTGGTTGTCTGGTGGCGTGGCTCAGGTACGTCATTACAAGTTATTTTCCCACTCCAGTGGAGGGGGCAAGTGGTTGTATTTATCAGGCAGATGGCATGTTGGTCACTTGTATTGATTCTGACCGAGGAAGTTATGCCGAGAGAGCCAACGGCAACGTTTAATATTGCTAACTCCCTAGGCGGCCGTCCGCAGCTGACTCGATTTTTAGAGCCAGTGTGGTAGCTGTGCTGTTACCGCGGGGGACGGCACCTCCATGGGTAATCCAGCCAAGTGCGGTCCGTGATACTATCCGTGAAGAATCTTGGTTTTCACGCACTTCTCGGGAGAGAATTAGATGGGCGTTGTCTTGCCCTATTAATAGCTTCGGGGGAAGTGTCGTCGTACGGCTGTAATGCGTGGCGTTGTGGCACGCTTGTCGGGTTTGTATGGAGCGAATATCTGTTTTTTGTCAAGTATCTGTTATTTATCATTTGAAAGTTATTTATCCCAGGTGAATTGCGTGGGTCCGCTGCGCACTGGAAATTGATTTTCCTTGCATTGGGAAATGTACCACTGCTAGGTACGCCGGGTGTTCAATCGAGGACGCTGTGCGTGGCCCAGTAAAGTTGGAAGTGCGGCTAGCACATGCGGCAGGCTGCGTTTTGGGTGTCATGTGGACTTGAGTTGCTGAATATCCGGCACCAGCATCAAGGGCTGGGACGGTCGGAGCAAACTCGTGAACCTGTTGGCAGGCCGTTATGTGGTCGTGAGCTGCTGAATATCCGGCACCAGTGTCCAGGGCTGGGACGGTCGCAGCAAACTCGCGAACCGGATGGCTGGCCGTTATGTGGTCGTGAGCTGCTGAATATCCGGCACCAACATCCATTGCTGGGACGGTTGCAGCAAACTCGCGAACCGGATGGCTGGCCGTTATGTGGTCGTGAGCTGCTGAATATCCGGCACCAGCATCCATTGCTGGGACGGTCGCAGCAAACTCGCGAACCGGTTAGCTGGCCGTTATGTGTGCATTTGAGGTGTGCACTGGGCGTCTTGGATGAGTTCGTGGTCTTGCAGCCGCTGCCAAGCGATGGTATCTCTACTAAGGCGTGATGTGTAGATCCGGCTCGAAGAACCAATTTGTACGAGACCTCTAGGCCTGCACAAAAACTGTAGACAATAAGCGCCGGCACACAGAGACGCCCGACAATCTAAATGTCTTTATAGAGATGTGTTCTCTGCTTGACAGCTGTTAAAGTTCCGTAGCATGGTCACAAGCTTCTATGCTGGACGGGCATCTTCTGCCGCGTATTGAGGTGGAATGGTATTGCGTCTTCCACGTCGTGCATTGTGAGATGGAATACTCTTGAATGGGAGCATGTAGGCTGCGGTGAACGCTGGTTGATAGGAATCGAGACGGGCTACGCCCCAGATGGTGTATGTTATCGTGGATTGCTGCTTATCTAGCACCAGCATTATATGGGGGGTGGTCGCAGCAACTCACATGTTGATTTGCTTCAGGATAATCGGTCTGCATTTTATTGGGCGTGGCGGGACTGCTGAGGTGGTCGCAGCCACTCACGTGTTGATTGGCTTCAGGGTAATTGGTCTGTATTCTATTGGGCGTGGTGCGGGTGCATAGCACGCCTCTCTAAATGGTGTCATCATTTGACAGATATGGCGTCATCATCAGGTAGATCTGCATTCTATTAGGCGTGGCGGGTGTCCTTATCATGTATCTTGCTCAGGCGTCATCATCAGGGCAGAGATATGCAAGGGGCTCCAGGCTAGCAGCCCGGAGCAAGATGGTCAGGGATAGCACAGCGACTTCAAGGGCTTGGTAAGAATCAGCAAGTTCAATTCGAGGATGGCCATGGGGCTCAGGCGTCAGAGTTTTGTAGGTTTTATCCCTTCGGGTGCTTGAGGGTGAGACTGGCAACTTGGATCAAGTGGCGAACCCGATGGCAAATCAGGTAGGTGCTTTGCAGAGATATTGCTACGATTACTGACGGTGAATGACTGAATGAAACTGCCACTTTTGTACATTCTTTTATAGTAAGGTGGTAGGTGCAGGTGCAGTTGCACGTGTTGTTTACGTTTTCTTCCTTGCCCAGGTGGCCGTGCATGTGTTGTTTACGTCTTCTTCTTAACCCAGGTAGCCGTGCCCAACTGCGGTGGCAGGTGTTGTTTACGTCTGTTCGGCAGGCGCCAGTGCACGTGTTGTTTACGTCTTTTCGGCAGGTGCCAAGGCACGTGTTGTTTACGTTTTCTTCCTTGCCCAGGTGGCCGTGCATGTGTTGTTTACGTCTTCTTCTTAACCCAGGTGGCCGTGCACACCTGCGATGGCAGGTGTTGTTTACGTCTGTTTGGCAGGCGCCAGTGCACGTGTTGTTTACGTCTTCTCTTAACCCAGGTAGCCGTGCCCAACTGCGGTGGCAGGTGTTGTTTACGTCTGTTCGGCAGGCGCCAGTGCACGTGTTGTTTACGTCTTTTCGGCAGGTGCCAATGCACGTATTGTTTACGTCTTCTTCTTTACACAGGTGGCGGTGCACACCTGCTGTGGCAGGTGTTGTTTACGTCGTCATGTTTATGCCTGCCTAATTATCCCAGGTGGCTGGCGCAAGTATCTTCTTTGGGCGTATGAACTATTTCACGCTGGAAACGTTGTGACATCAATATTTTCGCACCGTCTAAAATGCAGAATTTGTCTTCAATAATAATGCAAGAAGAATTTTGCTATGTTTCATCTAGACTGCATAAAACGTTCGATTTATTTCGCAAATAAAAATTCTATTTTATAAAATATTTAAACTATAGAAATAGAAATTTATTTTAAGTACCTACTCCCTTTATTAGTATTTTATTCATATTTGAATCCAGAGTAACCTAAAAAATAAGAAAATGACAGTCCACTTCAAACGCTATGCTTTATAGCAACGTTATGCTTTTTGTTCGGATAATAAACATTTTTAGAGATATGTAGATATTAACTACGACGCCAAAAAAGTAATTTTTTTTAATCACAACCAATCACTCTTTTTAAGCCTAAGATTTTAAAAAAAACATTGTTTCCAAGGTCACAATTTGTTTGACGTTTGCAATAACTCGATTTTGTTAGGGACAGAAAACGTATGGTACATAATTTCATAACGCTACAGCTCATTCATAACGCCAGAGCTTACCAATATATAAAGCCGTTGTTACTCGCAAATAATGTAGCTTTCGATTTGTGAAAGAATTTTTAAATTCCATTCGATATTTATTGCGTGAAAGAGTAAGGACCATCCATACAAACTTTCGCATTTATAATATTAGTAAGATAATTATTGTATTTTTCCTTTGGAGGGGTAAAGACATACGTTCACCGTTTGTCTCATTTTCGACTGTTGACATTTAATCTATATGAAAGAGGGACAGCATTATATGTTTAAGAACAAAAGCAAAACAATCAGCGTATTGATATTTGACGTTTTTGAATTTTCGGAATTCATTCACTACTCAATATTATACTTATCACAATATTCTTGCAGCTCTTTAAAATATGAGAATTCGTTCCATACAAAACGTACGAGGAAAAGAATTTTCTTCATATTTTGTTTATGTTTTTCCGATGTTTTAATAGCTATTCTATGATATTTGATTTGTTTTTCGAATTTGCTAGTCGAAGCGGAGACAAATCCAACAAATCAAATATCATTCTCGTTCTCGAGTTATAAATGGTGTAACTAACCTGACTTTGTTTTATATATTAAGATATTACAAAATGCTTTCTGTTCTACATAATGCTTAAAAATTAATATTATTTTCAATACCCAGATTTTCCAGCCAAGGCAACTGGCTACCTAAAGAATCCTACCTTATTTTTCACAAAGAAGAGATCGAGATGAATGTAGAGATAGAATAATATAATAGTGATTACGATACGCCTACATACTTTATCCATTAGCAAAATTAATTTATTCTAAACCTACAAAAAGAGTATGAAAAATGAATTACTCTCTAGTGCGCTTTCTTTATTTCGCTCCAGAGAAGAATAGGAAAAGCTAATAAATTCATCCAGGCTTCTAAATCCTGAAAGCCACTGTTCTAATGTGATAAGGCAAATAGTCTAAGAAGGATCTTGCAGCTTCTCAGCGTGGACCCCTTATCAGCCTCCTCTAATTTATCTCCCTACTACATACTACTTAGAGATAGGTTGTTGTCAGGGGAAAGCAGAGGCGTAGCAGCAGGGCCGTAGCTTGGGGGGGCATTATGGGGCAATGGCCTACCTTAAAATACCTGTGCCCTACCTTAAGGAATATGTACCATCGACTATGATAATATACTAGTAAACAGTTTGTTTATAGTTTGATTTGATTGAAAAAAAACTACCTATTGGTGACATCTAACTAAACAGCTTCTGTTAAGAAATGAAGCTTTTTTTTAATCAGGTAAAACGTTTCTCTACTCCTGACAAAGATGTCAGGCATAATTATAGTTTAGGTTCTTTGACATAGATGTCAGGAGCAGCTACATTTGCCCCCTTCCAACGGACCTATAATATTATGTTTATAACTAGAAGGATTTCTGTTAATTCCGTCTCTTCTCCGTTAGTTTGCTTTAAAAAGAAAACATATATCATCGGTCCGTTGGGGGATTTCAGAGAATTGTTGTGTATTCTGTTGGTTACAATAAAAACTATCTTTGATCTACTTTGGAGTTATTGTTGAAGTTATGAACTAAAAACTTACACAAACCAAACTTAAACAGCTTCAATCATACTAATTCTTTATTCTGCTTACGGGGAATTCCCAAACAGTTTGGGGATGTTATTAAACGGTTAAGTTTAAGTTAAGTTTGCTCCTTGTATCGACGACGTCACGTCCAACGCGGTATAAACTACGAATCGTTTTTTTTGACGGATAACAATTAGAAAAAATATTTTGCGTAAAATTTTTAACTGTCATTTATTGGTACGCATAATCAAGGTATACTCAACAGGAAAATTGAAGTAGATTTCGTGATTTGAATTTGTCTTTGGTGTTGATTGGTTAGTGTAGTGTAGTAAGGATAGTGTTTCGTGAATTATAATACGTGCCCGTGATTTTGTGATGGATATACGAGCTTTTTTTGGCAAAAAATGTAATATCGAAGAGGAAATTGACAACGAAAAACCTGATTCCTCAAAACAGATGGAAGGACAATGTACAACTACTCCTAATCCTATGGGAGAGGGTTTGGTGAAATACGATAGCTATGGTATGTATGTATATATACATGTACGATGAAAATCGATTCACCAGCTCAGATCAAGTTACATTTTTACTTGCGTCCTACCTGTAATAACCGCTGCCCTATCTTAAACTCTACTCTGGCTACGGCCCTGCACAGCAGTTGACAGTCTGAAGGCCTGACAGTTGGTCAGTGAGGCAATTGGACCGTTAGACAGTTAATCAATTTGGATGTCCTAAGATGAAATGAAGATCAGAGGAGAAAAACATGGAATGTCAATGTTGAAATCCGAAATTAGAGAAATAATGCCATTTGAAGGAAATTCTGTGCATACTTTACACTGCAAAAATGATTTAGCAACAACTTTAGCAGCACAAAAACTATGTTTTTTTGTGACAGGCAAGAATTATAAGCGTCCACGCGCAGTTTTTCAAAAATAGACATTTATTTCTTACGAAAAAGCATTAGCAACGATAAAATACTGGCTTATTGAGCGCTTTCATAATTCCCACGGCGAAGGCACTATAATAACACAAAAAAGGTAATAAACGTAAATTCCTTATTACAATAACTGCAGCTCTTTCTTACACTAATTAATAGTGAGACAAACAATCTGACGAACGTATGTCTGATGCTCCAAAAGGAAAAATAAATCATTTTCTTGCAGGGAGATCCCTTACTCGTTTCAAAGAAATGAGATGTCATGTGCCATTGCCGTCGCTGTGCCGTTACCGTGGGAATTTTAAAAGCAGCATTTCAGTTTTGATTGACGTTAATTTTTCTTTGACAATTCTTGTTTTTCCCTTGTGGTCTTCAAATATTAAGTATGTAGGAGTCACAAAATAGTGTAGCTAATCATGAACACAATTATTTTAACTTGCTTTTTATCAAAGAAGAAAGATTCAAATTACAGTATTTATTTGCATATTTAACCTTGTTTTCGAAATGTAATTCGTATGCTATACTTATTAGGCAAATAATTGTAATATCGGATGTTTCACTACCCCAAAAAAAATCTCGATTCGGATTCTTAGTTTTCTCTGTACAGTAAATATAATGAAACAGAAAAGTGGGAAGACCCAGACTGAGATGGGATGACGAGGTAAGAGGGGATGCAGCACAGCTTCTCCAAGTATCAAACTGAAAATCAGCTGCTGAGGACAGGAGGAGTTGGAGGCGACTGTTGCAGGAGGCCAAAGCTCGATATGGGCTGTAGTGCCATCGAAGCAGAAGAAGAATAAAAATAATAATTAAGAAATTCATGTGAGCATCATATATTATTTTATCAAAAATGTTACTAAATACACAATACAATGACAATTTATAAACTAAAACACTTTTATTTATTTATTTTAGTGAGTTTTAACCATTTTTTAACACTGGGGTGAGAACGTACGGTTACAAAAACACAGTTAATAACATACTTCAAAGAAGAAAAATAATATAACGGAAATAAAATAGCAGAAGAGAATACAAGCAAGCAGAAAACATTACAATAAAATTTAGGTGGTTTTGTTTAAAAAATATTATCAATCAAACCAAAAGTAACTGAATTGATCAAGTCCTCACATCACACCAATATGTCACCTACCAAAATGTGACTAGGATTAGCTGGAAAGAAAGTATCAAAAAACCTATGGGTATCGGAATCTGAACCCTCTCAGGTTTGAGTGGGTGAGATGTTGCTTCTGATTGCTGAAAGAGGGGTCTCACTATACTTGTTAATTGACGGATTTCCTAATCTACCCCTACTCCTCCCTCCTTACGGTTCTTCGCTGTGTGGAGAGCTGCAGACGCCGACGAATGCCAGTTAGGCTTGGTCACTCCAGTGCATTGGTGACTTTCCTCTGCTTCTTCTGCCTTCCACTTTGGCAGTGACCCAGTGTCTCCAAGTTTGAGTCCTCAATTTGGCGAGCAAGTGTCCAAAGTATCTTAGAATACGTTGTAAGCAGATAGTTGAAAGTCTTTTGCGGATGCCTAGCTCTTTCATTTGTGCGTCTAGCTGTCCATAGAAACCTGAGAATTTTTCTTCAGCCTCACATTTCGAGGACGTCCATTGGTTACGCCAATACACATACCTACATATACACACACCTACATAGCACGCATACATACTGTTACTGCTTGGGATTGGTATTAATATTGTTGCAAATCCTGTCCTACCTTGTTCCAAAATCCGCACCTAAAAATATTATCACCACGTGCTCCAGTCTGCAATTAACCGCCCGCGCCGCAACATACATACCCTATAGCCATTGTACTCCCGCTACCTGTAAATCGACATTAACATAATTCCGCCGTGTTATCTATAAATAAACGAAACGCACGCCTATTGCTGTTTCTGTGCCTATTGGATGGGGAGAAAGCAGACAAAATTGCCAGCATACAAGTTCTTTATCCTGTTCGGTGAGTCCTTTCCTTTCTATGCAGCATATGTTTTTCTCATTTCAATCAGTAACAGTAACACAAAATTCAAGGTCCTTCGTCAGTCAATCTTCACACATATCAAATCCACTCTACACACACTATCTCATTCATCCATCTTTGCTTTATTTATTACTTTACCAATCATTTAATTAAGCAATACGAAACTAACAAAATCCCCATCAATTCAAATTATAAATAGTACGAGTAGAATAAATACCTTACGGATATATAAGAATAGATATTTTTAAGTGTTTTGACATTCTAAATTTAAAACAAATATATGCCAAGAATATTCTTATATATCATTTTAAAAACAGAAAATATCCTAATGAAACTCGGATACATGACACAAGAGCCTCAAAAGAGGATATACGATATGTTCCAAAATTCAAGGCAAGTTTTGTCTAAAGAAACCACTTATATTTATTTATTTATTTATTTATTACACGCCCTAGTGGGCTTTTATTATAATTTTTTTACAAAATATTTGTATCAAAGTAAAAACTTAAAAATTTAAACAATAAAGAAAAATATAAAGATAATGACAAAGAACGTTGAAACAAAACACAAAACAAAATACATAGATAAAAATGTAAACAGAAACTAATAATCCTCACAATTGAATTTAAAAGATTCTACAAAACAAAATAGTAGCAGCATAGAAGTTATTTGGTAGTACGAGTATGTACCTACCAAATAACTTCTATTCTATGGTCTACTTGTGTCTTAAAGAATAAAAGTGATAAAATAAACAACATTTATACTAATTAGTTTTGAGATGAAATATATCGCCCAGATCAGAATATTTATTTCCGAGACTGTGAAGTCTCGGAATCGGAGAATTTTGATAAGCTAGTGTCCTGGTGTTATTGAAGTAAAAGGGTAATAAATGTCGGCATGATTTTTTACGAACATGGATATTGATAAATTGAAGTAATTCAGGACAGTCAATGTAATGCAGTATTTTATGTAATAGTATTAAATCTGTGCTTATTCTTCTTTCTGAAAGTTTCAATAGTGAAATTTTATCCAGGAGGTAATTGTAATCAATGTTTTGTATAGGAATATGCAATTTAAAGTTTATAAACCTAAGAAACTTACGTTGAATTTTTTCAATGTTATCTGAATGAATATTGTAAAAGGGAGACCATAACGTAGAGTTATACTCAAGTTGGCATCTGACAAGGGTTTTATATAACATGATAAATGTACCCAAATAATTGAAATCTTTTGCAGCTCTCAACACAAAACCAAGAGTCTTAAGAGCCTTATTGATAATATTATTAATATGACATACAAAGGTGAGTTTACTGTCGAATATAATGCCTAGATCAATAATTTCACTAACACAATTTAAATTTTCATCATTTAATGAATACTGAAAAAATATAGGATTATTTATTTTGGAAAAACAAATGAACTGATATTTATTTATGTTCAATGCTAGTTTGTTGACAGTGCACCATTCAAAAAGATATCTCAAGTTAGTTTGTAGTGTAATGCAATCATTAATGTGGTTAATCTCTTTATATAGTTTCATGTCATCTGCAAACAGTAGAACGTTTATATCAGTAAATACATCAACAATATCATTTATGAATATTAAAAACAAAATGGGCCCTAAATGAGAGCCTTGTGGCACTCCACTTGTCGCCATAAATTCGTATGAATTTGTGCCATTTATTTTTATACTAATACTTCTTTTGAACAAATAACTAGCAAACCAATTTAGTAAATTACCGTAAATTCCAAGTTTTTCTAATTTATTCATTAATATTTTGAGACACACCTTGTCAAATGCCTTGCTGAAGTCAGTTTTTACTGAATCTACCTGGCATCTGTTTGCTAAGGATTTAGATATAAAGTTTTCATATATTAGTAAATTAGTTAATGTTGATTTATTTGAACAAAAGCCATGTTGGTGGGGAGTTATAATTTTGTTTATGTACGTAGATATTTTATCGAGTACAATTTTTTCAAAAAGTTTAGGTATCGATGACTGGATACATATTGGTCTGTAATTTGTAACATCCGTTTTGTCTCCCTTTTTAAAAATAGGTGTAAGAAAACTATGTTTCCATATATTAGGGAAACAACCTGTCTTTAATGATTGGTTAAAAATTAGACAAAGAGGAACAGATAAGCTGTTTAGACATTCTTTAATTAACACAGGTGGAATGTTGTCAGGTCCAGCACTTTTTCTAGCATCTAACAAATTGACATGCTTTTTAATATCATTAATTTCAATGTGTATTTCAGATATGTTCAGACTAAGATTAGTCGAGAATTTGGGAATTTCAGTATCAGGTATATCCTTTTCATAGACAGACTTAAAATAACCAGCGAATAAATTTACAATGTTTTGAACACTACATCCAATTTTTCCATTGAAATTCATAGAAGTTGGAATACCCGAATTATTATTTTTTTGTGAATTAGTGTAGTTCCAAAATTGTTTAATGTTCACATGAATATCATTTTCAATTTTTTCAATGAAATTTTTATAGCACATTTTAGACATTTTACAACACTCCTTTCTTAATAATTGAAATTCATTATAATCACTTGACAATCTCGATCATATTATATCTGGCAACTAAACTTTACAACATCCTTCCTCCAATTTTGAAAAAGATAGAAAAGATAAATAAGTTTAAAAAAAAAATCAAAACATGGGTGAAAGAAATTAATGCAGACATACCAGAGAATGTATTAAAAACATCATAGAAACTAAATAACGGAAAATCAAAGAAATCTACCAGTCCGCCTCAGCACAGGACCACCTAGTGAGGAGGACTAAGAACAAACACATGATATATCTTGTAATTCTCATCAAACCTGTAATTAAATAGTCACTAATAAAAAATATAAGATATATGCATAATCATAATTACTATAAAACAAACGACAAAAGAAAGATAGATTTTTTATGGAAGGATCCGCAAATATTGGATTGGCATCGTTGACTTCCAAGACTTTCTTCCTCGGGAGACTCCGACAAGACGCTTCCTACAACATATACTCAACAAGAAGGGAATATCGAGGTACCGACACCGAGTGAGCTTCCATCCGCGACCAGCCAGCAAGAAGACAAATGGCAGATCCGATAGGAATTCAGGGTCCTTCGGCTTCCCCCAAGGGTTCCCGGTGTTGATAGAAAATTGTATAATATTGAAGCCTCTACCTCATGCTTGTCTCTAGCTCTGCGGGAATATTCCTTTTCACAGCCCTTCTTACAGTAAATAAAAATTATCTACACGCCACTGGGTTTCAAGGGTGTTTTCGAAATCCGAGGCACTAGGTAAGGTAATAATTGAAATTTACTAAATATTCCGTGTTCTTGTTTTATTTAGGATCGGTCTAAACTGGAGTGACTATGATTTACTTCGATAAATAGAGACGTACCAAGTTGTCTGAGGACCATAGCGTAATGGTTAAAGTGCTGACTCTAGGCAAGAAATGTTTTTAAATGTGATTTTATCAAAAATTATGAAATTTTCTTCGCCCTACAACAAGAAGGATGAAAACTTAAGTCGTTTTAGCCATTCCTTAATTATTCAGATTTAATTTTTGTTGGCCACCGTGGTCTAAGGGTAAGGCTATCGACTCGCAATCCGGAGGTCGCGTGCGGCATCCGGTGCGCAAGTAAATTTTATTTGATTAATCTTTTTTTTTTACTTTAATACCACACAAGAGTCCCAACTGCTCTCGTCTGGAGCCAGTGGGACTATGGCATCCCCGATTGGGGTATGTTGTGAGGCTGAAGGTAGTGGGGAGGGGAAGTAAATAGGGAGGAGGACGGTGGGGAAGTACTTGGTTATTCAGATCTGATCACCAAACACAGCTAAAGCCATTTTAAGCAACTTTTCAATTCTGAATGGTGGTCTTACACCAAGGCGATACTGAGAGTATTTTCCGCTCTGAAACGTGCCGAAGAAAAAAATAATAAACGGGTAGGTTTTTAGTTTTAACCCAAGTTCTGTTGGTCTTGTTACGCATCTTAGTTACGGGGAGAGTTTATTCCAAGCCTTAGGCCCAGATACTCCGAAAGCATGATCTCCAAACATTATTTGGCTTGCGCTTAAGTTCTATTAGTCCGCCTGTAGCCGATGATATTGCTAATCTAAGGAATGACTGCCTTGGATCAGTGTTTTCTGAGACGCATAGTTCAGATATGTAAGGTGGGCCATTTCATTGATTTAAACAACATACATCACAATTTGTACTGTATTCTTTGATTTGGTGTTACCGGTAATACCGGTAGAACAAGGAAAGCATTCCCACCCGACGCCTGTGCTCTACATAAAGATTAAAATCCGTCTGTTAATGTGGGACAATCTATCAAACGGACCGCCCGTTTTTGCACAGAGTCAAGGGTATTTTTCAGGTATTTTGGAGATCCATACCAGAGGTGGCTGCCAAATTCAACCGTGGGACGCACTTGTGATTTGTACAGCTGTGCATTATTAAAGTATCTGCGGGCCCTGTTCAGTACGTCAGGTTTTTGGGAGGCTAACTTTACTCTGGCTTCGATGGAGCCCCCATATAGCCTATTAATTACATTCGATTTAATGAATATAGAATTGTTTGGCTGTTTAAATTCTCTGCCTCTCCCTTCCGGGAAATGGCGGTGTGATAAATAGTTAGTTAGTTAGTCTTGTTAAATTGCCTATTTAGATTTTAAAAAACTCCTAGCTAAAAAAGGAAGAAGAGAGTAAGTGTATTTATATTTCATGCTAGCTGACCCGGCGCACTTTGTACCGCCTCAGAATCAATAACTGTTGTGTTAACTTATAAGCTGAATTAAAATCATTTTGTTATTACGTTAAAAATTACACAATGAAGCAATTGTCGATGCGCAACTTCCGTGTTTTGTTTTTGTCAAAATTAGATATGGCGTTGTGTACGGATTTATATTTTTTGTGATTTTTTTTTACTTTTCCACTTACTTACGGGAAATGCATTTCATTTTCTGTGAGGGGAATTTATTATAATTATTGTATTTTTCGTTTCGAGACCGTTTATCCCATTTTCGACTGTTGACATTTAGTGTGAAAGACAGAGGGTCAGCATTATATGTTTAAGAACAAAAGCAAAACAATCAGCGCATTGACATTTGACGTTTTTGAATTTTTGGAATTCACTCACTACTTAATATTATACTTATCACAATATTCCTGCAGCTCTTTCAAAATATGGAAATTCATTCCATACAAAATGTATGAAAAAAAAACTTTTTTTCGTAACTTTTTTGTGTGAATTTTTCCGATATTTTAATAGCTATTCTTCTTTTCGGGCGGATACAAATCCAACAAATCATAGATCATAAAAATCGGTCCAGCCGTTCTCGATTTATAAATGGTGTAACTAACCTGGTGTTTTAAATATTAAGATTGTGTATACACGTATTGTATTTATTGTATGCTTTGCAGAGGTTTTCATTTTGCGCCGTGAAAACATTTGTCCACCGCCCGCGTAGCACCGGTGTAAACACAATTGCCTATACGCCAGGCGCAACGGATGAAGGAAGCCATTTACAGGAAATGTTCCCAGTTCACATCTCCTGAAAACATTTTCCACTAAACCGGGAGGCCCGACATACTACCTGGCTGGAACTTAACTTGATTTCTATAGCGAGGGATGCAGCACAGGTATCAAAATATTTATTTATTTATTTATTTACGCCTTGAGTATAATATATATAGTCTTTGTGTAGGAGAGTTTACAAAATAATTATTAGTAGAATTGGTAACAAAGTATAGAGCATTTGATCGGGTATCGCGTGTAAGTATTCGCAAATTAATTATGCTTGTTAAATCGAGGCATCCAGTCTGCCATTCGATATATTTAAAATGCAAACTAAATCGCTCACTATGCGCCTTGATGTTAAATCGCTTATGTTTATTAATTCCATTAGACATACACAATTAAGTTCTTCAATCGGCATTCTGAGTTTACAATTAATAAATCTTAAAAACTTATGCTGTACTCTTTCAATTTTTTGTTGATGAGTCTTATATAATGGAGCCCAGATGGTTGAATTATATTCTGAATTACTTCTCACCAACACTGTGTATAGCAATTTAAAGGAATTAGTTGATTTAAATTCCTTAACCATCCTCAGAATGAACTCCAGACATTTCACGGCCTTGTTAGTTATTTCATGTACGTGAGGAACAAAAGTTAATTTATATGAAAGTTAATTATACAGGGTGTCTGGGGGTAAAGTGCATAACCAGGTGATTCTACATATAAGTAAATAAACAAAAAAAATAACAAAACAAAAAACGACTTCAAAAAATGCACTAAAAAGTAAAAAAATAATTTCGTACGATTGTTATTTTTGGAGTCAGCCAAGGTAACTACAAACATAGGTAGTTATAGGTGAGATGTGGAGATCTTGGCTAACACCGACTCCAAAAATAACAATCGTTTGAAATTATTTTTTTACTTTTTAGTGCATTTTTTGAAGTTGTTTTTTGGTTGGTAAAAAAATAATTATTTTTAGTGACGAGCGTGCGTAAAGAAGTTTTACTTCAAAAAAGAATCATCGAAATCTGTTGGCGTAATATTGAGTTATTCGTCCATTTGTCGCGCACATACTTATTGCAAATTTAAGACATATATGGTTTCCTAATGGATCCCATTGTCAGAACTGGACCAAATTAAAATGAAAGGGAAGCACCAGCTTTCTAATAAAAAAAGAATCTTAAATATCGGTTCACCCAATCGAAAGTTCTGAGGTAACAAACATAAAAAAAAAAATAAAAAAAAATACCGTTCAATTGATAACCTCCTCCTTTTCGAAGTCAGTTTGTGGTAAAAAGATAAAATTAGACCGGCGCGGCGTGTGCGGGAAGCATTAATATTACCAAGCAATTTTGGTTGTAACAATCGCGCCCGGCAAGCTAAAAGAAACTTTATCGAGTAACTTTTACCTTACGCTGAAGACTTTTAGTAGGTATATCTTTTTGTATGGGAAAAAAGTTGGAATTTCTGAAAAAGTTATTAATCTTTTTTACTCCTACCATAATGTAAAATCATCTACCTAAGTTAATGCACTTTACCACCGGACACCCTGTATAATTTTCGCCATGCTACATCCCAGGAAGGGATTTAGTCCACAATTTGTCTCCAGTACTCAGTTTCTCATCCGTCTCCAATATTCTTCCGAGCGGTCTATCGCATCTTTGCTAACCTGCCCCTGGGTCACTCCGGGGAAACCGACTTGGTTAAGATTTTTTATCCTAACATCTTGCAGTCTTTCAACATGTTCAGAGAGTCCTTGCCCATCTCAGCAATCTTTGTAACCAGAATGTTAATAAACCCTCGGGCAAATTTTTTTTGCTTTTGGGAAAGACTTAGGTCACCCCAAGTGGTTCGCTACCTTAGGTGACTTAGCAGAGAAGCCCTTTTCAAGAGTTGAAGTTTGTCTAGGTGTCAACGGTGGATGTGTCTACCCATCTTCTGCGCGATGGGCCGGATCGAAAGAGACTGGTTGAAGGATGACTTTTGAGCTCTCCAGCCGGACTCTCTCGATTCATCCCCTTACACCGCAGTTGGAGGGATGGAATCATACGTGCGTCTCTCCTGGACACCCTGAATCGCAGATTCCCACCCCTTATACCTTTTCCTTTCGAGAACCCCTTCACCTCGAATTCCTTAAAAAGCATTCACTAAGATGACATTAGCCCTGAAGGAAATTATTTTCTACAGGGCATTCTAGTTGAAGCTGATGTAAAAAAAGGAAAGGTTGATATGTTAGAATGGAAGTGATAGAATATTTTGCATAATAAATATTTCATATTGGGTACCAAGGGCGTAGCTACAGCATTTACATGGGAGAGTTCGACCCTAAAGTCTCGATTACATTGAGCGAGTTTGCAAGCTACTATCTACTAAGTTTAAAGCGGGTGATTCGGCGAGTGAGACTCTCAAAATGACACACAAAACTGTCCACTCGCTCAGTAGCGTAGGAAATTGAGCTCGTAGGTCGCTGCTAGCGCCACAGCTACCCAGTAGCGAGAATAACGACGCCTGCGTGAACTAATTCTGTCAAATGTTTGACAGTCAAAATCAGCTGTTTGTTGGCCGCCATTTTGAGCGCATTAAATAACCAATCACGGGTAAGCGAGAAGCAAGTAAAGTTGACGACCTTTCAACTTTTTTCGTAGATTGTCAACAATCTGCTAGTTAGTAAGAAATACGATTACACTGAGCAAGTTTACTAACCGATAGTGAATTTCCCAGATAGTAGCTTGTAAACTCGCCCAATATCATCGAAGCTTTATTGGGGGTGAGAATTCCTAAATAAAAATATTTACATTATTTACCGATAGTGAATAACTTGGTATTTGAGGCAATATTTTCTCCACACTTCTTTCAGCATTTGAGAATTGAAAGGAGAATGAAAGTGGGAGATTGAAGTTGTCTAGTACCTTGGTAAAGTAGCGGTGAAGTCCGCGTACTACAGGCAGTACTGCAGAGATGAAGTCGGTGGCGTACCTTGAAGTGAAGTGGAAACCGCACGTGAAGTGCTAGGTGTACGACGTGGAATAGGAAAATCTAACGCAACGTATTTTACTAATAAATGTAATGGGTTGATTTAAATAAGTTTTTGATAATATTGTTAATTTTTAAATTTCAATTTTGTGATTGAAAAAATTAAGTAAAAATACGTAGGTCTCAATGGCCGAGTTGGTTAAGGTGTTTGTCCCGATAAGACAGGAGATACGGGGTTTGATTCCAAGTTGCAACAATTACCTTTTTATTTTTCTGTGTCTTGATCTGTATCATGTTTCGTTTGGGTTTATTATTGTCATCTTCTTCTTCAATGATACATTACATTGATGAGTATAACCTTCAAAAGTTATTAACCCTGCGCCGTCGCGTCTTTTTTATAACGCGAGGTGTCGCGCGGGGTCCCTGAGGACCCCAAAAAAAAAAGTATTTAATTGCTGTTATAACTTACATTTTACGTGTTATTTTAACTGATTACAGTTGATAATGATGTCAGTAAAAAGTCAATAATGGAAATAAAAAGAAATTACAGACTTTTAATTATTAAAAAAAAAAATCAACAAAATACAATGAAAAAACATATAAACTTGGTTTTTCATTGAATTTTGTTGATTTTTTTTAGCCTCACGCCGAAACACAAGTCTGTATCTCACATCGCACATGCGCAGACTGAATGTTGGCGGTGCTAGCGTCAAGTATAGTCCCTTTTAGGAAGCTACCTAAAGTAAGGAATCAGTGGGAACATTTAAAATGTACATAATTAGCTTTCCTGTAAAACCTGGGCTTTTAAAGACCCCACGCGAGGGGTCGAGGGTTAAGAAAGGTATTCCAATGAAATTTTATAATTTTTACAGTTTCTTACAAAAAAACAACAATATCAGTAGATACCATAATTATTTTTCGACATAATTCACTGTATTTTCTCGAAAAAAATTCCAATATTGATGGTATCCAATTTGGGAGGCGTGAATGGGTACCGCCGCCGCGGGAACCATTTATTGGAGAACCCAACCATAGGTCACCCCAATTGGCTTGCTATGTTTGGTGACTTAGCGGGCCCGGGTTCATGGAGTGAGGTTTTTCTATGTCTTTGCGGCGAACACGTTTGCCCACCCACTGCTTGGTGCGTCGAATCGGGAAAGACTGGTTGAGGTAGACCTAACCTACCCTTAAAAATTGAAAACAACAATCTGCAAATCGTCATCCAGGAAAAATATCTTGGGCTGTGCATCGATCGGCATTTGACATTTAAACAGCATAATATATAAGGTATTAAAGACAAAATCGTCCCCTTAATTGGCGTATTTAGCAGGCTATCAAATATGTTGCCAAATAAATTTTAAAAAGGTTTGTATTATAGTCTCGTACACTCACATTTAAATTATTTTATTGAAATCTGTGGAAACGCATGTGAAACACACATTAATGAATTACAGGTAACAAGGTAATCAAAAAACTGTTTCACTACAAGCCCAGAACATCAACAAAAAATGATATATGAAAACAAAACTATTAACATTAGGAAAACTACATGAATACAATACATGTCTCCTTAAACACAAAATAAACAATAAACTCGTACATACAAACACAGAATTCATTAAAACTTCCCAAGTACACAAACACTTTACACGACAACTAGATAACATACATTTAAACACCATCCACACTAACTATGGTAAACAATCCATTGGTTACGAGGGGGGCAACTTATATAATTCCCGAAAACATTACAAACGAAAAAACGCTGGCCAAATTAAAAAAAAAAAAAACAAAAACTGTTCTTGATAAACAAAGTAATGAAATAAAATAGCCCTGTATTGAAATATTTTGTGTAGTTTAATGTGTTTCATTATTTCTAGTAAATGAGTGAAAATGTAATTTTCTTTTTACTTCACGTTCAGTGAACATTAATTTTAATCAGTGAAAGTGGTAATCATAAATCATATCAAACAATGTATAAAGATTTTATTATTTATTGGTAATTCTATATTTGAAATGTGTATATCTTTTGTTTAAATTTTTATATCCATATATGATGATACCCCCCATAAACACAAGCCCTGCTTATTTATGTGGATAAATCAAACACACATATTGAGTAATTAATTATTGTAAACAATTTATTCTAATTTAGGATCTTTTTGTGAATAAACAAAAAAATATATTTGTTTAAATATATATTTTTTTTTTTATATCACAAGTTTACTAACGATGTTCTTTCGTAAGCTAAATTTCCGGCGTCTCTCTAATTTGTCAAACAAAAATAAAAATATTCGTTTTTGAAGTAAAAACTTCTTTAGCACTGTTGTAATTTAAAACTCGATGAAACGAAAAATAGTGACTAAAAATAGACATGAAATAGAGACAAATACAAACATCCATAGGATTTAGCCTGCTATAGAATAAGATTGTATAACCAGTCTCCTCTTTGTGCGGAGCTTCATAGCCTCCCCACTCTTTGTCTACTTTAGTTTTCTGAAAGATTCACTTCTACTGCGTGTGAATTGCATATTCTGTTTTTTAATACGTTTAGCTTCACAAATCCTGCAATTATAATATCCCGTGATTTTGCATGGGTCTGCGCTAGTTACTTGATAATTATTACGAAATCAACTCCACTCAGAAATTTTAATTCACTTTAATGACATACACCATTTTCATTAGAACTACCTGCTTCAATATTGGAATATATTCCACTGCACAAAATAATCCCTAGAGTGTAATTAATACCGATTGAAATAAAACGTGTATCGCCAATTTGTATAAGTCCTTTTGACTATCAGTCCCAGTCAGGCCAGCGAAATTAATTACAGGTTCAAGAAAGAGTTTAAAAAGCCGTTTTCAATTTTACTAGAAGTAATAAATTTATTTGTTCAATTTGTTGTATGCGCCCAAATCCCAAATGCGCTTTTGAAATGATTAAATGATTTGCTCCTGCAAACAGTTGGAATAAGTTTCGGCTGGAGCGTTTTTGGCCACATATTGGGCAATTGGCAAAGACCGGTGAGCGCCCGCTTGCCAGAATGTGGCCAAATTTAAGAGATATTTGAAAACATTTTTTTGATTTCTTTCATCTATCATAATGCTTACTTAGTAGCTTCACAGTGTAGCAAGAGATGTCTCGCATCTTTTTGTAATTATTTGTTTTGACATTCCGCGAACTGAAATTATTAAATTTTTTTTCTTAAAAATCATTGACCTTGTGTTTACACATAAAAATATGCATGTTCGAAACTAAATTTATATCAGTGAAGATCAACTAAGCCATAAAAAACATACAGAAGTCGTAATTTTTAATGTTCTCCAAATAGGTACTCCGGTAATTTTAAAGTAAATTTAATTTTTTAAGCATTCAACAGTCTTACCCTTGAAAATAAAATGGAAGAAAACATAAATAAATTCGTACTCAAAATTACAAAATTGATTAAAGAATAAAAAAGACAATATTACCAAAATTTCATAATAAAATAAAACGAAAACACATACACGCAACACACAAAACCAATATAAAACACACATCAATCACAAACACACAACACATAATATATACCGATTTTAATTTTATTTAGGTAAGAAAATAATTAATTTTACCTATAATTTTACCATCATTATAAATTTTTATTTTTAGTTTAATTTTAGCTTACGTTTTTTTGTTTGTTTATGCAGCATTATTTTTATATTATGTTTAATGTATTATGTATACATTTTAGTTTTATAAAATGGAGGCCTCAGCAGAGGTGAGCTACCCAGTGAGGCCGACATTGCTGAATTGTATTTGAAATGTAAGATATTATATCAAATAACTAAAATAAAATAAATAAATAATACTGCAGATTATCGCTTTAGTGGAACATCAAAAGATGCGGTTTGGTCTCCAAAAGCCGAATTTACATAACACTTTTCGAAACCACAGCAGGCCAATTAAATAAAGAAAAAAATTCGATATTTTCAAATGTATTAATTTCACTAAAACTGAGGAAAACTTAAGCTTACTTCAGGCATACAGACAAGCCCAAAACACATTTCTATATATTAATATTTTCAGTGGCACGTGGTACGGTGCGGTTAGGCGGGAACGCTACAGAAATGGTGTGGCCTATGTGCATTTGCAATAAAGCGGTTCGGTAACGGCGTTGGTTTTTGCACACTATGCTTCGGCAGCTACGTAAAATGGACGAGGGTGCTTCCACTAACGAAGCTACAGTCTATTGAAGAGGGTTAGTTTTTAACTGACTTAATTTGTTACAGGTTCATTTCGGATCCTTTTGTTGCGTCTTTTTAAAACGACTTCCAAAAGGCAGGTTATCAATTCGACGGTATTTTTTTTTGTTACCTCAGAAGTTTTGATTGGGTGAACCGATATTAATGATTCTTTTTTTATTAGATAGCTGGTGCTTTCCGTGTGGTCCTATTTTAATTTGGTCCAGTTTTGACAAAGGGATCCATGAGAAAACCACATATGACTTAAATTTTGCAATAAGTATGTGCGCGACAAATGGACGAATAACTCAATATTACGCCAACAGATTTCTATGATTTTTTTAAAAGTAAAACTTCTTTACGCACGCTCGTCACTAAAAATCAAAAAATAAACAAAAATTTTAACAAAACAAAAAATGACTTCAAAAATGCACTAAAAAGTAAAAAAAAAAATTTGTACGATTGTTATTTTTGGAGTCGGTGTCAGCCAAGATCTCCACATCTCACCTTTAACTACCTATATGTGTTTACCTTGGCTTGTCAGCCAAGATCTCCACATCTCACCTTTAACTACCTATTTGTGTTTACCTTGGCTGACGCCGACTCCAAAAATAACAATCGTACGAAATTATTTTTTTACTTTTTAGTGCATTTTTGAAGTCGTTTTTTGTTTTGTTAATTTTACATTAATTCCACACAGGAGGCACTTAGGAAAATAATTTCCCTAAGGGCTTGTGTAATCTTTGGGGATTCTGTGTAGAAGGTCTTTTCACAGAAAGTAAGAATAGCAAGTTCTGGGAGGGAAAAATAGTGCGAAGGAATCTGACGTTCAATGCATCCAAGAGTGACGGATTTATGAATCCAGCCATCCCACTGCGGTGCAAGGCGATGGGTCGAAAGAGTCTTGCTGAAGAACATAAATTTTAAAATGCGACAAATTTCTGACCAAAATGTATTTTTTTCGTGAATTTGCTATTAAACTTCTAAGCTCATTTATTCAGATTGCTTCTACATTCAGTGAAAAAATTTATAAAATGTTTTCTTTAATTGCAAACTACACTAACATATAGCTTTCCTTTGGTATTGGCAACGCACTCCACAGGAACTAAGGCGCTTTTTAATTTTAAATATTTTTGTAATTACCAGACGTGTCGGATAAACACGTCAGTTATGTACGAGTATGCATATGCGTGATAGCAAATTAAATGTTTCAGATATTTTTGAAGAATATTGAATTGTTAGGTTAGGTTCGATTAATAAAATGTGATCACATTCTTGTGGGCGTACAACCAAAAAATTGTTAAAAATACTTTTGTTAAACATCTTCTTTTGACTTGTATTCTGAATAAATTGTCAATTTCTATTGATTTATATTAGTTTTTGGTAGACCACTTAAATCCCGCCTTTTATTTACTTTTTTATTTAAAAACTGTTGTAATTCCGGGGTTGTCTCAAACTATTAAAAAAAAAACTCCGGGGTCAACAAAATACTTTGAACTTTATTGTGATAGATTGACAATGAGCCCTTATATCTTATTTAACAGGCGGTTGGAATAATGTGGACCCCAACCTTGAGGTTCCCACCTTATTTATTATACACTGTCTCTATAATATCAACAACTAAATGCCATCTATGGGTAACCTGATAGACTACTATCTAGTGCCATCTGTTGGTGAACTCTGTAATGAGGTGCCACTACTGGCTTTTGACTCCAATTGTGATGAACCCTACCTAGCTGATTTACTTTTCTAAGCTTCTACCTCGTAGTTTAAATCTCGTAGCTCCTGTCTCGTAGCCACGCTCATAATTCTACCCTTATGTCCTACTGATCACACCACTAGGTATGATGGCCTGACTCAACCCTCCTTTCGGTTTATTTCTACCTCAGGCTCGTGATTTCTAAACCCCTATACCTTATAATCTAGCTAAACCTACCCTATCTTCTTAAATCCCTGCGATTTTCTCACAGTAATCAAGATTTAAGATTTTTGTTCACATTATTTCTATAATCTGCGTTGTGTAAATTTTTTGTTTTAGATTTTACATCTGTTTGCATACTTAATATGCACACATATGTAGAGAAGATAATGTATTACGTGTGGTAACCCATAGATTCTTTTAGAGAAAGGGTGAGAATTTTCCGATCAATTTATTTATTATTATTTTAGAATATTTAACCGAGTTTGATAAACTACCCCCGCCCTAAACCTTGTGTCTATTTGATTTCCATAGGAATTTAGTGTGTTTATTTAATTCTTCCTATCACCGCTGATACATCGATAACATAAACAACAGTTAATAAATTAAACATTTCAAGAAAGCAAACCTTACCTTAGGATGATCGAACTCGAAGGTCCAGTTTTCTCAATTGAAGTCCTTGTCTGCAACTTCTCCTAACATAATGTGTTTGTAGTCATAGTTAGTGCTATTGGTTAGTATTCGCAAAATTGTTGAAAGAGCAGGAATGGAGGGATATGGGGAGGGGATAATATGTTTGCTTAAAAAGTCGGCACCTCCGCTAACCAAGTGAAAACCGATGAACAACAATTTCAAACCGGATTCTCCCAAGTACGTTTGCTAAGCTTATCCTTAAGTCCGAGTTTTACTCTCTTCGACGAGCGTCTCTTGTTACGAAAGGGACTCTTCACGCCAGATGGGGGAATACCAAGTCTTCATGCCGTTTTTCTGCCTCACTCCGACTTCCATCTCCGCCGGATTGAATTTAACTCTACTGAGTCTAGAAGGGGTATTTCATGTCTTCCCTTATCATGCCTCTATCCGTTAAATGTGGCGTAAGCTTGTGACGGGCAGATCCTTCCTCCCACGTAACCGACCCAGCGTTACATTCCACCTCTGACTAGCTGACATAAAACTCACCTCGTGAACCTTATGTTTGCTTTCAGGTTCGACAAGACTCACGGTATGCAAATAACCTGTGGCTTTAATGCCGCGTCAGCGTACTGTCCGCATACGTCCTTCCTCTTCCCCGCATGCCCACCTCGACAATACCGCCACAAGATCAAAGCCGTCCGTTCGAGAAAGGTTGACACTTACATTTCCAGATGGCTCATACCTACATACAGAAGCCTTGAAGTTTACGTTCGAAGACAAGTTAGGATTCAGGACTGTATGAGTATTTGAACACCAGTGTTGTTTAAATGAGGTCACTAGCTCCTCGTGTGTTAGGTATTTAGGATAATGGGTATTTATGGGTTCTTGGATACCTACTTCCTATAAGAAAGATTTTAAAATGAGATAAATCAAGTCGTTTAGAATTGAGTGAATTTAAACGTCAATGTCGCCTTCACATATTGACCGCAGATTTCATCTCAAGCTATAATTGATAAACTTGTCCCTGACGTTAAGTTTTGTTTTGTTTATTCGTTAATGAATTTAGGTGACTGGGTCAATGGATGGCCTTGAACTCAAATCGTAATTTTGGTACACTATCGAAGGTCATACAACCATACCCTAATCGTGCTAGTGAAAAGAAACGATAGGTATTTGTCTTACAAATACGCTAAGATACCAAAATTGATTTAGTGATGCGTTTCTATCTAATTATGTGTTAAGTATTTGTTTAGCAACATTTCATTCTGTATGGGAGGTGTGACATGCGAATGCTAATAAATTGGTTAATTATTTATTTACCCTTACTTGGCGTTACGTCCATCAGTGTCAGGATATCCACAGGAACCTGTAAAAGCTTAAATATTGTAAGGACTCACCAAGCTCTAATGTCTTAATTTCAGCTCCACCGGGTTACTATCATCGGCGAGAAACTTATTAGAGCATCCGATCTACCTGTGTAACTTATCGCACTTTTATTTCGACTTCCCACTTTTAACGATTTAATCCTACAAGATCCGGAACTCATCTCCTTCCTTTCTCCTTTGAATAGATCTCTGATGTAAAAAATCCTCACGTTTTCCTTTAATATCTGCCGTTATTATTGAAGAAGAACGATCCTATCTAATTAATCCCGACAACCCTCACCTTCCTCCCCTTTCCTTCCATATTTGATTCCAATCTAAAGAGGGGAATCGATTCTTAATAATCGTTCGCTCGAATATTATTTTATTATGTGGTATATGACTATACCTATTTACTCTTTAATAAATTAATTTATTAATTTGAATTTCCTTTAAATTTGTATTATTCCACTTTATAAAAATATTTAAGTTTTATTTATTTTTTTCTCAATTTAAATTATATTTTTTTTTTCATAACAACTAAAGATTTTCTTTAAATTTGAATTATTCCACTTAAGGACAAAGCTAAAGTTTTATTTATGTTTCCAATTTGAACTAGAATCCCTTTGTAACGGATAACTAAATATTATTCGTCACTCAGATTACAACAAAACTGAAAGAACCCCTTCCACTTTATTTTATAACACTTTTGTTTAGCAGCAAATTAATCACTTGGATTATTCATTTAAACTTCGGCTAAGTATTTTCCAGATTTCGGATCAATTATTATTATTGCGTTGTCACCTAACGATAATTAATATCTCGTAATAAAATTTCCAACTTTCGACCTAAACGTAAATTTTTTATTTAATGAAACTTATTAGACTGTAATTTTCTTTATATAACCTCGGACAAAATAACTCTATTTTAACCTTCATAGAACAAATTTAAAGCAATTCAAACACACTATATTAAACTCCTCCCGCATTGAATTTGTAATTAATTAATTAATTATTAGATTTTATTGAATCGGAAATTATTACAAACACTGATTTTAGATTTATTATAAGATCATACACTCCGTTAAATTGCACGATTAACCCTATCCGGGCACTTCACTCCCTGTTTTATCAAAGCATAAAACTGATTGTAGACTCTATTTTACCACTGAGTTTTTTTTTATAAGTATAACTGACTTTATTTTTCCACTGTATTTTTAAAGTATAAAAACTGATTCTAGACTCTATTAATTAATTACCAGGGTAATTCTCACGACGTGCGCGACGTTTTAATCAACCTTCCCAGTTGTCGAAGGACCCTGAATCATCCCAAACATGCTAATTTATACCCATCACAGCTCCAAAAGGGCATAATCGTATATTCCTTGACGAGGAATTATAATCTGTAATCACTCGAAATTTTTTTGAAAACCCCATCTCGTTATTGTATGTTCCTACATAAGCTCTTTCGATTTTGCCTCTTCCTAAATCTCGGTTCGTCCCACAACTTTGTCTCGCTTTTCTAAGGTTTTTAGTCCCGGACTTAGTAAGCTGCCATCCAGTTTGCCCATTTTCCACATGTCTTCTGTCTTCATAATATGTTTTATAAACATGGTTTTAATCTTGTTTTTTTTTTTCAATTTTGAACATTCCCATAAGTGATCTGCTAAAACTGTGTTTTAATTGGCATAAATATTAGGGAAAACGTAGATTCTTCGGTCTCCTAGTTTTAAACGCTAGTTGTCCTGTATAAATTTCCACGAAAATTATTTCTTTTCCCCTAGTCTACGTAAGCAATTATGTCTCAGAACCGTATTTCCATTATTTATGTGGCATATTCAACTTTTCCATTTTCCCACCTAATTTTCCTTCAAGTAACGGTGTTTTAACAACTATTCTTAAATGATTTTCCCTTCGTTGTTAATAAGGAATCATATCCTGGTTCCGTATCTACTCTACTTATAACGTTTTGAGTTTTTCCCATTTCCTTATCTGAGTTTTCCGGTTATGTCGGTTTTCCGTTCTCTCCCCCCACTCCTAACCCAATGATCCCTTATTGAAATTTGACGTTTGCCTTTTTGCCGTGATTCCATCTCCCGCTAAAACCCTTTTTTCCTTTTTTGATATATTATTTATGGTGTTTTCCGGCCCACTAACTATTCCTATCCTGGGATATCTGTCAAGTTAACTACTTCGATCAAATTCCGCCCAATTTTCCATCTCTCTCTTGTTCAAAATCCCATAAACTGCAAGCCCTGACGTGTGTATACATTACGATTTCTACATACTTGGCGATAAATCCATTTTAATGTGTTTATAATAAAATTTTACGGAAATTCTATAATCTAAATACTAGGTAAGAGCAATGTTAATTTTTATGACCCTTTTTAATGGATAATGGGCCTTAAATAAACAAAAGGCATGTTCGAATATTCCTTGTTTATATCAACAATATACATGTGGGGTCGACAACCTTTTTTTACATCAATTGCCTCAGCAATTTGTTCTATCGTCTATAGTATTTTCTCATAGCAAATGACGTAAAAACGATCCCTTCCTTTGAATTAATCTAACGTAATATAACTAGAATAACCATCCTATTTCAAATATATAACGATATCTATTTAAACTCGTCTGAAAACGCAAAATTAAGTCGAAATCTTATATTGTTCAATAAATACTTCCGTTTAAATGTCCGTTTTTTTATTAGATTTTCTTTTCAAATCGTTTTCCCTGACCGTATTGCTTCATTTAAAAGTGACATTCCTAATTTCCATCGTTTTTCTTTCTTTTAAATATCAAACGTACGTTTTCCTCTGAATCTGGCCTCCTTTTGTTCTTCACGTTCTCGTTATGCAATTGAGTATCCCTACAGTAGCTTTTCCCACGTTTTCCAGGTCTTTTCTTTAATCTTCCGTTCATTATATTTCCTTGCTATTTTATTGCATCATTTTTTCAACATAATATGGATTTATTTGTTCGTTAACTGCGGTTGTCGATTCCTCTGTTGCACTCAATATTTACCTTTAAAATTAGGGTCATTGTACCAAATGCACCGAACGTGGGATTGTGTTTATCTTAAAGCGTATTGATCTCTCGGGTTGATGATGATTTTTACCCCATAAATCTCAGACTAATGGTCTAGTCCAAAGTCCATCTCTTTGTCTTGAAAAAAGGTAACCTCCCCCTTCTCTGATTGGTAGATCAATCTTAAGTGTTTATAATTGGATCCCTCTGTGTTCTATTTATCAAAACTTGACATTAATTTAATAATTATAGATCTCTGCAGTCTCCATGGCCCAATCAAACTTAATCAGCTAGATGTCGCTAGTGTGTTGATTTCGTTATAATTCTGAATTATTATTTATTCATTCGTAAGGTGGAAGCTACTATATTTTCGTATCCACTGCGATTCATCACAACTCTTACACTAATATCTAAGCTATTACAAAAACAATGCGCGGGTTCTGAACTTTGAAACAATGCTGATCATCAAATGGCCAAGTCATTCAATTGATTTTGAAATTGATATTAATTTCACTGTTGACCACTCTGACCCGTAAGCATGTTTACACGACAATATGACAATAGCAGTCAAGTACAATAAGCGCGTTTTCACGCTAACGCGTGTGTTCTCACAGAAGTCGTTGTAACTCTGTTATTGTTCTAGTGACAACCCTAAAACAAAAGTAGAAGATTCATATTAAATCAAGCTTCACATTTATGTTCAAAGTTGACCATAGAAGTACATAAAAAGACTTATTTTGTAGAAACCGTTTTCACCCGCCAAATCACCTACGCGCCGTTAGACATTATTAAATTTTAAATATTCTTTTATGAAATGGTAAAAGGTAGGTGACAAAATTGTTTTTTATACATTTGTATAATAGAATAAGTGTTATTTTTACACAATCTGTGATTTTAGTACCGTTTTCACATAAAAACATCACGTGAGTCATTTTTACAATTTTTTATGCTTGCTTTCTAAATTTTAATATTTATAAATGTTAATATTTATTTGTAATTTGAAACCTTATTTCATAACTTTTCAAAAACAGTTTTTAGTATTCAGCTGCGTTCAGAAATGTTTCATTTATAGAGCTTTAATTGTGAAGCGGAAATAACACAAAGTTTTTATAAATCTGACAGTTCGTTTAATACAAAAAAACTTGCATAATCGCAAAATACCTGAGTGGTCAAACGCCGATTCTAGCTCTGTTTCAGATTTGGACAATTTATCATCAGCGGAAAACTGTCGTGTTTTTAAGCTTGTCAGCGATCACAATTTGATAGAATGCTGAAACGAACGTCTAATCGAATTTAACGGCGACCTTTCAAATGTAAAAAATTGGCTGGTTTGCCATTTGATGACAATATTACATTGGAATTTCTGCGAAACAACCCAATCTAAATTTGTTAGATGTTCATTTTGGGTATTTCTGGTATCTCTAATTGTACAGTTTTTTAACCCTGTTAGCTTTTTAAAGCAATCCTTTATTTTTTGTTATTTGGTACTAATGATCACTTAGGTCCAGGAGTAATTTGTCTGTGCAGAGTCCTGTTTATTTCGTTCTATAAAATTTAGTTGGTTGAGAAATTGTATCCATTATAAATTTAATTGCCAAAAAATACGAAAATTCTGTATTTTACACAAATTGTGAGGGACAACAAATAAAAAAAAATCCCAACTGATAATCCTGTGGGCGATTAATGGAAGACGTATTAGAGGTAAATGGCCAACTTCACCTTTCAGAAACCTACGTGACTAATTCTGGTTTAATTTTAGTTGTTATTTTTTTACAAAGTTCTGCGAACTAACTAATATGTAGTGTCCGACCGAAACAGGAATTTCTACCGAAACCGCAACCGAAACAGAAACCGAAACCGAAACCGAATCTTCGGTATCTGTCTCAGTTTTGGCCGAAACCAAAACCGATTTTTTTTTAGTAATGTTAAAAATCTATTGTCCTAATCTATTTGGGTTATTTTTTACACTTATACAGACAGTTAACAGGTGTTAAATGAAATAAAAATAACAATAATTGAATTACGTTAAATATTTTATTTATATAACCGCTATAAAACAAACAAAATTTATAAAAGTTACCAAAACATGTTAAAACTACTTCTTGGAACCAAAATTTGTCAATAAATAACACTTACATTATTAAGGAAGGACCTCCTTAATTATTTTAATTTTTATCACAACATTCTTATTACATGTTAAAATAATAAATAAAATAAAAAACAATAATTGGAGTGTGAAAAAATAATGATATGTTTTATAAATATCTGTAAAACAAACAAAAATTTGTCAATAATCAACACTTACATGATAAAGGAAGGACCTCATTAATTGAGTATTTTAACCGGCTGATGCAGTATTTTAACCGGCTGGTGCGAACTCTGCTGATGATGGCCGAACGACGCGCGGTAATTCTCGAACGCAGAGTTTCGGTGTGGCCGAAGGCAGAAAATCTGCGGAAACCAAAACTGATGCCGAAACCGAAACCGAAACCTAAACCGAACCATCGGTCGGTCACTACTACTAAGCTACAAATGTTAACATGTTCCGTTCCAATCGATATTACGTGAAACACGTACGAATCAAATGTTTGAAACATATTAAGAAGAAGAAGATTGATTTAGTAAATAGTCTGTCTAGATCTAGAAACTAGACCGTAGGTTCTCAACGTGGGCGATATCGCCCACTTTTGGGCGTTTGAGACTTTCAGGGGGGCAGTAGAAGACCCAGAGAAAATTAGGAGGCGTTGAGATGGCACAGTAAGGGCGAGGGCGGTTAAAAAATAGTATGTACATTGTAATCATTTTTATCACATGTGCGGAAATTCACATTTCACACATTTTTTTTTAATTCGGGAATTGGATGAAAATTGAACTGAAAGATTCCATCACATTCAGATCTACGTTAAAGTAAATGATATTATTTTTATAAATTTTATAATATTATTTTCTTACGTGTATTATTATTATTAAGAATTAATGACTCAGCATATATCTGAATCTGAATATAAGAGGAAATTGGAACATGAACATAATACTATGTATGTTCACAAACAATGAAGGAATGCTTGTTCCAAAGTATAACAATAACTGCGAACCTTGAAATATAATGTGCCCCAAATATTTAACATGTTACCAAGTAATATAAAAAATTGCGATTCTACAAATAGATTGAGATATATGCTGAAAATATGGTTACTAAATATAGATGGTTTGTACTAAGTCTGTGTGTTAATTGTGACAATCTGTATAGTTATAGTAATAATATTAAGTATGTGTACATAATTAAATTGTAATTGACGATTAAAATCTTGTTGACAAACTGCTTAGTTGCGGTTTAACTGGAAAAAACAATAAACAATTTTAAAAAATTGACATTCATATATTTTTAATCGAATTATTATTGATAGCGTTATATTTATTAAAATGTATTACTACATCTTATCTTATTGAATTTTGTATTATAAAATGGGGACTTCAGCAGGTGTAGGCCAACTAGTGAGGCCAACATTATTAAATTATATTGTAAAATGTAAATCATTATAAACAAAATAAATTATAAATACTTATTTTTAAATAATAGCATTTCAAATTTAATAATTAAAAACATGCCAAATTATGTACAGCCTGCTTTTTATACAAATAACAAATTAAAAATATATATATTAAATAATAAGGATAAATGTGATTTTTTGAACAAATCTGGGGTTTATAAATTAATTTGTAATGATTGTAACCTTTTTTTTATATTGGAAAAACTTCTAGAAATTTTAACATTAGAGTTAAGGAACATATAAGATGTTTAAATAATAATTATTATTTTGAATTTGCCAACCGTATTTTGGAAACAAGTCATTCTTTTGATATTTATACAGGTCTTTTACACACTAACATTACGGGCATACAATTGAATAATTTAGAAATTTTAGAAATTAGAAAAAGCATTAATAGTAATTTAAATATTATAAATAACCAAACATTTTTTAAAAATAGCCGTCTTTTAAATTTATTTTCTTATTAATACTTACAATAATTATTTATTTTTTGATTTAGACTAATTATTTTAATTATTTGTTCTTAAAAGTTTTTTATTATCTAAATGCAATTTTATTTTTCTTTAAATAATTTTTATGTTTAATTTTGAATAACTATTTTTATGATTTTTAAGCAATTAATCACCTCTACTTTTTAATATTTCGTCTATGTTATAGTTTATTCTAATTTGTCTATACTTGTTTGTCTTTTATTTTTCTTTATATTAACATATCCTGAAGAAGATAACATTGTTATTGAAACATGTCGATATTGTTTATTAAAAAAGTGGTTTAGGTATACAACGTTATTTCTTATTAATTAAATAATAAATAATGCCACAAAGTTATTTTGCAAAGATTGAAGAAGTAATAAATACTTTTTTCATTTCCGAGCATCTCATTAGTGAAACTGTGGAATATATTTTGTTTGTAATGCGCATCAGGGAACTCAATTTCATTTCAGAAGCAGATAATGGAAAGAAATATTACTCTGAGGTGTTTAACAAGCAATTAATATGTTTTACCAGGGAATAAATTAATTTTAGTTTCAAAGGTTAAGTCTACACAAATCTATTTTTTTCCGACATTAAAAAAAATATAATATTATTCATTTTGATTTCCAGCAACTGTTATTTTGAGATAACATTGCATTCAATTTTTTTCGTCTTATTTTTAACTACTAAATGACCGTGCGAACTTCTTACCGGCCCAGAATCGATAACTGTTGTGTTAACTTATTAGCTGAATTAAATTCAGTTTTTTTTATTAAGTGAAAAATTACACAATGAAGCAATTATATTATCGATGCGTAACTGTCCGTTTTTGTTTTTATCAGTATCAGTAATGGCGTTGTGTACTGAAGTATTTCCATCACAAAATAGATGTGTGGATCTTTTTTTTAAATGGTTTATTTTAAACTAAAATTAAAATTCTATAACCTAGCTTTCCCAGAAAATGTATTGAATTATTTTACTGCAAGATTATATGATTTGAAATGTGTGTTTTATATTACAAAATTTGTTTGAAAATTTAACAAATCTGCCAACGACCTACGGTATAACCTTATTATGCTAAAAATAAACGTATTTTCTCATAATTTAAAACATAACTTTGCCAGATTAAAGAACAATCTTTCTCAATCCATTTATACTTTTTTGTGGAAAAGAGTCAGTACGGCTAAAATTTGATTTAAAATGAGATATTTTCGTTTTTTTCTGGTTATACCCTCTGTAAAAACCCAAAAAAACAGAAATCGTCATTGTATTATTTACAATGAAAGGAAAAAGAAACCTTATTTCATATTTCTCACAAAAATATTACTTTGTTGGAAACCCCATGGATTTTTTATTACACTTTACCTATTTATAACTACCTACTCTCTTTTACATTTTATCTCTCAACATATAAAATAAACATTCTCGAATGTAAATTGGTATGTTCAAATCTTTTCCAAACATAAATGTTATCCTTTTGATAAACATGGGAAGGCACTTATATTTACTGTATGGATACACTGAACAGAATATCCCTAGAAATGTGATGTATACAACTTTGAAACCAAACGATATTACATAATACATTTTTAGGCTTAGACAGGCCAATAAAATTGATAAAAATAATCTTTGAACAGCACAACTCCAAAAAACTACTAATTTTTCTTATTTAATAATTCGAAACCAAAATTTCATCTGAAATATAGCATTTGTAAGCGGGTACTTAAATAACTACCTTCTTAATCATAACCCATAAATATTTTACGTAACATTTTTTTTTCATTTCAAATACGGAAGCATAGAGCAAGAGTCCGTGACGATCAGACTTACGTTATTTTATAAAACCTGAAAGTTTTTCTATGTATGTCCCTAATACAGGTAAAGACGATCCCCGACTATGAAGTTTAGATCACGGTGGCCTTAAAAGATAGCAGGTAGCAAAATGTATAAAATTTCACTTCAATTGTACGAGCATTTTCCTCGCACTTTTACAAATTTCGCACTATTTCACTCCCACCCGCTTGCATGTATATATCGCGCTCTTAACTACGTAAACTTTTAATGTGTCTGACAAGGTGTAGGAACCATCGAAAGTGTTGGATTACTGAGAAAACATATGTATATAGTTCCTCAAGTAACATATATAAAATTCAGCTTTTATACTTTAACGTAAGTACAATTATAATTAATTAATTTAATATCTTTCAAAGCCTCCGTAATCCAAACTTCATAATCGGGGATCGTCTTTACCTGTATTAGGTACACACACAGAGAAACTTTCAGGTTTTATAAAATAATGAAGGTCTGATCGTCACGGGCTCTTCAAATGAAATTGTCCAAATGAAATTTGCAAGTTGCTTTCCTGTGGATAGCGATTGATAGTGGATAGCCAACTGTTTTTTTCAGTTGACCCATGAGCGGATGGGCTAAATGTCACTATCGCAATGACAATTCTTTTTTCAATCTGTTAGGTGCCATAGTTTTGATTATTCCGAATTGACAACTCGTAATATCTAACCAAGATCATGCGAATTCCAGCGAAATAAAAACATGAAATCCAACATAGTCACATCTTGAACGGTCTCCGGTCGTTAAGAGGAATAAAAACGCTAGGATTATTTCGATTCTCATGCCTGCAAAATTTAAAATCGAGCGTCTTATTTGCGCGAGGCAAGTAAGCGAAAAAGTGTTTTTTTTTTAATTTATTTTGGGCTTCAAAAATAGTCTTAGCTATACAGGGGTTTTTTCAAGTTGTTTCTTACATTACTTTATGGTTAAGTCTTAAAAAAACTTTTTTTTTTGTGGTTTACGTTTATATTTTTTGTTACGTAAATAATAATTTTATTGTAATTCCAATACATTTATTCAAGCTTCATTTTATCCGTGGAATATTTTTTTAATATTCATACTGTAAGCCAATTCGTCGTAAAGATTAATGGTCGAGTTAAAACCTGAAAAAAGGTAAAAATATTTGTTTAACTTCTCATTTAAACATTTATGACGGATTTCATATATTCAGTCTGAAACTAAGTATTCATGCACATTTCTACATATTCCTGTTCATGAATCTATGAAACTATTACTCTTAGGCGCCAGATAGGTTAACGAACTTGGAAATCTGTTGAATAAATATATTCGTATTTTAAAAATGTTTTATCAACTTCAACAGCAGTCAGGATAAAACGAGCTTACTAAAACGCCCACAATACAATTCTATTGCGTTTTCTATTCAGTGTACGCAATAGTAAAAATAAATAATAATAAAATTTTTATATTTCCACCGATACCGTACGATTGTCGTCAATATGGAAAAGTAATTTTTGGCAATATGAAAGAGTTTGTTTGAGAATAAAAAATATAAAAACTCCATATATCTAACTATGATAAATCATTAAATAAGAAGATAATAACACTAATAAATTTAAACGAAATATGAAAAATAAGAAGACAAAGAAAATAACAAAGTAACAGTCGCAACTGGGAATCAACCCAGGATCTCTGTCTTACCGAGACAACACCTTAACCAAGTCAATCATTATTTTATTACTTCTTCAAATTTTGCAAATTCACTTTGTGGCACCGTTTTATTAATTAAATAATTATAACACTTTGTTTTTACCACAATAATCTTTATTTAAAAAGTCGACATGTTTCGAGAACGATGTTCTCTTCATCAGGACATTATATGTACTAAAAACTAAATTATCAAGCATAGAAGATCTTCTAAGCAACCCCCTCCCCCCTGTCTATCTGCTAAGCTCCTCCTCTTTCCACCCCTCTTCCCCCCCCCCCTCCCCCTCCTCCAACTAATTCCATTTCCACCCACGCCTGTCTTTCTATGCTTGATAATTTAGTTATTAGTACATATAATGTCCTGATGAAGAGAACATCGTTCTCGAAACATATCGACTTTTTAAATGAAGATTATTAAGGTAAAAACAAAGTGTTTTAATTATTTAATTAATTATTGTATTATTTTTATCGATCTCATATTTCAAATTCAGTATTAACAATATTATCATCAACTAATTTTTTTTCATATTTTTGGCCGCTACCTTTTTAAATAATCACAAAGTTCTGACGAATTTGTTTGAAACATCGATCGAATAGTATTAATACGGTAACGTCTCCGTGGTTGAATTTCAGAACCCAGCTTCGAGTTCATGTCTGACGCCACACCATATGCGCCGCGCTACAAATAACATCTGTGTACGTGGAATTTCACACAAAGCTACTGTTATAATTCGGTTTCGAATTCATCAATTCATCACAAGATGTCGCTACTTCCGTCAGCAGGTCGGATGGGGACGTCTCCCCCCTAGGTATAACTGCTACGAATTTGTGAATGTGTAGTATCTCACCGTATATGGAAAGATTGACTGTAATACATGATGTATCAAGCGGATATATATTACATATGACGTCATTTCTCTTTCTCGGTTACTTTGTCCCGGTGACTAACTACACTCTGGATGACGGTGGATCCGAGGAACGGGCTATTTTTGGAACCAGTTCATATCGGATTTATAAAATGGTCACCAACACTAACTGGGCGAAGCCGAACCATAAGCCGCCCGAAGGCCCTGGCAGTATATAATGAATGTCTCCGATAAATATATCTGTTCACGCATTATGTATGGGATTGGTTAGGTATGCTTTTGCAGACTCGATGGAGAGCAAGTATCAAAAATCCTGAAATTATCCCACCTACCTAATCTTCCCATACTTAATTAAATGCCACCAAGATTAATTTAATTGTTACAAGAAAAAGTACTTTACTTTGAAGAGGTGACAGTGTGCTCATTGGAGCTCAAATTAATAACTCAGACAGGGCGCAAATAAATAACATAACAGCTGTGTAGAAGAAACATTACGATTTCGAATTTAAATTTAAAGGCCATTAGCCAGCGGCCAAGAATTCCAATTCCATTGAAAGATGTTCTTACGATCGTACTCTTGCAACTGTACAGGGCGGTTCCAATAAGAAAGATTAATAATTATTATTATTAATTATTAGTTGATAAATTCTAATTTCAATAATGTCTTAGCAAAATAAGAATGAAAAAAAGGGTTAAATAAATATTAGTTTGTAAGACCGTAAATAAATACACAAGCTAAAGTATTTTCATCACAAAACACGAGTGCGGATCTTTTTTTAAATGGTTATATTTAAACTAAAATTAAAATTCTTAAATATAGTTTTCCCAGATAATTTATTGATTTATTTTACTATATAATTATATGATTTGAAATGTGTGTTGTATAATTCAAAATTTTCTTTGAAAATTTAACAAATCTGCCAACGACCTACGGTAAAACCTTATTGTAAATAAAATAACATATTTTCTCAAAATTTAAATACATATATAATACAAGTAAATATAATATAAAAATGCAAAAGTCGGTCATTTTAAATACATGTAGGATTACGAAAGATTTTTTAAATATTTATATTGAGGGATCAGTAGGATTTATCGGACCAGTTAGGATTTCATCAGAGCCGAACTCTCTGATATGAAAATATATGGAGTCGGTGAAATATTTTCCCATTATGTTTCTGGTGGATTGACGTATTGTTCTTGTATTGTTTTGTATTTATTATACTTATATAGTGCACTTTCATTGCGTGAATTTACTAGATAATCATTTGTGAAAAAGTGTGTGGAAGGGTTTAGTCTTTCATTTGGGAAAGATTTAACCCGCACATAAAATCTGGAGCACCGTAAAAAACTTTACTAGATAAAAAAACAGTCTTTCGAAACCAATTTATATTTTTTTGTGGAAATGAGTCAATAAAAATAAAATTTATTTTAAAAATGTCATGATTCCGGTTTTGTCTGGTTATTCCCTCTTAACACCAAAATAATTTGCCAGAAACATTATTTTGAGAATTTATTATTCTAAGATGAGCATTTGCTCGTTCGGTTCAAATATATTGAAATTTTATATTTTAATATCTTTGGTCTAAATTCACCTTTATTTGCGATGTTTAAAATTGGCTGTTGCTTAAAAGGTATATTTAAGGTGATAATTGAATTGTAAAAGCGTATTTTTGTATTTTCGAAGAAGCAATTCAATTGATGTTTTATCAAAATAAAAACTTGTAGAAGAAACTCGCCCTTTACGCAAAGAAAATTATAAGGGGAAAAAGTAAAAAAAAAAGTTATTTCATTTTTCCCGTAAACCACTGGAGCGACAATGCAATTTAAAACTCTTTTCTCCGATTGCTCGACATGTTTTTGGTGATCATTTCTAATTTTTTCCGCCCATATAAAATAAATCGTACCTCCGAATTTTAATATGGAGACTTACAAACTGGTTATAGTTCTATGTAGCCAATAAATCCATCTGTCTTTTGTCGATTATCACATATTCGAAAGATTTATAAAAAAATATATTAAATCGCAAACTTCTACTTAATTACTTACAAATAAAGGAAAATTTGCCAAAATTGGCAGCAAAGCAATACGAGGTATTTTAAATAGTGCCGTATTATGACAAAAAGAGCTCCTAGTGGTTAAATGACAAAGTGTCAATTTCGAGAGTCAAGCATAACCTTTCATCTGAATTTTCTATAATAAGTTCCAAAATGATGAAAGTAGACTGAATGATGTTGAAATGAAATCCCTGAGGCGTATGTGTGGTAAAACCATGTATGATCGTGTGAAAAATGTGAATATCTGCAAATAATACAAGGCTGATGTATGTAAGCGTAATGAGTAAGATTAATAAAAGGAGCCTCAGATGGTTTTGGCATGTAGAGCGAATGAACAAAGAAAGTAGTGTAAGATGAATGAATGACGCAAATGTGAAAGGTCGAAGAAGTCGGGGACGTCCGAGGAAAACAAGAGCACGACCAAGTGAATCAGATACTTGAGTTGGGCCATGTCAAGGGTCAGAACAATATAAGAGTATGTATGAGATGATGTATGAATGTGAACGAGGCAAAAAGTTTGTGCCAAGACCGAGTTAGTTAGTTGTTCCGAAATCGATATTACTCTGTATTGCCACTGTAAAGAAAAGTTTTTGTTCCATTTTAATAAATTTCCACAGTTTATTGTCAAACTGTGTACAGTAACTTGGTCGCATTTTGTCATAGTCATAAGTAATCGGAAAACTTTGGTTATGGGATGTTATTGACCAATTATTAAAGTAGGGCAACTTAATGTTGCCATTAAGCATTCCCTTCTATGTTTAGAACACAGAGACACACATTATAATAAATAATGTAACCCTGAGAAGGAAAAAAATATATCGTTAGGTCGATAAAAGAGTAATTTTACTCAATAATTTCGTCATAATAGGGCGTAAAAATAATCCATTTAAATATGTTGGTTCAGAACATTAAAAAAATCTGACACGAAAGAAACGCCTTAAATAGGTCATCTTTGATACGTTAAATATTTCAATTTGAGAGATGGATGTTGGTAAGTGGATTGCTACGTTTGGTGACTTAACGGGGTTTGGCAATATTGGTATATTTTGATACTTTAACCAGAGGGTTTGACAGCTTACAAACCTTGCCACGTCTGTAAACTGTATGCGTGTGTTGTGGAGGTTTTCAATAGCAACTCTCGATTGAACGCGAGTCAAATATATTTACAAATAAAACTTTGTGTTACAATGATTAGCACAGATTTAATAATTATCTTGCTTAGAGGAAAAAGTAGGTAGAAAGAACTAACGCTAGAACCGGAATGGATCTGCATTATCATGCACCCAGCCAGAGAGTGGTGGCCGGTGATACCATTGTATAAAATCGGATAAATATAGTTTTTTTATGGTTGTTCGTTGCTCAGCTACAAGGGGTACCCGAGTTCGTGGGGTGAGGTTTATCCAGGTCTTGGCAACGGATCGAGAGAGACGGCCTTTAAACCTCTCAGCCGGATTCTCTCAACCCATCTATCGCCTTGCAACGCAGTGGGAGAGATGGATTCATGATGTCACACCTGGACACTGACCCCAGATTCCTACCCACTCCTAATACACTTTTCCTTCCCAGAACTTCCTCTCCTTTTTTTCCTAAACAGACCCTCTACACAGCATCCCCAAATATGACACAGGCCCTGAGGGGAATTATTTTCCTCAGGGCCTCCTGTGTAAAGCTCAAATGTATGTGACCGATTTAAATTACGATTAAAGTTTTTAATAATTAATATTTGTATTTTCATGCTTAAAAAACATAACGGTGTTCTATATTTGGTTAATTTCCTCTAATACTTCTGAGGGCTTGAGGCTTCCAGGCTGAAGGCTAGTTCTCCTAGTTCTGATCTGGACAGCTCTTGAAACCTAATGACTTCGTAAATCTACCTTCAGCACAACTCGCCAACAATACCATGTGACCCGAAGAGCCCATAGACTACAATTACAATAATCTTAACCATTATTAAAAATAATTTCGTAATTATTTATCCGGATTGATGAGGACAATAAAAAAAATACTTTGAAATGAAATCGAAATGAAAAGTTTCTAAAACATATAGACAACGATTCAAACTGAAATGAAATATCTTATAACATCGCTCGCATACTCTGTACCATTCTGAAGTTTCACGAAGAAAATGTAAGAATGTCTTTGTTGTCCAAAAAGAAAAGAAAAAATAAAACGTACAAGTTTTCCAACGTACGAAGGAGTTACTTTGTCAAAACGGTGAAATTTTTTTTATCTAGGTATTAAATTTTTTTATTTATTTATTAATTTTCTGGAAATCGACAGTTTACATGTTTTCAGTTTATACATAAGTATTATATAGCCAAAATAAAATCAATTATGGATTTCCTCCTTGTGACTTTACCTCTATAGAAAGAATAATAAGTAATAAGTGAATAAAAAATGTATAATAAGGAATATGAAGCCAAAAATTGTTTAAAACAAAAAATTGTATAAAACGAAAAATTACAAAACAAAAAAAATATCAATACAGTAGCCGTGGAGAGAGTTTGTACATACAAATCAAATCATAACAGAAATATAAACAATAGAATCATAATATTATTCACGAATCATCAGAGAAATGCTCTTTTATGGACCTCTTATATTTGGTAAGTTTGCAATTGAAAATGTCCACATTTGATAATGTGTTATTATACCTATTGCATAGTCTGTTCAGGCGAGAATTCTGCTTTGAGTTCGTCTTGTATTGATCCACCCTGAACAGGACAGAAGAGCGTGTTGTACGTGCAAGTACATTGAATTCAATTTTATTTAGCCACTCTGAGCATTGAATATTATTGTTGACTAATTTATACAGGAATAGTGCATCCATATGACGCCTTCGTACACTCAATGAAACAAGTATGAAGCTGCTTTTAACTAATACAAATTAAAAATGCGAAATAATATAATCTTACTAATATTATAAACTTACTAATATTATAAATGCGAAAGTTTGAACGGATGGTTGGTTGGATGGTCCTTACTCTTTCACGCAATAAATATCGAATGGAATTTATAAATTCTTTCACTAATCGAAAGCTACTTTATTTGCGAGTAACAGGGGCTATATATATTGGTAAGCTCTGGCGTTATGAATAAGCTGTGGCGTTATGAAATTATCTATTATACGTTTATTGGCAAAGCGTGTTACTAAGTAAATGTTTGACGTGGGCTGTCACTATTATTTCTTTGATAGCGAAAATTCAAATATTAGTATTCTAATATGAATATTTAGTGTAGGTAGATACAAATATAAAATAGGTACTTATCTACATTTTGGCCTAAGCCAAAAGCTATTCCAATATTATGAATGCGAAACGGAGCGTATTTGATTGTTGATTGATTGGGGGAGGGGGAGTGGTAGTGCGGGAGAGGGTGGGGGGGGTGGGAGTGGGGGGGGGGCAAATATGCGAGCGAAGCCGTGGGTAATGGCTAGTATTAAATATAATATTGTTTGGTAACTAAATCTAGAATATTCAGGTTCTTCTCCACCTTCATCTCCCATCACTTTCCTTTCCCATTAACTTCAGCCTCACAACATACCCCAATTTGAGGTGCTACAGTCTCACTAGCTCCAGACGGTTGTCTTTTTAAGGGTTGTGCTCCCAAATATCTTGTGCATCCCTGCTCCAAAAAATCAATCATAATCAAACCCTCTGCATCCCAGAACACTGTCGCCATAACTTACCCTGCCGATCGCACAGTTTTGGTATTTTTCGTCTACGGTAAGTTTGTGTGATGCCATACCATTGAGTGTACCTTTGATTCAGATTCAAAAATACGAAGCCATGCTTCGTCTCTGGTCACAATTTTTGTACAGTTGCATCACCGATCACATTTTTCAGTCTTTCATGAATACGAATAGTTGTTTCACCTTCTGCATTCAAGAATTCAATAACAGAACTCTGTCTGGTACGAATATTGATGTCAACCATCTTGTAAGTGACTCCAGTGCGGCTACCCAAAGTTACTTCTGCAATATATTGTAGATGAAAGTTTAAGGAATAGTGCCAAATTCAAATTTTTCATTTAACTAACTTTATTTAATTGGATAAAATAAGAGTCATTAGTTTTTTACTCACCTCAGTAAATACGTATTTAAATGAGATTTTTTTAATGTTAAATGAGATAATTTTTCAATGTTGGTCCAAATTTATGTAAAAAACTATAAATTTTCAAAAATATATCTATTATAATAGCTATTTAAAACACTACAAAATTAATCTTACATAAAATTAATTTCGATTTCAGACTTTAATTCATTGAATGTAGAAATTAAAAAAAAACTTTCTTTTGATCTAAATAATTCATTATAAATATACACTGGTTCAACTAACTAACTATATAATTTAAATTAATAAATTTGCGTGCTAAAAATATATAGCTTTCAAATATTCTATAATTATTATTATAAAATTTTTAAAATGAAATACAATGCAACCAAAATCATGGGTCATGTCAAAAAAGCAATGTACAAACTTTGGGGGAAATGCCCAAACAAATTCCCTCGGGCTTGTGTCGTCTTTGGGGATGTCGCATGGGGTTTTTTTTAAAGAAAGGAAGAAATGAACCTAAGTCTTGAAGAGATCCAAGTATCAGGAGGAAGGACTAGTCGTAGAACTATTTCAGAAATTTTTCTAAATCTATAAATTATTAATTAATTTATATGTCTTTGTCGATTATTAAGGCTTTAAATATTGCAACAAATCAATTGATAATTCTTACGCGGAAAGTTCGATAATAACGCATCGTATATAAACTTAAATTATCGGTGATCGTGCGCACGAAAATTTTATTAGAATAAATTGTATTATTATTTTACAATTTAATGTTATAAAATAATATATATTATATTTACGGTGCGGAACTTTCCAGCGTAGAAGATAATCTGGTGTAAGACCACCATTCAGAATTGAAACGTTGCTTGAAACGACTTAAACAGTTTTTAATGATGAGATCTAAATAGCCAGGTACTTCTCACTTTCTCTTCTCCCTACCCACTACCTTTGCAGTTTTCTTCAACATTCCCCAATTGGGGACCCCATAGTCTTACTGGCTCCGGACGGTTGGGAACAGCTGAGACTCTTGTGCGGTATTCACATAAAAAATAATAGTCGTAAAAATTGAAAGGTTACCCCGTTTTCAAACTTGCCCCAGGTCGCTTTCAAGTTGGAGAACATCTCTGGAGCATCTCGCGCTTGTAGAAAATAGAGAGTACATATGAAGTTATGACGCTTTCAACGACTCCGTTATGTGTCGTTACTCGGCCGTTACAAATCCGTTAGAAATCCGTTATACACTCTCACACTATAAAACACAAGGCCTCCGAACAGGGCCAGATTGAGCTTTATAAAGGCCCCGAGGCAGACGAATTTTTCTAGGCCACCATATCAAATTCGGCGAAATAGATTCTCAAAGTAAATATAATGTTAAAGGAACTAAATTGGTTAACCGTGAAACAGATGCTGACCATGAACACGGTGAAATAACACAAGGACGTGCAAGGAAATAAAGCTACAAAAAGGACAAAGCGAATACGCAGAATAATTTACTGTACAAAGCGGTACCGCGCATTTTCATCCCGCGACACAATATACTTTGACAAAACAAAATAACCTCCGACAAAACATCTACTAAAACCTAACCTCATTTAACTTAACCTAACCTTACCTTAGTTTACATTTTACTATTTTTTAACCATAATTTATTGTCTTTACAGGATGTCTGTATTATTTTTGTCCCATTTTAATATTTTTGAACAATAATTTATTATCTTTACAGGTTGTCTCTATTATTTTTGTCACATTTTTTTATTAGGTTAGAATAGGTTAGGTTAGGTTAGGTAAGATTATTAAGGTTAGGTTAGGTAAGGTTTTAGTAGATATTTTATTGGGGGATATTTTGTCGGAGGATGTTTTGTCTGTAAGATATTTTGTCGGGGATATTTTGTCGGGGGGTATTTTGTCGCGGGATGAAATGTCACGGAACCATACAAGGAGATGAAGTTTTATAACACGCTACCGGAAACTTTAAAGTCCGCACCAATTGGAAGGTTCAAGATGTATTATAGGAGCTACATCAAACTGGAAAAAATATAGTATGCAATATGTAATGTTATAGTTAATTAGCAATTTGTAAACTTCAATGTACAAATTACTAAAATAATATTAGTAAAATTATTAAAAAATTTAAATGATCTCTTATTCTGATTGTATACCTACTACGGAGGTAAAATTTTTGTTAGTAATTATGGTCTAATACACTGGATAAGAAAATAATTCCAAGAAGTACTAGTATCGTAACGATTATAAAGAAAATATATTAGAAAGGAAATAGTCAATATCCTTAAAACCTTTAGACACCTAGATCAAATCAGTCAATCAAATTCTCCATCTCTAGAAGTACGTTATTTGAAAATGTTTTACCATTTTCACCTACTGTAAGGAATAGTTGAGCTTACTTCTAGCAAACGACAACCTTATAACACTTTTTAATCGGTTTATTTCTTCGGTGCTTTGTCATCTTTCGTGTCCAATAAAGAAAAAGTGTAAAAATATTTATTGAAACAAACTACTGATTTTTGTTTAAATCTAAAGCATTTTTTGCTTTATGTACTTAATCTTGACAGAAAAATGATCTCAACTTACCTCTGGGTGTATTTTGTAGTGTAGATTTATTGGTGAAACATTTGAAGAAAGCTTCATTGCAATTTTTTGATCCATTCTCAAGAACCCCTAAAAGTGGCGGCCCCGTAGGCAACTGCCCACTCTGCCTATTCCGGTACTGCCTCTGAGAGTGTCGCTATCGCCTCGGACTATTTCAATAAATCTTGATTCAGTGTTGTGGGGAGGAATTTCCGAGCCCCGGGCAAATTCTTACCCCTTCTGTGCCCTCCTACAAACGCTCTATGAACACTGTTACCTAAGGCGGTAATTTGGAAATATGTATTTTGTATGTAGATTGTCTTTCTTGTCACCCGATCGTAGACTATAATTTCATTATTGATAGTTTAGCGAAACTCTCAGAAGACGAAATATTTGCCATTTGGTAAAATAAACCCCAAGAGCTTGGAGATCATTTTTTATGTGAATACCGCACCAGAGTCCCAACCGTCCCGAAATCAGTCTGACTATTCTTCTTCTTCTTCTTGTATTCTTCCATATAAGGTTGGGCATTATTAGAGCCATAAAAAGAAACGAAAAAGACGCGTAGATACCGTCACAAGTTTTTAGAATATCAATGGAGCATTTTTTGCCACATTTAGGCCAATTTGCAAATAGCCGCGAGCGACCGCTGGCCAAAATATGGCCAGTTTGAAGAAATATTTTTAAAACGTACATTGGAAATATATCAAAATTCTCTGCGCGTTAGACTCTTCGATTAATCACAAAGCTAACTCAGTAGTTCACAGTTTAACAAGAGATGTCTCGCATTTCTTCTGAATTAATTATTATTGACATTCCGCGAACCGAAATTATTGAAATGTTTTGTCTTACAAATCATTGATCATGTGTTTACATACTAAAAATGCATTGTTGGATTTAAATTTGTGTCTGTGGTTATCAACTGGGCCATAGACAACACATATTAGTCATAATATTTAATATTGAACGTCAATTTTAAAGTAAATAATACGCAAAATTCACGCGTTTATAAATTTAATTTTACAATGTTTTACAAATCCTAAAAAATTATAACCGAACAGTCAAATACTCGTATAGATGCATTCAATGGCTCTCTAAAACTATTATCAGTTTATATACCTCCATTTTAAAATTTGGAGGTATAATTTTTTCGAAAGAGGACGGGAAATTTCCAAACCGAATGCCTAAGATTTCCGAACACTCAAGGCTGAAAATGATTATATAGCGAAACGCTTCAGTGGATACAAATTTTTTTGCGGCAAAATATCAAAACTTTAACGAATTATACTTTTGTTTCAAAAATTATATTACTTTTCCCAAAACTTCTGCGAATTTTGCTTAAAAAATTGCAGCATTTTCTGGTATCGAGTAAATAACTTGTCTGCAAGGCTAATCTATATCTATATATAATTATAATTCATTTGTTCCAAACAAAACATTATGCTAGTAATATTGTCGGTATCTTGTATCTAACAGATGCTTGGAATATTTACGTGTTGCCTAAAGCTATAAATAATGTTGGTAACGTAATATCTATTTTATGATAACGTCTATTTTATACAGGGTGTTAGCTTTATTTATATCTTCGCCTTGCCGGTGTAGTGATATTTCACAAAAATTTGCCAGAATTCGCCTAAAGCGAAGCCTCGTCAAGTGTGAGGTCCTGGGTTCAATTCCTAGATGCGACTGAATCTTTTTTTCTGATTTTTCGTTTGAGAGTATTGTTCTTCATGTTGTCTTCTTAAAATTGATTTTTGCCAGCCTGCTCGCTTGCCAGCCCGCTCCCTTTATTTATATATTTCAACCAAGTGACGGCCGGCGTAGCGCAGCGGTAAGGCGCTTGACTCGCACACCGAAGATCGCGGGATGGAATCCCGGTGTGGCAAATAAATTTTATTTGATTAATTTATGTTATTTCACAAGTTATTCATTTAAAATAATATATAGTATATTTGCGGCACGTTCCAGAGTGGAAGATACTCTTATTATCGTCCTGGTGTAAGACCACCATTCAGAATTGAAACGTTGCTTGAAATGGCATTAGCCGTGTTTGGTGACCAAATCTGAATAGCCAGGTACTTCCCCACCTTCCTCTCCCTATCTCCTTCCCCTCCCCACTACCCTCAGCCTCACAACATACCCCAATTGGGGATGCCATAGTCTCACTGGCTTCAGACGGGAGCAGTTGGGACTCTTGTGCGGTATTCATGTAAAAAAAAAAGTTACACAAAACCTTGTAAATTATATACCTAAAAACCTTCCTCATGAATCACTCTATATATTGGTGAAACCCGCACGAAAATCCGTTGCATAGTTTAAAAGATCTAAGCGCACTGACAGCGGGAGCGACTTCATTTTATACTATCTAAAGATATTAACTGTATTATATCAGAGGCACTGCTGAAAATCAGCTGCATTCTGGGAGAAATCATGAATGTTATAGCTGACTCATTTGTCAATAGAATAAATGTTATAATAAGTAAAATTTTCAAAATTTTAAGCAACCCCTGACTCAAAAAAGACCTGATAACCTTGTAACGCCTGAACAGATTTTCATGAAAGAACTGTCTCTATCACGTCAGCTTTCATACAAAAAAGAACGCATCATAATTGGTCCATTCGTTTAGGAGCTACGATGCCACAGACAGACACACACACACACCCTCACAGAAAGTCAAACTTATAACACCGCTCCTTGCATCGGGAGTTAAAAATAAACAAGATGTAATAATTTGTAAAAATCTATTTAAAATAAATGTTTTTATTATTATTTATTACTAAATCTTCGAAATATAAATATGAATCCGGCAAAACGTTGGGTTCCCGACCAAATTCAAACCATAAATCAATGTTTAAGGACTCTTCACACGCAACGTGTGGTGTCTGCCGGTAGCAGTAGCGTATGTTCGGTAATGGACAGTAACGGAATACGTTAAACGGACGTAACATGTGACTTCCGGGCGTCCGCAGCACCGCGTAAACGGTCCGGACCGGTAACGTATCGCTACCGGTTCCGTTCCGGCGACATATCCGGGCGGTGCCGCATATTTTTCGGTCAGGTACGTGATATAACGGAATGTTTGATATTACAGTGAATTTACTGTTATATTTAATTTAGGGTTCTACGAATTCCATCACATGCGTTAATTTAATTCTGAAAGACACTTTGTTTACCCACTTTTTTATTTAGCAATAGATTTTTGTATGGCTAATTATGGTTGACGAAAACAATTTTTTTATATTAATACTGCGAATCCCAAATACCCCTGGCTGTCCGGAGCTGTTGGGACCAAGTCCTTTCCAATAAGCCACTTGCATGGATTTCATAACGACTTGTAAAAAATTGTGTGGATACATTTTTGTACTAAGATTACGAAAATGTTATGAAAAATTTTTAGAAACATACAATTTTTTTTAAATAAATTAATCCTTTATATGGGCTCGTGACGTCACTACATAAAAGTCCCGTCTCCGATAATGTTCTATTAATTTTATAAATTCTACACTGATTTATTTTTTTATATGGCAACACTTTGATTTCCTCTTAATTTTTTTCCTCTTGTGTGGAGATGTTGTAAAAAAAACTTTTCTTGTAGGTAATCTATGTCACAGCTCAATTTGGTATCAAATCAAATAAAATAAAGCAAAAAATGTACGCGCATAGGTAATTATTTGTGAAGTAAAATGTTTTGTTTTCTTTTAATAATTGCCCGTTTTTAATGTTATTCATATCCAAGGATATTAAATACTTAGATCTTAGAGTACTTAGCTACCAAAGATCGTCGATAGTCTAATCTTCATAACAAGCAGACTATTGTAGCAAATTCTGTGCCACATCTAATCTTTGGTTTATCTTTGGATTAAGCAGATTAAAAACTCATTACTTATTTCGAAGACAAATAATAATTTGAAATCGAATCCGAGGACGAAGCTCCCGATAATTGGTTTGTGCAAGAAAATGTCTAGAGTCTAGACCTTAATTGGAGTTTCATTGGAAATAATGAAAATGCCGTTATTCGACTGAAAAATTAGATTCAAAGTTGATACTTCAAAATTGTTTCGAAAATTTTGAGACAATTGTTAATGATTTTACTTTTCATGAATCTGTTTTCAAAGTTCTGCTTTGTGTAATGAATGTTTTGAGATTGGAAGTAGGAGAGTGAAGGAAGAAAATAAGATTGGATTTTTTGTGAATAGGTATCTTGTTCCTAATATGAGATTTTATCATGACCCTAATATGGAATACTATCTCATATGAGGAATAGTATTTCCAATATAGAGTTCCAGTAGAACTAAATTTCTTTTTGCTATTCCGGATTGTATTTTTGCCAACACGATCGTCAAAATGTCGTAGAAGAAACAGCGGAAGACGTGAGAGAAAAAAATGATAAAAGTCATGGAAGCTGTAAAATCGAAAGCCGTGGGATATCAGAGGCGAAGAGTGGATCCAATGTTTAGCCTGCCGCCATTGGTGTCATTTTGAGTGTACGGGAGTCGATAATATTGATTTTTTATGTGATTTTTGCATGCAAAATTTAAAAAATCAGTTTATCTCATAATAGGAGCAGTTTTTTTAAATTATTATAATGTTAGGGTACCCCGATGTCGGCTTTTAAACCAACATCAGCACACCAACTCGTCCCTGGCTAGCTCTCAGCGGGACAAGGGTACTCTCTATTCAGGGGTGAGCCGCTCAAAGCTATGGAATTCCTCTCCGTCCTCCGGCGTCCCACGGGATCCACACTGGCCAACAAATCCTCCCGCCGAAGCAGAATAATAACAAGTTAAATCATTTAGACATGTATTGTAAACTCAAACACATACATAGGTTTCTACAGTACAATTCAATTACAAGAAATGCAAATTACACAAACCTAGCTAAAGTGTTTAACTCTCTCTGAATTTCTCTCAAAACGAAACTCTCCGAGTCGTGGTTTCCGCGGGGGCCCTATATTTCACTGAATTACGGACAACATTTAAAGGGGAAATCATGATACAGCTTACATGTAGGTGGGCAGGAACCTCGTCTCATGTGGCAGCTTCATCAGGCACTTCGTAGTCTAAATAGACCGAACTGTAGTACGGCAAAAGGCCGATTTTACTCAAAGTATTTCAATAATACATACATCGCGGCCCCGTTGAATTGGGTCCGCCAGCTACCGGCCGCGAGCGTCCGTTCGCAAAGGCGCTCAGATTTCTTCTGTCAGCGGAGTGGCCGCGGGATGCCGAGAGTGGCAGGGTACGGGGCGAGGCAAGGAGAAACAGGATACGGCGCGGGGAGGCGGCGGCCGAGCCGTGAGGACAGCTGCGTTCTCGAAACTACTTGCTTCAAGGGCGTATCGTAACACTTCCCCCCGCGCTCGGAAAAAAAGCGACGTGGCAATGGAGCTGTAGGATAAAAAAAATCCTCTTAAACTTCCATTGGGGTTTTTTGAGAGATTCGTTGCTTGAGAGATGCCTAGCTAGAACATGCAATTTATGTTATAGTTTAGGTCACAATGTTTGTAGGGAATGGGTGAGGGGTACATACAATGTTTGGAAAAGAACAGTTTTGGTGAAAGTACATGGTGTGAAACAACATACAAGATTATGCAATTGAAAGATGACAATACATGGTTATGCAATTGAACAAAATAACAATACATGGTTATGCAATTGAAAAATAACAATTCATATTTGTACAATCGAAGAACAAAAAACAAGAACAAAAAATGCCTGTGTGATTCTAAGGTTTCATTGGTCTGGGAGCTAAGTTTGCGAAGCGTGGATTTGTTTGGTTTCGGAGAATTTCGAAGAGGAGGACGTGGTTTCACAGATTCTAAGGATTACATTATCACTGTAATCAGACCCCTTTGAGATAACACTCAGAAGTACACTTGGGCCTTAGAAAACACTTGGTTTTGTCGAAGACGTCGAAGTTCACGAAGTGGAGACTGTGGTTGCTGTGCCGCGACTATGGTTACAGAGGTCATTGAAGAGGAGAATCCAGTGTCTGCAGACATGCCAGTACGAATCCTAAAGTGTTATTAAGGTAAACACGGATCGTATATAATGGTTATTGAGGCATAATGTAGCTCAATCATAACTTGTATTGGTACGCATTCAGCGAATACTGGAGGTCAAGGTAATGATGGTTTACACATGACGATTTGCGTCTCTGCATGACAGCGCAAGAGACGACATGGTTGGCATTGATAGCAAGAGTAAGAACAAACCTAGGAGCTAGCGTGCCCAAAAGGTGGTTCAGAGTGTCATAATGTATAGTGGGACAACTCAACTTGCTGTGGCACGACAAAACAACATACATATGGGCGGTATGGTCTGTGCTTTCAGGAACAAATGCGTAGAAAAATGGCAGCAGGAGGGACCTAGTAACCACAGCGCGTGCTGTCAGGAAGTGGAGCTCAGCTTGGCTGTTGGTGATGACATCCGCCTGGGCTTCTTTTTAATCCGGGAGAAATTATTATTAGAGCAAAAATTCTTGAAGTTTACCTGCCTAGGGACCAATGAAGAAAAGGTTTGGAGAGAAACAAAATGTGTCCAGATTATGAAATAAACGAAGTTTTAACCACCGACCCAGAGAGTGACGAAGAGAGAGTTTTCTAACTACATTGTGATTACATGAACATTTTCCTTTACCAGAATGACTTGGCGTTTGCCGAGTGACAATATGTCTTGGTTAAAAAAACAACCGGCCTTCCATGGCCTATGTTAACATAAAGGTGGTAACATTTTTTGTAGAATTTCAAAAAACAAGACAAAGAAGTCGTGAATGAGTCACGGTAAAAGCAGAGAAACCAATTCATGAATAAAGGTTGTCAAAAGGAGACAGACGGTACGCCAAGTGCATATCGTACATATCCAACATTCATGAATGTGTTTCGTAAAATTGAGAAAAAGAACAAAAGGTGAGACATATGCAGAGAGTGAGGGAGAAAGCCTGCTGATAATTGGTTAGTTTACCGATTCGCACTCCCAGTGAGGGCGAATTATGGTTAACAACAGATTTTCCTCTTCATAACATATACCTGAGAACATGATGGTGAGGAGAAAGGAAAGGAAAAGGAAAGGAGTTGAGTGACGAAACTTGCTAGAGACTGGACTAATTTCCACTTCAAACTCCATGTGAGAATGAAACATGATCAACCAGCAGATTTCCTGACTCTTTACAATTGTTAAAAGGATGAGGAGAAATTTGAATACACATTAACAAAGAGACTAATCTTTTGCGTGTATTGGGCAAAAGATTAGGGGTCATTTTAAAAACTCCTGCGTGATTGTGAGAAAAGACAGACCCTTGCTCCAATTTCACAAACCTGGGGGTTTTCTTATCCGTTCCCCAGACAACGAGTTGGGTGGTTTTTGTGCTCAATCGATTAACTCCCACAGCACTATGCCCCATAGTTAGCAGTGAAGCTACAAACTAGTCCTTTTGGGATAGTAGATACTCCTGGGCTTCTTTCCTTTTTGCAAAGAAGTAAAAAACAGGAGGTCCACGGGCATTGGCGTTGAATGACAACAAAGGGTTGTGGACTACATTTCGTAGATCGCACACAAAAGGTTTGATATTATTTCGTTCGCACGACTCATGGTAAGTGTATTAACGTCTCCACGTATAGTGTATAAAAACATGTAAGTACATACAAGATAAAACTCAATTATAGACAGAAGTCAAGAGTTTATACAATGCCTCTTAAAGAAGATGGCAAGGCCGATATTATGTCGTTCGCACGAATCACGGTAAGTGTTTTAACGTCTCCACGTATAGTGTATAAAAACATGTAAGTACATACAAGATAAAACTCAATTATAGACAGAAGTCAAGAGTTTATACAATGCCTCTTAAAGAAGATGGCAAGGCCGATATTATGTCGTTCGCACGAATCACGGTAAGTATTGTTATTACGTCTCCACGTCTCGTGTACAAGGGTTGTACACAATTATACATACAAGCGGTACTCATGACAAATGAATGACACACGACCAAAATACAAAAGCGGTACTCATGACAAATGAATGACACACGACCAAAATACAAAAGCGGTACTCATGACAAATGAATGACACACGACCAAAATACAAAAGCGGTACTCATGACAAATGAATGACACACGACCAAAATAGATTGTACAGAAAGGGTGGTACTCATGACAAATATGTCACACGACCAACTCAATAACATTTAGTTATGAGCAAAAGTGATTATGACGAACTTCTCGTATCGTGGCAGGTATTTTAAGGATCCCTCCTATAACGGTGGATGTTTTAAGGATCTCTCCTATAATGTAACAGGGTTACGTTTAAATACAACACAATAAACGTTAACGATGCTTGATTTTAACACATTTTATAAAGATTCGTTAGATTAACTAACTCCGTAGCCCAAGAGCGTACGACAGAGAAGATAGACAATTTGATGCTACTTCATGTGTTACAAAATACAAGGGTGATGGCAGAGTATAATTCTACTTACACCAAGTATTTAAAACAAAGACAGACCTATAATGGTTTTACATACTGTCTGTTGTGGCAACCTGCAGTGAGGAAGACCAAAGAAAAGGGACCAATTACGGTTTTACATACCCTTTGTGCAGTTACAAACATACCAGGTTATGTGCAATTTGGGTTGCAAATACTTGGTTAAATGGACACCTAAAAGTTGTGAATTCCAAAATCAGGATGACCATAAGGTTTTATTAACCTGTCTCGTAGGGTTGAAACGTGTCATATAAGACATACGTAACGTACAAGCAAAAAACAAAATAACAATAAAGCAGTGGCTTTGTTATAACAACCAAAGACCGGATGATTCGGTTTTACGTACTTTAGTTGAAACGAGCCAAATTGATTTATATACAGGGTTATAAAGACCAATCATTGGTTTTATAAATACAAGTTCCAAAATGGACGTGTCGATATCCAATTTTGGTACAAGAGCATGAATTTGGGTAGGACGCCATCAATTTTTAATTTAAGAGGAAAAAATTGAAAAAAACTTATATACACGAGGGGCGACTATGTAAGTAACCACTGTTTGATTTTCATGCTAGAGATACCTCGGAAGGTTTTACAACTCATGATGAACAAGATAAAAGGAAAAATTGTAAAAATAGTTAACTGGTTCTGGGTCGGAATTTAACACTTTGGAATTTACAAAACCCGACTTCTAGAACGACACGCCGATGGGCAATTGTCAACTACTTTACATGAACAAAATAAACAGGTGAGAAAGTTCCTTTCCACACGACAAAAATGCAACAAAAAATAGGAGAAAAATTACAAAATTACATGACAAGGCAGGGTATGACGTGGCATGAACATTGCGTAGTGTACGTGTTGAGACAATAAATGGGCTCGCGACTTCCCAAACATTGAAACTCGAAATGTGTCTCCGTTCCAAAGTGATCAGTTTTAGAACAGGTGAAAAAAATAAAAGAAAAAATTGCCGTGAGGGAAAGAAAAAACAGTGCAAAAACAACATTTGAAAGTGACTTCAAGGAGAGTACGCATTAATTTACAAAATAATTTACAACTTGTTTCATTTACGAAACGATGGGCATGTGATTGACACAATACACGCCTGACGTAGTAAGACTCTGTAAGCTTACAAAAAAAATGTGATACATACTGGATCATTTTACGTTTGCTGAGATAGTGGGGGCAGTTTTACTTGACTCCTCACTTCCAGACTTTACAATGTCCTTAATGTGGTAATTACCAATGTGCTTTCCAGATGAGTCAGACAAGGAGTACACTAGGTCTGATATTTTCCTTAGGACTTTGGCCTTCACGAAACGTGGTGCCAGCTTAGCAGAGAAATACATGGCTCCTTGGGAAAGTGTGTTGTTCTTTCTCCAAACTATGTCTCCTGTATTGAAGGTGACATGTTTTCTACGTAAGTTATATCTGTCCGCACTCTTTTGGTGAGCCAGGAGCAAAGCATCAGTGACTTCACTGTAAATGGCCGACAGTTCTTCCAAGCGATGGGCATAGTCTGCGGTAGGGTTGCTTGTGGTGGCAGATGACGTAGGAAAGTTTGTGTCCCTATGTAGAGAACCATGGACGACTTGTTCCATACCGTGTTTTAAGAAGAAAGGTGTGTAACCAGTGGCCAGATTAACAGTGTTGTTCATAGCGGCCTGAATTTTATCTAGGTTTTTACACCAAGTGCGTTGATCTTTATCAACTAGAATAGCTAGAGCTGTGTTGATTGTTTGGTTGTAACGTTCGACAGTGTTATTTTGGGGAGTGCACAAGGTGTTATAATAAATGTCCTTGATTCCGTATTTGGCAAGAAATTCTTTGAATTCCTGGGCAATAAACTGTTTTCCGTTATCAACAATTACGGTTCTGGGTGTTCCGTAAGGTATAAAAATGTGTTTTTCCAGAAGTTTGATGATGGCGGACGCATTGGCTCTTTTTAAAGGGAAGATCCAACAGAATTTGGTGAAAACATCCACTACACTAAGTATGTGCATGTGTCCGGCATAACTTCGAGGAAAAGGTCCGACGAGGTCCATTGACAATGACTGTAGGGGTCTGTCGGCACGTTTGGGGTTACCCATTAGGCCGGCAGGTGCTGCCGTGCTATGTTTATAAGCTTTACAAGTTTCACATTTAGAGATGTAATTGCGAATTTGTTTGAAAAGACCAGGCCAGTAATACTTCAAGGAAATCTTTTTATACGTCTTGAAAGTTCCTGGGTGTATAGAGTCGGGAGCACTATGATTGTCAATTATTATTTGTTCTCTTCCTTCGAGGGGAACGACAAGTTTCCAAGAGTAATCTTCGAGGATGGATAGTGGTGCCTTGCAATTACGGTATAGTTGTCCTTCTTTTATGATAAAATTAGGAAACTTTTGTTGATTATTTTTACAACCTTCGAAGATTTTCAAGTACCATTCATCTTTTGTGGGTGGAGGGGGGGCAATTGTGTCAACATTTAATGAAGCCAATTCAATTCTTGAAAGAGCGTCAGGAACAATATTGTCCGCGCCTTTACGGTGTACAACATCAAAATTGAATTGAGACAAACGGGAGGCCCAACGAGCGAGTCTACCGGAGGGATTACTTAAAGAGATCAGCCATTTCAAACTACTATGGTCTGTGACTACAGTAAATTTGCTACCGTCTATGTAACCGCGGAAATGGTGAACAGAATCCAATACAGCCAGTAACTCCTTTTCGGTAATTCCGTAGTTTTTCTCGTGTTTATTTAATGTACGGGAAAAATACGCTACAGGGTGTTCGCCATCTGGGAACTCTTGAGTTAGGACTCCACCGATTCCTACGTTGGAGGCATCCGTGTGGAGGGTAAAAGAGAGTGCAAAATCCGGGCAATTCAGAACGGGGGCTTTTTGAAGGGCATTTTTTAAAGTTGTAAACGCTTCTTCAGTTTCAGCAGACCATCGGAAGTTGCTGACACCTTTACGGGTGCCGGTGATTTTATTTAAGGGGGCTGCAATTGTGGAAAAGTCTTTGATGAATCTTCTGTAGTAACCTGCAAGTCCAAGGAAACCTTTGACTTCCTTCGCGTTTTTGGGTCGGGGAAAATTTGCCATGGCTTCCACCTTAGCGGGGTCTGTTCTTAGACCTTTTTCGTCGACAATGAATCCCAAATAACGTAAACGGGACTTACAGAATTCAGACTTCTTCAAGTTGATGGTTAAACCAGCGAACTTGAGTTGTTGAAAAACCTTTTCCAACATTAATAGGTGTTTTTCAAAGGTGTCGCTGACGATGATGAGGTCGTCAAGGTAGCAAAACAGGCTGTTATCGACTTCAGGACCGAAGAGTTTGTCCATCAGTCTTTGTAATTCGGCGGGGCTGTTCTTTAGACCAAAGGGTAATCTTTTAAAATGGAACATTCCCCTACCAGGTACAACGAAAGCAGTTTTTTCACACGATTCTGCGTCCAAAGGTATTTGCCAAAAAGCTTTGCTTAGATCAACAGAGGAGATGAACTTGGCGTTGCGCAGTTGGTCTAAGGTCGCGTGGACGTAAGGTAAGGGGTATGCGTCAGCTTCCGTACAAGAATTTAAACGTCTACTGTCAAGACAGAAACGTGCGGAGCCATCTTTTTTAGAAACCAAAAGAGTTGGGTTGGTCCATGCACTTCTGCTGGGAACCACCACACCCATTTTTAACATTTCATCAAGTTCTTTTTCCAAAAGTTTAAGCTTTTGGGGGGCTAAGTTGTAATAACGTTGCTTTATGGGTGGGCCATTGGTTTTAATGTGGTGTTCTACCAAATTTGTCAAACCCAATCCACATTTTTCGAAAGATATTGATTCGAATTTATTGACCATTTCCTTTAGTTGGAGAGCTTGGTCCGTGCTTAAATTTTCGTGAGGTATTATTGTGCGGATCTCACTAATTTGAGCAGCAGTGGAGGTTTCGCCAAGAGTATTAAATACTTGGGGAGCAACGTTAAAAGCCTTCCAGAAGTCAACGCCAAGGATGAAATTCTGGGATATAGAGGGCACTATTAGAAAATTGATTGTAATTATTTTATTGTTACAATTAATTGGCAGTGCAAGGGTACCGATGACCGGCTGGGAAACATTATCCGCAGTCGTCAGGTGTGTTGTTTGTGGCGAAATTTTAAAATCACTGTTAACAAAAGGCAGGTGAGCATTGTTGCCAAGACAGCTGACAGATGCACCGCTATCAAGTAATCCGGAAAAGGGCACATTGTTAACAGAGAAAAGAGCATAGGGTCTCCCATCTTTAGCTTGTTTGCAACAAACCGAGGAAACATTTAAGGTCTGGTTAAAATACTTAATGTGTGATAACCAATCAGTCCATTCTTTAGACCTTGGTTCAGAATGGGTACCTGAGAGGTTATTATTTAGTTTTTTGGCCTCTTCATGTAGAAATTTGGTGGGGGCTTGGAGAAATCCACCTGAGGTCTGACATCGCTTGGGTTTTGTAACCTTTCTGCATTGTGCCTTGATCTCTTGAAAATGTTGCGCAGTTCGTCGCATGGAGGAGAGCGGTCCCTAGAGTGGTGTCTCTTGGAGGTTCGGGGTTCCTTGGATTCCAGAAGTCTTGCTTGCTTGAAACAAGTAGCGGCTAGGTGGCCTACTTTTTTGCAAAAGGAGCACACTTTTTTGTTGTCGAATTCTGGCTTTAAACCAGACGAACGGCTTGGCACAACCACATTATTCGACACATTCTTTATGTTTTTCCTATCCTGGTACGATTCCAGGAGGAGGCAGACTTCGTTTAGCTGGGCCAGGGATGCAATTTTCTGTGAGGTGATGATGTTCTCGTATTTGCTTAAAAGGCCATCAGTTATGACTGGTAATAGTTCAGCTTCCGGAACAGGATGTGAAAGCTTGATGTTGATGGACTCAGCCCTTTCTATGAATGTAGCCACAGGTTCATCTACTAGTTGTTTAATAGATAGTAGAGATAGTTTGATCCGGTGCTGGGCCTCCTTTTTTCCAAAGCTAGAGATTAGGGCAGCTCTGAGTTTATTTCAATCTTTGCATTTAGTCTTTTGGATGCGGTGCCACGGTATTAATTCTGGGGAGATGAGTTCTATAAAGTTTCTCCGTAGAATCTCGAATGGGATATTTTTGATTATAGCCGTTTCTTCAATACGGTCAATGAAATCCAGCACATCGGAGACGCCATTATATTTGACTTTCCAAGAGGATAAATCGTAAGTTTTATCTTGTGTCAAGATGGGTGCGACGTCCTGTTTTATCATTACATGCGGCGTAGGTTCTTTGTCAAGATTATCCAAAACTTGCGTAGCCGAACATGAATTATTTTCGTTGGAGGGGGCGAGGTTTATTCTCCTAATGTACTTTTTGTTGAATAAAAGTGCATATGCCTTCAATGTAGATTTAGATTTGCTTGATGGCGAGAGTCCTCTATCCCTTAAAGCAGCTTGTAAGTGGGCTTTGGATAAACTATGCACATTGGGAATGGTACCCAAGTTGGATGGTGTAATAGCTTGCTTGTCCTCCATTGCGAGTTTCCTGGGTGGTTAGGAGAAGAAAAAAAAAATTGGCCAGGGGTTTCCTTTAGAAAGCGCAAAAATTAATTTTTGTGAGGCACTTTTCACTTGGTGATCACTGTTGGCACTTCCAAATGTGTTTTGTATACATGACACCAGAATTCTTGTCAAAGAGGGGCAGATGAGAAAAAATTTTGCGTGGAAAGACCTTAGTGGTAAAGGTTTTTGTATTTCACTGACCACTTTTGAGAAAACTGTGAAATTCACAAGTATTTATTTATTTTAGAAAAATTTTGCCAGGATTGACCTTTAGAAAACAGGTTTTTTATTTTTACAAAACACTTTGCACTGAGAAAGGCACTAAAGTTCACAAACGGCACATTTCTGGCAAATAAAGGACAAACTTCCGAATGAAAATGACTGAATATGGGGTTTATTGCATCCAACCATATTAAAATTATTTTATTTATTCATGGAATCAGTCATTGGTTTTATTATTATTCCACTTTTCACTTATGTAAGGAAAAAAAACACAATTCACTTTCACTTATGCTGAAAAAAAAACAGTACCTATAATGTACAATGGGGAAAGAAAGTCATTATTTTGTCCATTTGGAGAAATATTAAGTTGTACTAATATGACAGACACAAGTGGGCCAATTGGTATATTGTGCAGAAATAATAAAAATACGTAAGTCCGAAATTTTCATTAAGGAATTCGCAAAATAACTGGGGTTCCAGAATCAAATTTATAATAATGATTTCCGTTGGTATCCCAGTTCAGTCATAAAAAACGGTTTGGATTTAAAACGCAGCCTAGCAACAGTCGGTTAGGCGGGAACAAAGCATTTGCGCGCAATCCGGAATATCGCGTGAAACAAAAGCCGTTGGATTTTGGGCGCGAATAACTGTTGCTGTGCGCCCGCCGTTTGGAGACGCGTGCGCAATCAGATTCGCGGCGCTTCGGGTGCTCAAAATGGCCGTTGTTTCAACTTGCGATGCAATTTATAATTCCAGTCAGATCCGTTATGGATCTAATTTACATATTGGTTTCTGTGGTTTTTCACAGGATTCACTGTAGAATAACAAGGCATAATTAATGTTTACAAAACAGTTGTTATGCGGGGAGGATTTCGACAAACAAGGGTCCCGCAAAGCGACCGGGTTAGAGAAAAAAATTCCAGCCCCACGATCGGGCGACAATTGTTAGGGTACCCCGATGTCGGCTTTTAAACCAACATCAGCACACCAACTCGTCCCTGGCTAGCTCTCAGCGGGACAAGGGTACTCTCTATTCAGGGGTGAGCCGCTCAAAGCTATGGAATTCCTCTCCGTCCTCCGGCGTCCCACGGGATCCACACTGGCCAACAAATCCTCCCGCCGAAGCAGAATAATAACAAGTTAAATCATTTAGACATGTATTGTAAACTCAAACACATACATAGGTTTCTACAGTACAATTCAATTACAAGAAATGCAAATTACACAAACCTAGCTAAAGTGTTTAACTCTCTCTGAATTTCTCTCAAAACGAAACTCTCCGAGTCGTGGTTTCCGCGGGGGCCCTATATTTCACTGAATTACGGACAACATTTAAAGGGGAAATCATGATACAGCTTACATGTAGGTGGGCAGGAACCTCGTCTCATGTGGCAGCTTCATCAGGCACTTCGTAGTCTAAATAGACCGAACTGTAGTACGGCAAAAGGCCGATTTTACTCAAAGTATTTCAATAATACATACATCGCGGCCCCGTTGAATTGGGTCCGCCAGCTACCGGCCGCGAGCGTCCGTTCGCAAAGGCGCTCAGATTTCTTCTGTCAGCGGAGTGGCCGCGGGATGCCGAGAGTGGCAGGGTACGGGGCGAGGCAAGGAGAAACAGGATACGGCGCGGGGAGGCGGCGGCCGAGCCGTGAGGACAGCTGCGTTCTCGAAACTACTTGCTTCAAGGGCGTATCGTAACAATAAGCAATAATTATCAGCCTGAAACACTCATCTACAATGAAAAAATCTTCCGAGAAAAGATGTATGCCGCCAAGGGAACTTGAACCCGTTTCCTTCTGATTGCCGGTTCAGGTGCTCTACCACTGAGCTATGTCGGCTTATGTAATACCCATTAAATAAATCAGTATATACTAGTGTTTCATTCAACAATTACCGCTTATTTCATTTTTTCAATGTAGATGAGTGTTTCAGGCTGATAATTATTGCTTATAATAATTGTTACCCTTTGTGCTATGCATAAAAATCTTGTTTTAAAAAACGTTAGTTTATCAATTAACAATTATAATAATATTGGTTTTTTCTATTGTTTTACCTTTTGTTTAAAATGAAGACATTTGTGTTTCTTTTAATATTTCGTCAACATTTTAAGTTCCTTAACTATAAATATTTATAAAAACAAATTAAGTCACTGAAATTGGATAATGATATATTGTACCCTTAATTTAATTTAATTTAATTTACCTTACTTTAACTGTAATATTTAACTTTAACTGTAATATGTAACTTTAACCTTACTTTAACTGTAATATTTAATATTTAAAAAAAAAGTATTGACCTTGTATAACAATTTTTTTTCCTAAATTACGAACCTATGTCAAATAATATTTGTTAATATTTGTATTTATCTCATAAGTTCTTTGAATATTATTTAAACATTTAATTAGAACATTATTATTATTTTATTTTTTACGTGTGAATAAATACTCCTCCCATAAACACGAGCTCCCAGAGCTCAACTTATGGAGTAGTAGAATAAAAAAAAAATATTGTTGTTTAACCTTGCAAATGTTATCATTTTTTAATGTAAAAACAAGTCTTGAAATAAATAAATAAATAAAAAATAAAAAAAAAATAAAAAAATATTTCCAAAGATTTCAATGTATAATAATTAATAAACGATTGAATTAAAAATAATCAGATTTTTTTATACCAAAGCAATTCCATATGCGGTAAATCTCCTCTATACATTGTGAGGCTTATAATAGTAAGGATGGGATAGATTTAGGGTTAGGTAAAGTGAAGAAGTACCTGGTTATTTAGTTTTGGTCACTAATTATAGCTTAAGCCATTTTAAGCAACGTTTTTATTAACTTTTTGAATTATTATAGTGTGTTGCGCTTTCTCTTTATTTAGCCAACTTTTCAGACATTGGTAACTGTATTAGTGATTATATGATATATTATTATCAGACATTATTATAATATTATTATAATATTATTATTATCAGACATAAACCCAGAACACTGGCAAGGCCACGGTCCTGGGTTTATTGCAATATGCAATCGAATCTTTTTCTGATTTTTCATTATCTTCAATGATGAAGTATTTTTTTCTTGAAGTTGTGCTCAGCAAAATTTTATTATTCATAAGTTTTCCAACGGTTGGGTTTAAAAATACTAACTACCATTGTTTTATAATTTGGAATCTGTTCCACATTCAAACGAGGTCGTTCCATTTCGTTAGGCTAACGACGGAGCCACCGTCTTTATCCGCTAGAGGCGCTGAAGGCTTCGACGTGACGTCGGAAGCGTCGGAAGGCAGTGACGCGTCACTGTGCCAAAGTCGCTAGATGAACACCGGTGGGTATAATTACGGTCCAAAATTTTAACCGAATATATGTGTTATCTCACAAGTCCCCGACTACCACATCCACCAATTGGAATCTTTTGTTTTCTGCGGAAAAAAAAAGGCATTGATAAATATGCATTGAGTCCATCTCACGGATAATACCTAACGTTCGTGTTGTCGAAGTTTGATGCACGGACAATACGGAATATTCCTTTTTTTAACTAATAAAAAATCAAATTGACATTTGTCGGAAGTATCAATCTTATAAAATAAATTTTCGTCGAAATAAAAACAAAAAAGTACCTATTTCGAATTATTGGGTTGAGATTCGAACTGCGAAAGCTGCATGTCATCATAATTTAAAAAAACATCCCTGGTTTTTAATGGTTTGTTTGACAAAGCAGGGTTTGTCTAGCACGTATATGTATGTAATTATTCTAATACATTTCTTTCCATGTTCTGCTGTTATAAATTGGCAGCATTTATTGTTTTTTTTTTTTTTTAAGAAAGACACACATTCCCGGGTTACGAATATCCCAATAATGTTTGAAAATCTCCTACTACTACCATTATAAAGCTAAATCTAACTGTTTGAATAAAAAATATTCCGTATTAACGAGCAAGCGGTTAAATGCATAAATAATCTACATCGTTACAAAACCTACTGTGACTGCCTGTGGTTCATCCAGACAAAATTCAAATACCGACCACAAGGTATCCCAATCCTGGCAAGATCAAGAACATGTCGTAAGTACACTTGTTAAATTACCTTTGCTATTTGCTTCAGAAAATATACCATATCGAGATCCTCAGGCACAGCTCGCATAGAATTGATATTCAGCTCCACTCTAACCCATGTAAGGTGGTGCCATCATCGCGCTTTACTTGCATTTGAGTAGGTTTTTTTTATATAAGTAGGTATCCTAGAGCTTAGTTTATTATGGGGGTCATCATAAATTAAAAGACATGGGAGGAAATGTAGCTCCCGTAACATAATACAAAGTCATAAGTAGTCCAGGAGACTTCAAAGCATACCTATTGCTTTAATGACTGCGCCACGGACAACATCCGGAAATTTTTTCATTTCGCCCGCCAACATCCGTATAAAAATTGTTTCACAGTCGGATTATTAATCTTTTATTAATTCACCATCTGCCAACTCGCGCGTACGTTGTTCAGGGGCGTGCAGTTCATAAATGCTGTAAATCTGTACCGACCCTTAGAAAAACATACGTAGAATCTCTATATATTATAAATTAAAGTCCTCCAACGCGTCTGTCTGTCTGTCTGTCTGTTCGCGATAAACTCAAAAACTAATGAACAGATTTTCATCCGATTTTTGAATAGGAAGGCTTAGGTAAATAATTTGTCAAGGTTTTGTGTGAATTGGTTGGAATTTATAATGTATAAAGGGAGCGGGCTGGCAAGCGGGCGGTGTGGATTTGATTTGTACGCAAATTAACGGGTGGCGTTGGTTGTAAAGGTAGGGTAACAAAACCAGTAGACAGCGTTGCGTTTCGTTAGCTACAGCAACGCGTGTCCGGGTCAGCTATTAAAAATAAATTGAAAGATAAACGGATAAAATCGTGTATGTGTCTGCTTCAATTCATTCCTTTTTTCTTTTGTATTTTCCAAAATGATTGTGTTTTTCAGTTTTTTTACAAATCCACAAAGTTGGCACTGAGGAAAAATCTCTCAGGGCCTGTGTCATCCTTGGGGATGCTGTGTGGAGGGTCTTTTTAAGGAAAGGAAAGAGTGGAAGTGGGAAGGAAAGTGGTGTGAGCGTGGTTAGGCATCTGGAGGTCAATATATCCAGGAGTGACGGACGTATAAATCTATCCCTTCCACTGCGGTGCAAGGCGATGGGTCGAGAGAGTCCGGCTGGAAATGTATAGGTAATATATATAAGAAAAGTATTCCATGTTTAATTTATCTTACTAATAAAGTTTTTATGGATGTACGTGTGTTTGTTACTCTTTCACGCAAAAACTGCTAAATGGATTTTATTTAAACTTCGCAATAATATAGCTTGTACATTAGAATAACATATAGGCTATATTTAATAAATGAAATTTTTATAAATGAAAATCGAAAGGTAATGCAGGGAGAATCTATTTATTTCTTTGAATGGAATTGCAACGCATGCCGGGGACCAGCTAGTAAAACATAATTGCAGTATATTCATAACATTTTCAGATAAAATATTTGTACACTTATTAACTAGATGTCCACAACAATCAGCGTAATAAAATAGTCCTGTAGAATAATTATATGAAAACACTAGGCTTTGTATTAAGAACAACTAAAAACTTTAATTCCATACAAGCCATTAAATTATTATATTATGTATCTCTAGTTAGAAGCTTAATAGAATATAACTCCGTAATTTGGTCTCCATCTTACAAAATTCACATTAATAACATTGAGCGATTTCAAAGAAAAATTCTCCGTTTTATAAATTTTAAATTAAATATCGCACTGGAAGACTTAAAATATAATTTATTTTTAAATATTCTAAAAATACACACACTTGAAGACAGGCGTAAAATAAACGACTTACCATTTTTCTTTAAAATATTTAACTCTAAGCTCGACTGTTATGAACTCCTGCAACTCATAAACTTACGAATACCGACAAAATACCCTATTCTACTGCAGCATTCATAAGAGGAACTACATTGCTCACTCTCCGATATAACGATTTCCCACTATGGGAAATCAGTACTTAGGTGATGTTGACATATTTAAAATAAGCCTGGCGAATTTTGTGGATCTTGAAAAAAATTTATTCCAAAACTATTCCTATACATATCTCCATTTTTGTAAACTTTTCAAATTGCTGTATCTTTTTTATGACTTGTGTGCATTTTTTAACTAATTTTATTTTTTATTATTTCTTTATCTGTTTAAAAATCATCTGTCACGAACATTGACCTTAATTGATCGAAGGTCACGAATTAATTGTACAACCAAACATGTAAAAGCCCTCTATAAATAAATAATTATTAGTCATACTCGAACTTTAAAAACTAAACACAATCAACTTTATTCATAAAGTAATGCACGTCACTGGAGTTATTTCAATACGTTTTTAGGCGGATATAAGACCTTGACAAATTAATAATAAGACATAAAATGAGGGAATAAATTAACAAACAAAAGTAATAAAGATTGAAAGAATGGAGTATTTTTGCTATCATATAAAAAATACCAGCGGGAATTTTCGCTTCTGCGTTGAGTAAAGGGCGAAAGTTATAAGTATTCTTAGCCTTTGAGAGCGGCCAGTTCTTTTGTTCAAAGAGCTATAAAAGCACTAAAATAGAACGGAATGTCTTGACATACTATCTTTTTATGTACACTTCAAAAAGATTTTCATTGACCGGATACAGTGGAATTTACAACACAACAAACATTGTTGTGGGTGGAAAGAATTTGGGTTTTTAATTTTAGTCATCAGACTGCAAAGCAAGAGGTTCGGGTCCTGACTCCTGACGTGCGCATATTTTTTTAATAACTCATTGATTGAGCGTCGCTTGTTAAAACCTTTTTTAAAACGCTCATTTGGCTTTTCAACTGTCTGTAAATTTGTTGTTACGTTCCAGTTCCAGCATTGGACGCTGCCTTTTTATCCCTCCAGAGTTCGTATGATCGTGGTTCCTAGCTAGCTGTCAAATCGGAATAATCAATACCAGCAGATAAAAACCCGCCCGGCGGCTTTTCGTTCAGCTTCGAACAGTTAGATTGTTGGTGACCATTTTATAAATCCGATGGGAACTGATTCCAAAAATAGCTGACTCATCCATTCCAAAGTAACCGCGACAGGCAATGACGTCATGTATAATACGTAGACGCGTGGTATTATTATTCCCAACCGCAAGTTACAATAATATATATATATTAATGTCTGGTTTTTTGAAAAACTCACTTTTTGCTTGATGCGAAAAACGACCGCACTGCCCCTTACGTTTCACCAACCTCAAGGTTCACTTTGGCTTGGCGCCTCTGGTAAAATTTTGACACGCCAAAACGACCTCTACGCTCCTCGAGTTTCAAAGACCGCAGAGACCATTATCGGATCTAGGGGAGCGTGCTCAAATCGTGTCCCAATTTAAGACCATTTTTCATACAAAAAAACCGATGCACGGTTTACAGTGCACCCAAACGGCGAAAACTATAATTAAATCTCTCACCTACGAAGAAATTCGGCCTTAGTTCTATTTCCTGCCGACAGGTTCGCCCACTAAAAACCGTCGCGTTTTTCACGGAATGTAATTAAGACTTTTTTTCCATACAAAACTGATTTTCCTAAGGATTTATTCTTATTAATTTAAAGGCTTCGGGAAAGTTCTTAAGAAAAAATGACATTTAAAACGTGCTTTGCGGGATCGTAGATTACGTTAAAAAAACGCCTTCCGGCGGACATGTTTTTGAATAAACATAAACAGTACAAGTTTTAAAAACTTTTAAAATCATAACATGTACCGCATTTCATTCAAAATGTTTCACAATAATGCATTCAAAATCAACATTTTTTTGACATTTTCCAAATATTCACTTTCATAGATAATGTTAATTGTTTGCAGCCTGTAAAATCGCTTATAAAATTTGGCAGATATTTAAATTTTCCCCAACTGTGCAACACTGAAAATTGAATAATATTCCAATGCGAAACACACCACCTCAAACCCTCGGCAAGGCCAGGACAGCTTATTTGTATGGAATTTTTTTTTAAAACTAGGCCTTTATTCGATTTTCAGGCCTGGTTTGAGGTGGTTTTGACAATGTTTTCTGTTGGTCTTGCCAGCATTGAAAAAATAATTTTAGAATATTGAGATGAACTAGGTAGGGACCCAATAAACTATATCTTCTACGAGTATTTATTTATATTATTATTATATGTGAATGGTCGAAATGCATGTCCGCACATAACTTCCGAACGATTGAACCAAATTGAATAATTCTTTTTACGTTATGATCTTTATTGTTTGGACAAGGTTTTTATAAAACTACTGGTGAGCTCTTGCATTATTAAATTTGTATAAAACGAATCACCGAAATTTATATACGCTCATAACTTCCGAAAGAATGCAAGCAATTGGAAAATTCTTTTTTTGTTATGTTCGTTATTGTTAGCGCAAAGTTTTTATAAAACTACTGGCGAGCTCTGGCATCATGAAATTTGTATTAAAATGAGTCCCCGAAATGCATGTACGCTTATAACTTCCGAACGAATGCACCAAATTGGATAATTCTTTTTATGTAATTATTGTTATTGTTAGGACAAGGTTCGTATAAAACTAATGGCGAGTACTGGCATTATGAAATTTGTATAAAATTAATCGCCAAAAAGTATGTACGCGTATAGCTTTCTAACGACTGCACCAAACCGGATAATTCTTTTTATGTTGTGTTGGTTATTGGCTGGTGAGCACTGGCATTAAGAAATTTGTACAAAAAATTTCAATAGGTGGCACGCGAGATGTTTGAAAACTAAATGTACCGGGAATTAATGTATGAAACGCGGGAGTTGTGAGAAGGGGAAACAGGGAGGGGGGAGGGGAACTCGGGAGGGGGTTTACGGGACGGAGAAGGGGGGGAGTGAAGTGGAGGGGGGGAAGGTGGGAGAGGTAGAGTGGAAACGCGAGAAAGGAAGAGGACGTATGGTAGGTTTTTTGCTGCTAGGCACTGCGGGCGGCTTAATATATATTTGTGTGTTGAACCGCTAAGCGTTGCTAAACCATTCATCCGATTGCGATGAAACTTTGGGGATTTGATGTGCGCATGCTCACAATGGCTTCTGTATACAATTGTGAGCTCTGGCATCATGAAATAACGCATTGCTAAGCCGTTCATCCGATTGGGATGAAACTTTGGGGATTTGATTTGTGCATGCCTACAATGGTGTATATATACTAACGAATGGCAGTTTTTTGCTGCTAAGCCCTGCAGGAGGCTTTATAAATATTTGTATGTTTAACCGCTAAGCGTTGCTAAACTATTCATCCGATTGCGATGAAACTTTAAGGATTTGATGTGCGCATACTCGCGATGGTTTCTATATGCAATAGTGAGCTCTGGCATCATGAAATTACGCATTGTTAAGCCGTTCATCCGATTGGGATGAAACTTTTGGGATTTGATTTGTGCATGTCCACAATGGTGTATATATACTAACGAATGGCAGTTTTTTGCTGCTAGGCCCTGCAGGCGGCTTTATAAATATTTGTATGTTTAACCGCTAAGCGTTGCTAAACCATTCATCCGATTGCGATGAAACTTTAAGGATTTGATGTGCGCATACTCGCGATGGTTTCTATATGCAATAGTGAGCTCTGGCATCATGAAATTACGCATTGCTAAACCGTTTATCCGATTGCGATGAGACTTTAGGGATTTGACGTGTGCATGCCTACAATGGTGTCTATATACTAACTTATGGTAGGTTTTTGCTACTAGGCCCTGCGGGCGGCTTTATATATATTTGTATGTTTAACCGCTAAGCGTTGCTTAACCATTCATCGGATTGCGATGAAACTTTAGGTTTTGATGTGCGCATGCCTACCATGCCTTTATGGCAGTAGGTTCTTACCCGCTTACTATGAAATATTATTTTTTTCTGTAAGTAAGTCAAGTTAGTTTTAACCCGTTAGTTGCATTTGCAACAGGCATAAGCTAGTATATATATTAATGTCTGGTTTTTTGAAAAACTCACTTTTTGCTTGATGCGAAAAACGACCGCACCGCCCCTTACGTTTCACCAACCTCAAGGTTCACTTTGGCTTGGCGCCTCTGGTAAAATTTTGACACGCCAAAACGACCTCTACGCTCCTCGAGTTTCAAAGACCGCAGAGACCATTATCGGATCTAGGGGAGCGTGCTCAAATCGTGTCCCGATTTAAGACCATTTTTCATACAAAAAAACCGATGCACGGTTTACAGTGCACCCAAACGGCGAAAACTATAATTAAATCTCTCACCTACGAAGAAATTCGGCCTTAGTTCTATTTCCTGCCGACAGGTTCGCCCACTAAAAACCGTCGCGTTTTTCACGGAATGTAATTAAGACTTTTTTTCCATACAAAACTGATTTTCCTAAGGATTTATTCTTATTAATTTAAAGGCTTCGGGAAAGTTCTTGAGAAAAAATGACATTTTAAACGTGCTTTGCGGGATCGTAGATTACGTTAAAAAAACACCTTCCGGCGGACATGTTTTTGAATAAACATAAACAGTACAAGTTTTAAAAACTTTTAAAATCATAACATGTACCGCATTTCATTCAAAATGTTTCACAATAATGCATTCAAAATCAACATTTTTTTGACATTTTCCAAATATTCACTTTCATAGATAATGTTAATTGTTTGCAGCCTGTAAAATCGCTTATAAAATTTGGCAGATATTTAAATTTTCCCCAACTGTGCAACACTGAAAATTGAATAATATTCCAATGCGAAACACACCACCTCAAACCCTCGGCAAGGCCAGGACAGCTTATTTGTATGGAATTTTTTTTTAAAACTAGGCCTTTATTCGATTTTCAGGCCTGGTTTGAGGTGATTTTGACAATGTTTTCTGTTGGTCTTGCCAGCATTGAAAAAATAATTTTAGAATATTGAGATGAACTAGGTAGGGACCCAATAAACTATATCTTCTACGAGTATTTATTTATATTATTATTATATGTGAATGGTCGAAATGCATGTCCGCACATAACTTCCGAACGATTGAACCAAATTGAATAATTCTTTTTACGTTGTGATCTTTATTGTTTGGACAAGGTTTTTATAAAACTACTGGTGAGCTCTTGCATTATTAAATTTGTATAAAACGAATCACCGAAATTTATATACGCTCATAACTTCCGAAAGAATGCAAGCAATTGGAAAATTCTTTTTTTGTTATGTTCGTTATTGTTAGGGCAAAGTTTGTATAAAACTACTGGTGAGCTCTGGCATCATGAAATTTGTATTAAAATGAATCCCCGAAATGCATGTACGCTTATAACTTCCGAACGAATGCACCAAATTGGATAATTCTTTTTATGTAATTATTGTTATTGTTAAGACAAGGTTCGTATAAAACTAATGGCGAGTACTGGCATTATGAAATTTGTATTAAATTAATCGCCAAAAAGTATGTACGCGTATAGCTTTCTAACGACTGCACCAAACCGGATAATTCTTTTTATGTTGTGTTGGTTATTGGCTGGTGAGCACTGGCATTAAGAAATTTGTACAAAAAATTTCAATAGGTGGCACGCGAGATGTTTGAAAACTAAATGTACCGGGAATTAATGTATGAAACGCGGGAGTTTTGAGAAGGGGAAACAGGGAGGGGGGAGGGGAACTCGGGAGGGGGTTTACGGGACGGAGAAGGGGGGGAGTGAAGTGGAGGGGGGGAAGGTGGGAGAGGTAGAGTGGAAACACGAGAAAGCAAGAGAACGTATGGTAGGTTTTTTGCTGCTAGGCACTGCGGGCGGCTTAATATATATTTGTGTGTTGAACCGCTAAGCGTTGCTAAACCATTCATCCGATTGCGATGAAACTTTGGGGATTTGATGTGCGCATGCTCACGATGGTTTCTGTATACAATAGTGAGCTCTGGCATCATGAAATTACGCATTGCTAAGCCGTTCATCCGATTGGGATGAAACTTTGGGGATTTGATTTGTGCATGCCTACAATGGTGTATATATACTAACGAATGGCAGTTTTTTGCTGCTAGGCCCTGCAGGCGGCTTTATAAATATTTGTATGTTTAACCGCTAAGCATTGCTAAACCATTCATCCGATTGCGATGAAACTTTAAGGATTTGATGTGCGCATACTCGCAATGGTTTCTATATGCAATAGTGAGCTCTGGCATCATGAAATTACGCATTGCTAAGCCGTTCATCCGATTGGGATGAAACTTTGGGGATTTGATTTGTGCATGCCTACAATGGTGTATATGTACTAACGAATGGCAGTTTTTTGCTGCTAGGCCCTGCAGGCGGCTTTATAAATATTTGTATGTTTAACCGCTAAGCGTTGCTAAACCATTCATACGATTGCGATGAAACTTTAAGGATTTGATGTGCGCATACTCGCGATGGTTTCTATATGCAATAGTGAGCTCTGATCATGAAATTACGCATTGCTAAACCGTTTATCCGATTGCGATGAAACTTTAGGGATTTGATGTGTGCATGCCTACAATGGTGTCTATATACTAATTTATGGTAGGTTTTTGCTACTAGGCCCTGCGGGCGGCTTTATATGTATTTGTATGTTTAACCGCTAAGCGTTGCTAAACCATTCATTCGATTGCGATGAAAATTTGAGGATTTGATGTGTACATAACCACGACGGTTTTTGTATACAAAAGTGAGCTCTGGCATCATGAAACTAGGCATTGATTAACCGTTCATCCGATTGCGATGAAACTTTGAGGATTTGATGTGTGCATGCCTACAACGGGGTCTATATACTAACGTATGGTAGGTTTTTGCTACTAGGCCCTGCGGGCGGCTTTATATACATTTGTTTGTTTAACCGCTAAGCGTTGCTAAACCATTCATCGGATTGCGATGAAACTTTAGGTTTTGATGTGCGCATGCCTACCATGCCTTTATGGCAGTAGGTACCTACCCGCTTACTATGATTTTTTTTTCTGTGAGTAAGTAGGTCAAGTTAGTTTTAACCCGTTAGTTGCATTTGCAACAGGCATAAGCTAGTAATCATATTATCGTCAATCTTTCCATATTCGGAGAGATTAACGAAATTACAAATCCAATAGTTCCTTCCTCTGCCAGGCGAAGCTCCTCACGCTAGCTGTTAACGTAAGTGGCGCCATCTTTTGGCATTGCTGTAATTCGGTTATATTACAAAAGTAGATTTTCATATAATCTCCACGTACGAAAACGGTTTTGTGTAAGGCGCGGCATCAGAGTTGTGATCTTAGTCGGTTTCTTAAAATTAATTAATTTATTTTTATACAATTTTATAAAAAAAATAGACAATACTGTGTCCTTACTGGAGTACCCCGTTCTAAGATAACATTGTATATGGTTACGTGTAGGAGAATTTATAAAGCAATATCCAGAAGAAAACACTGGAATTTTTTTTTTAATTTTATTTATTTATTGCTTTTATGGTTAAATAATTATGGAATTTTTCGACCACCGTACTAGGCATATGCCCATGTTATTGCCCATTATTTCAAATGAAATTTTTATTTTGATTTATTAAACACAATAAAATTAAAAACATCCTTTCTTGGACGCATGGTCTATTGTTCACAGCACTACAAGAATTAAAAATCAATATATAATAATTCATTCGTCAGTACTAGCTTTTACCCCCCCCCCCCCCCCCACCACTCCCGCACTACCACTCCCCCTCCCCCAATCAATCAACAATCAAATACGCTTCTTTTCGCATTCATAATATTAGTATAGCTGTTGGCTTAGGTCAAAATGTAGATTAGTACCTATTTTATATTTGTATCTACATATACTAAATATTCATATTAGAATACTAATATTTGAATTTTCGCTATCAAAGAAATAATATTGGCAGCCCACGTCAAACATTTACTTAGTAACACACGTTGCCAATAAACGTATAAATAGATAATTTCATAACGCCACAGCTTATTCGTAACGTCAGAGCTTACCAATATATATAGCCCATGTTACTCGCAAATAAAGTAGCCTTCGATTAGTGAAAGAATTTATAAATTCCATTCGATATTTATTGCGTAAAAGAGAAACATCCAACCATCCAACCATCCATACAAACATTCGCATTTATAATATTATAGTAAGAAGTAAGATTACATTACATCAGATACGTTTATATAGCAAAAATAACAGTAGTGATATTGAATATTAACTGAAAATATTTTTTAATGTGTACAAGTGTTATTATGTCTTGTAGGTCGATATTATTAGTTCCTAGCTAGGAATATTGCCCGTTCTAAGGAACCAAATGTTCGTGAAAATGCCAAATTTATTCTGTAAAAATTGTTGTGTTTTTTTTTATTTTTTTTTTTTTTTTCATTATTTTTTTTATTATTATTAATTGAGTTAGTTTATACTACATGAAAATAAACTAATAAGCACAATGTAACATTTCATTTGATAATTTTTTAATAAAAATGTATTCTAAGTTTTTACTAAACGTGGCATATTATGTAATCATAAAAATTTTTATTTGATCATTTTTCAGACTTCACCCTACCCAAGTCATTCAATTTGTTATTTTTGAACCGATGTCGGATATTTTTCATGTTTTAATGTTTAATTCTAAGGGGATTTTTATTACATAATTTCGGTTTGATATTTGATGGATTATTTATGTTATTTCATAATTTATGCATTTAAAATAATATAGTATTTTTGCGGCATGTTCCAGGGTGATACATACGTTCAGTATTGCCCTGGTGAAAGACCAGATTCATAATCGAAACATTGTATGAAATGTCTTTAACCGTCTTTGGTGACCAGATATGAATAGCCATGTACTCCACCTTCCTCTCTCCTATCTTCTTCCTCTTCTTATTATCTTTAACCTCACAACACAATATATCCTATTAGGAATGTCCTAGTCCCCCTGGCTCCGAACTATTGGGACTCTGTCAGTACCAACCAAAACAGAAGTTTTATAATAAAAATTAATATTATAATCCATATTTATTTTGGAGCAAAAACCAATTATTATGTATTTTTAAACATACAACATTGGATTTTAAATAACGTTACAATTTAAATAAATTTCTCTGCTGTTATTTTATCATAGAATATACCAGAACCACAAGAATGCCATAAGAAAGTTATTACTTTGACCCTTGAAAAGTTTGAAAAACTAACAACCTTGTCTTTTGACTTCGTTACCCCTTTCGCAAGTTCCACCCTTGGTCAATTCTCAAGACCTGAATTTAGAAACCATTTCCAATTTCGTGATATTTATTATATTCAAAACTAACTGACCCGGCGAACTTCTTACCGTCTCAGATTCAATAACTATTGTGTTAACTTATTGGCTGAATTAAATTCAGTTTTTTTATTAAGTTAAAAATTACACAATGAAGCCATTATCGATACGCAACTGTCCGTGTTTTGTTTTTTTCAGTATCAGAGATACGTTGTGTAGGTACGGATTTATCATTTTTGTGATTTTCATACTTTTCCATTTACTTACGGGAATTGCGTTTCATTTTCTTTATAAGTGTGAGGGAGATTTTTTTTTTCCATTTATTTATTACATAAGATTCCTTATTTATACAGCAAAAATAACATATAAAATATAATATTTACATTTCAAAATAACCTTTTTTGATACAAATAAACTACATAATAAATTTTCACTGAATTTTTTTTTTTTTTATGATATTTCACTTCTATAGAAGCAGACGCTTGTGATTAGAAGAGGAACGAGTATCGGGATGAGAATATATTTAAAATATATTTAAAATATATACTTGGACACATAATCACCAGTAATCTGATGGATGATGACGACATCGATAGGCAAAGAAGAGCTCTCAGTGTAAAAGCAAACATGCTCAGTAGAAGATTCCGCCTTTGCAGTACTGCTGTAAAAAGGACGCTCTTCCTTTCCTTCTGCGCAACACTGTATACGTCTGAACTCTGGGCAAACTACAAGAAGAGTAGTATAGAAAGACTTCGGGTTCAGTATAACAACGCCTTCCGCATAATGTTTGGTCTCCCCAGATATTGCAGCGCTTCCCGGATGTTCACGGAGGGGCGAGTTCCTGGCTTTGCAGCCCTTATTAGATCCAGGGTGGCAGGAATGAGGGAAAGGATAACCAGCTCTGGAAACATCCTCGTCATGGAAGCCCGCCTCAGTCCATCATCCAGTATTGATGCACACTGGAGAAAAATACTGGCTCCTTACGTGCTCACAGAATCCTGAAAGCTTAATATTATTATTTCTTTTGTTTTCCTTTTACTACTATTAGCTTATTATCTTTTTTTTTTGTTTCGTGTACATTCATATCCACCTTCTTTTTCTTTTTTTTTCCTTTCAAATACTTTATACTTTGTACATGTATGTTTATATTATACCCTTATGGAATGTGTGGGATTGCACTCTCCTCCCCACATACTGAAATAAACACTTATTTATTTATTTATTTTAATTTAATTGTGGTAGATACTTAAAAAAAAAAACAAATTTACAAGTTATATAAGTTATGATGATAAATTTTATCAATTTGTTATTTTTACTTTAAATTGCTCTTTAATTGCTTTTAGTAGGCATTTATCGTCTTCGATTGCTCTTATTTTTTCAGGTAGGCTATTGAAGTATTTTTTTCCTAGATATGTGTAATGATGTTGTGCAAATGAGGTGTTACATTTTTGTATTGGAAATATATGTTTTTGACGAGTACGACTTTCAGTTAAAAAGCTATGATTTTGTTTTTCTTTTATTATTTGGATTATTATATTTTTTCGAACTAGATCATTAAATTTTAATACTTTAAATTCTTCAAAAATAAGGTGAGTTCGATAATCTCTTCGTTTTTTCAATATAATTTTTATAATTAGACGTTGCACAATTTCAACAGGGAGTAGATTGGTTTTGTATGCAGCTCCCCAGCTTACTACAGAGTATTGGAGATTTGACTGTACATAGACTGATGTTAGATTTTCTAATGAGAGAATGTTTCGGTTTTTTAAAAATATGTAAATTAATTTTCTTATTTTGTTAACGGTAAGGTTGATTTGATCTTTCCAGTTCAGGTTTTTGTCTATTGTTATTCCTAAGTAAGATGTGTCTATTGTTATTCCTGTGAAGGATGATTTTTTCTATATTTTTGTCGTCGAATTCCAGTGCACCTTTTCGTATACATTCGGTCATCTTATTATTATTTGTGTTTTCTTCTTCGAAATCTCTAGATGTCGCTTTCTTTTGTGCTTTTTTTGACAGTTCATTTTGTAGCGGTTTGAAGAATGGATATTTATATTGGCAGAAACGACCTTTCTATTCCAACTAGCAACATAGCGGCTTATCAAAGGATATTCTCGTACCTGGGACCGAAATTGTATAAAAAAATCCCTTCACAACTAAAACTATGTAAAGTGTCATCCTTCGGCCCAAAAATAGCAAAATGGTTACTTGATTTGGGCAGGACGGACTCGTATTATTAAAATATGTTATCTGATAGTTATATTCGAGCGGCCTTATATATCTCCTTTGTTTCGAACATTTTTATTTCCTTTTATTTTACTCTTTTTCTCGTATATTGTTTTTCTTGTGTCCTAATTTTATTTTCTTATGTATTTCCTTCGTTTACCAAATTTTTATTTTCTTTTCCTTCTCTTTTTTTCTTCCATACTCACTTCGAAAACACTGTTTCTTGTATATTTCGATGCTTGATTCTAGAACCTAGTCTGCTGCGACTCCAGGTACTAATATCTACAATCTGTATGTCGGACGAATGTCTACAGCTCATATGTTGGACAAATATCTATGAACTTCAGAGTGAGTACTAATATCTACAGAGCTAAGGTCGGACTCGTATCAATGACGGTCACCACTGTGGTGACAAATATCTATTAAGCGTAGGTGGGACAAATATCTACAGAGGGCAAATCCTTAATAATCAGCTAAATGTGTCCAATAGTCCGATATTAGGGATTTTTACATACATACATACATCAATTAAGTTTTTAAAACTGCATACGCAATATTACGTTATTCTAATATGCTACACATAATTTCAAATCCAACCTCTGCCAGTGCTGTAGATATTCGTCCTCACTTTGGTTCTCATAGATGTCAGCAGTTTGAGCTGTAGATATTCGACCTCACTTTGGTTCTCGTAGATATAAGTCGGCAGTTTGAGCTGTAGATATTCGTCCTCACTTCGGTTCTCATAGATATTAGTCCGATTTGTTCAGTTTTTGGAATTCCTGTAGATATTAGTAAACGCCTCCGTCTACTACTACTATCCTACTGCATCATATACATATCATAATTTTGTGAATGTTAACTTTACTTAATACTACATATATGAATGATCACGAACCTACCTACCTAATATAAACGAAACCTGTCAATTTGACTGTCCCAGAACGAGAGACCTTCCTAGTTGGACAGTCCAAGGCTTCATTAAACTGTGAATGTTCTTTTATAACAAATAAGAAAATTAATCTTACAATTTTTTTTTATGTTTTTAACGTCCTCGTAGATTCGAGGTGCGTTTCAGCTTTATATCTGATTGTCAAAAGCAGACAACCTTCACGTGATATTTGACCTCTTCCACTGGTCACATTTTGTTCAAAAGCTGAAATAGACTTTCTGCGAAACAACCAGCCAAAGAAATAATTTTTTAAAAATCGTGTAACCACATTAAAGCCTCTTTCGTAATTTATACCAAATATAAAAATTGACTTTGGTTCGATTTAAATTAAATTGAGTAGTTATCTTCTTGCTTAAATTAAACCCCGTTTATAGCGACTGTCTCACAGTCTAACCCGTTTATTGAGCCTGTCTCTCAGTGAAACCTTGGTATAACCAGTATTAGGGTAACAAATTCAATTTTTCGCATCAAAGGTCCCAAAAAAACAGTTCTGAAAGAACGAATTGATTTAACGAAGGGAATATTTTTGTTATCTTTAGAAAGGTCGGAGGTTTATTTGAACGGATTTCCTTTATTTGCTGAGCTCATAATTTGAAAGATCAGGTTTCAAAAACGATCTGTAAAAAATATGATTTTTCCACATTCAATTTACATTGATTGTATTTTATAAATTGAGAACTTGATTTTTTCGTCGAAAATAAAAGAAAAGTTTATGGTTCCTACGTAATCGAATACGTTTAATTTTTTTTTGGGAAGACTGAAAATCTTATTAATTTTTTTATAAATTATGTAATTTTGATATCCAATTTGTCAGTGATTTATACTATAGAATACCGAATAAAATAAAAAATATGTGTGCATACCGCACAAGAGTTCCAACGTCTCCCAACGCTTTGAAGTCAGTAGGGAAGGTAATGAGGCCGAGAAAAGTCTAGAAATATAGAATACGCCCTTAACTCCACACAGGAGGCCCTGAGGAAAATAATTTCACTCAGGGCCTATGTCATCTACGATGCTGTGCGGAGAGTCGTTTTGACGAGAGGAAGGAATGAACGTTGGTCTTGAAAAGATCCATGTTGTACGAAGAAGGAAACACGAAGCCCGGCAAATCATTCCACAGCCGAGCTGTTGAACACAAGAACGAGTCGAAGAAGTGACCCGTTCTCATGTGAAAAATGTCAACCGTGTACATAATATGTTGGGCACGCACGCGTTTGGCGTCTTTCTGGCTATGCACCGGGGCCGAAGGGATCAGTGACGCTAGTACCTCGGAGCATCTTCCGTTGAAATACCGTTAGAACTAGGATAGCATTCCCACCCGACGCCTGTGCTCTAAAGATTGCAATCCGTTTTAACAAACGGTTAGGAGAATCTATCAAGCGGACCGCCCGTTTCTGCACAGAGTCAAGGGTTTTTTTCAGGTATATTGAGGCTCCTGACTCCTGACCAGAGGTGGCTGCCAAATTCAACCGTGGGGCACACTTGAAATGCGTGCATTCAATATAATGTAAATCCTTAGAAATTAATATTTGTAGTCTTTTATCATCTTCTTTTTTTATATATTCGACAATAATTCGATTTTGGGAGATTTTTTTAATGCCTTCTATGCATATTCCCAATTGGCTGAGATAGACATCTCATATACTCACTTACATAAATATATCCCCAAGCAAACATATTTTGATTTTTATTTATGTAGATTGACGAAATTTATGTTAATCATACTAATGTTATTTGAGTATTTCTAAAGTTTCAGTGTTCCTTTGAATTTTTTTTCTGTATTTTGTTGATGTGTCTTTATTTATTGGAGTGATTAAAATTAAAATGAATCACTTGGGTACTTCTTTTTTATGTTTATCAGTGTGTGTAGTATCTATATATGTTTGTTTTCTAAAAAGCCCATTTTTGTTTAAAAAAGCGTATGTTTCCAAGTAGTTCCGAGAGTTAGGCGTCAATTTCCCATTTGTTTTTTGGTGAATTTGTTTTTAGGATCCAATATGGTAGTTTGCAAAGAATTTAAAATATTATTTGCCTCTGTGGTAAGAGAGTTGATATCGCAGGTGTTCATATTGCTGTTGTGAATTGTGGTACGAAAAATAAGGTTTAGTTGCCCTGAACAGTGTACTTGCACGGTGAACGGTGAACTGTATTGTTCCACAATGTCGCAGGTAGAGTGTGTCAAATAAGAGTAGAAAATATAAAAAATGGAACTTAGACATTTTTAGGCTGGCAACACCAAATAATCTGTCAAATATTCTTTAAAAGTTCAATGACACTGAAAATATAAAACACTGTATACACATTTCAAAAAACTTTTTTTTTTTCTAAAAAAAAATTTAAATCGAAGAAGCACTATTCTGAAGGTACCTACTAAATAACATAAATTTGTTTAAATTGTGTTTTACAAAAGTGATTGGCTTTTATTTAATTTAACAAAGATTTGAATTTAACAGTAGGTGGATGGAAAGGAAGAATCATTAATGGTGAGTTTAGTTACACTACTTTTAGATCTAAATGAGTTAAATATATTCAGATCTAAAGTTAGAGGCATGATCTAAAGCCCGGGAAATGCTAGGTACTTAAGCTAATATTAAATAAATGTGAGCAATTTCTAAAGTGTGCTTTATATTTTATTACAATATCGTTATTCTTCATTATGTTAACACAAAATTGCAAACGTATAATAATAATATACCTATATGCAATTGTAATTTTGAGATCAGTGGGTATCTATATTGCAATGATTTTTTTCTCACTTCTATGCCTTTTTAATGTTTAATAAAAATGTAGGTTACACAGCTTTAGATTAACACCATGATTATATTTTTAGTATTGCCATTTGGGCAACAGTGGCGCCCTCATATATTTTCTACTCTTATTTGACAAACTGTAGATAGTAATCATCGTGAGGTTGTCGTCAGATAGAATGGGGATGGCATGAACATGTGTTGGATGGAGGAAGGTGGACATACATAGTTGCGTCAACATGCAAGATAAGAGCACAGAGTTCATATTTTAGGTGTTCCTCAGCAGTACATTTATGTATTGGGAAAAATAATTAGAATTTATATCCTGCTAATAAATGTATTTTTAAATATTGAACAGCTGGTGAACCAACATTTATTTACCATACATTAATGGATTTTAATCGGTTGGGATTTTTTTTAACGTTGTTATTATTATTCTATTAATTTGATTTTAGTAATTTATATATTAAAGTTTACAAATAGCTAATTAATTGTAACGTTACATATTAAAGCATACTATATTTTTTTCAGTTTGATGTAGCTCCTACAATACATCTTGAACCTTTCAATCGGTGCGGACTTTAAAGTTTCTGGTAGCGTGTTATATAACTTCATCCCTTTATACAGTAAACTGTTCTGCGTATTCGCTTTGTCCTTTTTTGTAGCCTGATTTCCTTGCACGTCCTTGTGTTATGTCTATGAATGTCCTTGTTGTATATAATTTTATTTGAGAAGTATTTTGGTAACAGGTTGTTTACTATTTCATCGTGTTCAAGGTCCAACATTTGTTTTGTATCTACGCGGCTTTTAAAATATTGCTTTCCGAACTGCTTTCGTATTCATCTTGTAGCATTAAATATATCTCAAACGCTACTTAAAAACATCAAAACGACGGCGCAAAAAGTAAGACAAAATATCAGTAATGTTTAAGCACTTTTCATGCCCCTGGGGCCGGCCCTGTGCTGGCGCAATTGGGGGACTCCAGGTACTAATATCTACAGCCTGTATGTCAGACGAATATCTTCAGCTCGTAGGTTGGATAAATATCTATGAACTTCAGAGTGAGGACTAATATCAACAGAGCTAAGGTCGGACTAATATCTATGACGGTCCCAGGGGTGACTAATATCTATGGAGCGTAGGTGGGACTTATATCTACACAGGGCAGCTGAGCAAGAGGTTGTACGGAAATTCATAAATTACTTCAATTACGTAATACTAACCTAACCTAGCCTATGCTTACTTAGCATAAATTAAGTTTTTTAAACTGCATACGCAATATTACGTTATTCTAATATGCTATACATAATTTCAAATCCAACCTCTGCCAGTGCTGTAGATTTTCGTCCTCACTTTGGTTCTCATAGATATTAGTCCGATTTGTTCAGCTTTTGGAATTCCTGTAGATATTAGTAGACGCCTCCCAATTGGGGTAGTCCGCTTTGGGCGCCTACTTGCCAAGGAGCCAAGGCGCTGATCTAACACCTAACGCAGCGCCCTTTTGATTTTTACTAGCCCTAGGCGTTGCACAGTGTTTCGTTTCATACAAATTTTACGGTAAAAACTCTACCACGTCCAATCAAGTACTTGTAACCCCCCTGTGGAGTGTATTTAACCCTAATATGAAGAAAAATTTGTGATAAATTTTATAATCATAAGATTTTTTCCAATTTGACAGGTTTTTCATACCATGCATAAATATAAATTATTTGTCTTTTGTACAAATGTTGTACAAAATTATTTATTTATCTACGTTTTTGTTCATTTACAGTATTAACAAGTTATCAGGAAAATATTCTTTTATTTTAAACTTTATCAGTAAAACCTCAAATTATAATATTTAATTAAATAAAGACAATATTAGCGAAAATCAATCGAAAAAGTGGAGACAGAAAAATCAGAAAAAGATATTGGCACCTCTGGGACTCATTTCAAGATTACAGTAAGCCCACCTTTGCTTTTCATCCGTATTTCACCGCTTAAACTAAGCTTTTTAAGTTCAAATAGACTTAAGAATGCACACTGTCTATCTGGCAATACCTAAATGACGTCATCGTTCAATAAATCCTAAGTTATTTATTCACCATCTATCTTGTGGGGTGAAACACAGTGCGCTGTTAGGCTAAGGGCCGGCTCTGCATGCCCCGTGGGTTTGTGTTGATCGGAGCACGATTGCATTTCTTACCGGAAGCACGAATCTCTCCCTTTTCTATATCTCTCTCTCTCCCGATTGCTAAACTTTTAACGAACACTGTGAACTATGTGGCGCATTGGAGAGAGCTCGGTTTTAAAACTAACTTAAAGTTGATGTACATTTTTATTTGCTCGTACCGTTGGCAGGTTTTATCTATAGGTATATTTTTATTCACCGTGTCCGAAAACTAGTGGTACAAGCGGGAAACTTGTGAATCAACATCACAAAAAAATTACAATTATTGTTTCTTGATTTGTCGCTAAGCACTTGCATACTGCTTACTAACAACGTATGCAGGGACACTAAAGGTCTATATTCGTTCAAAATAAATAAATGTAGTTTGTTAAACAAAAAAAATAGATTGCGAGAGCCTTGAAGGAGTAACCATCTGTTACTTATACCAAGGCGAGTAAGTGGTGGATAACCTCCAATCGCAAAAAAATTGGATGTAAATATTTCCATTTTTTCTTCTTAATTTTTTGAAGTGAAGACTTCCTTAGCACCGTTGTGATTTGAAACTCAATGAAAAATACGTAAAACGTAAAATACTTACACTAAAAAGAGACAAACACATATGTTCAAAATAAACAAACACATAATCTACCAATAGCAGTGGTTTTCAACCTGTGGTACGCGTACCCCTTGGGCTACGCGAAGCAAGATTGGGGGTACGCGGCACGGATGTAGGATTTAAAACTCAGCTCAACGTTTTCAAAGTTCGGCGGTTCACGCTCGGTGGTTTGGCCGACTGCCGTAACGCCATACATTATTCAGTCAGTCAGCTCAGCTTAGAGATTTTTTGAAAGAAAACACAATATAGGTTCGCTTTTCTCAAGAGCCACTAATGCGTCGATGACACAGGGCGAGTTTACAAGCTACTATCTCGGAAATTCACTATCTGTTAGTAAACTCGCTCAGTGTCATCGTGTTACTTGCTAACTAGCAGATTGTTGACAATCCACGGAAAAAGTTGAAAGGTCCTCAACTTTACACGCTACAAGTCGGCTCGTGATTGGTTTATTTGTGTTTCCAATATGGCTGCCAAAAACCAGCTGATTTCGACTGTCAACTGTCTGAAGGATTAGTTCACGTTATTTCTGCTATTGGCGCTAGCAGCTACGTGCGAGTCCAGTTTCCTACAAAAATGTCGTGAGCTACTGAACGAGCGGACAGTTTTGTGTGTCATCATGACAATCTCACTCGCCGATTCACCCGCTTTTAAATTTAGTAGATAGTAGCTTGTAAACTCGCCGTGTGTCATCGAGGCTTAAAGCACAGGAAACAGCTCTGAAAGCATCTTTCAGAGAAGTTATCGCGTCGCAAAAGCAAGAACAAATCATACAGTTGCAACGGATTTAATTCTATCGCGTGCTAAAGACATTGTCCGATGCATGCTCGGCCACGAAATATCAAAGAAAATAAACACACCGCTGTTAGACAGGCTGTTTCCCGGCGAATTCGGGAAATGTCTCAAAATGTCGAGATGTCAGTGTTAGGTAGAGTAAAAAAAAGTAAATATTTTTCTCTACAAGTGGACGAAAGTACAGACTTTTCAAATTAGACCGAAATTACCTTTTGTTTTTGTGCGCCATATTCATCATATTGTAATTGGGGATGGGGGGGGGGGAGTGACACCCATGCTAGTTACGCCACTAGTTACGGGGTACAACACATTTTTAGTAAGAATCAAGGAGTACGCGAGCTCAAAAAGGTTGAAAACCGCTGACCTATAGGATGCGCGAGAGTTAGATAGTATAATTTCCTCTTTGTGCGGTGCTTCGTAGCCTCCCCACTCTTGTTTACTTTAGTTTTCTGAAGGTTTCACTTATACTGCGTGCGAATTGCGCACTCAGTTATTTTTAACACATTTAAAAGGCATTAAATAATTGATTGAAAAAAGATTTTATTCAAATTTAGACTAAAATTTCCGTAATCACGCTCGATTTACTCTAAAACGGAAGCTCTAACCCATAGGTTCACAACGTGGGCGATAACGCCCCCTTGGGGGAATTTCAGACCTTCGGGGGGCGGTAGAAGACCAAAAGAAAATTGGGGGACGCTTCAGACTTTCAAGGGGGCGGTAGGAGACATTCAGAGGAACCCATCCACCTCATCCTATCTTGCCTCATCCCATCCCATTAGGGACCATTTCCACAAAAATATTTTGCCTATCCCATTACACCCCCTCTGTTGTGGCAAATGTAACCCCATCGAGGTATCCCATTACGCTCCCCATCCTCGTGGTATCCCGTTACACCCCCTACGTTATGGCAAATGTAACCCTGTCGTTGTATCCCCCCTTATGCCCCCTTCGTCGTTGGTCAATTGCTGTTTCGGATTCACGAGTTAGGGGGCGCTAGAAATAAAAATATTTTCAAAGTAGGCTGTGGGCAAACAAAGGTTGAGAATCTATGCTCTAAGCAAACAATAATATTCCATAAAATCTACTGAAAATGTGATGTACATTTACCGGTTTCCGCTTGAATACAAGTTTCCGAAAACCCCGTATAATGTATCTATAGTAGACCTCTGCCATAGGTCACCCCGAGTGGTTCCCGGGTTCATGGGTTTAGGTTTGTCCGGATCTTGGCGTCGGAAGCGTCTGCCCACCAACTGCGTAGCAGTCCAGATCGGAAGAGGCCGGTTGAGAGAGACCTTTTGACCTTTTCAGCAGTACAGTTTCAATTTGGGAGGCAGGAATGGGTACCACCTCCCCGGGAACCTTTATTGGATAACCAACACCTCTGCCATAGGTCACCCCAAGTGGTTTAATACGTTTGGTGATTTAGCACGGGTGCCTGAGTTCATAGGCTGATGTTTGTCTAGGTCTTGGAGGCAGATGACCAGGACATACTGAACCCTAGATTCCTACACACCCCTTAAACCTTTTTCTTTTTCAGAACTCTCCTCTCCTTCCTTTCCTTAAAAAAAAACATCCACACAGCATCCCCGAAGATGACATAGGCCCTGAGGGGAATTATTTTCCTCAGGGCCTCCTGTGTGGAGCTAATGTAAAAAAGGCACGTCTAATAAGTTGATACATGTTTAATGCAATGTGTATTACACGGAAAGGCGTTTTTTTACATTTTTGGAATGTTCGTAATATCAAATTAGCAATTTACGCACTGACCTGTCTCTATTATAAACAAATTTAATAAAACAGAGTGTATTTGGGGTTCCTAGAATGAAGTTAACGAATCGGGGAGAGAGTTAGAGATGTCTTATTTACACAAAGTTGTTCCCAAAGTTCGGATAATTTTTCAGTCGCGCGGCGTGTAAACAGATTGCTCCCAATCCCCGAGTTGCCGATAGAATTACCTCTGGTCGGATTCACCAGTGACGTGGGAGATTTTTAATACGTGAAAATTCGAGGGATTCACGAATCGCTTTTTGGAAACAAGTAATACTAGATAGACTAAGCCTCAATTACATTGAGCGAGTTTACAAGCTACTATCTACTAAGTTTAAAAGCGGGTGAATCGGCGAGTGAGATGGTCATGATGACACACAAAACTGTCCACTCGCTCAGAAACTAAGGTCGCTGGTAGCGAGAATAACGACGCCAGCGTGAACTAATTCTGTAGGTTTTTGATAGTTGAAATCAGCTGTTTATTGGCAGCCATATTGAAAACATAAATAAACCAATCACGAGTAAGCGAGTAGCAAGTAAAGTTGACGACCTTTCAAATTTTTTCGTAGATAGTCAACAATCTGCTAGTTAGCAAGTAACACGATGACACTGAGCGAGTTCACTAACAGATAGTGAATTTCCCAGATCGTAGTGGCTTGAAAACTTGCTCAGTGTGACAGATAGTGAATTTTCCAGATAGTAGCTTGTAAACTCGCTTAATGTCATCGACGCTTAATAGATTAATCCTCTACTAGACCGCGTATCCATCACGCTAGATCGAATAAAAATGACATAAAAAACATTCAAACAGTTATAAAACCACATTCGGACAAAGAAACTACACTTATTTCGCAACTAAACTTCATAATATTCTTCCCCAAGACATAAAACTAATAAAAAAATTGGATGAGTACAAATTAAGAATAAAACCATGTCTGAAAGAGGTCAACGAAAACACCCTAATGAAGAAACTAAAAACGACATTGAAGACAAATAAACTATAACCTAACAATTTTAGTCCGCCTCGGTACAGGAACTCCTATTGAGGAGGACTAAGAAATGCAATATCTTCACCTAACATAACCATTATATTTTGTATACTTATAGAATTATTTTATATAGACGCTTAAATAAAATAAATTAAAGTACAGCGGACTCACTGAACAAATAATCCATAGAAATGTTATATCTATCTATAGCTATACCTAACAATTTTTAAAAAATACAAGTGTGCAGTTCACACGTGGTAGAAGTAAAACCTTCAGAATACTGAGGTAGACAAGAGAGTGGGGAGGCCACGAACCACTGCAAAAAGAGGAGATCGATTATTCTATATCATTCTCTCGTAGGCTAAATCTTGTAGATGTATGTGTTTGTCTCTTTTTAGTGTCGCTATTTCTTTTCGTCGAGTTTAAAATCACAACGGTGCTAAAGAAGTTTTCACTTCAAAAATTTTTTTTGGAAAAAAGCGTCGTTCGTTACTGGGCATAATTTGTGTCTGGCTGTTCAGCTTACTTTTTAGGGATCCACACGACAACGCGCGAATAAGTCACTTAACTCTCTCCCTTGTGAAGTTACGACTATCTTTGGTCATGCAGAGTGAATTTTGACCCATGTGACCTCCCTGACCACCCCGAACCCCCTCCCCGCTCGATAACGTAAGCACGTGATTACGTAAATGCACTAACAAGCAACGGACAATGGTATTTTCTGAGAATATACGCGCCACTTGACGCCACAACCCTTGGGCCACGAGATATATTTAAATATAGATAGAGATGGTGTCCTATAATTTCAATACCCGCTATATCAGATTTTTTGACCAAATGATCTAAGAATCCATATTAATAAGGTTATGCTGTGCTGTCACTTAATAACAAAGCCAGAAAACGAATTCAATTGCCTGAAACCTGGAAAGTTAATACAAAACGCAAAAAATATAAGAAATAAGCCATTTTTGTTGAGTTATGTTCCAAAAGCCTCTATATCACGAAGTGAATATCAAAAACCGCTATATCCATTTTATTTATCGAAATTACTTAAATATTGCTAGATATAGGTGCATCGAAAAATGAACGCTTTTCGAATTTATAGTTTTACTCCAATTCATTATATAAAAAATAAAAATTCAATTTTTTGATTACGCTAGAGATGTGACATGTTTTTGCTGTTTTTTCCAAATCAGTGTAAGGTGATATAGGGGATATAGAAATTAAACGATGTTTATTTTTGCGCTAAATTATTATAATATAGAAATTTAGCATGAAAATAAATTATATAAAAATAATGCATACATCATCAAATAACATTAACAAAATTATTAAATATAAACAAAATAATGAAAGAAAAATAACAATCTTGCACAAATCAGGAGTAGAGAGTAATAATAATTATTAACTTTTGTTTATAAATTTTTCCAGTAGGCATTTGATAAATTGATATCTATGTCTAAAAAGATGTTACAGTGCGTGTTCTTATGAAAATTAATGTTATGTGTAGTTGGTTTTGAGTATGGGAAATGGCTGGTTTGAGCCTGCGTTTTGTTTTGACAGTGGAAATTAAAGTTTTCTAGAAGAGGGTCATTTTGAAGAGCGTTGAAAGGTTAATTTCATGTAAATTCGGTATATCGATAGATATGTAGATCACAGTTCATAAAATATATATATTAAATTAATAATGCGGGCGCTTATTGCGGGTGTTGTATTGACAGGGATTTTAATGTTGCGGATGCGCTACTGTTGGACTTTTGCAGCAGTTTTTCCCGTTATTACCGCGCCACTGGAATTTCTATTTCAGCAAAAGTATAAGTTATAAGGTCTACAATTCGAGGTCCCTTATTGCCGGCGTTTCCCTCATATTGCGAGTTGCGGGTCTCAAACGTCGCAGTTTCCGTATTACATATTAGTAGGATTTATAAATCCTGAATTCCTCCGAAACCAGGGTAATTCTCACATTGCAAAATAGCTACAAAGTAGGGATGGCGCTGTTGATTAAATAAAAAGGAAGAGGGAAGGGGAAGAGTTGGGGAAGGAAGGGATGGTATGGGAAGGGTTGGGAGAAGAAAGGTGGGGGGAAAGTGGGCAGGAGAAGGGTGGGGTCGGGAAGGGGAGGAAAAGGAGGAGGGGAAGGGGAGGAAGGAATACCGCACAAGAGTCCCAACTGCTCCAGTCTGGAGCCAGTGGGACTATGGCATCCTCAATTGGGGAATGTTGAATAGTGAAGGTAGTGGGGAGAGGATGGAGATGAAAATCAAAACCGAAATTATAAAATTCGGTTTTGGTTGGTTGAAACCACAGAGTTCCAACTGTCCGGAGCCAGGGGGACTAAGGCATCGCTAATAGGGTATTATGCGAGGTTAAAGGCAATGGGAAGGGGGATGAAATAGGGAGGAGGAAGGTGGGAAAGTACCTGGCTATTCGGAACTAGTCACCAAACACGGCTTAAGCCATTTCAAGCAGCGTTTCAATTTTGAATGGTGGTCTTACACCAGGGCGATACTGAGAATATCTTCCACTCTGGAAATGTGGAAATAAATATACTATATATTATTTTAAATGTGAAATATGACAAGTTAAGTTGTGAAATAAGACCAATTAATAAAATAAAATTTATTTGCCACGCCGGGATTCCATCCCGCGACCTTCAGATTGCGAGTCAAGAGCGTACCGCTGTACTACGCCGGCGGATGGGGGAGGGAAAGATAAGGAAGGGGGGATGGTTGGGAAGGGGTTAGGGAGAGTGGAAGGTCGGGGGAGGAAGGTAATGGAGGAGGAGTAGGGAAGAGAAGAGAGGGGAGAGTAGGGGAATTTTACAGTAAGGGAAGGGAAAGAACCAAAGGAGGAAATGAAGGGCAGGAGAAAGGAAGGGAGGGGAATGGAATAGATCGGAAGGGACGGGAATTCCAATCCCTTCCCTTCCAATGCATTTCCCACCTTTCCCTTTCCTTCCCTTCCATTCCCTTCCCTTTCTTTCTCCTACCCTTCATTTCCTCCTTTGGTTCCCTTCTCTTACTCTAAAATTCCCCTACCCTCCCCTTTCTTCTTCCCTTCCGGTTCCATCCCTTCCACCATCCGCCCCTCCCCTCTCTTCCATTCCCTTCCATTCCATTTCCCTACTTTCCGTTCCATTCGCCTCCCTTCTCTTCCATTCTTCTCCCTTTCCCGTACCTTCCACCACCCGCCCCCTTCCTTCCCTTCCGCACGTAGTTAATCGGACGAATGCTAAAAATAATTTTTAAAGTTTATTAGAGATATGTATTTCGATCTCTCAATTATTGGTATCTATTGGTTTAGGAGTTTTGTGCCAATTTTATCGAGAACATACGTAAATACGCACATCTCTTTGGAACTCCCGTGATTTCATTTCAACTTCCAAATTCGCCTAAAACTAAAGCAAATTAACATTAATTTGTCGATTAATTTTAAATAATTCAGTTAAATAATGCGTAGGTTATAAACAGTGGCGTAACTTGCCTTGGAGGGCCCTGTATCAAAATTAATTAAGACCCTTATTATTGCTCGGTACAATACGTGATCAGGGAATTTTCACGTATTGAAAGTTGCCATTGTTCTTTCAAAACACAAAATTCACCCTTCGCTACTGGTAGATAAATAGGTAGTACTTACCATTGCAATCTAAATCACTCACAGAAGCTGATTTTTGAAAAAATTTAGAAATTTTAGTCATTTTTTTTATAACCTCCTCCCTATTCTGTTTACTTTTTCTTTTCATAGCTCCACTGGAATAATCTCTTTTCCTTTCACGCATTCTTTTCACAAATCAAACTAATCAACCAATAAATAATCACAAGAACAAGATCGAATTGTAATTGTAATAAATAACGTTTGAACCGGAATGCAATAAAACGTGTAAATATTGCTCTCCGTGGTTTGTCATCGTAAAACGGTTATTGCGGGATCCCTCATTTCAGTGAATGACTTAAACGGGGTAATCCCGCAATTACCGATGTAGGATGTTGCCAACTTTTGGGCGCTCGCTTAACCCGGGAAAAAAAGAGATTGTTTTTTTTTTTACTTTTGTCATTTCTGAAGTGAAAACTCTATAGGCACGTATGACAGTTTTTTTATATGGTTTTTTTCCCGGGAAGCACGAGATTAAGTGACATTGTGGATAACATTTTACTAATTTTTGCTTACACACGTTAGGGGCCTCTGTAGCCCGGGGGGCCCGTATAACAGATACGGCTGATACGGCGGTAGTTACGCCCCTGGTTATAAACTGTCTACATGGATACATGAAATTGCTTACTTTATTTACCTTCATACAGTGGTATGCACCTAGAATAAACGCATACAGGTAACACCTTGAATCTCACAACACAACTTTCTGGATAACAACTTGTATGCTTTATTTAAGTGACATTTCGTTCACTGGAAAAGGAATGAAAACGCGACAATCCAATAACAGAACTGCCATAAAAATGCTGTAACTGTATAGTTTAGAAAATGATATTTCTTGTTGTCTACTCTTTCTTGTTATTTCCTATTTGCGAAATTCTTATATAAAGGTTTTACTGGAAAAACTTTTATTTGTGATGGGTCACTAGTAGTACTTTTTGGCTTAACTTTGAAAAATATCGTTGTAATCCTATTAAAATTAATAGTATCCTATTTATATTAAATTGTGTCAATTAATTTTTTTTTGTGAAAACCGCACAAGAGTTCCAACTGCTTTCGTCTTTCCGGAGTTAGCGAGACTATGGCATCCCCAATTAGGATTTTTTTTACTTTAGCCACACACAGAAGACCTTGAGGAAAATAATTCCCCTCAAGGCCTGTCATCTTTGGGGATGCTGTGTGGAGGGTCTTTAGAAGAAAGTAAGAAGGAAAAAGATATGAGGGGTTGGTAGGAATCTGGGAGTCATTGTGTCCAGGAGGGACGTACTCCCACTGCGGTGCAAAGCGATGGGTCCGAGAGAGTCCGGCTAGAAAGTTCAAAAGGTCTCCTTCAACCAGTCTCTCCCGATCCGGCCCACCACGCAGTAGGTGGTCAAACGCATCCGCCGGCAAGACCAAGACAAACCTCACCCCTTGAACTATTTATTGGATAAATAACACCACTTCCATAGGTCCACCCCAAGTGGTTCGCTACGTTTGGTGACTTAGCAGAGGTACCTGGGTTCACGGGATGAGGTTTTCCTGGAGCTTACACTTATTGCGTGGTGGGCCAGATCGGGAGAGACTGGTTGAGGGAGACCATTTGACCTCTCCAGCAGGACTCTCTCGACCCATCGCATAATCGCTGGGTATTTCTATTTGTTTATTGTTCGGTGACAATAGTTGTCAAAAATCTCATTACGAAGAAACCATTTGTATTTTTTTTTTAATATATTTCTTCTGTTCTAGAATAGAGACACAAACTCAAAAAATATCATAAACTACTATAAATATTTATAACACCATCAATATCCTTTTTATATAAAATTTTAGTTCCTGTCACACTTCGTTCTTCATATCAGAATTCTTGGTTCACCGTCCTGAAGAGGTATTCCTTCATTTATCATTTTGTAGTAGCCAGTTTTACTTATCAGTGGTTCCGGAGATAGTGTATCCTTTCCTATTGGAATATAATCGGATTCTCCATAGATTGGTCCGTCTCTGGATGAACGGTCTGGATTAGAAATTGCGTTAGATTCTTCGGTGAAGAGTTTAGATACTGGATATTTTGGAGTTCCTCTAATATACCTTCCAGATGTACGCTTAATGCTAGCAAATTTAGGATCATACATATTCTCAAAATTTTCTGGCATTTTCTCGGGTTTAGAAGTGAAGTATGGGTTGGCAGTACTCACTCTATTTGATCGCCTATGGTTATCGCCAGAATTAGAAAAGCTTTTATCTGGTAAAGTGGGTAAGACGCGGTTGTTTTCGTTTTCATGTGATTTTTTTTCTTCTTCTTTATGTGCCACCTTTTTTTTCTTCAAGTCGGAATTTTTTTCTACGCTGTCTTGAAGAGGTATTCCTCGATATGCTTTGTGATAATCTGTTTGCCTTATCGGTAATGGCGTAGATGATGTGTCTTTCATCATTGGAATATAGTCAGATCCCTTTGAAACTAATGATCTGTCTTTAAATAAATGGCCAGGATTTGAAATTGCATTTAACTCTGGATAATTAGGGTGTCCCAATGCAGCACCCCATCTGTTTGAACGCTTTCCGGGGTCAGATGACCTGGCCCGAGGAATCACAGGTTTAACATCAGATTTGGGGACATATAAATGGTCAAAACTTTCTAGCAATTCATCTTCTGTCTCGGGTTTAGAAGTGAGGAATGGGTTGACAGCCCTCATTTTATTTGATGGTTTATAGTTATCTCCTGAATTAGAAAAGCTTTCGTCAGATATAGTGGGGGAAGCGTTTCCCATTCTTGCTTTGAACAATTCTTCATCGCTTTCCGCTTCGTGTGTTTCCGTTTCTTCTTCTTCTGATGGGTCTGCGTTGTATGAAAAAGCATGTTTAAGAGCTCTAGCACCCGCTCTAGTCAAAAGTCCTTGATTCGCTACGTTCTTTCCAAAATTAGGATTATCGAGTGCTGAATTTTCTTCCGAAAAATGTTTTAGCTTATCCAATAAGAGTCTGTTATTATTGATCAACATCGAAGAAGCCACCTCTATGTCTTTCAAAAGTATTTCAGCTACTTTCAATTGATATTTATTAGAAATCTCCAAATCTGATTTAGAATTGTCTATTCCACCACGTGTTGTATCAGCGGCTTTATCAAAATTGGCTTCTACGGGTTCCAGATATCTACTTGATACTTCACCTAGTCCTCTCATTGTCATTGTTGGTTTTCTTGGGTTTTGATCATCTTCCGCTAGCATTTTGATTTCTGCCAACCTTTCGTGGAGTTCTGAAAGGGATCCATATATCCAAACAAGAGTATCTAAGACTTTTCCTTCATCGTACGACGAGTTGATTTCTGAAGATGTAGTATCTGCTTGAAGATGCTTTGTATTACAATGTCCTTTAATAACGGTCCCAGTTACTTTTGCAAGTCTTCCATAGACCTGTCCGAGAACTTGTAGAACTTCCTTTGTTGATTCAAGATACCGGTTTTTTAAATTGTCAAGATTTGATCTTTTTTCTCCATCGCAAGGACAACCAAAGCAAATAAACGCCAACAACACAAAAATCAAACGGATTTCGACGTCCATTTTCAGCAAATAGTCAATATCTACAAATTGCGAAAACATGCCTCCAGCCTCCATAAAAATGGATTTAAATAGAAAATTTCAGATTTTATTACCCATAGCGTCGCATAAATCGATATTACTTTGCAACATTTAAACATTGCCCAACAAAGGATTGCGAAAATAAATAGATTATTTTCTGCGAATAAAAAATGTAGAGACCCGGAAAGTTTTTTTTTAATATCTCTATTTCCTGTAAACGTTTTTGAACAAAAGTTGTAACACAATTTTTGACTACAAGACTAGACTCACGCCCGTATTGTATTATGGTAGTTGATTACATGGCCGATACAAGCTTGCTGAATGGAAAAATCAACCCGTAAAAAAGAAAGTATTTTACTATACTTCACCTATTTTCATTTTTCGACCTAGTTGCGCCATCTCATGGGCCGGCTAGTAGCCAATTTCAAAGAAAAGTTTTTTTTTGGTTTGATTGAGGATTGAATCTTCTTCCCATTGATGACTCTTAACTGCTGTGAACTTTTAAAATGTCTCTAATATGATACTTTTTTAACAGAAAAATAACAAGTAACTAAATGGTTCCCGGCATGCGTTGCAATGAATCAAAATCTCTCTGCATGTCCTTTCTTCTGCGTTTCGTTCCCCTATCCCCTACCCTCCCGCGTTCCCCTTCTACCTTACCCGCCTACCCTCTCCACACTCCCGCTCCCCCGTCACGCAAACCCCCCTCCCGCGTTCCATATTTTCAGTCCCAGTACATTCAGTTTTCAAACAGCTCGCGTGCCACCTATTACATTTTTTTTATTAAAAACATCATTTTTCGTATATTACAAATATTAATTTTTGTATATTATAAGAACAATCAATCAAACTTGGTACCTAACATTAATATATCTATAATTTTAAAAATCCATAGACTATTCTTTTTCATCGAACGCGTGAACTGTCAAACGTGCGAAGTTAAAATAGTCGTTAAGTTTTCTGAAATTATTAAATTTTCTGCGCAATTTTCTTAATTTTTCTTTTCGTAAGAACCTTCTACAAAGTATTAGAAGACTTTAAAAAATATTAATGAAATAGGTCGGCGGCGGCATATGTCTTTTCTCGGGAGATTTTTTCAATGTAGATGAGTATTTCAGGCTAATAATTATTACTTATTGATAAATGAACTACTAATAACATAATATTTTTAATATGAAATTATTTTAATTGTCTTTTTCAATTAACATCCCGTGATTGTTTACTGGTCTGTGGTAGAAATATATATATTTTTTAAACAAAAAAAGTTAACTGATTTGTCAAGAATTCAGACTATTCCATGATTTTTTACGTGTCTGCGCTAGCATCGAGTATAATATGACGACCTTCGCGACAGCGCGGTACGCTTCTCGGATCCAGTAAAAACATTGTAAAAAAATAATTTTATTAAATTTCTTTGTCAAACACCTTGGATCGAAGTTATGAAAATCCGTTCTGCGGGACTAAAAGTAGAGTTGATTCAATTAATGGGAGAACCTTTTAAAAGATTCTCATTCAGCAGCTTTCTGAGCGAAGTTTAAATATTCAGGAAGCATCTCGTTCAAACCTTATTTCTAGGATTAGCATTATTCATAAGGAAATGTGCAGTTTTTTAAATCTTAACTCCGAGGGTGGACTTTTTGTGCTTTTATTAAATTATATCGAAATAGCTGCGCTAAAATAATATAAAAATAGAAATATTTTTCATATCTTTTCGGTCAATAAATCTATTTATGTAAAGAGGGTCTGTGGCAGGTTGTGAGGATTTGATTTGTATTAGTGACCGACTGAAGGTTCGGTTTCGGTTTCGGTAAGTTTTGGAAAAAAAATCTAGTTAGGTTTCGGCAGAAAATCCGCACCGAAACTCTGCGTTCGTGAATTATCGCGCGTCGTTCGGCTGTCTTTGGGCTCGTGTGTCACCCGCCATCATCAGCTGAGTTCGCCGGCCGGTCCGCCGTGATTGTGTTGTGTTATGTGTTATTTCTCCGCATAGTGATTAGGTAAGTGTTTGCTTTTGTTATTACTTCTGTATCTCATATTGTATTGGCATCTGGCAATCTTTACTTTGAATTCCGTTGAGTTATTCTCTCGGAATGAATGACTATCTGGGTTACCCGGCTTCGCTCAGGACAACATTCGAGAGTGTTCTGGAATGTTCCACACTGATGTTCCCGATTCCCTATTCCCGAAAATTCCACTACATACTCTGCCACTCCTATCAGAATTTTCTAGGGCTCTATGGAACCTTCTAGAACTTTCCGGAAGATTGTTCTCGAAATTTCAAGAGGGCGAAACTTCCACCCCTTATATCTTTAAAAGCATGCCCTTTAGGTAAAAACGGTTACCCTTATTCCCTAGGGGGGATAGAGATTTACCACACCATATAACTCCCTTGATCGTACCGGGACTCGTTTCTGAGTTTTTACGGTCCGCACGTTTTTTTTACTTTCTTTTATAACATATAGCTGTTTCCCGGCATGCTTTGCAATGCCATATTCAAATGAATAAAATGTTACTCCTTGCATGTCCTTTCCCGTGAGTTCCCTTCCAGCGTTCCACTTCCACCTTCCCCGCCACCGCTCTCCCGCTCCCCCGTCCCGCCAACCCCCCTGGCACTTCATTTCTTGACTCTTCTCCCGCCCGGCCCGTAGCCGAAACTTTTTTCTAATACTAACATTTTTAAACTCGTCATATACAGCAAGATCCTCGGTATATATAGCAAGATCCGTCGTGGGTTCGAACGTCAGTTCAATCTCATATCAACTCCCTGAGCGAAGCCGAGTACCCCAGCGCCCCAGCTAGTATTATAAAAAAAAATAATATTAAACGCCAAACAAAACATATTGAGAACAACCTTTTGTTTGCAAATATTTAATGGTTATTTGAATTTATGTACTTATTATTCAGAAATATAATTTGATATGGTTGGAAATAAATTATAACAAAATATGCTGTACAATATATTGTAACAATGGATAATTTTCCGGGCTGAAGCCTGAAATCATAACATAAATTGTTATATTAATAAATAAAAGATATACATGGCAATCAGGAAACTAGTACTTGTGTAAAATCAATAGAAAACTGCTGAGTCTACTCCATTGTTTGTTGTACAAACCCAAAATAACTTTTTGGACATAACGATTTTTATAAACATTTTTTGTACTCGATTGTCTCGAAAACGAAAGCTCAAATCCAAAAAAGGTATGCTGTAAAATCGTTTCCAAATGTGATGTGGTTGCACCAGTTGCCTACTTTTTCCATTATTTTCCAAACACCGTGTATATTGTTTAATGTAAATGAGCCACTTACGTGAATTTTTAGTAGGTTAAGAAAACAAAATTAAGAAAAGCAACATTGTGGATTTACAAATAACCTAAAAATATATAAAACGATAAGTTTGTTTGTATCCACGATTTGATTATTTATTTTGTTCAATACCGACCGATTTCGCTTAACACGAGCATCTTCAGGGTATAAAATTAAACTGACCACATGTCAAACCACAAAGTGACTGCTTTCTACCAAAATATAAAAAAAAATATATATATAAATAAAATCTAAAACTATGTATTTGTTTGTTCCATGACACCCCTTTCAAAAGTGATTAAAAGATATGATTTTTTTAAACAGTCCTAAATCGGCCCCTTAGGGTCAAAAAAACGTATCTCATTTTTCTCTACTTTACAGGAGAGCAAAAAAACATAGTTCTCAATTAATCAATGTTGTCTACTTTTAAACAAATGAAACATATTAATAATTTCTTCTCACTTTCTTAAAGTTTGGTATTTTGTGCATTTGAAACATGTTTTAAATACAAATAAGTAATTCATTTTCATATGTTTTTTTTAATTTTAGTTCAGCTATATCTCAGTTACGTTTCTTTGGTCCTAACCAAAGTAAAAATTGCTATCACTGAACTCAAGTTACGAAAAACTTGCATAGGTGTTTGACTTTTTTTACATCCGAAAATTAATTTAGATGATGAATATAAGTTAGGATAGTGGTGGAACAGCACTAAAAATATTTCAAGTCTAGAAATATTAATTGAAAAACTTAATTAAAACAGAAAAAAATAGAAAATATTTAGGTAGGTAACTATTTATCAACCGATACTAATATCAAAAGAAAACTTAATATGCTACATAATATGCTAACTTGCTAAAAAAACTGGAATTTTGTACCTACATTATGAATACCAATGTAGGTACCTGCTTTCTTATAAATATGTAACCAGAACCAAAAAAAACCTATTAGGCAAATAATATAAATGTAGATACGTTTTTAGATTTTCACGGCCATAAGTATTTTCGTTATTTGTTTTTGGGGTGTTATGCCGTGTTGCGCTACCTTCTTCTTTAGCCAACGTTTCAGACAGCGTTGCAGTGTCCATCATCAGTGCAGATTCGTCAGATGTGTGATCTACCGACAGATATGTGATCTGCCGACACATCTGTTGGATCTGCCCTAATGAGGAACACTGCAACGCAGTCCGAAACGTTGGCTAAAGAAGGAGGTAGCGCAACACGGCGTAACACCCCAAAAACAAATAACAAAAATACAAATGTATTATAAATTAATTTTAGAATCATTCATCAACAAATTGTTCAATAATGCCTTCCTCAACTTGATTATCAGTAATAATAATTCCTACTTTGATAGAGTTGTAAAATGTCTGATATTGGGAGGGTATAATGCCTTTATCACACAAATAGTAGAAGTTTCAATATATCCACAGGTATCACTCATCAGAATCAACTTCTTTCCATTAGCACTAGCTACCAAATACTTATACATACATGAAGCGATTTCATCTGAGCCACCACCAGCTATTCCTTTATGCCATATTTAATTTCCAGCTTCATTGCTCCGAACATTAAAAATAGTTAAATTATAAACTGCCAGGCGTCGTTTATAAAAAAAGTGTTCTAAAAAAAACTCGATGAAATTAACAGTGGATTCTAAAACAAGGGTTTTAGATTGGGTTTTAAAATTCTGTACAGAAATTTTGCGTTTGTATATGGCGGTCACACTCTTCCGAAAGAGATATTTTTTCTTCCGTATTAGCATTTTCGTATTTAACACACGAGTGTAGATATCTTTGCGTGGTTGGTGGAACTATAGGTTACAGACATACAGGTTGTATCGGTACAACCACATTATTTCAGGTACATACATTTTATCCTTACACAAGCCAACATACATGTGCAGTACGTGCACATTACGTATGTGTAATGTAAACTCGGCCGCTAGATATTTAAATGCATGCGATTTCCCAAAATATTACTAATTATATTTCTAGCAAAGGTTTCAGTAATATCCAATGTAGCCAAGAAAAATCATTGGCATACTTAGATTCTCGAATCGCCCTTATAGAAGAAGAACTGTCTTGATATTTGGCGTCGTAACTCTTGACGTAGCAATTGTGACATCAATTTCATTTTTGGGGATGTTGTGTGGTGAGTTTTTTTAGAAGAAGGAAGGAGAAGAAATTCTGAGAAGGAAAAAGGTATGAGGGGTGGGTTGGAGATCGGGGGCCAGTGTGTCCAGGAGTGATGGACGAATGAATCCATCATTTCCACTGCAATGCAAGGGAATGTTCCAAGAGAGGTCGAAAGATCTCCCTCAGTCTCTCCCGACCCGGCCTGCCACGCTGTTGATGGCAGACACATCCGCCACCAAGATCCGGATAAACTTGACCCCATAAACCCGGGCACTTCTGCTAAGTTACCAAACGTAGCGAACCACTTGGGGTGATCTATGGTAGAGGTGTCGCTAATCCAATAAATGGTTCCCGGGGCGGCGGTACCCATACCCGCTTCCCAAATAAAATATTTGTAGCACTTGAAGAATCTTCCTTATTATTCAACATTGCCGTTTCCATTATTCGTTGAATCCGTGTTTTGTGTGTTTTCCTTTCCATATTCGATTTATATCGAGTCAAAAAGCAGGTAAAATAACCAAACTAATATTTAAACCACTCGTTTAAATAAAAACGGTCGCAAACACAACTTCCAAATCGTAAATGAATGACGCGTAAGTGACATGTCAGTAAAACAGTTGCATAATCTACGCGGGTGAATCGAACGTAACTAAAGATGCGTTTCTTTGACTCGCAAGCAAATATCTTTTTATTCAAGTTTAAAAAACGCAAGTAAAGATACACTCTACTGACATTAACAACAAATGATTTTCTGCAGTTACGTATAGATGTATATTTTTATCCGTTGAACCTACAGATACGTGTCTTTGTCACTTAACGTAACGTGTTATTTTGTGACTAGTACCATCCGTAACTCAAAATCGATAAAAATTGAGATACGTTTTTTTGACTCTAAGGGGCCGAAATATAACCTACCAAAGTTGTTTTTTTTTCATCGCTTTTAATTACTTTTCAAAGGGGTGATGAAGTTGTACATTGAGATGTCCGTTCACCATATTTGATATACATACTCGTATTATTTTGAAAATGTTACTTCATGATATGGTCATTATGGAGGACAAACGAATTGAACCCATGCCGCTTGGATGGACATCCGACGCATTTTTCAGCAATTTAAAAAAAAATCGATACAACCTTTTCTCAGCCACGAACCAATCGACTGAATGTGAATAGATTAGAGTTTCTGGAATCGAAACGGTATTTTTAACAAAAAAATACTTTTAGTTTGTGATCACTATTTCTTTGTTAAAATCAAGACCGACTAGAGTACCTACAGCCTACAGGCCTGGGAACGCAATGGTGAAATTACAAAGTAATTGCTGTTGTTGAGTAGGTCAATTTCTCTGTATAAAATAGTCTATAGCTCCGTAGCTCATGATGGAAACGAGCTGAAAGACTTAAAAAAGGAAAACTATGCATTTATTGACGCCGAAACTTACTGCGAGATTCAGCGGGACATTCATTTTAGCTATTTATGAAATTTTTGAAGTATTTGAAGAAATTGTAATTTTTATCTTGAACTAGCGAGTACCTGGCATGCGTTGAATGCCACTCAAAGAAAAAATGCTTTATGTTTTAATAATGTTTATTGAAGTGCTTTTGGATACACAATATTTTTTGTTTTTGTGTCCGGTGGACATACGAATAGGTTTTCCGACGCGAGAGTAGACCATGTACAGCTGTCCGTGTGAGAAACATGGATTATCCAAATTTACCCCTGCTATCCGCTAATGCTAATATGTCTCCTTTGCAATCCCTCCCTCTACCTTTCCCTCCAACCCCTCACCTGCGTGTCCATTCTTATGCTTCCCCTTTCCCGCCCCTGTTTTCCTCCAGCATTTCCTTCCCCTCCCGCGTCCCGTTCCGCCTCACTCCCCTCCCACATCCCTCTATCCTGCAACCCCCAACATCCCCGCCTTCCCCCTTCCCTCTTCCCTCATTCCGCAATCTGCCTTTTCCCGGATTCCTCTCCCCTCCATCCGCTCCTCCCTGCCGCTAAACTATATGAAATACACCCCCTTCTCACCGTCAGCGTGAGAAGCATGAAATTTCCAAATTCACCCTCATATGTTTCTTTTGCAATCCGTTCCTCTGCCCCTCCCTCATCCCCCAATCTTCCCCTGTGTGTTCTTTCCCAAGTGTCCCCATCCCCACCACCATCTCCACCTTTACCTCTCCCTGCTTCCCCTCCCTCGACCCCCTCCCGGAGTCCCCTCACCCTCCCTCCTTCCGTCTCTACAGCCAAAATTTATGTGAAATACACTCCTAGGAGAGTGGTGACACAGACGATTTCTCCCTACCCTATAATAGTTAGCGATATATAGCAGCAATGCTCGTTTGTCGCTTTATAGACGCACTATTTCACTCAGTACCCGCGGGCGGCGCACGAGAAGCGGTTGCGTAATTACGACGTCTGCGTTCAAAAAAATGCGAAGTCAGTTTTTCTTCAAAATTTTGATTGAATTTATATCATGTCATATTACATGTGCGTTGATGTGTTATTTTTTCTCAAGTTGTATTATTATTTAAGTCTCAAAGCGTTGCATTGATCTTTTGTGTTTACATCGTGTTTATAAAATATGAATTATTATTCAGACCAAGTCGTAATTTTTAGCACCTAGGAGAGTCGACAGCCTGTCACAACTCTCCTATTTTACTTCATTTTTCTGATGGGTTATTTCGACATTTTTTAAATTAATTTGCGATGTCTGTATGTGTGTTTGTGCATTAGTATATTAAGGTCAAATCTTGCAAGTACAGTCCGCAATAAAAGCTTGTCTCAAAAAATTCATTTTCGATTAAAAAAATATTTGGACTTGTGGTGTGCTTGCGTGTGCTTGATTACTACTTTTTTGTTTCAGAATAATAATATTTGGCTATTTTATATAGCGCCGTTTTCGTGAAAAATCACCTCAAGGGCGCTGTGCTCAATGCCTAATAACTATACACGAAAGACCGATAAAGGCACTGCTAGTGTCGAAATACTCAAATAGTCTAAATACAAAGCTGTCACAACTTACCTCGGTGATGGGGAGTTGTGACAGAGGGAGTAGTTTTTCTTTATGTAGGTTTTCTCGGAAACCGTAATACTTTAATTAATTTTGATGATTGTTTTGGAAAGGGAAGGATTGGTGATTCATTAATTCACATATGTCATAACTGTGGAATGTTTCTTGAGCGAGATATGTCACTTAAATTAAAATTTGTCACAACTCTCCTAGGTCTCCCCTACCTGCCTACGACTCCAGGTACTAATATCTACAGCCTGTATGTCGGACGAATATCTACAGCTCAAACTGCTGACTAATATCTATGAGAACCGAAGTGAGGACGAATATCTACAGCTCAAACTGCTGACTAATATCTACGGAACAGGATCTTGGGGTGATCTTTGATCCCAGGCTGACATTTTCAAATCATATAGTGCAGCTTACTTCGGCTTGCTACAAAATTCTTGGTTTTGTAATTAGAACTTGCAAACAATTCAATAATATAGAAGCAATGACCGCCATGTTCAACGGAGTGGTCAGAAGCAAGCTGGAGTACGCTAGTACTGTCTGGATACCTTATCAAGTTAAATACATAAATATGATTGAACAAATTCAAAAAAAATTCCTAAGGTATGTTTACATGCGATCACACGGAATATATCCGAAATTCATGCATCACGTGGAACTGCTAAAGGAGACAAATTATCAAAACCTGGAGACCAGGCGTAATGCCGGTCTCATGGTATTTGAATTAAAGTTAATAAAAAACTTCATCGATTGTAATTGTACCATAATTGGACTGTCTGTCGTACAATTATAAAATAAAAAATAAAAAAATGTTGACTAATATCTACAGAGGGCAGCTGAGCAAGAGGTTGTACGGAAAAGCATAAATTACTTCAATTCATTTACGTATTACTAACGTAACCTAACCTAACTTAACATAAATTAAGTTTTTTAAACTGCATACGCAATATTACGTTATGCCAATATGCTGTACATAATTGCAAATCCAACCTCCGCCAGTGCTGTAGATATTCGTCAACATCGCCTGTTCCGTAGATATTAGTCAACAGTTTGAGCTGTAGATATTCTTCCTCACTTTGGTTCTCATATAGGTATATTAGTCAGCAGTTTGAGCTGTAGATATTCGTCCTCGATTTGTTCAGTTTTTGGAATTCCTGTATATATTAGTAGACGCCTCCCCTACCTACTAACTCCAGAAAATCCGGTGATAACAAAATCGGGGCATACAGTTTTGCATTGCGGCTCCGAGAGTTTGTTTATCCAAAATTCAATTACACCACTTTATCTTCAGAACATCTTTTATTTAAATACCGGTAGAACAAGTACAGCATTCCCAGCTGACGTCTGTGTTATAAAGACAGCAATCCATTCAATAATCCATCAAAAGGAGTGCTCATTTCTGCAATTAAGAGTTTTTTCAGGTACCTAGGCCAAAAGTGGCTGCCAAATTAAATAGTGAGACACACCAACGATTTGCTAAAGATCAGCTCAGCAGTTTTGTGGGTACCTACTTTTATAGTATTCCCAGCTGTCTGGAGCCAGTGAGACTATGGCATCCCCAATTGGGGTATTGTGAAGGTAATGGGGAAGGGAAAGAGATGGGAAGAGGAAGGTTTGAAAGTGCCTGGCCATTCAGATCCGGTCACCAAACATGGCAAGCTGTTTCGAGCAACATTTCGATTCTGAATGGTGGTTTTTTTAACTCTCAACCCGTCGCGTGGGGTCTTTAAAAGCCCAGGTTTTACAGGAATGCTAATTATGTACATTTTAAATATTCCCACTGATTCCTTACTTTAGGTAGCTTCCTAAAAGGGACTTTACTTGACGCTAGCGGCGCCAACATTCAGTTTGCGCATGTGCGATGTGAGATACAGACTTGTGTTTCGGCGTGAGGCTCAAAAAAGTCAACAAAATACAATGAACAACCAAGTTTATATTTTTTTTCATTGTATAATAAGCCTGCATCAATCTCTAATAGTTTTTAATATGATAGAAATTGGTTAGATTTTTTTTTAAAGTTTTCTATTAAAAAAGTATTATTCAAAATTATAAAAAAATGTTGCTTGTTGATTTTTAAGCTTTTACATTAATTTTTTTTTAATATTCCCTTTTATTTCAATGCAGTCATTATCACCTAACTATAATCAGTTAAAAATAACACATAAAATGTAAGATAAAACAACAATTTAATCATATTAATTTTTGGGGTACTCAGAGACCCCGCGCGACACCTCGTGTTAAAAAAAAAAGGCGCCACGGGCGGAGGGTTAATAGAGCACTTCAAACAGCAGACTAAGTACAAACTCAACATAATTTGGTGGCTATTCGAAAATAAAACCATTTTATTTTACTTTATTAAATTTATTTAAATATAGTATAATTCTTTGACATGCAACCAACTACACTAGAGGGATCCTTATCCTAGATAAGACTGCAACATGGAGGTAGCCAACGATTCCAAACAAACTAGAAGGCTGCTTCTTTACCTTAGAAGAACATCCACAAGAAACTTACTCACTGCAGCACAGCATTTGTAATAAAAATAAGTAATAACCATAGACATATAAATAGATAGACGAGAACTTACAGATGATGGGTAAAAACCAACAATGGCGGGACGAAGAGAGGAAAAATGACTGTGATTCGCCAATAAATCAAACTAACAGTATATAGGCACCTGGCACTATAATATCACCATTTAGTTCTTGAAAGTAAAATCTGCTTTTGAATGAATAGACCTTTTTATATGGGAGCGCGAATTGCAAGCCACATTATGAACAAATGTGAGAAGTCCACATATGACAAAGGTTCGCGTATTTTCATAGTTGAATATTTTGTTGCTGTATTTTAGCTTTTTTTTTTTTACAGTTAATACCGCACAAGAATCTCAACTGCTCCCGTCTGGAGCCAGTGAAACAATTGCATCCCCAATTGGGGTATGTTGTGAGGCTGAAGGTAGTGGGGAGGGGAAGGAGGTGGGGAGAGGAAGGTTGGAAAGTACCTGGCTATTCAGATCTGGTCACCAAACACGGCTAAAGCCATTTTCAAGCAACGTTTCAATTCTGAATGGTGGTCTTACACCAGGGCGATACTGATAGTATCTTCCACTCTGGAACGTGCCGCAAATATACTTTATATTATTTTAAATGAATTAATTGTGAAATAACACAAATTAATCAAATAAAATTTATTTGCGCACGCCGGGTTCGAACCCGCGACCTCTGGATTGTGACTCAAGAGTCTTATCCACTGGACTACGGAGGTCGTCCAGTACGGAGCTAAGACACTTTTACAAATGTTTCATAATTTACTTACCCCAGTAAACAGCGGCTTTGTGTTTCGCATCGCCATGTATCTCGATGTGATAGTTATGTGTTATCATATTATGCGTATTAGTACGCGTATTAGTACGTATTAGTTTGCGAAGGTACACTCGAGCCCAGCCGGTTCCAATGGGAGGGGGAAATAATACGCTTTTATCACTTAGGGCAGATCCATCTATTTGTACGTCCGTGGTAATAACCATCATCAGGGTGATACTGAGAGTATCCACCATTTTGGAATACTGATATTGAAAACGTAATGTCATAATTTAAATGTCTATATCCTGACAAATTGAATTCACCCTAAAGGTGCTGGTAAACGGGCAAGATAAATTTCCTATTATTGCCTATCATTGCCTACTGCCAAACCAATATCTTGTCCGGCAATAGTCTTGCAGGAAAAGGTGTTGGTCGTCAATATTGTCAAATCCCATTAAGACTGCAGTAGAAATTCACAACTCAAAAAGATTAACTCCACCAAAATTGTACATATAAAAAAATTGCATAATTATCTGTTTATTGATATTGTGTTCGAGATTATGACAGTTTTGGAAGTGGGTAGGTAGCGAACAGAGACACACATGTAATAGAGCGAAAAGGAAATAGATTTGGCTCGGCAATATTGTTATAATATCAGTAGCTGAGCGAACTCAACATCAAGGAAAGGCAATACGTCGACAAGAATAGGCAATACATGACAATTTTGTACAAACTTAACCGATGTGTGGTGTATAGAATCAGTCATGTAGTTCCAACATCCTTCAACAGATATCATTAGTAGAGTCAGTTATATGTAGTTTTGTGGTGTCTTAAAAGATGTCAGTTCAGCAGTACCTTAAAAAGTATCATGTCTTATAACTAGTTATAACTGAGTTTTATATCTGGATTGTTCTCATGTAAGTGTAAACATCTGTAAAACCCAGTATAAATAAATAAATAAATTTTTAAATGTCTAATGTTACGAATAGTTAAGGTAATAGCCGAAGGCGTATGATAAGCGGCTGGACTTTGCAGCTGCTGGACCCAGCTGCAGAATAACTTAGCCTAGCCTCCTATATAAAGGAAGTCTGGTCAAATATCTGGTTAAATATTCATTGTAAACATAGAGATAATGTAGATAAAGCAACTTGTAATCTCGACGAAACTCCATCTTATTTGAGAGTTTCCGAACACAATTCAAGTCAAATACATTACAACCGACAACAGGGAAATCTCGACGGAGATACCTTGCCGGTAAGAAATTGACGTAAATAGTTTCTCGTTTACCAGAGCCTTAAAAGAGAAAAGTTTATAATGTTTCTAACTGGTAAAAATTATCAAACAGTTTCAAATATCGAGAATCTTTTTGGCACAAATAGACAATTTCATTGGCCTGTTCAAGGTCTAGAAATTGAAAGGTTTTGTGTAAATTAGTGATGTCCGTCTTCTTTCAGATCGGTATAAATGACACTTGTAAGGATTCAGTGGTGAGGCGTTTGTTAGCGGCATCGTGCATGGTTTAATGAATCCATGGTTGCTGGCCGCATTTACTACATACATAATATATTTTTAGTACACTTATATTTTTGATGGAGTTATATATATATCAAGTGTAATGGAGTTATCAACCCCATCAAATGTAGAAGTTTAGAAATATAATATATTATAATCTGTGTAAGTCATAGACATATGAATATTACTAAACCAGAACAGAAAGGTGAGGGGTAGAAACAAACTACAGCAGGACGAAGAGCGAGAAGATGACTTTGGTGATATGTGATTCATCAAAACTCAATCGACAGTATATAGGCATCTCGCATTATAATATTACCATTAGTTCTTAAAAGTAAACTCTTCTTTTGAATGAATAGACCTTTTTACAGGTGAGCGCGAATTGCTCGCTGCGTAATTAACAAATTTGCAAAAGTCCAAATGCGGCAAAGAAAAGTTCGCCTATTTTCAGAGTCCAATATATTGTTGCCGAATTTAGTTAAAATACTTTTACAAATGTTTCTTAATTTACTTACCCCAGTAAATAGCGACGCACACACACCATGTACCTCAATTGATAGTATATGTTACAAAAACGATCATATTATGTGATATGAATAGCTTAAAATAAAGTAAAATAATGCTTGCCTATGAAATGTAATACGACAATTGGGTTTATTCTCTTTTTCACTTCTATTTTTACACGTTTTCAAAACACAAATCACTATTTTTACCTTATTATTTTGTAAAATGCACCAATGAGTGCTCGACGCTGGCTCGCAGAAGAATGATGACGTCACATTTTTTGGATTCACGCGAAACCATACTCGATCTCAGACGGTTCCAATGGAACCGGTATGGGGAGGGGGAAATAATAAGCTTTTATCACTTAGGGCAGGTCTATTAATATTCATATTTCTATGGTGTAAGTTCAATAATGTGGAAGATCCATTCATAAAAATATTCACGAGGGACAAAAAAAAATTCCACGCTATATGTGCACTTGCTTGCAAGTCTTATTGGTCAATTTCCAATTTTAAAAGCACCAATCAATCCAGCTAGCGTGTTCAACTGAAAGCGCCAAGAAAATGTTTTTTGAAATGACTGGGTCTTATACGCAATATTGAACTCACATAGACAATGTTATATAAATACATATATCATTATATAATTTTTTAATTCTTTGAAAAAGTTTATTTTTATTAGGTAGGTACTGAAAAGAAGTTAATCGGCAAATTGCGCTACAAAGTTATCAAGATTACGATAGTATTTATTTGAAAAATTATTTTAACTAAAATTAAAAAAACTATGTATTGAGTTTCTTCTGAGAAAGGCATTTTTAAGCAAAATAAAGCACTGATATCTGTACCCGAGAAGCATAAGGATGCAAGTCCGAAATTTGAAGAAATGAGTTTTTGATGCAGACTTAAAGTAAATTATCATGTTTATCAGTGGCAGAAAGATACAGGTCCTATCATGAAAAAATAGGATTTTCAAAAATGTATACGGATGCAACTATCTTTGATAGTTAACTTTCTTAGAAGCAGAAAGATGTAAATGGACTTACATCTTTATGATTTGGTTGCATTTTGAGTATTATGACTCAAATCCATTTGCATCCTTCTGCCTCCAACGTTACTAAGCTTTCTATGGAAGTAAAGAATGTTCAAACATCGATCCTTTCATAATACACCACATGTCATAACAAAATATTCTACTTCATTTTAAAGCAGAAGGACTCAAGTCCGTGTTTTTGTTTGACTCGAGTCAGCGTTTTCTTTAAACAATGTTTTGAAAGGCTTTGCATATAAAATATTTCATTTTATTTGCTTGTTTTTAAAACAAAACTAATTGATTTAATAATCACTTTTTTTGTTATCTATTAGCATGGATATCCGAAGAAGTTATGAGACCATAGTTACAGAAAAAATAGTTTTTTGGCTCTCCTGAACATTTACCTTTTTGGACTAGCATCCCTATGCTTCTCAGGTACAGATATAACGTATCAATTTTAGCCACTTAAAAACTGATTGTCGGTGGTATTTTTAGTAAAATTATTACAATAATTGGGAATATCTGAAGAAAAATTAATTATGGGTTTCTATTCTAAATGTAGAAACAAAGGGAGATAAATAGGACATGAACCATGATTAGCATGAAACCGCATGTCGCCAACATCCTTCACCCATACTACTGCAAATCGCATAAGCTTCACCCCGCCCTTGTTTCTATCTATGCACCGAATGCAAAACTTTTACAGCTTTGATAGTCCGTACAGTTTGATCATAGCTCGGTGACAGTCAGCACGCTTCCACGACACATCTCCCTTTGTTTGTATGTATTATCCATGATTCCATAGCAGTTAACCTGAGTTACTTCATTGGCATGAGGCAGGTGTCAAAGACTACTACAAAGCTATTTAAAAATTGTAATTATTTAATAAATATTTTTTGAAAAATCGTAAAAAAAAATGCAAGACTGTCGAGGAATGCTAATCCAAAGAAGTAGTGAATACAAAATCGTTTTAGAATTTTAGTTTCCGAAGTCAAATAACAAGTTTCAAACATGCTTTATGAAAGCAATGCCTCTGTGTTTACTACTGCATTTGTGTCAATTCTGGGTGTGATACTACGCCATAGAAAATGGGGACTAAATAGTTCAATACTAACCATCATATTACCAAATAATTTAATATAGCTGCCGAAAAGTTACTAAAGAGTTATTCATTTAATAGGTTCTAGAATTAGACAAATTTTTCTCAAACTGTATTTTAAGAACAAAGGGAATTTTTTTTATACATAAAAATTATCGTAAATGCGCTTTTATGCATTTTTTTCGCCATAAAGCGGATTGCAAAATGCCGAGAATATATCCAATCCATTAAAAATGGTTTATTGTTATCAAATTTATTTTGTAGAACTCTATTTTAATTTTTATTTCCTTTATATATTTTCAATAATATTATCATTTAATCTGTAAAAACAGTTTTTTTATAAACAAGTTCTCCTATGTAATTATTATTGCTAGTGACAGCTGTTTCGCCCTTTGAAGGCATTATCAAATTGTGGTTTTACCACTGACAGGCGATGCATTTATATCATTTCTGAAGATATAAATGCATCGCCTATCGTTGTCTGGTCGTTATACGAGTTATTCCAAAATGATGACTCATGGGTTTATTTTATAACATAACTAGCTGGGTTACCCGGCATCGCTCAGGACAACATTCCAGAGTGTTCTGGAATGTTCCATGTACATTCCACGACATACTCTGCCACTCCTTCCAGAACTTTCTAGAACTCTATGGAACCTTCCAGAACTTTCCGGAAGACTGTTCTAGAAATTGCAAGAGGGCGAAACTTCCAGCCCTTATATCTTCAAAAGCACGCCCTTTAGGTAAAAACGGGTACCCTTATTCTCTAGGGGGATAGAGATCTACCATACCATATAACTCCCTTGATTGTACCGGGACTAGTTTGTGAGTTTTTGCAGTCCGCAGGTTTTTTTTGGACTTTCTTTTATAATATACTAGCTGGGTTACCCGGCTTCGCTCAGGACAATAAGATAGTGTTCTGTAATGTTGCACAATGATGTTCCCGATTCTCTATTCCTGATCATTCCACGACATACTCCGCCACTCCTTCCACAACTTTCTACAGCTCTATGGAACCTTCTAGAACTTTCCGGAAGACTGTTCTAGAAATTTCAGGAGGGCGAAACTTTCAGCCCTTATATTTTTAAAAGCACGCCCTTTAGGTAAAAACGGATACCCTTATTCCCTAGGGGGGATAGAGATCTACCACACCATATAACTCCCTTGATCGAACCGGGCCTCGTTTCTGAGTTTTTGTGAGCTGCACGTTTTTTTGGACTTTCTTTTATAATATATGCCATATTCAAATAAATAAAATGTTATTCCTTACATGTCCTTTCCCGTGCGTTCCCCTCCAGCGTTCCACTTCCACCTTCCCCACCACCGCTCTCCCGCTCCCCCGTCCCGCCAACCCCCCCGGCACTGCATTTCTTGACTCCTCTCCCGCCCGGCCCGTAGCCGAAACTTTTTTCTAATACTAACAATTTTAAACTCGTGATATCTTTCTAATTAAATATCCGACTTGAAAAATTCAAAAAGTTAAATAAAGGTTTTGAAGCTGTCTTGAATATGAAGTAATTTATTTTGATAAGGATTAAAACCAAGATACAAATAAAGAGCCTTTTCAAGCGGCGACATTTAAATTAAATTTTTAAAATATAAGAATACTTATTGTGGCTTAACCATAATAGTTAGACATATGCTGTCGCGACCTTTTTTGTAAATAATGATGTGTTCTGTAAAGTCGTAGTACATTATTTTATTCTATCATCAATAGTTTTCGCAGCGCACGCGATTTAAAGAATATTTTGGGTAATTTTTTTACACCCTGGGTGTAATGCCTATTTTTTTTTAAATATAATATAGCCTATGTCACCCAGGGATAGTGTAGCTTCCCAACAGCGAAAGAATTTTTCAAATCGGTTCAGTAGTTTCGGAGCCTATTCGATGCAAACAAACACACAAACAAACAAACAAATATTACCTCTTTATATAGTGTAGTAGATATTGATTAATTAGTATTTGAAATTGGTTTAAACATATTATCTAAGAGTGGCGAGCGAATTATAGTGTTTTTAATAATATGTAATTATATAGCAGAACTTGTTTATAATAAACTGTTTTTATAGATTAAATAATAATATTATTGAATATATAAAAGAAATAAAACATTAAAAATTGATCGAAAGCCAGAACAAGCTGGTCATAAGGAAAGGAACTATGAGAAAAAATAATTAAATGTCAAAACATAAAAATCACAAAAAAATTTAGCTCCATTTTTTTTGTATTTTGGAAAGAATTTTGTAAAAGAATCTCACAACCTCCGGATGGTTTTTCATCAACCTTACCACTAAGCCACTATAAAAATTAAATTTATACAAACCTGGAATTAGAGTTGGCAGAGAAAGAGCGAAAGCTGGTTGAATGTTGTGGAATTGAAATTCCTGAGGCATATGTGTGTGTAACGTTTTCTACATTAAACTGTATGGATTAATGAGAAAATCTTAAAAGAATGCAAGGCCTATAAGCATAATTAACGAGTTTAAGAAAGGGAAGCTTAAACGGTTTAGACATGCAGACGAGATGGACTAAGAAAATAGTGCAAGGAGATATGCTACACATATTACAGAAGTGGATGGCAAAAGAAATTGAGGATGCCTCAGGAAGAAACGACTTGATCAAGTGAAGCAAATACTCGAGTTGGAATGACAGAAGTTTTATGAATGCGAATGAAGCAAGGAGTGTACGCCAAGATAGAATTGTGTGTATGTATCCTCTCTGTCTACCCTTGTGGATACATGGAATGATGGTTAGTCAGTTAAAATTTAAATTATTGTTCGCACTTGTATTATAAGAGATGATGATATTAATGCTTTCGCAGAAATGAAATAAATTTATAGTCAATAAAATAAAAGTTGGCAGTTATCAAACGATAGAATCAACAGATGTAGTCAACAGCAATTCAAAACAATATTTTAACTATCAAATTTTGCTAAATAAGAATTGAAATTCATAATAGCATTTGGTAAATTGCGTCAAAACGAAAGGAAATTTTTTATATATTTATATTATTTATGTATCACAGAATATAATAAATTATTATCAAATATGTTATCTTTATAATCATTGAGAATTTTGAACATCGCTGATGTTCGGATGTCATCTTTGCAAATTACATTTGAGGGCTTCCTAAAAATTAAAGGTCACAAAAATTAAAGATCACAAAAATTAAAGGTCACAAAAATTAAAGGGGGTAATAAAGATACAAAACACAAATTTGTTGAAACCAAAAACCTTTATTTTGAACAGTTTAAAAAATAATGTAAAATTGCCAAAGTCAAAATAAGTTAATTCACGTTAATGAAGAACTTTTACAATATTTATATAATTTGTGACCATTTTCCAAAAATTTATTAAAAGTATCATTAAAAAAAAAACAACCAATGATATAGCCATGTATAATTAACCTTTTACAATGTATCCCATTACGCAGCACTTTCGAAAAAATTAATGTTTTGAAAATTCATGGATTACATAATAATATATGCGAAAGTCGCATACACAAGGTTAAGTCCAGTTTGTAAAAATTATGTAATATTTTAACGTACGGTGGAAGTATTAGAAAATTTTCTAATAAAAATCAAAGAAAAATTATTAAATTCAGGACATATAAAATTGTGATGTACGAAAGTTTAGAAAAATCCTTTTAAAAAAATCAAATTAAACTATATTAAAAATAATAAACACTTGGTTATAACCACTTTTTTTGTTTATCCTCTACATGATTTACTTAAAACAAGTCAAGTAAGTACAGTAAGGTCTCCCCGACCAAAAACATGAACATTTGCTTACACATTACCATAACCTCTTGAGCAACAGCGCGATTTTTAACTTCTTCTCCGATTGCTTGTGATTTTTTGGTGACTATTTTGAATATTTTCCGCAGACATAAAAAAAAAAAAACATAACTCTGAATTTTATTATGGAAAAATTGAAAATAAAAATTAACGCATCCAGGGAAAATTTGCCTAAATTTGGCAGCAAAGCAATCCGTGGTATTTTAAGTGGTGCCATATTGTGGCAAAAAGCACTCCAGTGGATAAAAACATTGCCAATCATTGACAATGTCTGCAGTAAGGCCCCATGCTCCCATTGACAAAGTCTACAGTAATGTGTAAGCAAATGTTCATGTCGGAGGTCGCAGGAGAGCAAACTTTAAATAAACCGTGAAGAGGCGAGCACTGTTCTTGAAACATCGGTTGAATAAAAATTATTAAAACTAAGTGTTTATTATTTTTTTAATTAAAACGAGCCACAAAATAAGTTTGCTGTGTTTGGAAAAGAAAAATTAAATAAATTCTGAACGATTATAAAGAAGTATAATATGTATTTGTATATTGCGGTTGACTGCATCTGCCTTTGTTTCAGAATAAGTGTCAGCGGCGTTTGTGTCCAGATTTGATGAGGCGGCGGAGGCTGGTGGCGGCCCTGCGGCGGCGTCAGATGAGCGCCACCGGGATGCAGAGGGGGGCGGCTGCGACGGGGCGGGAACCGCACTCGCCCAGAGCACCCTCCACTCCGCCCAGGAAGTGCTCCTCCGTCAACGGGGACAGCTCCTTCAAGGCGCACCTGGAATAGACATGGAGGATTACATAAATAAACAGGAATTGTTGTACAATAGGTTGATGCATAATATTGTCAAATAGATTATGCAATTTCGTGAAATGTTGTGCAATAGATTGCGTAATGTGGTGAAATAGATAGATAGAGAATGTTCTTGAATTCTTTTCCAATACGGAATAAGAATCCTAACATTCTAAGGGCTTTCTTCACAATCGTATTAATATGCGCCTCGAATTTTAGTTTACTGTCAAGCAAAACACCTAGATCAGGAATTTGAGTAACCCTTTTGAGTGAGTGGAGGTAATCACATAACATTTAGAAGTGTTCATGTTGAGTTGATTAATTATACAATAGTTATTAAGCCCATACAGATCTTCTTGTAATTTAATGCAGTCAATAATAGAGTTTTTTTTTGTCTATGGCAATTCACCCTAAAGAGAGTGCTATGTGCCAATAATAGAGTTAATAGGAAGAAATATTTTCATATCATCAGCGAAGAGTAGAACATTTGCATAATTAAAGCATTTTATAATGTCGTTGATGAAAATTGTAAATAGTAACGGTCCCAGGTGAGATCCTTGGGGCACACCGGAAGGTATATTTACTTCTCAGAGATGAAGCCATTGATTGTTACTCATTGAGTGCGACTATTAAGATACGAGACTAACCAGCGATACAAATCCCCGTGAATTCCCAAAGCTAGTAATTTGGATAAAAGAAGACTGTGATTAATTTTATCAAACGCTTTCGAGAAGTCTGTATACATTGCGTCAATTTGGATTTGATTATCCATTGATTTAGTAATATGTTCAGTGAATGTAGCAAGATTAGAGACAACCGATCTTTTTTTCATAAAACTATGTTGGTTCACGAGTATATACAGACTGAACGCAGTTATAAAGTTCAAAAATTTTACTAAATATTGGCAATTTGGATGTCGGACGTTAGTTCTGGACATAATTTTTTTAAAAGCTGGCTCTACACTCGCGCGCGAAGTCGCGCCGTGAATTCACGCCGTGAATTCACGCCGTGAATATACGCCGCGATCCGCGCGTGGACTGTGTCCATCCACACTCGCAAAGCAAACCACACTCGCAAAGCAAACCCTTTGTCGCAGGCCAAAAAACCGACAAAAATCGGGGAACGGCGCGAAGCGCGAATGCGAAGATTGCGAAGGCATGAACAAGATCCACACTCGTGTTTCGCGGCCTTTGCGGCCGTTCGCGCCGCGAGTGTAGAGCGCGCTTTAGTTGTGCAATAGATTGTGTGATGTTTTGCATTAGATTCTGCAATGTTGTGCAATAGATTACGCAATTTTGTGAAATGTTATGCAATAGATTGCGCAATGTTGTGCAATAGATTACAAGATGATGATGATGACATATTCAGCGGTCGAGAGGCAAGGTCTCGACTAACGATTCAGAGGTCGCGGGTTAGAATCTCGGCGTGCGCACATAAATTTAATTTGTTTCGATTTGTGTTATCACAATTGAATGACTTAAAATAATATAAGGTATATTTGCGGCCCGTAGTGCAATGAGACTCCTCCTCAAAGAATGAGTGGTACAGATGATAACGGGGTGAAGTGGACTCACCAGAGATGGCGTGTCACGTAGGCGGTAACTATGGGCACCGGGAAGCCGTTGAAGGGGCTGGCCACGGGTAGAGTGTACGCGCCCATGTCTCGGAACACCAGCCAGTCGCCCACCTCCAGCTGCGGCAGGGAGGCCTGGCTCAGGATCTGGTCCATGCTGTCGCAGGTGGGGCCCCACACGCTGCACGGGATCGTGGCACCAGAGTTGCCCTAAACAACACAACATTTAAACAAATCCAGTAATTTTACTCCACTTTTCTGATTCTTAATTAGACGTAAAATTGCAAAATATGTGACGTCACACTAGGGGGGAGGGAATCTCACAAATGTAATGATGTGTGAGAGGGACGGGGGGGGGGAGGGGCCAAAAATTATGAAATTTGTATGACGTAATTTATGGATGGCCCCTTAGGGGTTGCTATGTGGAGGGTCTTTTTAAGGAAAGGAAAAAAGTTCTGGGAAGGAAGAGGGCATGATGGGTGGGTAGGAATCTGGGGGTCAATTTGTTAGGTGCGAGGCGATGGGTCGAGAGAGTCCTGCTGAAGTTAAAAAGATCCCTCAACCAGTCTCTCCCGATCCTGCCTGCTACGCAGTTGGTGGGCATATGCATCCACCGCCAAGACCCGAACAAACCTCACCCCGTGAACCCGGGCACCCCTGCTAAGTCACCAAACGTAGCGAACCACTTGGGGTGACCTAGAATAGAGGAGTTGGTAAAATGGCAAGTTAAACAAAACTGAGACAGCTCCATCGGGCGAGACAGTTTTTTCCATGGAATCTAGCTGAACATACCTTGAGCGGGGTGCAGGTGACAACCTGGTGATCATACAGCACACAGTTGAATGATCCATAGACGCCGTCGTTGACAAAGTACATGGCGTGGGCGACAGCGCCATTATCATCATACAGCTAAAAAATGAAAACATCTATGAATGTTTGATTTTTTGAAAACATTAAAAATAATTATTTCAGTGGGGCATCTCCTTGTGACTTCGATTCAATTAACTCTACAACCGGAATTTGCTTTGTTTTTCAAAATTGGAACTGATTGTCGGAACCAAAATACTTTATTAATAATTGCATTCATTTTCATTAAATTTTTGGCAGATGTCGTATTTTTTCAAGTTTAGTAATTTTGTTCATTCAACATAAATTTCTGTTCATTTTTCAAAAGAAATGCTCCCGGGGTCAATATTTTATAATACTTTCAGCTTTTTCAAATCTTACAATCTTAATATTGCACAATTTATAAAAATAACACTAAAAATTTTGTATACATCCTTAGTACGTAGTCAAGTCGAATATAACTCTTCGCTCTGGTCCCCCCCATTTTAAAATATATTCAGATTCAATCGAAAAAATTCAACATTAATTTCTAAGACATATTAATTTTAAACTCGGTATTTCCATTGAAAACATAAACTACAATTACTTGATGAAGAATTAAATTTATTAAAACTCTCAGATCGAAGAATTATATCTGACTTAATATATATTTTCAAAATTGTAAATGGTAGAATAGACAGTCCTGATTTAACTAAGCTCTGTGAATTTCATATTCCCACGAGAACCACTCGTTCTAAAATCCTTTTTAAATGTAAGAATAACCGGACTGAGTATACGAAACACTTGCTTGTACCTAGGTTACATGATGTTAGTAATAGATATGCAGATGTGGCAGATCTATTTAACTACAAGGTAGGTACAAGAGGGCTATGCTATCAAATCTTTTCAATCAATATTAATTCTATTTGTACTATAAATTTTTGTATAGAATTGTCTCTCTGGTGTCATTTCTCATTCAAAATGCCACAATTATCTGTTATACTCTTTTTTTAATTTTTTCTAATATTTTTCCTATTATTTTGTGAATGTAATCAGTGCTTATGGTGTATGTATACCATTGATATTAAAAATAAATAAATAATTGTAATAACTCCATAATTTGACACAAAACAGTAGAAAAATTTCTGCACAGGAATTGCACCCGATACCATCATACTTAACCCTTCGAATAATAAGAAAATAATATCTGTAACCTTTTGCCTGTCAAGGTTCGCGTGCAAAATTCCTGGTTCTTGCCATGCATCTTAAATTTTCCTATTTATAGGTTATTTTTTAACCCTTTTGCAAAAACAAATATTGTTCTAAAATCTAGATAAAATAATCTTTCCGATGTGTTTATTAGAAATCAACTTTTTTTTTCTAAATATTAAAATTTTGATATTGGAAATGTAAATTTGCTAAAAAATGCATACCTGCGAATATTGGAATTAAAGTACCTAAAATAGAATAAACTTAAAATTTTAAATACAGATTCCTTTTTTTAACAAAATTTTTAATAAAACTGTCACCTCACTTTTTATCACTTTCATACAATTTTATTTTAAAATTAAATGTTTGTTACGTCAAAAATTGGCTCGAAATAAAACCGTCACTTATGATCGGGTTTGTAAAATATCTCAACAACAAAGCTCATATAATCTTAATACAATGAGAAGCATTATTTCTTTGGCTCTCTAACACAAAAGAAATCACAAATATTCGCATGACAGGAAGAGAGATATATAACTTTTAATAATGCACGGTCGCTCTGGGACAATCTGGGTCTCTTGTTATTATAACGGCATATGATGTTTTGGGACAACTTGGGTCTCCTGTGATTAGAAGGGTTAATCAGAGTACTTTGCCCCATGTCAATGTTGGTATCACTATTTCAAACAACCACATCATTTAAAATTCACTGAATATTTCATATCATGAAGATTAAAAAACAGATGATGGTTCCATCTATGAGCAGGCGTTAAAACTAATTTTAGCCGAGAAACGCACCAGTCTCTTGGCGAACACGCAGACGGCCAGAGTGAAGGCAGACGCCACAAAGTAGCGCCCCGGCTCAGCGATGATGCGAACCCCACATCCAATTGGGAAATGCTCCTCCAGAGAGGCGTTCACGATGTCAGCAATCTGAGAATACAAAACAATCAAATTAGTTACCAGAATCTTTAATATTACATTTTAATATTAAATTAATTAAGACAATAATAGCGACTCTCAATCGAAAACTTGAAACAGAAAAATCAGAATACTATACGGTCACATATAGGAATCAAACCCAGGACCTTAACCTTGCCAGGGTGGTGCTGTACCACTGAGCTAGTGGGATCCTATCCCCTTCGGTCATATTTAACCATATCATATTTCGACTGAGAACTACCAAGATTATCTTCATCTCTTAACGCATGTTTTTATTGGCTGCTATCTTTATGTACGATTGCAAGATTCGTCTCAAATTAAATGCTACCTAGATTAATTAGTCTTGGATAAATTTATCTATATTTATTTAATATGCGACATCTATTAACTTTTTCTTTGGGGGGTCTTTTTAAGAAGAAGGAATGACCATAGATCTTAAAGAGACTCAAATGTTGTAGGAGGTATGAAACACAAAGGCCGATAGATCATTCAGCCGAGCTGTTGAACTTAAGAACGAGTTGTAGAAATGACCCATCATCATGTTACAAATATCAACTGTGCGTTTGGCATGTTTCTCTACTGCGCACTGGTGCCGAAGGAATCAATGACATAGGCTCCTCCGGGGAATCTTCCATTAAAATATATGGAAAACAATAGTGACTGGCTTCGAAAAATTAGGACTAGTAAATAAAAAGGAAAATAATTTGAAAATGTAATCTAAAGGGCGATACTAACATCTTGGATGCTGGTGCCCGAGCCCCCCGGGAATCCCCCTCCCAGGTCCAGCAGGTCCATGGAGTGACCCAGGCCCTCCCCCAGCGTGAACAGCACGGCCGCGTGCGCGATGGCACGTGCAAACACCTCCGGCTCCTGGCAGCCAGATCCCACGTGGAACGACACCCCCACAACCTGCAACAAATACACAATACAAATACATAACAACACAATTGTTAACCACTCCGATATGTAAGCGGATATACACGATAATATAACGATAGCAGTCAAGTACAATAAGCGTGTTTCCACAGAAATCGTTATAACTCCGTTATTGTTCTAGTGACATCCCTAAAACAAAAAGTAGAAGCTCCATAATAAATCAAGCTGCACATCTGTATTCAAGTTGTCCATAGAAATACATAAAAAGACCTCTTCTATAGATACAGATTTTACCCGCCAAATCGCCTACGCGCCGTTAAACATTGTTTTTTTTATTGAATTTTCTTGTATGAAATGATAAAAAGTGAGATGACTAAATTGTTTATTATACATTTATACGATAGAATAAGTATTGTTTTTTTACATAATCTGTGATTTAGTATCATTTTCACATAAAAACATCACGTGAGTCATTTTAACATGTTTTTTATGTTTGCTTTCTAAATGTTAATATTTATAAATGTTAATATTTATTTGTAATATAACAATTTGAAACCTTTATTTCATAACCTTTCAAAAACAGTTTTTAGTATTCGGTTACATTCAGAAATGTTTCATTTATAGAGCTTTAATTGTGAAGAGGAAATAAGACAAAGTTTTTATAAATCTGACAGTTCGTTTAAGACAAAAAAAACCTGCATAATCGCAAAACACCTGAGTGGTTAACTCACTACAAGTTTTTATGCATTATAGCATCTAGTAATCTGAATACAGTACCAGATAGAGGGCATATTTTACATATCTGCGTACTCGGCCTAAATTTCGATTTTTTTGGAGATATCTGACAAATCAACTGGACATTCGATATGCTGATGTGTGGAATTCGCTGGGTTGGTAACAGCCAGCTGACCGTCACCTGGATGTCAGCAAATTTGGAGAAATTTCCAGGATTGCCTAAGCAATTCTCATTCACTTTACTTGCAAATTTTTTTTTGTTACATATATGAAAATATATAACAAAAATTTCTGATTGCCTGAACTCAAATCTATCATATACCTATTTTCTTAAAAACAAATTCGAACTTTCTAGTAGGAAATATATCAAAGGAAAGGTTTACTTTTTTATTTTTCTGTTTCATGAACCAAGTTTATGTTTATTTTTAGAGTTTATTTTTTTTCTTTATCTGCTTTAATATATTATCGTTTTACTTTGGTATACTTTGTCAGTAGCTTTTTACTGCTAATACTATATTTAAATGCTTTATTGCTTTTATAACCATGTAGTGACTGTGAATCTAACAATTACAAATGTTGTAGCGGGTAGCTACTGCTGTACTTCAAATTGTCAACAATGCAACTGGAATACGCTCAGGTTGGCATCCCGCAAAGAGCATTAGTACGAGATTGGTCCGCTTTCGCCAGTGAGGACCAGGCTTTCGAGAAGACAACATGGCGTTCCGGGCAGAGATTGGCGGCGTGCGACATTTATTCAACCATCAAGATTTCACGTATCGTTAATTTATATTTCTTGGTTACAGTAGTTATTTCCACTTATCGATCATGTGGATTACATAGAAATCGATTGGCGCCCTTAACTTTAATTCTTTATAATACCCCAGTAAATTCAGTAGAGTAGTTATTTTATATGTTAATAATTTTGCCTGGCATCTTGGAGCAGGCAACCACGACCTGAGACTGATAAATTAATCATTAAGTAGAGTCTTTCATTGATGTAGTCACACCTTAAATTATAATAAAGTTTATTAGTTATATCCTTGTTTGATTCCTGACACATTGAATGTTAACATGTTTCCTACCCTGAGCTCTTTGATAATCTTTACAATACTGTTATAATTAAAACATCCTAGCTAACACCGGTTTTTAGTTACAAGTTCTACAAATAACAGCATGTATCTACCTAACATGAACTATAGGCAATTTGATTATCCTCAAATGGGAAATCTCCTAGTTGGGCAGTCAAAGGTATCTTATGATGTATTTGTATATGTTTTTTGTTCAAATAAATAAATAAAAAGCTACAGAATACAGAGAAAAGATATCAGAAGGTAATAGTAATATGTATTGATATAGTAACTCACGTTGAGTCCCAGCAGCCTGGCTTGCTTCAGGAGTCGGGGAGCCTCCAGCACGGGGTCGCAGCCGAACTTGAATCCGAGCGGGCACTGAGCCACGGCGGCATCGCAGCGGATGCGCACCACCAGGCGGGCCCCCGGGCACGTCTGCTTGATCTTCAGCAGCTCAAACTCACTGTCGAAGGTCATGGTGGTGACTCCGGTGGCAAGAGCGTGGCGGAGGTGCGACGCCGGCTTGGCCGGGTTGGCAAAGATGATGCGGCTGCAAATTAAAATAGAGTAATGTTACTGATATATTATTCCTTTTTTAATGACAGGAAAGGCATTGCTATCTGATATGTTTATATTAATATTGTAACAAACCACCTAATTTCTAACATATATTGATAAGTTTCGAATCCCGGCGTGGACATATAAATTTTATTATTTTTAATTGATAAACTAATGTTTAGGACAAGATTTTTTATGCATAGCCATTGACGTATGATATCTAGACAAGCCCTGTGAAATTCAAAATGACGCAAGAAGCCAGCAAAAGCAGGCTCAAGGCCAATTTATGAAAAAGTGCCTGCGTTGTTTTGCACCGTTCAGATCGCATAGTGCTTTGTGTTGTATCTTTTATCGGTCTACAAGATCTACACTGAAACTAATTTGTGTGTCAGCCGTCCGGACCGAGTTAATTTTTTTAAAACACAAAAATATACCACTTCCGAATATTGTACAAGGTACACACCGCGGACTTTATTTTTGAAAATGTAGTCAGCTATCTGAATACAACAAAAAAAATATACCTTACAGATGTCTTTTAGGCAGCGTTTCAATAAACGTAATAATGTTAAAGAAATTACTTTTGGTCGAGCAATATTTCTGACGTCATGCCACGTAGCCCGGTTCGTTCACTAATACATTGACATACAGGCTCAAAACAAAACATAACGGCTTGTTTAAAATTAAAAGACCACATCTTGTCACACACTGAACGCCCTCGGGTTATTTCTTCAAGCGACTTAGCGAGCGTGTACGGCTAGTTTATACCAAGTAGGAGTGATAAATTCAACTCCACAATACGTGTCGCGTGGTATTCAAGGCATCTGATTGGTTGATGAATGTCAAAACTACATAATGGGATTTGAGAACGAACTTTGTGTTTTAGGAACTGGCTTCTCTAGGCTTTTTGAGCGAGGCGGTGGAATACGATGAAGAGTTGTATTGTTAACATTAATATCATGGCGTCATTATTCACAGGCAAGTTAGTTAGATAGGGCTTATCTAGACTTAATTGATCGAAGTGCATAGCACATAGGGTAACAATTATTGTAAGTAATAATTATTAGCCTGAAACACTCATCTACATTGAAAAAATCTCCCGAGAAAAGATACATGCCGCCGAAGGGACTCGAACCCGTGTCTTTCTGATTTCCGGTCAACTGCTCTTATCCACTGAGCTATGCCGGCTTATCTCCTGCCCGCTAAATAATTCAATGTATACTAGCGTTTCATTCTACAATTACTGCTTATTACATTTTTCCACCCGCAAACAACCATTTATATATGAGAAAGGCATTGTAAGTGCTAAATCTCCCACTAGGTGGCGTCGAGACATATTATGTCTACATTTTTGGTGAAATACTTTAACTCGTCAAATATTAATTATTATTTTAAATTGATAAACTAATGTTAATGACAAGATTTTTATGCATAGCACAAAGGGTAACAATTATAATAACTAATAATCATTATTAGCCTGAAACACTCATCTTATCTACATTGAAAAAATCTCCCGAGAAAAGATACATGCTGCCGACAGGACTCGAACCTGTGAATTAATTTGAGTTATTTCATATTTCACAATTAATTAATTTTAAATATTATAATACACGTTCCTGAGTTGAAGATCCTTTCAGTATCGCCCTGGTATTCAGAATTAAACCGACATGAATTTCAGTTTGTGGAGTCATATTACAAAGTAAGCTTTAACTTGGATAATACTTTTATTTGTAACTGGGTTGTTAAAACAAAGATGGAATCAAAATTTCCCTAAAGTGCTAAGGCATTATGCTAGCTCTCCATTCGCTCATCAAAATGAGGATTTTTGCAATAAATGAAAGATAGGAAGAGGCAAGTCAACTCACTCAGGGCTGACTCCGAGTCCCAGAACCTGGTTGATCTCGGCCTTGGAGGCGCAGTCGAAACCGGCTCCCAGCGAAGCCAGCACCTCCAGGACTATCTGCATGTCATTGCACTTCACCGCTGCAACACAACAAGCATACAAAACACAATGTTAATTTAATCAATTTAATTTCATGCATTTAAATCTACATGTACCTACACAAAATAACTAGACAAATTCACATTCCAACTATGTGCATTAGTTGATTGCACATAGTTGGTTGATAGCTTGCATTCCCCAATACATACAACGTTACATAGTCTTGGTAACAAATATGTACTTGTGTAAAATGGATGTATTTGACAATAATTTGAACTTAAACTTCAAACTATGTGGAGACTATTTTTAATTATTTCAGAATACCAATTTTAAACATTTTTATTAATATTATTATTGTTGATTTGGAGTAGTGGTTCCCAAACCCTTTTGGCCCACGGATCCCTTTCCTCCCCCCTGAATGAAGCATTATAAAACGATTGAGAGCTGCGGACGGAAGTGGCGCCATCTATTAGACGCCATCGGTATTGCCCAGGCCAGAACTAAATTGTTGATCAGATGCGCCACTTTTTTATAGTTCATATTATAGACTAGTATATGTAGATAGGCCTGACTCCTGACTACTAAGATGCCTGTTATTACTGGTATTTTATGCAAATGTCCATATTTATATAATAAGTTGAGAGGTTTAATTCCTTTCTATTCATTTATAAATAAAACACTTTTTATGTTTATATATCACTTTCCTTTGAATGGTTTTTTCTAACAAAAACTCATATTTTACAATCAAATAATAGAATAATAAAACAAGTGACAATTGATAATTGCATTCTAACTGACGCTGTAGGATTCAAATTTAAAGGGAATATATTTCCTTTACATTTATATTTTACTTAGGACATAAAAATCGCTAATAATTTACTAATTGTTATTATTATAACTTCCATATTAATAAAAATGTGTTACAATTTTTTTTATTATATATATTAAAACTTGCGCGGACCCCCCTATGTTGTTCAGGGACACCCAACTCAATTTTAATTTTCCACGGACCCCTTGAATATGATCCCGAGAATGCCTGGGGAATGCACTTTAGGAACCACTGATTTGGAGGACGTTGGCTGATTATCTACATTTACTTTGTTTGTGATGGTATATTCTATGTTACATACTTTTTGGCAACACTTATATTTTATGTAACATATATTTTGTTATCTGTATTTTGTCGACTCTTTATTTTCAAAGCACATGCAAAAGCCGTACTGGTGTTTAAATAAAATAAATAAATGTTAGATAATATACAATTGCATGCGGTGTTGCGGAGTTGCTAACTGATGATTGTAGGAATTCTAAGCATTGGAATGCATTCTTGGTTGATATTAGTACCGTATGTATAAAATGTATCTAGACTTTGGAAGAACAGTTAGATGCCAACATCGACCAAAGCTTTTGATGAAAATTCGCCTAACACTTAGATGATATAATTAATAATATCAGTAACTATGTACATTGGAACATTATTCAACACAATGCTATGCGGTCTATGACTATTATGCAATGTTTTAGCAGTCTTGGCGCCAAATAATAAAGAGGTGTAACATTTTTATACTTTGTGAACCGTATTAGGTATAATTTGGAAATTTTTATTACTATTAATCGCTCCGATCTATCGCGAATATGCAAGTTTTTCATCTTAAATGTAATGTCAGATTTACAAAAACTTTGTGTTATTTCCGCTTCACAATTAAAGCTCTATAAATGAAACATTTAGGAACGTAGCCGAATACTAAAAACTGTTTTTGAAAGGTTATGAAATAAGCTTTCAAATTGTTATATTACAAATAAATATTAACATTTGTAAATATTACTTAAAATTTAGAATGCAAACATAAAAAAATGTTAAAATGACTCATGTGATGTTTTTATGTGAAAACAACAATAAACAATTTAGTCACCTCACTTTTTTTACCTTTTCATATAAGAATATTTAATAAAAAAATAACAATGTCTAGCGGCCCGTAGGCGATTTGGCGGGTAAAATCTGTATCTACCGTGTATCTGACAGAATACGTCTCTTTATGTATTCTATTAGGTTTATTGGCCGGCTAAAGTATCAGAATTCCATTTCTCGCTGAGTAAGTAATTTTTTTTTTTAAATAAACTAGGTTTCAACTAATTACTACAAGAAAACTATTTACATCTAGTGAGATGGAAAAACTTGCACTAAATATGTAATTAGTTTGGGTTATTTAAAAAAATTATGCATTTTTAATATCCTTCAAACTTAACCTATAACAAACATCTTAGTGGTTAAACTTGTCAATCATGTGAAATTATGAACTTTGATTGAGGAAAAATTAAACTCTCATGCAACTTTTATCATGTCCCTCTGACATAAATACATGTTTCTTGTAGTAATCAAGTAGAAATCACATAATATACATATTTTTAAATGCGCATTAAGCATGCAGTGGAATTCTGCAAACTTACCATTGATTGTTTGTCCTTTTTCTTCATTGTTCTGTTGTCATGTAATCTAATACGACAATCAAAACCATTATGTCCTCTGAAATCATGATTTGTAAGTAGGTACTTAAATACCCACGTACTTAAAAGGCTAGACACGGAACGTTTAGGTATTTCATTATATCTACTTTGTCCTGCTTTTAAACAAGCTCACCCATAAAAATTGCGAACTGCCCTAAACTCTCTAATTTACCTACAAAATCGCTCGAAAAGGGGTTTAGGGAGAAAACACTTTCCTACACCGAAATTTTCACAAAATTATAATTTTAAAACAAAAATATATTCTCGAAAGAAGAAGCTATGTCGGTATGTTTTTATAATTTTGTAATTCTTTATGAGAATTAAGTTTGCAGCACTTTAGCAATATTTTCCGATAAATTACACATGTTTGACAATGAATATTTACGTTAATACAAAACACATCGAAAATTTAAAAACATACCAATATAGCTTCTACCTTCTAGAAGGCAATTTAAATATATATATATATATATATTCATTTCGTGCAATTTTCGATGTAGAAAAGTGTTTTTTCCCGGACATCCTTTTTGTATGGGCCGAAAAGCAAAGTTTATCGTCTTAATTATACAGTGAAATTCCCTATTAAGAAGTTTTGTGGCTTAAGAAGTTTGGTTTTGGCCCAAAATTGGCCCAATTTTTCCCACATTGGTTTTCCTGCTTAACCGCTTCTGTGCCAAGAGCGAGATATCTCGCATTCTTGGCCGTGCCCAGCAGGCCGGCCATAGAAAAATAGTGAGTATTCTCGCTCTTTTTGAGCCTCTGTATCATACATATGTCCCATTTTTTATTAATTTAAAATATGGAACACACAGAGAGATCTATTGGGATGATTTTAAATTTAATTTTTTTTTTTTTGATTTTGGGTTTTTTTTTTTTTTTAAATAAGATTTAAAAATGATTTATTTTGATTAAAAGTTCACGGCCTGCTGTGCACAGCTACACTTCTACCTACTGGCATTTAAAAGGTTAAGAATCTAATGAAATATATGCAGAATATCTCACCATAGTGTGGCTCCACACGCGGCATCTTCTCCTTCCAGTTCCTGAACTTCTCCACAATGTCTCCGATGTCCAGTGTATAGAACGCCTCCTCCTGCTGCTTCTCCGCCGCCTTCTCCCGCAGCGCCCCCCACGAGCTCCATCCCTCCCCCACTACGCGCACGCGCTCTTCCAATTTCACCATCGTGCAAATCAACTAACACTTCACTCAAACAAACGGGACACTACCCGATTCACAGCACTGAGCTCCTCGAGAATCACAAATAAAAACACTTGAAAAACAACAAAAAAATTTAATTTTTTTTTGTTTTGGAATGAATCTTTTGAAGTTTGTTTTTTTTCACGAAACAAATTTGTCCAAAGTTTTTTTTTATTTTATTTTGTTTAATAATATTTTAATGTTATTTATATTATTATGATGATTATACAGCGATGGGTGTATCAAAGAAATTTCAGGTGAAAATGTGTGCCTTATGCAGCCGTAGGGCGAACCCTCAACAACACTTGACAACAGTAGTAAACTGGAAATAAAGAAAATTCTGCATTAGTGGCTTTGAAGTCAACTGGTAAAAACAATAGTTATAGCAACTTGCCGAAATACAATCTAGAAATAGAATAACACTAGATAAGAAATATTCAAAGTAATAAAAGTCAATTACCATAATCATGAGAATCAAAATAAGATGTTTTTAAGTGACAAGAAGAAGTAACCAATCGAAAAAAGACAATAAAGGAGAGTTAGGGTCAAAACAAAAATGGAAAAGGACACAAAAAATTAAATAAACAAGAGAATTAGAATGCAAGATACTTACTCCTAAAAATAAAATAAATGCTTTGAGATAAAACTTGAACACAACTTACCACAAGTAAACAACTTGAATGAAACAGAAAAAAACATGGACAAAAATAGAATGACAGGATAGGATAGATTAAAGTTGAAGGCTGTCAAATATGCCAATCATTTTTATATGCTGGGACAATTATTATATAAAATGTCCAAGAAAATGGGTTAAGATCTAGCTAAAAGCTTTAACATAACTTACTGGAAATAAACAACTTGAATGTAATGACAGAAAAAAACCATGGACAAAAATAGAATGATGGAATAGACTACACTTAAAGGCTGTCAAACATGTCAATCAATTTTATGCTAGGACAATTATTATATAAAATGTCCAAGAAAATGGGGTTAGATCTAGCAAAAAGCTTTAACACAATTTACTGGAAATAAACAACTTGAATGTAATGACAGAAAAAACCATGGACAAAAATAGAATGATGGAATAGACTACACAAGGCTGTCAAACATGTCAATCAATTTTATGCTAGGACAATTATTATATAAAATGTCCAAGAAAATGGGGTTAGATCTAGCAAAAAGCTTTAACACAATTTACTGGAAGTAAACAACTTGAATTTAATAACAGAAAAAACCATGGACAAAAACAGGACAAATAGACGAGATGGGCTAAAGTAAAAGGCTGTTGAAAATGCCAAACAATTTTATTATGCTAGGACAATTATTTTATAAAATTTCCAAGAAAATAGAATAAGAGTGATTGAAAACAAACATATGAGTCACCATAGAAAATATACTGGAAAGACTATACTAAACAATGAGTTTGAATCAGAAACTTTTGGACCAATTAATGTTAGGAAAAACAGAATCATTGTAAAAAAGGTAATAATTGTGGTGAGTCTAAAATTACAAAATTAGTCAGCAGACCAAATACAGAGGTTAATAGAGAATAATACAAAAAGTTTGACAAAGATTTATACAAATGGATGCAGAGGACAACAACCATAGAAAAAGAGTAATTGTGGTGAGACCAAAAAGGGGCAAATGAATCAGCTGAAACAAATAAATAAAATAACAAATCATGAGTATGTATACATAACATGGAAAGACAAATGAAATAAAAACAAATTTTAAAAAAAAGTAATTATTGTCATCCAAATAAATCTAATTAGGTATTGTGAAACGCTAGTCTTGAAAATTTGGGATTTGTAAAATAAAAAAATTGGACAAGGTCAAAACAAGGGTTTAAATTAATAATACTCCACTCACTCACAACACGCTTCCATCGGTCAAGAATATTTAATTGTGATAATACATATTATCATGAAATATGTATGTATGTGGTGACCTAATTTAAATGGCATTGACTTCCATGATCAATCACCTCTTGACTTTTTAACAACTGTCAAGGTGGATGACTTTTTGGTGGATGAGTTGTTGGGCTGTTTGATTGTTGGGTTGTTTGGTAAATTGATTGGGTTGTTTGGTAAATTGATTGGGTTGTTTGGTTGTTTGGTCGTTGGGTTGGGTTGTTTAGCTGTTTGGTTGTTTGGTTGTTTGGTTGTTTGGTTGTTTGGTAGTTTGGTTGTTGGGTTGTTGGGTTGTTTGGTTGTTGGGTTCTTTGGTTGTTGGGTTCTTTGGTTGTTGGGTTGTTTGGTTGTTGGGTTGTTAGGTTCTTTGGTTGTTTGGTTGATGTGCGGTTTAGTTGTTGGGTTAATTGGTTATTGGGCTGTTTGGTTGTTTGATTGTTGGATCAAGAAAAGGTTGTCAACGGGTTGTTTGGTTGTTGGATCAAGAAAAGGTTGTCAACGGGTTGTTGGGTTGTTAGGTCGTTCAGTTGTCGGGCTGTTAGATTGTTTGTTGAGTCGTTGGTTTATCGGGTGTTAGGTTCCTTGGGTTGTGGGGTCGTTGTGTGGTTGGATAGTTGGATTATCGGTTTATCTGATATGTTGGTGTTTGGTACTCACTGGGCAGCCTAGCGGGGGGCGCGAATCGGGTAGTGGCGGGACTCAGCGCAGCCAGGGCGGATCAACGTTCAGCGATCGCCGCCAGCAGCCGCCGCGTAGCGGGGCCCGCAGACCAAGCGAGCCGAGCTCACCCGATAAGCCTCCCTGCAACAAAAACAAATACACTAATTAGCATGACATATTTATAACAGCATTGAAAAACCAAAACAACTGAGGTCAGAGACAATTCTTCAACACGATCAAGTGTTATTAGATCCCGTAATTAGAGTTGATGAGAAAAACACAAAATTAGAATTTTGTGTATATAGGAGCATAATATAACATGAATATCTTTGAAAAGCATCAATTTGAAACAGCCTTTTATCTTGCTCACTCCTACTTGTTTTAGTGAAAACAGAACAACAACCGCAAACGTTAATCGAATCTGAATATTCATACAGTTTTTACAGTTCTTACAGTGTATCCTATATTAAAATGTTTTTTTTTTATTAAATTTCATCTGAATTTTCTTTCCTGCAGTCAAATAACAAGTTTGAAAATGACGTAAAACTGTGTTCACATTAATATTCGCTGTGATAACTACAAATCTGATGAAACAGTAAAAAAAAATTACACCACAATATTTTTTGCAATTTATTTATGTTGCGTCGCGGAATTTTGCAACTTAACTTAACGATGTTTGTAAACATCGCAAAAAAAGTTACAGCGATCGTAATGTTAATGAAAAATTTATCTTGTCGTAATAAAGATGTTTTCCTCTGGGACAAGTCAATAAACCCTAATCATCATTTCCTTCGAAATAGCCCAAAGGCTAAGCCTATACGAAATCAATACTTACCTATATACAGTTACGGATCAGTAACATTTTTTTCCTTATTACTAAACTTAATATCTATGTAAACCAAATTATCTATAATACGGATGTTAAAGAATAGAAATAAAATAAACAAATAAATTGGTATTTTTGGGCTTTCCTCAGGTATGCGAAAGAAAATTTTATTTTTTTTTGAGTGTCAGACTACGTGCTTACAAAAAACTTAAATTATGTAGTGTTTTTTACTTTTTGTGAAATTTAGTAAAATGATTTCAATAAATCAAAAATAGTAATTTCGGTTGTCAGTGCGTGAAATCTTGTCATTCCAGGGTGAATTTTTTTCATTCAGTGAACTAAAACTTGCTTAGAATTTAAACGTAATTTTCAAAATTGGGCCTGATTGCACGAAGAATTAATCAGACAAGCGACAACGTAGGTACCTTAATATCAGAAAAATATTTTATTTTTATGAATATTAATATGATATACTAAATTTAAAATAAGTATTTCTTTTGGATACGTTTTTAGATTTTCACAACCAAAAGCATTTTCTTTGTTTGTTTTTGAGGTGTTATGCCGTGTTGCACTACCTCCTTCTTTAGCCGACGTTTCGGACAGCGTTGTAGTGTCCATCATCAGGGCAGATCTGGCAGATTCGATCTGTCGGATCATCGTCGGATCTGCCCTGATGATGGACACTGCAACGCTGTCCGAAACGTCGGCTAAAGAAGGAGGTAGTGCAACACGGCATAACACCCCAAAAACAAACAACGAAAAAGTATTTCTTTTGTTTAAATTTTTGACAGATTTCGAAATTTTTCAAGTTGAATAACGATGTTCATTCGAAAGATAAATTTCTGATAGCCTCTCTAATTTGCCAAAAAAAAAACTATTATAGGTATTATAAAGAAAAAAATACTGTATTCCTTTTGTAAGGCATTAATTCCAACAATAGAAAGGCAATACTTCCAGCTTCATAAATCTTAAAATTAATATATCCCATGATTTTTCATCGGTCTGCTCTGTAATAATCTTGTTAATTTTATCATATCGAGCTATGATTGCCAAAAGATCGTAATCGACAGTTTTTCTTAAATAGCGTTTTTTTTACCGTATGCGCTCTAATACACACCGCCTTATTATTCGATATCAACCCCCAAATGGATTTTGTGGCCCTATACATTTTATCGTATATTACTGTTCTCAAAATTTAGTTCAGACAAAACATCGTAAGCAACCCAGTGAAACTAGATGGTTGAGTCACGTTGCGCCTTCTTGATGAACTAACTTTTTTTTACATTAGCTCCACACAGGAGGCTCTGGGAAAAATAATTCTTCATCAATGTCTTCTTTGAGGATGCTGTGTGGAGGGTCTTTTTAGGAAAGGAAGTAGAGGAAGTTCTGAGAAGGAAAAAGGTATCAGGGTGGGTAGGAATCTGGGGATCACTGTGTCCAGGAGTGACGGACGTATGAATCCATCCCTCCCACTGCGGTGCAAGGCGATATTTCGAGAGAGTACAGCTGGAGAAGCCAAAGGGACTCCCTCAACTATTCTCTCCCAATCCGGTCCGCCATGCAGCTAGTGGGTAGACGCTTCCGCCGCCAAGACCTGGAAATACCTCACCCCATGAATCTGGGCACCCCTGCTAAGTCACCAAACGTAGCGAACCACTTGTGGTGACCCATGGCAGAGGTGTTGGTTATCCAATATTGGTTCCCGGGGCGGCGGTACCCCTACCCGCCTCCCGTCATTCCTGCATGCAATGATCCCCAGATTCCTACCCACCCTAATATCTTTTTCCTTCTCAGAACTTCTTCTACTTCCTTTCTTAAAAATACCCTCCACACAGAATCCCCAAAGATGACATAGGCCCTGCAAGGAATTATTTTCCCCAGAGCCTCCTGCGTGGAGCTAATATGGGGAATTTGATATTTGTTGCGGGTATTTTGGAACATAAGCATTGGCAAGGTCTTCCTCAACCAGTCTCTCTCAATCCGGCCTGCCACACAATTAGTAAGCAGGCGCATCCGACGCCAAGATCTGGACAAACCTCACCCCATGAACTTGGTAATCCAATAAAGTTTCCGGTGGCAGCGGTACCCATACCCGCCTCCAAAATTGAAATGATGGTAATCATTACTGATATTTTCGTTTATGATAATTAAAATACAAAGTTTTCCTTTAAAGATTTTGCTCTATAAAATTGGATTTTTTTTTTATATCTACCGCCTATTTTTGTGTTTGTGTCGTAGGTCGAATAGTAATAAAGAATGTGCGTATAACACTTTCCATCGTTTTGTTGTAAACAAAACATGAACCTACCAATTAAAAATACAAAAACGTTTAATTGTTTTTAAAAGTAGGTCCAGTATGTTTGATATGCAAAACATCGTAAACGACAGATGCGTTGCGTAATAGCCGGGCAAAACATCGTAACCGCCATTTATGTCCAAAGCAGCGCAAATTTCACTATTTCCATAATGTGGGGCGAACGGTATCAATAAATCAAACATTCTCCGTAAATTTGGGTACCATAAGTACACTACTTAAAAAATGAGAAGAAAAAAACGTCTCCTGTAAAATTTTCTTTTTGTCGGTTACGATCTTTTGGCGATCATGGCTCGATATGATACGAGAAAAAACGATATGTCACTCAGGCCCATACATGATTTTCACCGGTTTACGCAATAATAAAATATTTTTATTATGCGCCGGCAGTTAAAATTTGTAACATTTATGTCAACAGTAGAAGGAAGCACTAAATTTTGGTGAAATCCAATTACCGCAGCTTGACCTTTAACCTAATCGTACTAATAGTCAATAAATAATACGACCTATAATCTATCTCTGTAACATTTTCCGCTCTAGATATAAATGTAAACCAATAATATTTACGTAAAATGAGAAAGGAGATTATTTCCTCAATTCACATAAACATTGTTCTAGGAATCCTTATTTATCGTTTTATCGTCATTAGACAAACAATTGTCATGTTAAAATAGTACGTAACTGCGTTATTTGAGACTCGGCATACCCACAGAATTTCTGCAAATTTATAACATACTTTTCTTGATCACATTAAGCCGCCGCGCCGCTACCCGAATTTCTACCGATTTCTGAAATATGTCATTTTTAAATTAGATTTTAAACGCATTGACCTCTTTTCCACAAAAAATGTAAATTGATTTCGAAAGATGGTCCTTTTATCTAGTAAACTTATGTTTTAAATTTTGAGAAAAAATGTTTATTTTTAGTATAATTAGGTTATATCATAAGGTCGTTAGCAGATTTGTTAAATTTTCAAAAAAGATTATGTATTATACAACAACCATTTAAAAAAATATAACCATGCATTAAAATAAATCAATGCATTATCTGGGAAACGTATGTTACAGAATTTTAATTTTAATTTAAATAAATTCATTAAAAAATATATTAGTACATGTGTTTCTTGATGAAAATTGGTCCGTTTGTGTGTTTATTTGCGCACTTCCAAACAATATTTCAGATGTTTTTACATTATTATTTTGCTTAGACGATAATTGAAAAATGATATAGTATACTTATGATCAAAAAATAATTACAAAAAGTACATAATTTTAATAGTTTTATCATCACGCCTTTCAGCATTTTTGGTTGTAGGTATAAATTAAAGCAAATTTGGAATGAAATAAAATCGATATTGAGTTATAATTTTAAAAAGCTGGTACGGATAACAATTAATCTTTCTCATTGGATCCGCCCTGTACGACCGTAGGAATATATTTCGACGAAATGTGGATTTTTGGCAGCTGGCTGGTTAAACGCCCTTAAAAAATATATTAACATGTTCTTAAGATAATATCTATACATTCCCCGCGCCGAAAGCAAATACCAACATTTTGACGACTTACGATTATATCTTAGGTATTTTATAAAAATTCAAAAAGGTCTATACTCAGAAAGCTCTAGAGAATGTTGTAGGAGACGATTAGCTACAATTACCTCTGTCCCAGTAGTAGAGTCCGGAGACCAATTAACTAATTTGTCTGACAATCAGAAATCAATTAGAAACCGCGGAACAATGCGCCGATGCGTGGACAGTGCGCCGATCAATTAATTACATAATTTGAACCCAATTATCACTAGACTAATTATACTATCTACTAATTCAGCCTTACAAATAATTACGGCAATGAACAAAATACAAAATAATCATCATCATCAATCAATCATCAATCAGTATTAAAAGGTTTGTGTGGTTGAATTTAAGAACCTGGCTTCGAGTGCATATCTGCCGCCGCGCCGTTCGCGCCGCACCATATAAATATCCGTGTACGTAAAATTTCAAACAAAGCTACAGTTGTAATTCGGTTTCGAATTCAAGAATTCGTCAAAGGATGGCGCTACGTCCGTTAGCAGGTGCTCCCCTACGATTTTGTAAATTTAAGTATCTCTATCAATATAGAAAGATTGACGGTAATACTTAGTTGTGAATAATACTAACACGCGGCTATCTATATATTACATATGAAGTCAATGCCCGTCCCCGTTACTTCGTCCAGGTGATTAGCTATCACTGGATTACAGTGGATCCGAGGAGCGGGCTAGTTTTGAAACCAGTTCCTATCGGATGTATAATATGGTCACCAATACTAACAGGGCGAAGCCGAATCAAAAGCCGCCCGCAGGGTCTAGCAGCAAAAACCTGCGGAGGTGGTTTTTAACTGCTAGTTTATTTACAAATACATATTTGGGATTCAAACAGGTTTCTGCGTTTTTTTTTAATCAACTATATGGATATTTCAAAGCTTCACAGCTCATGACGGAAATAACACTGCGTCCCATTTTCGACTGTTGATATTTAGTGTGTAAGAAAGAGGGACAGCATTATATGTTTAAGAACAAAAGCCAAACAATCAGCGCATTGAAATTTGACGTTTTTGAATTTTTGGAATTCACTCACTACTCAATATTATACTTATCACAACATTCCTGCAGCTCTTTCAAAAGATGAGAATTCGTTCCATACAAAATCTATGAGGAAAAGAATTTTCTTCATAATTTAATTTTTAGTGTATTTTTCCGATGTTTTAATAGCTATTCTGCTATTCGGGGCGGAGACAAATCAAACAAATCAAATATCATAAAAATCGGTCCAGCCGTTCTTGAGTTAACTAACCTGACTTCGTTTTATGTATTGAGATTAAATACCTATGTATACATGTTGACTTTTAATTTTCGAATTTAGAAGTAAAAAAACAGGCACTGAAAAGGTCGACCGTTTTCATCGTCTCTAAAAATGTCAACAACTACAATAATTTGGTACCGAATCGATCATTTCGATCCTAAAATAAAGCCGGCGCGTCGTCGATTCGACCGTCCATGCGAACCGGGTCTAATCCACGTGAAACTGGATTAAATTAGCGTACGGTACGGCGAGAATCTAATTATAATCCAATAATTATAAATAGGATCGGCAAGCGACGCAAATACGTCACCGAAACGTGCTTCATTCATAATTGAATTCAGACCACGAACGCGCCTTTCTGTGTAAAACATACTATACGGCAGTGGTAGCCAATATATCGATGACAAACGTATTTTTAATAAAGCAATAAATATTACTTCAAAATAAGCGAAAAATTACCGTCGACATCTAAATTCGCAAAGCTGTGTAATGTCTGTACGGTTGAAATTTAGTCGGTCTGGCGCCGTACGCGCCGCGCCATGTAAACATATGTGTACGTGAAGTTTCAAACAAAGCTACTGTTGTAATTCGGTTTCGAATTCAAGAATTCGTCAAAGGATGGCGCCGCGTACGTTAGCAGATCGCATGAGGACGTGTCTCTGGCAGGAATAAGTACTACGGAGTTTTAAATTTGAGTATCTCTCAGGATACGGAAATATCGACGGTAATACTTGGAGTTGTGGATAATAGTACCCATCACGCAGCTATACATTATAACACATGACGTCATTGCCTGTCGCGGTTACTTTGTCTCGGTGATTAGCTGTCACTGGATCACAATGGATCCGATAAATCTATTTAAACACCATACATACTAACTAAGCTGTGGTAAGCAATCCATTGGTTACGAAGGGTGCAATCTATATATTTCTCACGACAATCTTGCCTTCCAGACGATATTAAAAACGAACAAAGTTTATGAAAAATATGAATTTCAGATTTCTAGCTGAAAAAGTGAAAAAGTAATTTTCTTTTATCTAGAATAAAAACTTTAAAAGGGGATTCTTTCGGAGAAAGGAAGGATTAAACCAGGTTTTTTAACCTGAAGATTGTCCTGACAATAACGAACACAAAAAAAAAGAATTATCCAATTTGGTGCAGTCGTTCGGAAGTTATGCGCGTACATACATTTCGGCGATTCATTTTTATTTATATAGAAGATAGAAGAAGATAGATTTTAACGTCTCTTTATATGTTGTAAAATTGGTATCTGACAGGTAGCTGACGTGTAGCGACTTCGTTTTTAGTTGAAAGCCGATCCGAATCAAGTTGACCAGCTCTGACAAATTGAAAAGTTTGGGAGACGTGCCAGAAGACATTGTCGAGAGCTTACTTATATTCAAACAAATTAGTCAGTCATATTTCACAGAGGCGTTATTCAATTACAACATTAACAAAGGAATAGTAAAAAAAACCCACCTATAGCGGGGTAATTAAATAAAATCAATCCACGCTTTTCTTCTGTAAACACAATGAGTCTTTATTGGGTACAATCAATTTACAAGTAACCAGATAATTTATTTTTTTTTTTAGATTTTCACGGCCAAAAGCATTTTCGTTGTTAAACGTCGGCTATAGTAGGAGGTAGCGCAACACGGCATAACACCCCAAAAACTAACAACGAAAATACAAGTAACCAGTTCAATTTAATCGTAAAACAGTAGCGTAACAATACACAATGTAACAGTAGTAGCTTTATGGTTATTATAACAATAATAACCCCAAAGAACACTATTTATCCCTTAAAATAAGTTGAGTGCCGATTGTCATCCGGGTGACAATATTTCAAGCATATGCGGCCACCTTCGGCACACAACAAGTTAATTACTCGTCACTTTATACAAAAGGTTCACGCGTACTTGAAGTTGCGCGAGCGAACTCGGAAGGCAAACTTCGACTTTTTCTATCTCCTGGAGCTCAACTCGGGCCACCCCGGCTGCGGCGGGTCAAACTCAAAACGTAAGGTTTCGCCTTAGGAGAGAAACTTCCTCTCAGAGTCAGACTAGAATTAATAACTAATCCAAATCCTAATTGAATGGTTGCGACATTTATTTCGTATATTAACTTCTGTGCATTTTTAAATATAATGTAATCCAACTTCAGAAAAATGCATGTGTCTACGTGAGTGCCATTGATAGAATGCGTTGTCATCGACAATGCGTCTATCTGCCGAGTTTCAATACGATCGAACTTCGATAAGTGGGTTAATTTCCACTTCCAAGGTTTGCATTTATGCATTCACGAAAACAAAATTGTAATTAAAAAATATGTGTTTAAAAATTAAATGGCATTTTTTAACAGATTGCTGAACCAATAATTGTGACGCTCAAGCCTATAACTAGTCGTTATGTGAACAATACTTGGGCATCGCGGTCAAAAATGCTTGTTTCTAATTTTCTTTTATTTAAAAAATTAAAACCAAAATTTCCTCTGAAACCAAAAGATTTGTAGGTGTTAATTAAATACCTCACCCAATTAATTAAAAACCTTACATTATAAATATGTAACTCTTTATTTCAAATAAGGAATTATAAAATTTGTCCAAAGAAATGTCACCATCTCAACGACAATTATTTTATTAAACATTCTTCAGGCCGGTAGGTACCATAATATCGATTATTCCAATTTGACAGCTTGTAATAAGAACTACTATCATGCGAACTCTGGCGGGATAAAAATAGTATCCACCATCTTGAACCGGAGCCGCAACGTAACAAACAAATTTATAGACAGATAAGACGCCAAGCTAAATCTCAGTTTGGGTCCCAGTAAATAAGTAACACGACCAGAGGGTCACTCCAAGGCAAAGTTTAAAAAAAACGACGGATTAGGCCGCTGACGTAGCACAGGACAGGGACGCCTGGAGGCGATTGTCGAATAATGACCCCAATAGGACAAGTAGAAGAAGATGAAATGACTTTGGACTTACTCATCAACAAATTATCGTTAATGGCAACAGCGCTTACTTGCGTCACGCGTAAGTGATAAAAGCTGATCACACTTATCCAGTGAAATTACACTACTTATCAGCTGCAGTTCAAATTGGACAAGCAATCAGGCTGACACTTGACACGCGCTTAATTACTAACAAGAGGTTATCGCTTGTTACTGTTATCGGTTCGTGGTACAACTGGTATGCTATCTGTTGGGACCTGGGACTAGGCACTGTCGATATGGGAGTCACGAGCCAACGGTGAGGACTAGGACATGAATCCGTTTGACCCGTGAACTCAGCGGGCGATACGGACACAGATAGATAAATAAAACGTCAGAACTAGGCAAATATCACTTGAATTGAATAGATATTTTTGTTCTCAGATATAATAACGTCAATGAACAAAACAAGAGATGACATAATAATGAGAAATGTCCGATGTTAAGTGAATTGCAAAGATTGAGGACTATTCGGACGTGAATCCGTTGACCAGTGAACTCAGCGGGCGATACGTACAGATATAGATAAATAAATCGTCAGAACTAGACAAATATCGCTAGGATTTAACACAAATAATTCTCAGACAAACATCCTTACTTAAAAAAAGGTCGTGAAAAATTTATTCAATTGATAAACGACCGTGGAAGTGAAAACATTATTAATAATAACAAATATAACACAATGGAAATCGTGAACCAAAAACATTAAATGAATTGCGCGTAAAATATCACAATATGTCATAACTGGAATTTTGCCGCAAATTAATGAAAACATGGCGGCCGCGCATGCGCAAATCTACCGAAGTTTAATGCTGCCAACATAAATACGTCATTAAATCGTTTTTTTATAAGTAAGGGGCTATGTGTACATGTTTTAAGCACTGCCGATAGGTAAAGTCAGTGAGGAATAGGACAATAATCCGTTTGACACGTGTTTGAGCCCAATCTGCGATAAACTCGAATATATCGTCAGAGCCTTGCAAAGATAGCTTGAACTGAATACAGGTTCTTGTTATCAGACATATGAAGTCAACAAACAAAGCAATAGATGACATAATTTCAATAAACACAATGTACTTGTAAATAAATCAGCCAAATTAAGAGTCGTCGTAAGATTCTGTAGGTTGTATTCAGTAGGTCCAAATAAAATTACGGGCTAGTCGAAAGAATGGCGTGAAAATAATTTTAAGATTTTGAATCTACACATACTGAGGTGAGACCAGAGCATTTCTTGCATACACTACTACTTCTTATTGGCGTGGTATTGATAAAGCACTTGATTAAAATAAGAATAAAATAAATAAAAATGGTAACCATATCATTTCTAAAGTGAAAAATAACTCGTGAACCAATCAAAAGTTTCTAATAACAACTATAAATCAATTTAAACGTATAGTCAATCAAATCAAAACAAAGATGTGGCGTTACTTTTCTGAAAAACATTCATCCGTATGGCGCTCGTCTTTTACGAATCGTAAAATTAATCAGGATTCGCCAAAAACGAACGCGATGTTTACAGTGTTTACATGGCGTTTCGTTTTATCTAGTCGTGACTACAATAAGTCGAAAGAGTTCAGTGAAGAGTAAAAAGTTATTGTGAGGTATTCCACATAAAAAAAGGTGGTAGGAAAACCAATATAACATTTTTATCGTCGGGTAGAAACAATCATAATATTTATATATTTATATTGTTCGAGATAAACTCCGAAAATACTTAACCGATTTTGATGAAATTTAGCTTACTGTGTGTAATTTGGTCCCAATTAAAAGATAGGATAGTTTTTATCTCGATTATTGACCTCAACATTTATTATTGCGAATTAAATTTTTATTATGGGACAATGCTTTGTAATTATTTGTAAGTTCAATAAGTTTCTAACAGATGGCGGTGTGAGTTAATTTATCGACAAAATAATTGGTTATCTAGGTTTGGTGACCATCCAGTAGACGGCGTTGTGTTTCGTTAGCCACAGCAACGCGTTACCGGGTCAGCTAGTTATTATGTATAATGTTAAGCGCACTTGAAGTGAAATATCACAAAGCTGCTCTATACAAATACTACGTTATTATAATTATTATTAGTGTTCTGGATTGGAAGAAATAAATACTTGATAGCAAAATAATTCGTCATGTAAAATACTGGACAATCCGCAAATTGTCAGTCAACCGGAACTGTTTCCAAGGACCTGCAATGATTAACACGTCTTATTTATTAACAACTGTTCGACAACACGTGTTACTGTTACTCTCTGATGCGGAGTGCTGTCGCTAAGTAAAATTTATTTTTAAATATACCTTACAAGCATTATCAAACAAAATCCCACATGAGCCTCGCAATCGAAAAAGATAAAAGTCAATAAAGTGATCTAGTAATGGTTGCTAGGTTGGTTGTAAGTAGTGACGGGCAAAATTAAACTATACTTAATAAATTAAAACACCAAATTAATAATGCCTACTATCGTAAAACATTTTTAATGATAGTTCAATTATACGATAAGTTTATTTTCGTTATTTTTTTGGGCGGTGTTATGCCGCATTGCGATCAGTGGTAAGTCAGATGCGTTTGTTTGGCGTAACAATTTATTTGATTTAAAATTGTTTGTTTGACGTAAATAATCGAAGTTAATGGTTGTTTGTTTGACGTAATAATTTATTTGATTGTTGTTGAGGATATGTTTTATTTTCAAGGCCAAAAGTATTATCGTGATTTATTTTAGGGGTATTATGCCGTGTTTCTCTACCTCCTTCTTTAGTCACCGTTTCGGACAGCATTGGCTGCACGAAATGTGTAGGCCAGAGGTTTGGCTGGGCGAACTCGGCGTCCTTCCGCCCTGCCTCCGGCAACTCGATGCTTCTATCCTAAGGGTCTTTGAGTACGTTCCCCTATTTCCCAATCACTATCGTCAAGGCACAACCGAGGAACCGGCTAAAGGGCGCGGACGTTGAGATTCATTCACGGCAGACCGACCACCATACACATTCTGGCTGGTACTGCCAGATAACGAGAGAGGTATCCCACCCGACATAAGCGTTCTTCATATCACAATACTTGTTTTCATTATCTTTTCTTGCAGATGCTTGCAGCATACGCAAGACGCCATTACCCTGCGAGCAGCCGCCTTCTATGTTATCTGTTATCTTTTTTTTATCTGACTTATTATATATTCGCATTTTGTATATTATGTAAGCACTTGCATACTGCTTCCTAACACCGTATGCAGGGACACTGGAGGTCTAGATTCGTTCTAACTTAAATGTAGATTCGTTTTTTTCAAATTAGAGTCCTTGCGAGAGCCTTGAAGGAGTAACCATCTGTTACTTATACCAGGGCGGGTAAGTGGTGGATAACCTCCAATGCACGAAATGTTGGCTAAAGAAGGGATAGCGCAATACGGCATAATACCCTAAAAATAAATAACGATAATGAAACCGAATATTATTGACTGTAATTCTTCATTGTCTCAAAAATCAAAATGGACAGGTCCAATGTGCAAACTATTTTTTTACAGTATCTCCTAACAGGAGGCCCCGGGAGAAATGATTTACCTCAAGGTCGGTGGTTCATGGCATATTTGGGGATGCTGTGTAGACGGAATATATAATAATAATATTTAACCGACTAGGAAATTACTAGACTTTTCAATTTTTTTTCAAACCAGTTACGTCCGACAATATGCCGAATATGTGCTAATAACAATAACGTTCCTAACGCGACAGCAAACATTCTGTTGACATAAAGAAAAATGTTGGAGCAGATATTGTAAGTGCAAATATGTGTTTTTCGTATCAAGAATGAAGTAAGCTGGACTGTTGTGGCTTGACAACGCGTGCATTATTTCGAAATTATTTTAAAACGGTCGGTATGCGTTATAAAGCGATAGCAATATAAAAACTCGGCACCTTTTGTCACGGAATTAAAAATAATTGTAAATGAAAAGAATTTGATAACGCTGTGCGAGTGCATTACCAACACAAGTCAAAAATGAAATATATGTTGAAATAACATTATTTTTATCACAGTACATGCTCTAACGAAAACAATCCCAGATTATATGTAATAAACTGATGACAAATTAATAGTTTACATTAAGGTGATTCACGCGTCGTGTAAATTTCGGAATCAGGCCGCAAACCATAACACTCCTTATATAAATGGCGATAAGGTTCAAATTCCCGTTAAACACCAGCCGCCGCCTGTTTTGATTTATTCAAGAAAAAAATATCGCCAAAAAGCGTGTTTTATTTTATTTTGAGAAGTGCAGGCACAAATATTTAAATGTTTTACGACCACTTTGTAAAAAAATTAATTTTCCACATTATACAATAAAACCACAACCGAAAAGGGGTTCATAATTAAGAGATTTCGAACTTTAAAGTAGTTTTTAAAGGCCTGCTACTTTATTTTTTTCTGGGAATATAAAAATAATAATAAAAGAAATACTCGATTTTACTATTTCAAAGGCCTTACATGTTTTTAATTAGACCATCTTAAACATTTCTAAATTATCTAATTTTCAAACCAAAAAAAAGTTTTTGCATTACTGCGTCACCGGTCAACACAAAAACGACCACAATATATTTAATATTTATCTATTATTAAGCATAAAAATTATTAATTTGTTTTACAATATACAAAACCACGCATATTTTATACAACCTTATACAATTTCCCCTTTGAATAAAAAGATCTTTCAATTTTTTTTTTTCGTCCTACAACTAAATATTCTACTTGTATTTGTATTGCATTACCACATCGGTATAAAACGTAGTTTTCATATAAACGAAGGTTTTTGAAAAATAGACAAAAATTCGCAAGAATGAAAAATGTTCACTTTTCAATGATACGTTTTATGATGCAAGGTAATACAAATTAAACAGTTTTATTTGCTTAAAACAATTAAAAAGATAACCTTCATACAAGACAATAAGCATTTGAAGAACGTGCTTATCTTTTTGAAATAAATTATTATTTTTGAGACTGCGATATTTTGGGGGTTAAAAACAAAAAGAAAAAGCAAATAAGACTCACCTGTAGTGAAATTCTCAAGGCTTGTATATCCCACATGCAATAAATGTCGATTTGCGTGACGGGACCGTTGTCGCGATTATAAAACAACACCAATTGATTGACGACAGTTTTCTGTCAATCGAGTCAACTCCTTCCAGATGAGAACAAAGCTCACACGTTTCAAAAAATCGAACAGAGATAAACTACAAAAAAGACTGAAGACAATTAAATTGAATTCAGAGATTATGCTTTTCGAAGATTGGAAACAATTCGAATTATGAATGCTTTTGCGGAGCTATGGCGGAACACGTCGGATCGGCGCGCGGAGTTGACTGGTCGGTAATGGCGCATGTTTTGAGTATATAACGTCGTGATTATTAGTGTTATCAGTAGTCCCCCACTCTCTATTATATTGTACTATGCTTATCTGCCATATAACTATTGGCTGTTTGACGTAGGGTCAAGAGTATTGGCCTTACACATAGTATATAAAATATGCTACATAATAAAAGTAGATAACATTATATTATTTTTCAAGATGTCGACGTTCTTGCCAGAGGCGGTCTACTTGCGTTTATTGGTCGTTTGGTAATTATTTATAATTACGATTGATTTTTAAGACTGTAATTTCATGGGAATGTTAAAATATTATTAAATCAATTCATTAGTAAGGTAATTAGTCACCGTGTGAATTGTTTTACTGTAAATGGCCGTAGGGATCGAAATACCATTAGAAAGAAATCAACAAGTGTTTTTCGTCACTTCTTAATTGGACGCTGCTGTGTTTGTTCGCCTCTACATTACATATGTTAACACCAATAATTATTTTATATTAGCGATTTGTCTATCCAACGATAATAATTTTATTTTTTAAATAACTTAATGAGTAAAACTTCAAATTGTAATAATTAATCGTTGAGAAATTGGAACCAGGCCCTAGAGCAGTGCCCCGACGATGCTAAGGTCCTGTGTTCAATTCCTAAATGCGACCGTATCTTTTTCATATTTTTATGTTTCAAATTTTCATTTGAGAGTCGCTAATATGCAATTATTATTATTAACGTGGTAAGAAACACTGTAATTAAATCTAAATTATTTTGCGTGCTAGAAATTGGTACTATTCGACGAAATTGGGTAAGTTGATTTTAAAGGCATTCACTAATAGCATAGATCCGTGGCAACTGGCAATCTCTCTAAGAGGAGGTAAAACATACCTCTCAACCCAGTATCAAATTTTGCCTGCACACTATAATTACTTTCGTGACATTCTGACGAATAGGGTATTTCCACGTTTTTTTATTGCTTAAAAAAATTAAGCCAAAAAATTACGATGATTATAGCATTTTTATTTTATTTTTATGTTGACGAAGAAATTTTCTACAGCGAGTCAAAGTTTCTAATTTTTTGATTACCGCTTAAACGATATTTTGGGACGGGGCTATCGTGTGACGTCATGAGCGTGGACGTTCACTGACAGTGTTTTATGCTTGGCCAGCTGAGCGACGCTTGTGACGTTACAATCCGATTTGTCAACCACGGCCGTTTTGATTTTGTCAGTTTTAGATCGTTTTTAAAAGCAATATAGCAATGAATGAAAATATTTATAAAAAAAAAACAAACATTTTTAGTAGGATGATTAAAATCAGAAAAATGATCTTTAAATATTCCGTACATTTTCAACAGAATCCCTCGTTTGTGGATATACCACATTGATTAATTTCGTTCGACAACTTGGTGATAAGTTTCATTCGAAACTTTAGAAATTAATTTCGTGGCAAATTTCTGGCAAATTGTTTAGTTTCATTCGACAACTTTAGTCCCTCAGGCCTCGACCGTATTCTGTCATTTGGTCAGAATATTTCCGCTTTTCATTAAAATCCAAATAAACAAAGTATTTGTGAATCTAACCTAAAAATTGTTTTTGATGGGTGATGAAATATACTTTAAAATTTTATTGTTAGAAATATCCAATAACCGTGTGATTTTTTAAACACAATTTTTTTTATGAAAATTGTAAAATTAAAAAATGGCACACCTTACTTTTTTTATAACTAAAATTACTGGTAAAGAAAAAAAACACAAACACACATATTTTATTATAAAAATGTATTATAAACTTTGTCATAATCTCACTTTTTTGTCATTTATATGAATAGTGATACATTTGTATATTTTAGATATTTTTCAAAAATAATTCAACATATACGAGAAGATACTATTACCCGTAAGTAGGTACTTTATGTTAACCAATCAAAAGTGGTCACTAATCTGGTCCTGGATAAATAATAATGAAGTCATTACGTATTTTCCCAGAAAATAGTCAGTCGAGTCACGTGAACAAACATCACGACATATTATGCATTGTATATAATATGGACAAGTGATTCAAAACGCATTAATATAATTATTAAATTTAAAAATCACATTAATGCGCGTTTATCTACCGAGTTAAGTATATTAATTTATCATTTGGTACAGACTTGATTTTTTAATTTAAGCTTCTATAGCCCCGCTGTGATTTGTATTTCGGATGAAACGGAAATGAAGATTACTGCACCTGCGACGCATCAACTGCGCTCATTGGCCGCTTTGATTATGATGTCACTTTTAAAGGCTCTTATTGGTTGAGATGTGAAACGGAAATTACGTTAGGTCTGCGCTCATTGGTCGCATTGATTATAATCTCACTTTTCAAGTATTGGTTGAGATTGTTTTGGTAAAGTTTCGCTTCTACCGCGTGTAAACTGCACTCGATTTTTTTTAATTATAAAAGCAATAGTGTGCTGTTAAAAATCGTGGTTATAACGCGTGGCATGGAACTGGCTGAATCTGATTAGGCATCTCCAAATACTACGCTTTGAGATAATGAGGAAAGCAAAATTAAATATATTTACACGTTTCTGTGTTTTACATATTAAATATACTATAAAATAGCACAAAGAATCATTGACATTTTGAAATGTTCTACTAGTAACCCAGAAAACATCAATTTATTATATATTTCACAAGTTTTGCTGCATTATAATTGATTTGGTTGTGTTTATGAGTAATCTGATGTATCAGATAAACGGTATACTTTTACATGTACAGTCCCTGGCCAAATTATTAGACGCACTGCAAGATTTCATGTAAAATATTAATTACCGGGTGATATTGTACCGTTTTATTATTTTAGATTGATTTGTTTTTTTATTTTATTTTTATATTATCCAATCAATTACCGATTTATTTGACATAGATAAAACAGCATTAGTTTAGAAAAGCATAAGTTTATTACGTTTTAAAGAAAAGTGTAATTAATGTTAGTATAAGTCAATATTTAGTTGAGCCACCTTTAGCCGCTATCAAAGCTTTAATTTTGCGCGGCATGTTATCAATGCAAGACTGTACTGTCTCTTGCATTTGAGGATGATGATTCCACACATAAATAATCTTTTCTAGGAGCTGGGTTTTGTTGGTAATCACATCTTTAGCCACTTCTCTTTTCGTCAGCTCCCATACATTTTCAATCGGGTTCATATCAGGGCTATTACCTGGCCAATCCAACAGAGGAATACTTTTTTTCTGCCAAAAAAGCTTTAACTAAGCTTAATATACCATTATTGCATAAAAACTCTTAAGAAACACAAAATTACAAAAAAAAAATACAGTGCATCTAATAATTTGGCCAGGGACTGTAAGTGCATTCTCAACTCAAATTTCGATTTTTCGGAGATGTCTGACTAATCAATCCGACGATCGATATGTATGCGTGATATATTGTTAGGGTGCCTCGATGTCGGCTTCTAAACCAACACCAGGGCCCAAAACACGTCCCTGACTAGCTCTCAGCGGGACTATGGTACTCTCTATTCAGGGGGGTGGGCAGCTCAAGGCTAGGGAACTTCTCTCCATCCTCCGGTGACCCACGGGATCCTCACTGGTCAACAATCCTCCCGCCGTAGCAGAATAATAACAATGTTAAATCATTTAGACATGTATTGTAAACTCAAACACATACATAGGTTTCTACAGTACAATTCAATTACAAGAAAAGCAAATTACACAAACCTAGCTAAAGTGTTTAACTCTCTCTGACTCTCTCTCAAAACGAAACTCTCCGAGTCGTGATTTCCGCGGGGGCCCTACATTTCACTGAATTACGGACAACATTTAAGGAGGAAATCAAGATACAGCTTACATGTAGGTTGGCAGGAACCTCGTCTCATGTGGCAGCTTCATCAGGCACTTTCGTAGTCTAAATAGACCGAACTATAGTGGCAAAAGACTGATTCTACTCAAAAGTATTTCAATAATACATCGCGGCCCCATTGAATTGGGTCCGCCGGCTACAAGTGAGCCGCGAGCGTGCGTTCTCAAAAGCGCTCAGATCTCTTCTGTCGAGCGCAGCGGGAATGCCGAGTGGCAGGGCACGGGGGAGAGGCAAGGAGAAACAGGATACGGGGCGGGGAGAGGCGGCGGCCGAGCCGTGTGGACTTGTGCTGCGTTCTGTGCTCTCGTATTTACTCGCTTCAGGGGCGTATCGTAACACTTCCCCCCGCGCTTGGAAAAAAAGCGACGTGGCAATGGAGCTGTAGGAAAAAAAAATCCTCTTAAACTTTCATTGGGGTTTTTGAGAGATTCGTTGCTTGAGAGATGCCTAGCTAGAACATGCAATTTATGTTATAGTTTAGGTCACAATGTTTGTAGGGAATGGGTGAGGGGTACATACAATGTTTGGAAAAGAACAGTTTTGGTGAAAGTACATGGTGTGAAACAACATACAAGATAATGCAATTGAAAGATGACAATACATGGTTATGCAATTGAACAAAATAACAATACATGGTTATGCAATTGAAAAATAACAATACATGGTTATGCAATTGAAAAATAACAATTCATATTTGTACAATCGAAGAACAAAAAAACAAGAACAAAAATGCCTGTGTGATTCTAAAGTTTCATTGGTCTGGGAGCTAAGTTTGCGAAGCGTGGATTTGTTTGGTTTCGGAGAATTTCGAAGAGGAGGACGTGGTTTCACAGATTCTAAGGATTACATTATCACTGTAATCAGACCCCTTTGAGATAACACTCAAAAGTACACTTGGGCCTTAGAAAACACTTGGTTTTGTCGAAGACGTCGAAGTTCATGAAGTGGAGACTGTGGTTGCTGTGCCGCGACTATGGTTACAGAGGTCATTGAAGAGGAGAATCCAGTGTCTGCAGACATGCCAGTACGAATCCTAAAGTGTTATTAAGGTAAACACGGATCGTATATAATGGTTATTGAAGCATAATGTAGCTCAACATAACTTGTATTGGTACGCATTCAGCGAATACTGGAAGTCAAGGTAATGATGGTTTACACATGACGATATATGCGTCACTGCATGACAGCGCAAGAGACGACATGGTTGGCATTGATAGCAAGAGTAAGAACAAACCTAGGAGCTAGCGTGCCCAAAAGGTGGTTCAGAGTGTCATAATGTATAGTGGGACAACTCAACTTGCTGTGGCACGACAAAACAACATACATATGAGCGGTATGGTCTGTGCTTTCAGGAACAAATGCGTAGAAAAATGGCAGCAGGAGGGACCTAGTAACCACAGCGCGTGCTGTCAGGAAGTGGAGCTCAGCTTGGCTGTTGGTGATGACATCCGCCTGGGCTTCTTTTTAATCCGGGAGAAATTATTATTAGAGCAAAATTCTTGAAGTTTACCTGCCTAGGGACCAATGAAGAAAAGGTTTGGAGAGAAACAAAATGTGTCCAGATAATGAAATAAACGAAGTTTTAACCACCGACCCAGAGAGTGACGAAGAGAGAGTTTTCTAACTAAATTGTGATTACATGAACATTTTCCTTTACCAGGATGACTTGGCGTTTGCCGAGTGACAATATGTCTTGGTTAAAAAAACAACCGGCCTTCCATGGCCTATGTTAACATAAAGGTGGTAACATTTTTGTAGAATTTCAACGAACAAGACAAAGAAGTCGTGAATGAGTCACGGTAAAAGCAGAGAAACCAATTCATGAATAAAGGTTGTCAAAAGGAGACAGACGGTACGCCAAGTGCATATCGTACATATCCAACATTCATGAATGTGTTTCGTGAAATTGAGAAAAAGAACAAAAGGTGAGACATATGCAGAGAGTGAGGGAGAAAGCCTGCTGATAATTGGTTAGTTTACCGATTCGCACTCCCAGTGAGGGCGAATTATGGTTAACAACAGATTTTCCTCTTCATAACATATACCTGAGAACATGATGGTGAGGAGAAAGGAAAGGAAAAGGAAAGGAGTTGAGTGACGAAACTTGCTAGAGACTGGACTAATTTCCACTTCAAACTCCATGTGAGAATGAAACATGATCAACCAGCAGATTTCCTGACTCTTTACAATTGTTAAAAGGATGAGGAGAAATTTGAATACACATTAACAAAGAGACTAATCTTTTGCGTGTATTGGGCAAAAGATTAGGGGTCATTTTAAAAACTCCTGCGTGATTGTGAGAAAAGACAGACCCTTGCTCCAATTTCACAAACCTGGGGGTTTTCTTATCCGTTCCCCAGACAACGAGTTGGGTGGTTTTGTGCTCAATCGATTAACTCCCACAGCACTATGCCCCATAGTTAGCAGTGAAGCTACAAACTAGTCCTTTTGGGATAGTAGATACTCCTGGGCTTCTTTCCTTTTTGCAAAGAAGTAAAAAAACAGGAGGTCCACGGGCATTGGCGTTGAATGACAACAAAGGGTTGTGGACTACATTTCGTAGATCGCACACAAAAGGTTTGATATTATTTCGTTCGCACGACTCATGGTAAGTGTTTTAACGTCTCCACGTATAGTGTATAAGAACATGTAAGTACATACAAGATAAAACTCAATTATAGACAGAAGTCAAGAGTTTATACAATGCCTCTTAAAGAAGATGGCAAGGCCGATATTATGTCGTTCGCACGAATCACGGTAAGTGTTTTAACGTCTCCACGTCTCGTGTACAAGGGTTGTACACAATTATACATACAAGCGGTACTCATGACAAATGAATGACACACGACCAAAATACAAAAGCGGTACTCATGACAAATGAATGACACACGACCAAAATACAAAAGCGGTACTCATGACAAATGAATGACACACGACCAAAATAGATTGTACAGAAAGGGTGGTACTCATGACAAATATGTCACACGACCAACTCAATAACATTTAGCTATGAGCAAAAGTGATTATGACGAACTTCTCGTATCGTGGCAGGTATTTTAAGGATCCCTCCTATGACGATGGATGTTCTAAGGATCTCTCCTATGACGGTGGGTTACGTTTAAATACAACACAATAAACGTTAACGATGCTTGTTTTAACATATTTTATAAAGATTCGTTAGATTAACTAACTCCGTAGCCCAAGAGCGTACGACAGAGAAGATAGACAATTTGATGCTACTTCATGTGTTACAAAATACAAGGGTGATGGCAGAGTATAATTCTACTTACACCAAGTATTTAAAACAAAGACAGACCTATAATGGTTTTACATACTGTCTGTTGTGGCAATCTGCAGTGAGGAAGACCAAAGAAAAGGGACCAATTACGGTTTTACATACCCTTTGTGCAGTTACAAACATACCAGGTTATGTGCAATTTGGGTTGCAAATACTTGGTTAAAAGGACACCTAAAAGTTGTGAATTCCAAAATCAGGATGACCATAAGGTTTTATTTAACCTGTCTCGTAGGGTTGAAACGTGTCATATAAGACATACGTAACGTACAAGCAAAAAAACAAAATAACAAAAAGGCAGTGGCTTTGTTATAACAACCAAAGACCGGATGATTCGGTTTTATGTACTTTAGTTGAAACGAGCCAAATTGATTTATATACAGGGTTATAAAGACCAATCATTGGTTTTATAAATACAAGTTCCAAAATGGACGTGTCGATATCCAATTTTGGTACAAGAGCATGAATTTGGGTAGGACGCCATCAATTTTTAATTTAAGAGGAAAAAATTGAAAAAAACTTATATACACGAGGGGCGACTATGTAAGTAACCACTGTTTGATTTTCATGCTAGAGATACCTCGGAAGGTTTTACAACTCATGATGAACAAGATAAAAGGAAAAATTGTAAAAATAGTTAACTGGTTCTGAGTCGGAATTTAACACTTTGGAATTTACAAAACCCGACTTCTAGAACGACACGCCGATGGGCAATTGTCAACTACTTTACATGAACAAAATAAACAGGTGAGAAAGTTCCTTTCCACACGACAAAAATGCAACAAAAAAATAGGAGAAAAATTACAAAATTACATGACAAGGCAGGGTATGACATGGCATGAACATTGCGTAGTGTACGTGTTGAGACAATAAATGGGCTCGCGACTTCCCAAACATTGAAACTCGAAAAGTGTCTCCGTTCCAAAGTGATCAGTTTTAGAACAGGTGAAAAAAAATAAAAGAAAAAATTGCCGTGAGGGAAAGAAAAAACAGTGCAAAAACAACATTTGAGAGTGACTTCAAGGAGAGTACGCATTAATTTACAAAATAATTTACAACTTGTTTCATTTACGAAACGATGGGCATGTGATTGACACAATACACGCCTGACGTAGTAAGACTCTGTAAGCTTACAAAAAAAATGTGATACATACTGGATCATTTTACGTTTGCTGAGATAGTGGGGGCAGTTTTACTTGACTCCTCACTTCCAGACTTTACAATGTCCTTAATGTGGTAATTACCAATGTGCTTTCCAGATGAGTCAGACAAGGAGTACACTAGGTCTGATATTTTCCTTAGGACTTTGGCCTTCACGAAACGTGGTGCCAGCTTAGCAGAGAAATACATGGCTCCTTGGGAAAGTGTGTTGTTCTTTCTCCAAACTATGTCTCCTGTATTGAAGGTGACATGTTTTCTACGTAAGTTATATCTGTCCGCACTCTTTTGGTGAGCCAGGAGCAAAGCATCAGTGACTTCACTGTAAATGGCCGACAGTTCTTCCAAGCGATGGGCATAGTCTGCGGTAGGGTTGCTTGTGGTGGCGGATGACGTAGGAAAGTTTGTGTCCCTATGTAGAGAACCATGGACGACTTGTTCCATACCGTGTTTTAAGAAGAAAGGTGTGTAACCAGTGGCCAGGTTAACAGTGTTGTTCATAGCGGCCTGAATTTTATCTAGGTTTTTACACCAAGTGCGTTGGTCTTTATCAACTAGAATAGCTAGAGCTGTGTTGATTGTTTGGTTGTAACGTTCGACAGTGTTGTTTTGGGGAGTGTACAAGGTGTTATAATAAATGTCCTTGATTCCGTATTTGGCAAGAAATTCTTTGAATTCCTGGGCAATAAACTGTTTTCCGTTATCAACAATTACGGTTCTGGGTGTTCCGTAAGGTATAAAAATGTGTTTTTCCAGAAGTTTGATGATGGCGGACGCGTTGGCTCTTTTTAAAGGGAAGATCCAACAGAATTTGGTGAAAACATCCACTACACTAAGTATGTGCATGTGTCCGGCATAACTTCGAGGAAAAGGTCCGACGAGGTCCATTGACAATGACTGTAGGGGTCTGTCGGCGCGTTTGGGGTTACCCATTAGGCCGGCAGGTGCTGCCGTGCTATGTTTATAAGCTTTACAAGTTTCACATTTAGAGATGTAATTGCGAATTTGTTTGAAAAGACCAGGCCAGTAATACTTCAAGGAAATCTTTTTATACGTCTTGAAAGTTCCTGGGTGTATAGAGTCGGGAGCACTATGATTGTCAATTATTATTTGTTCTCTTCCTTCGAGGGGAACGACAAGTTTCCAAGAGTAATCTTCGAGGATGGATAGTGGTGCCTTGCAATTACGGTATAGTTGTCCTTCTTTTATGATAAAATTAGGAAACTTTTGTTGATTATTTTTACAACCTTCGAAGATTTTCAAGTACCATTCATCTTTTGTGGGTGGAGGGGGGGCAATTGTGTCAACATTTAATGAAGCCAATTCAATTCTTGAAAGAGCGTCAGGAACAATATTGTCCGCGCCTTTACGGTGTACAACATCAAAATTGAATTGAGACAAACGGGAGGCCCAACGAGCGAGTCTACCGGAGGGATTACTTAAAGAGATCAACCATTTCAAACTACTATGGTCTGTGACTACAGTAAATTTGCTACCGTCTATGTAACCGCGGAAATGGTGAACAGAATCCAATACAGCCAATAACTCCTTTTCGGTAATTCCGTAGTTTTTCTCGTGTTTATTTAGTGTACGGGAAAAATACGCTACAGGGTGTTCGCCATCTGGGAATTCTTGAGTTAGGACTCCACCGATTCCTACGTTGGAGGCATCCGTGTGGAGGGTAAAAGAGAGTGCAAAATCCGGGCAATTCAGAACGGGGGCTTTTTGAAGGGCATTTTTTAGAGTTGTAAACGCTTCTTCAGTTTCAGCAGACCATCGGAAGTTGCTGACACCTTTACGGGTGCCGGTAATTTTATTTAAGGGGGCTGCAATTGTGGAAAAGTCTTTGATGAATCTTCTGTAGTAACCTGCAAGTCCAAGGAAACCTTTGACTTCTTTCGCGTTTTTGGGTCGGGGGAAATTTGCCATGGCTTCCACCTTAGCGGGGTCTGTTCTTAGACCTTTTTCGTCGACAATGAATCCCAAATAACGTAAACGGGACTTACAGAATTCAGACTTCTTCAAGTTGATGGTTAAACCAGCGAACTTGAGTTGTTGAAAAACCTTTTCCAACATTAATAGGTGTTTTTCAAAGGTGTCGCTGACGATGATGAGGTCGTCAAGGTAACAAAACAGGCTGTTATCGACTTCAGGACCGAAGAGTTTGTCCATCAGTCTTTGTAATTCGGCGGGGCTGTTCTTTAGACCAAAGGGTAATCTTTTAAAATGGAACATTCCCCTACCAGGTACAACGAAAGCAGTTTTTTCACACGATTCTGCGTCCAAAGGTATTTGCCAAAAAGCTTTGCTTAGGTCAACAGAGGAGATGAACTTGGCGTTGCGCAGTTTGTCTAAGGTCGCGTGGACGTAAGGTAAGGGGTATGCGTCAGCTTCCGTACAAGAATTTAAACGTCTACTGTCGAGACAGAAACGTGCGGAGCCATCTTTTTTAGAAACCAAAAGAGTTGGGTTGGTCCATGCACTTCTGCTGGGAACCACCACACCCATTTTTAACATTTCATCAAGTTCTTTTTCCAAAAGTTTAAGCTTTTGGGGGGCTAAGTTGTAATAACGTTGCTTTATGGGTGGGCCATTGGTTTTAATGTGGTGTTCTACCAAATTTGTCAAACCCAATCCACATTTTTCGAAAGATATTGATTCGAATTTATTGACCATTTCCTTTAGTTGGAGAGCTTGGTCCGTGCTTAAATTTTCGTGAGGTATTATTGTGCGGATCTCACTAATTTGAGCAGCAGTGGAGGTTTCGCCAAGAGTATTAAATACTTGGGGAGCAACGTTAAAAGCCTTCCAGAAGTCAACGCCAAGGATGAAATTCTGGGATATAGAGGGCACTATTAGAAAATTGATTGTAATTATTTTATTGTTACAATTAATTGGCAGTGCAAGGGTACCGATGACCGGCTGGGAAACATTATCCGCAGTCGTCAGGTGTGTTGTTTGTGGCGAAATTTTAAAATCACTGTTAACAAAAGGCAGGTGAGCATTGTTGCCAAGACAGCTGACAGATGCACCGCTATCAAGTAATCCGGAAAAGGGCACATTGTTAACAGAGAAAAGAGCATAGGGTCTCCCATCTTTAGCTTGTTTGCAACAAACCGAGGAAACATTTAAGGTCTGGTTAAAATACTTAATGTGTGATAACCAATCAGTCCATTCTTTAGACCTTGGTTCAGAATGGGTACCTGAGAGGTTATTATTTAGTTTTTTGGCCTCTTCATGTAGAAATTTGGTGGGGGCTTGGAGAAATCCACCTGAGGTCTGACATCGCTTGGGTTTTGTAACCTTTCTGCATTGTGCCTTGATTTCTTAAAAATGTTGCGCAGTTCGTCGCGTGGAGGAGAGCGGTCCCTAGAGTGGTGTCTCTTGGAGGTTCGGGGTTCCTTGGATTCCAGAAGTCTTGCTTGCTTGAAACAAGTAGCGGCCAGGTGGCCTACTTTTTTGCAAAAGGAGCACACTTTTTTGTTGTCGAATTCTGGCTTTAAACCAGACGAACGGCTTGGCACAACCACATTATTCGACACATTCTTTATGTTTTTCCTATCCTGGTACGATTCCAGGAGGAGGCAGACTTCGTTTAGCTGGGCCAGGGATGCAATTTTCTGTGAGGTGATGATGTTCTCGTATTTGCTTAAAAGGCCATCAGTTATGACTGGTAATAGTTCAGCTTCCGGAACAGGATGTGAAAGCTTGATGTTGATGGATTCAGCCCTTTCTATGAATGTAGCCACAGGTTCATCTACTAGTTGTTTAATAGATAGTAGAGATAGTTTGATCCGGTGCTGGGCTTCCTTTTTTCCAAAGCTAGAGATTAGGGCAGCTCTGAGTTTATTCCAATCTTTGCATTTAGTCTTTTGGATGCGGTGCCACGGAATTAATTCTGGGGAGATGAGTTCTATAAAGTTTCTCCGTAGAATCTCGAATGGGATATTTTTGATTGTAGCCGTTTCTTCAATACGGTCAATGAAATCCAGCACATCGGAGACGCCATTATATTTGACTTTCCAAGAGGATAAATCGTAAGTTTTATCTTGTGTCAAGATGGGTGCGACGTCCTGTTTTATCATTACATGCGGCGTAGGTTCTTTGTCAAGATTATCCAAAACTTGCGTAGCCGAACATGAATTATTTTCGTTGGAGGGGGCGAGATTTATTCTCCTAATGTACTTTTTGTTGAATAAAAGTGCATATGCCTTCAATGTAGATTTAGATTTGCTTGATGGCGAGAGTCCTCTATCCCTTAAAGCAGCTTGTAAGTGGGCTTTGGATAAACTATGCACATTGGGAATGGTACCCAAGTTGGATGGTGTAATAGCTTGCTTGTCCTCCATTGCGAGTTTCCTGGGTGGTGAGGAGAAGAAAAAAAATTGGCCAGGGGTTTCCTTTAGAAAGCGCAAAAATTAATTTTTGTGAGGCACTTTTCACTTGGTGATCACTGTTGGCACTTCCAAATGTGTTTTGTATACATGACACCAGAATTCTTGTCAAGGAGAGGCAGACGAGAAAAAATTTTGCGTGGAAAGACCTTAGTGGTAAAGGTTTTTGTATTTCACTGACCACTTTTGAGAAAACTGTGAAATTCACAAGTATTTATTTATTTTAGAAAAATTTTGCCAGGACTGACCTTTAGAAAACAGGTTTTTTATTTTCACAAAACACTTTGCACTGAGAAAGGCACTAAAGTTCACAAAAGGCACATTTCTGGCAAATAAAGGACAACCTTCCGGATGAAAATGACTGAATATGGGGTTTATTGCATCCAACCATATTAAAATTGTTTTATTTATTCATGGAATCAGTCATTGGCTTTATTATTATTCCACTTTTCACTTATGTAAGGGAAAAAACACAATTCACTTTCACTTATGCTGAAAAAAAACAGTACCTATAATGTACAATGGGGAAAGAAAGTCATTATTTTGTCCATTTGGAGAAACATTAAATTGTACTAATTTGACAGACACAAGTGGGCCAATTGGTATATTGTGCAGAAATAATAAAAATACGTAAGTCCGAAATTTTCATTAAGGAATTCGCAAAATAACTGGGGTTCCAGAATCAATGATTTCCGTTGGTATCCCGGTTCAGTCATAAAAAACGGTTTGGATTTAAAACGCAGCCTAGCAACAGTCGGTTAGGATATCGGCGGGAACAAGGCATTTGCGCGCACAATCCGGAATATCGCGTGAAACAAAGGCCGTTGGATTTGGCGCGGATTGCTGTTGCTACGCGCTCGCTGTTTGGTGACGCGTGCGCAATCAGATTCGGCGTTTCGGGTACTCAAAATGGCCGTTGTTTCAACTTGCGATGCAATTTATAATTCCAGTCAGATCCGTTATGGATCTAATTTACATATTGGTTTCTGTGGTTTTTTCACAGGATTCACTGTAGAATAACAAGGCAAAATTAATGTTTACAAAATAGTTGTTATGCGGGAAGGATTTCGACAAAGGAAGGTCCCGCAAAGCGACCGGGATAGAGAGAAAAAAAATTCCAACCCCACGATCGGGCGACAGTTGTTAGGGGGAGGATTTTGACAAAGAAGGGTCCCGCAAAGTGACCGGGATAGAGAAAAAAAATTCCAGGCTCCACGTTGATGCGCCAATTGTTAGGGTGCCTCGATGTCGGCTTCTAAACCAACACCAGGGCCCAAAACACGTCCCTGACTAGCTCTCAGCGGGACTATGGTACTCTCTATTCAGGGGGGTGGGCAGCTCAAGGCTAGGGAACTTCTCTCCATCCTCCGGTGACCCACGGGATCCTCACTGGTCAACAATCCTCCCGCCGTAGCAGAATAATAACAATGTTAAATCATTTAGACATGTATTGTAAACTCAAACACATACATAGGTTTCTACAGTACAATTCAATTACAAGAAAAGCAAATTACACAAACCTAGCTAAAGTGTTTAACTCTCTCTGACTCTCTCTCAAAACGAAACTCTCCGAGTCGTGATTTCCGCGGGGGCCCTACATTTCACTGAATTACGGACAACATTTAAGGAGGAAATCAAGATACAGCTTACATGTAGGTTGGCAGGAACCTCGTCTCATGTGGCAGCTTCATCAGGCACTTTCGTAGTCTAAATAGACCGAACTATAGTGGCAAAAGACTGATTCTACTCAAAAGTATTTCAATAATACATCGCGGCCCCATTGAATTGGGTCCGCCGGCTACAAGTGAGCCGCGAGCGTGCGTTCTCAAAGGCGCTCAGATCTCTTCTGTCGAGCGCAGCGGGAATGCCGAGTGGCAGGGCACGGGGGAGAGGCAAGGAGAAACAGGATACGGGGCGGGGAGAGGCGGCGGCCGAGCCGTGTGGACTTGTGCTGCGTTCTGTGCTCTCGTATTTACTCGCTTCAGGGGCGTATCGTAACAATATGAAGATCCGGAAAGAATGCTAGAAGGATATAAGTGTAATGAATAAGAAGATTAAGAAAGGGTAGTCAGCAGTATAGATGTTTAGAACTGTTTTGAACACGTGGAACTAGCGAACGAAGTAAGGAACACAAATGACTTGGAAGTGAATTGTAGAAGAGGTCAGGGACCCGCGAGGAAGACATGGCAATTGAATTGGAATTGGACAACTTGGAATTCTGTCTACTGCTGAATTAGGGCATCTTCAAGTCCATAATCTCGCCGAAACAACAAAGTTTATTTTCTGACCTTGTTTACTCTCTTTTTTATAGGTCGAAGTAGGCGAAAATATGATTGTGTTCAATTGATAACATTTTTATAAGTTTTACGCGCAATAAACGATGTGATATTTGTTATTTGAATAAAGAATATAACACTAGAATTGATTTCTATACAAATTTGAATGGGAACAAATCGACGGTCCTGAAGAAGAATGTTCGATTTTGTAGTTTTGCAGTAGAGCTATTTAAATGTTTGTTTCTCATTTTTAAAGTTTTTGAGATAAAGAAATATAGGGTTGTTCAAAATTCCGAAAATACAGACTTTTAGATCAACAAAATGATTTTCAATTTTTAGCAGATCCGACATTGTTCTCCGGAACCGTCGAAATGTTCCATTTAGCCCAGCGTTCCATCTCACTTACACTCGCTTGAAATCACAGATCTCCATCGCATTTGAATTTTGAAAGCACAGTTTGTATGGAAATATAGGCCCAAAATGGGCAAATATTTATATTACGAACCACGCACACAAGGCACTTCTAGTATTATTCTGTGTTCTATGGTTCTAAGAATGTATTTAAATATGAGGCTGTTTTGTACTAAGGTTGATTTTATTTTAATGCTAAAATTCTGGATACGGCCCACCCGCAGACATTCAATGGCTCCATACGATATTGTGAATTGCGTGGCAACGGTAAAAATGATCAACTATAACAAACTGTAAGAACTATAACTGTAAAAATGATCAACTATACCTGTAAAAATGATCAACTATAACTGTAAAGATGATCAACTATAAAGTAGAAATCTGTTTACGAAGGATTCCTCCGATTTTTTGCCATTCATAATAAAAATAAAAAACAAAATTTGACTTATTTATTTCAAGTCGAAGTCCTTACTTCATTTCCTTAAATGGAAAAAATAACATAATCACGTCTTATTACAACACAACGGGAGTTTCTTTGTTTAGAATTAATGAGGGCATCATTAAGAACTTGTGCAGTTCATTGCAATAATGGCCTTCTTATCATGGGCCAAAGGGTCAAAAACCGAACCCACCAGTGTGTGGCAAGCCCCCCCTCAAGTGTACTCAAGACAGTGTACACCAGCGATTCTTAACGGGGGCGCCAGTGGGCGTTTTGGAGGTCTGGGGGGCGCTTTTAAATTTTTAGCATTTAGGGGGCGCTGCAAAAATTCGAGTGGGTATTGTGTCAATAGATAATAAGCTCATTCCACAAAAATTTTAACTGAGGTTTTGACACTCAATGTAATAATAATGTGTTTTATTTATACTTTTCATCATTTTTTTATTTGTAGTAGGGAATCCATATCGTAAATGGACTTCCTACTAAAATGTGTGTACTTTTTAATATTCGTTTCGGGGGGAAGGGGAGGGCGCTGGATAATTTTACTGTGGTAAAGGGGGCGATTATTTCAATAGGGTTAAGAAACACTGGTGTACACAATTACTACTTGTAACTACCCGGTTTTGTCCGAACCTAGCACAGACACGTGAAAAATCACGTCATATTGTAATTGTGCGATTTCGAAAGCTGAAATTTTTTATAAAAAAAAAAGTATATTCCTCATGAAAAATTACGACATCTGTCAAAAATTTAAGCAAAAGAAAATTCACATTTCAATCAAAAAATTATTTAATCAATAAACATTTGAAAATATACTATAATCATAACAAGCGGAAAATGTTACTTTTGCAATGATGGATTTGTCTAGCGAATGCGTTTGTCCGCTTGGCTTATTATTTCAAAGTCATAGCTTACTAAATTCCAAAACCAAAAGGCATTCAACCTTCCACTTCTACTTCCCCTTTTCTTCAGCCTTACATACCCCAATTGGTGAGGCCGTAGTCCCATTTGCTCTGGACAGATAGGAGCAATTGATTGGAAAATGAAGAAAAAAATCTGAGTATGCATTTCACATGCGGTAGAAGTGAAACCGTCAGAAAACTAAAGTAGACAAGAGTGGGAAGGCTACGAAGCATCGCACAAAGGGGAGACCGATAGGCTACGAAACACCGCACAAAGACGAGACCGATTATACTATCTCATTCTAAATTTGCAGGCTAAATCTTATAGATGTTTGTGTCAGTGGCGGTCCGTGAGTTATCAGTGAGCTAGAGCGCTAAGAATGAAAAATATAACGTTATTGACATTGTTGTAGCTGAAAATGATTTTTTTTTTTTAAATTTCAACTTTTTGTATGAAGATCTTCAGGATTCTTTCAGTCAAGGGATGCGCCGCATCCACATACTAAAAGATCTTCATACAAAAAGTTTAATTTTTAAAAATAAAATAAAATTCATTTTCAACTACAACAACATCAGTAATGCCGTATTTTTCAATCTTAGTACTCTAGCTCACTGAAAACTCACGGACCGCCACTGGTATGTCTCTTTTTAGTGTCGCTATTTTCGTTTCATCGAGTTTTAAGTAACAACGGTGATAAAGAAGTTTTCACTTTAAAAACCCCCCTATCGAGCTCCGTTAACATTTCCATATTTTTGCAACTAATAATCGCGTATTTGATTCTTGTTGTGATTCTTGCACGGTCTTGTTGACGGGGCAAGGAATGTTTCGAGTCAACAAACCCAATTTCTCGGTAACGCGTCAAGTCAGACAACAACAAAATAATAATATAATATTACGACGTCATAATGACATCTTATTACCGCCGGGGAATTTTCAATGGGGAAAAACAGGCTTTCTGGGTCACAAGGTATGGGGCGTGTGGTACCTAGAGATAAATATATTTTGAAATTATTGATTCAAACGGTCCTTAATAAATAGCCTGTTTACAAGAGGACAGTGAACTAATAATTTAATAAACAGGCGGGCGAAAACAAGAAACCCGTTAGAGAAAATGGTATTTGTTTTAAGTCAATATATAAAATGTCAAATGAGTAGAAAATATAAAAAATGGAACTACAAAATTTGTAGGCTAACACCAATTTATCTGTCAAATATTATTTTAAGGTGCAATGACACTGATTATATATAACACTTTTGATCTAATTTAAAAAAAACATTTTTTTGTTCAGAAAAAAAAATAAATCGAAGAAACACTGTTGTTAAGGTACCGTACTTAATGACATAAAGTTGATTAAATGGTGTTTTACAAAGTGATTTGCTTCATGTAATTTAACAGTAGGTAGAAAGGAAGTATCACTAATGGTGAGTTTAGTTACACTACTTTTAGATCTGAATGATTTAGTTTGAAGGCTGGCGTAGTCCAGCGGTAAGGCTTCTGACTAGCACACCGAAGATCGCGGGATCGAATCCCATCGTGGCAAATAAAATTTATTTGATTAATTTATGTTATTTCACAATTCATTCATTTTAAATGATATATAGTATATTTTCGGCCCGTTCCAGAGTGGAAGATACTCTCAGAATCGCCCTGGTGTAAGACCACCATTCAGAATTGAAACGTTGCTTGAAATGGCATTAGTCGTGTTTGGTGACCAGATCTGAATAGTACTGCCTTCCTCTTCCCTACCTCCTTCCCCTCCTCACTACCTTCAGCCTCACAACATACCCCAATTGGGGATGCCACAGTCTCACTGGCTTCAGACGGGAGCATATGAAGTGTTATTTTTTTTTTGTAATATATAGAGAAGCAGATCTTTCCTTGATGCGTTTGAATGAAAATATATTGTAAGTATACTTTTGTTATTCGGCGGTACATCCTCTCTGCAAATCCCTTCGGGGTCACTTAGTTATTTTGTTGTGTTATTAGGTAAACCGTACTTTCCCTAAGCCGACTGTATATAAGTACGCTGGGATAATTGTCGGCAGATCAACTGACATGCAACCGTTGTGTTATAGGAGAAGAAAAACAAGCCGTTTTGAGCACGCATTTGCCGCGTCTCGTTTATAAGGGGTCTTCGCAGCAACTTACTTCGAAACACGGGTAAAACAAACACATTTAAAAATGTAACAAAACTCACGTATGAACACGGCTATACACCTGGAGAAAGATAACTTTCTCATAAGACTGAATTAAAAACCCAGTATTACAAAGTGATAACGGTTATCGCGACATGTCTGGGAAGTAAGTAATTATCTTCCACGGCAACATAAAATCTTAATTATTCCGCTATCAGCCAAAGATAACTGTTATCGCTTGTTATCACGCATTCACGCTGTGAATTATAATGTGTGAACATGTACTTTAATGTAGTATTTAAATGTACCTAGTCATTAAAACCTCACGGTTAAAAGTTATGCTAGACATTACAATCGCGAAAACATAACCATTGGGCACGTTAATGTAAGAGATAACATATTATTTGTAGTTTTGTTGTATTTCTTGAGTAAATGTTTCGAAAATTTATTCTGTATACTTTCTATTAAATCTACTTATCTTATATGGAGGTTTCCATATTGTTGAAGCATACTCCAGTGGACTTCTGACCAATGAACAAAAGAACATTTCTAGGGTTTTAGCACTTTTGAAAACTTTACATATTCTTTTATTAGGAAACCTAGAATCTTGTAGGATTTTGATATATGCTTAACTATTTTTTTTTACAGTGAATACCGCACAAGAATCTCAACTGCTCCCGTCTGGAGCCAGCGAGACTATGGCATCCCCAATTGGGGTATGTTGTGAGGCTGAAGGTAGTGGGGAGGGGAAGGAGGTAGGAAGAGGAGGGTTGGGAAGTACCTGGCTATTCAGATCTGGTCACCAAACACTGCTAAAGCCATTTTCAAGCAACGTTTCAATTCTGAATGGTGGTCTTACACCAGGGCGATACTGATAGTATCTTCCACTCTGGAACGTGCCGCAAATATACTATATATTATTTTAAATGAATTAATTGTGAAATAACACAAATTAATCAAATAAAATTTATTTGCGCACGCCGGGTTCGAACCCGCGACCTCCGGATTGTGAGTCAAGAGTCTTAGCCACTGGACTACGGAGGTCGTCCATATTATTATTGTCCAATATTATTATAGCCTACTTTGTAATTGGGGATCTACTGTTATCAAAATTATATTTTACTAAGTTATTGTTATCTTGTTTTGATAAATACTAAAAATTGAAAAACGAGGCTAGCATTCCACGTGCGTGTTTTTATGCCAACCCTTATGTATGAAAGTCACGTTAAGTCAAGTCACTTTTCAATTTGTGAGGCGGGTATGAGTACCGCCCCCCGGGAACCAAACCTTTGGAGCCGGGTCTACGCTTCGATGCATTTTAAAAGACATTTAAAAGGCCTAGTGACGGATTAAAAAATTCAAATTCTGACTCGATTTATTCGAAAAAGTAAGCTTACATCAAAAAAACAAAAATTTTAACAAAACAAAAAACGACTTCAAAAAATGCACTAAAAAGTAAAAAAATAATTTCGTACGATTGTTATTTTTGGAGTCGGTGTTAGCCAAGGTAACTACATACATAGGTAGTTATAGGTGACATGTGTAGATCTTGGCTGACACCGACTCCAAAAATAACAATCGTTCGAAATTATTTTTTACTTTTTAGTGCATTTTTTGGAGTCGTTTTTTGTTTTGTTAAAATTTTTGTTTATTTTTTGATTTTTAGTGACGAGCGTGCGTAAAGAAGTTTTACTTCAAAAAAAAGAATCATCGAAATCTGTTGGCGTAATATTGAGTTATTCGTCCATTTGTCGCGCACATACTTACTGCAAATTTAAGACATATATGGTTTTCTCATGGATTCCATTGTCAGAACTGGACCAAATTAAAATGGGACCACATGGGAAGCACCAGCTTTCTAATAAAAAAAAGAAACATCAATATCGGTTCACCTAATCGAAAGTTCTGAGGTTACAAACATTAAAAAAATAATAATAAAAAATATAAAAAATACCGTCGAATTGATAACCTCCTCCTTTTCGAAGTCGTTCAAAAAGTTGTACCAAAAAATAGACTAGAAATGTGATACGAGTTTCCGGACACAGCGTATAGGAACATATAAATCAAATTTGTGTGCCTATACTTGGTTCATAAAATATAGAGTAGAAAAATAATTCTCAGTACAAAATATCGTCGTTGTAAACTTTAAGCGACTCGTCAAACAGAATGACATTTCAGAGAAAAATCAATTGTTTACCTTGACCTTTGAATTAAGTGTTGCCATAAAACAAGGAATCCTATTCTTAATGTTACAATGCAGATAAATCGATCGGCGGTTCTGGCAACACAGCTTGGCAATGACAAACATCCTCAAACTGTAATATTTTATGAAATACATACCAAAATGTCTCTGAAAAGAGGAAGTTTTAAAACCAGCGAATGCATTTTCGAATATTTTATAGCACACGCCAAACTTTAATACCGACCTGAAGTTGGTACAGAAAACGTCACAATAAGCGAGTTTAAGGTCGTAATGGTAATTTTTTGTTTATAATGTTTTATACAGAAAATACTGCTAATGAATAAAATTTTGGGCTCCGGTGACATTTTTCTTTTTTTTCTACAAAAACTTAAAAAAATCATTGGTGTTGGACAGTTGGAGGCGGGGTTAGTAAAAGTCGTCAAAAATGTCACCGGAGACCAAAATTTTATTAACATTTTTTACTCCAAATAAGGTCAAGAATCACTGGTAAAAGTAAGTCAAGTACGTCCCTTAACACCCTGCAGATATATCGCGGTAAATTTTTAAACATAATGTTATTATATGTTCATCTATGTGAGTCTATCTGCTGAGTTGCAGCTCGATCGGATGTCGGGAAGTGGGTTAATTTCCACCTCTAAGATTTCATTTCTTTCATTCATTCAAGAAAACAAAATAGAAATTCAAATTATATGTATTTAAAAATAATATACAGGGTGTCCGGAAGTAAAGTGCATTAACTTCGGGAGGTGATTCTACACGATATTGTAAGTAAAAAAGATAAATGACTTTTTTCGAAATTCCAACTTTTAGAGGTAGTTTTGTGGTAAAAAGATAAAAATTAGACCGGCGTGTGCGGCCAGATTTATTATGTTCCGCTGTTACGATACGGGCCAAACACAACCATGTAATTTTGCCACAATCGCGCCCAGCAAGCTCGCAGCAAGTAATATCGTACCTCACACAAGGTTTTTTAGTAGGTACGTCTTTTTGTAGGGGAAAAAAATGTTGGAATTTCGGAAAAAGTTGTTAACTTTTTTACTCCCACCATCGTGTTGAATCACCTCGCGAAGTTAATGCACTTTACCCCCGGACACCCTGTATACAGACAAATTATGCGTAGTATTTCTTGCTAACTGTGCTAACTGTTTTTATATCCGGTAACTATCCGGTATCCGGCCTAAATTTACTATCCGGCCGGATACCGGATATTCAATAACTACGACAATTTTCTATAATAAAATGCAATACATTAATCTTTGAGAGGTAAAAATCAAAATTATAATTATGACGGCATTTATTTAAAGTCGAAAAAATTACAAAAAAGCCGTATAGCCTACCAAAAAACTAAAATTTTCTTCTGAGATATTCACTCTAATGATAAATACATAAATAGTAAATATCTAAACTAAAAACTTTTTGCAAAAACTTACAAAAACCTCGCAGAGTAGTGAAAACTTAAATTAACATGATGAACTAATCACAATCACCATTACAGTGAACTAAAAATCGAAAAAAAAAAGATTATTAAAATGATTAAATACTGACATTGAAGCACCATAATATACCTCTTGTTCTTCTTATCAACGAGAATATTTTGAATTAATATACGGCCGCCGGATATCCGGCCATCCGGCCTCGCAGCTCACCGGATATCCGGTATCAGGTCAAACAACTATAGTTGTTTATCAGTCGTGAAACATTAAAACACTTTTATTAGTAAGGGGGTAAAGTGTATTCCGTGCCAAACGTTAAGACCATCCTGACGTTGATCAAAAATCGTCGCAATATGCGAGATTCAGGATAGAAAAGTGACTTTTTTTATGAAGTTTCGCGGTATAAGTTTTAAACGCGGTGTATTTGAATATTCAAATAACGGTGTTGGTTTCGCTGCTGACGCAGTTAACAATATTTGATGGCAAAATCAGATAAATCTAACGTGACATAGTGTACGGGGCAAGAGTTTGGTCCCTACGACCCGAGATAACTTTTTTTTGTAAACGTCTCGAGATAATTATTCCAATAATTGTGTCGAAGACGATATTATCTAACCGCAAAATACCGGAGATGTTGCGACGTGTTTTTGTTTACCCGGCAAAAAGCTGATAACGGGAAATATTGTTTTGGCGAAGTTTTATCATGGACAAGTTTGGTATTAGACCGCGAACAGTGGACACACAAGGACGAAAGAATACGGATAGATGGCTTCGAAATGTGGTGCTGGAAAAAAATGCTCAAGATTTCATGGACAGCCAGACGGACAAATGTGTCCATTCTGGGATCCTAGCATGGTCGATCGATGTAGGTTTTATCGAGAATGTCGGTAACTTGTCATCGTTCCCGAGCACTACTGCAGGCCGCTAACTAACAAACAACAGTTTACAATGACTAAGGAATCCTAATTTATTTGACGTGAACTGTTGTTTGCTCGTTAACGGCCTACAGTCATGCTCGCGAGCGATGACAAGTTACTGACATTTTCGATAAAACCTATATCGATAGACAATCTGCTTCAATGTATTTGGACACGCTGCTGGCCAAACTGAGGGGGTGAAGAGTAAAATAAGAATAGGGTTAAGAGGCAAAGGACGGGAATATATGTATAGTGATTTAACTTCCTAGTTTGAATCATGTTGCTTAGTGAGATTTCGTTTTAGGTCACGTAACGTCGAGTTAAAAATGTGATTGTGGTAATAATTTAAGTTGAATGTGGTAATAATTAAGTTACTGGATTGATAGTAAATAATGTCAATTTTCTTATTTCGTAAATTCCTAGTTTTACGTTATTTTCAAGTTTCGTAAATTAGATATGCATTTCATAAATATCGCTTAAAAAATTCCCAAGTATGTGGGTAAATACTTTTTACTACTTACTAATTAATAACTCAATTGAAAGCCCATTTCTCTTGGAATGCTATGGCTATACGTAACTTCAACTGAGGACTTTTTCAAGATACCATACTGCAGAATAGATGTTCTAGCACAGCACGACAAGAGGAATGAATCTATTGAATGAAATTTCTAAGTAGATTTATTTAATTACACTTTAAATAACTGTAAATTGATTATTAATCTGACATGCAATAATTTTAAATAAAAAAAAAATAAAACACAAAATTTTAGAAAAATGTGCAAACTGTTAAAAACCAGGCACAAAATTTAATAGCAGTTTAAAAATAATTAGTCACATTAATGATTTAAAAGATCACAATAAAAAAAATGTAAGTAAGAAAACTAAAAACTTCAGTCTTGCACAATTTTTAATATAAATTACGTGCCATTCCATGGCAATTCGAGTAAATAAGAGTTATAAAAAACATAACCTAGGTGGATTTTTGAATTGACTCCAGCAACATTTGCATCCTATCCCTCATCAAAGGCTGTCCAGTTTTTGTCTTTTTGCTGAGTTTTTTGAACTTGTCCGCTTTCTTCAGCTTGTATTTAGCTATAGCTTCTTCCCTCTCTTTGGCGGCCACGTTGAAGTATTCCTTTCTGGCTACTTTTTCGTCTCGGAGGCGCTGCATCTCTTGTTTGACCTTCCAGAAGGGCTGGACCTTTCCGTGCTTGTCTAGTCTATCCTCAATCTTGGATTTAACGGGTCCGCTTGGTTTTTGTTGCGATTGCAGATTCTTTTTGGCCTTCTCCAAAAGATCAGGGTGTAGCACGTAGTGTATTTTATTCTCTCCACTGGTACCAGCTTTGGGCGATACTTCTTCTGTTTGATTATCATTGCCTTCATCGTCCTTGTCTTCTTTGTTTCCATCCTCATCTTCGGTGTCAGTCCCGATTTCTGCAGCTTTGTCAAAATTAAACGGTGTATATTTCCCAGCCATGGGATCTTTCTTAACATCTTTATAGTATTTCTTTAAGACGTCTTTGCGTCTCTGATTTTCCCATTTGTCGAGTTTATACTTGTTGCTGTATTTCTTGATTCTATAATTTTTCTTGTCGAAGAAAGGTTTGTCTTCTTTAGGTTTGTGGGTTTTTTCTATCCTTCCTTGGTCTACCCTGTGCATCTTGTCGGATTTTTTGGGATGGTCATATTTGGGATTGAGTAAGCTTCCTTTGTTGTGAGCCGGTCGCGATTTGAGGAAGAAAGACCCCTTCCCCCCGTGGTCCCCGGACATGTTGACTTTGGTTGACTGGTTGATAGGTGTGGCTGGATGATTGGTGTGGCTGGATGATTGATGTGGCTGGTTGATTGGTGTGGCTGCAGAATTATAGCGATACTAGCGATAAGACAGCGACCTACAACAATGAAAGAGCGCGTTTAGTTTACTTTAATTCATTTATATTTCGGCATTGGTTGTGCCGTCAATATAATTCACAAATAATTAGACAAACACGCTGTTTCATTATTAAAGCCGCCGAGGACTTGTTTTTAGCTAAATATCGAGTTATCATTCCATTTATTAATTGTCCTTGTGAAAATTTAATCTAAACAACAGTTTATACAACGCGATTATAAAAATAATTCTCCATTTATTTAAACAGCTGCTCTACAATAAACTAAGCTCGTCAAACATCGACATATTTGTCACGAAAGTAAACGAGATGTTTAACAAATTAATATTGACATGCACAATTTATGTATTACCAATAATAAATTACTAGTAGTTAAAGTTAGTTTTTGCTGCTAGGCCCTGCGGGCGGCTTTGCTTCGGCTTCGCCCAGTTTATGTGTGAGTGATCATTTTATTCCGGTTTTATAAAATGGATTTTCGCGCAGACGTTATAACAATGACTCTATTTAAGGATCTAAACGTCACAAAATTTATAAAACTGGGAAGACCTCGGTGGCTGGGTCATGTAGAGAGAATGACTGAGCATCAAGCACCAAAGTCCCTGCTGAACGCAAGACCGACAGGGCGAAGGAGCCTGGGAAGACCAAACATCTCGGGCATGAAACGTAAAAATGTGGCCGAATAGGAAAACAGAACTTGATCAAATAATTGATTAGGTTGGGTTGGGATCGATTAGGTTAGATTTTTCGTTTCTTCAATGTTCTGTTTGAATAAAAATAATATCAACATGTATCAGCTAGCAAAAATAATTGTTATAATTTATTGCCATTATGGATAGGCATTGAAATGAGTGACGGGCCGCAAATATATCGCGAGTAAGACGAATGATACTGCGGGAGGCCAAGTTGGGCCAAGTGGAGAAGTGGGTGAAGGTCACCCCGAAACGCCGCGAGAGGCGGAAGGAAATTCAACAAAACAAAACAAAAAATCACGTTAATAACACTTCAAATCAGCTCTGTAATCTATCTTATCTACCTTGATACTAAACTGTACCGATGTATTATGCTGGATTTGGGGAAATAGGTGTGTCATGAAGGACACAAATCATAAAAAAATTACTGAAAATATAATAAACCGATATAAGTTGTTGTGGACGTGATTGTGTGCCCAAAGTGATCTTAATTTTTCCTTATTTTTGGTGAAATTGATCAAACATTTTCAAATAATAAAATTCTTTCTGTCGGATGATTAATTTATTTGGCCTGTCTGAAGGGCCTGGGACCAGAAAGGTCTAATAATCTTTTCATAGTATAAAATGAAGTCGCTCCCGCTGTCTGCGCGCTAAGATCTTTTAAACTACGCAAGGTGTGCATTATTATTGGTTAACAATATAGTTTGAATACGGAAAGAATTCGTTCATTTAGTTTAGCGTTCGTTTAGTTAATTCGTTAATTATTCGTTCATTTAGTTGATTCGTTAATTGGTTAACAACTCCGGCGACACTCGGAAGCGCAGTCTCACCTAGTAAAAACCGCGGATAGCACATCTCCTTATATTTCAATATCTTTGATGATTCGTCAAGATTTTGTGTAAATTGGTCGAAATATATAATATATCTGGCCAAGCAGCAGCGGGCTGACAGACGGGCGGTGTGGATTTGATTTAACAGACGGCGTTGGTTATAAAGGTTGGGTAATGCCACAGCAACGTGTGTCCGGGTCTGCTAGTAATAATATAAATATAATATGCAAAAATAAATCACATTTCTGTTCATTGTAAGTATCTCGGTATTTTGCTAATTTTGCAGAAAACAGATTTTAAAATAGTTGACTAAGAGAGTAAAGTCCTGTTTTAGCTTAACCTTCTGTAATTCGTCTGTATGTAAATTTATGTGTATGTACCGTTTCTGTTTCAAGATGGTGGCTGTTGTATTAGGCAGTATAGTTGTTGAAGTGAAACCTTCTTTAGCACCATTGTGATTTGAAACTCGATGAAACGAAAAATGGTGACACCAAAAAGAGACAAACACATACATCTACAGGATTTAGCCTGCGAGAATGCGATAAGACTAATCGGTCTCCTCTTTGTGCGACGCTTCGTAGCCTTACCACTCTTATCTACTTTAGTTTTTTGAAGGTTTCATTTCTACCGCGTGTGAACTGCACACAATTTTTTTTAGTATAGATTATTTTTTTCGAATGTGAAATCGTCGTTTTTATCTGGACTTTTTTATTCGCACTTTTTAAATATTATGGTACTTACCTACCTTCTTTGAAAAAAAATTGTGATTGATAGAGATGTTTCTTTTGTCAAATTGTAATTCCTTATTTGAAATTATTTTAAATGTTATATAAATTAGGTAGGTATATTACGGTTTATAATTCGGGAAATTAGGGTTTTGATTTATTAAATAAGAGAAAATTATAAACATGTGTACCTTTTTTGACACGAGGTCTTCTACACTGTTCATAGAAATACTAGAATGAAAATGTTTTATTTGAAGCAATTTTTCAACTTTTTCCAGTGGTGGCTACCAACATTTTCAGGGTTTACAACAAAAACTCTTAATAAAATAATCCATCATGATAATTTATATACATTGCTGGTTTAGGGAAACCATCTGGAAGAATGCCACTGCTTTCTTTGATATATAAGTCCCACAGAGAGGTCGTACGTGACATCATACTTCTAGTATATTTTGTCTTTTTCGTTTTCAAATAAGGCGTATGGGAAGAAAGAGGACAATCGTCGATTACGTACACAGCCCTCTCTCTAGGATTAGTTTATTTGAAAATTGACCTTGGGTGCAGAGTTTTGCATAGATTATAATGTTGCCATTTACAAAAATACATTAATGATAAACATTTCAAGACAAACATGGCCTACTTAAAACAATACATTGAATATATTCATGTAAACAGATTTTCTGAATAATTGTAGTTTCGATAAAGAAAAAAAAAAATGTCCTGTTTTTCCTCTACGTCAAAGGCTGACCCTGATAAGCGATAAGGATTTAATTTTCAGTAAACTAAAATCTTATCTCTGAATAACAAACACTTTATTCATAGGAAGCGTAAACAACTTTTTTTAATGTATTTTATATCTAGTGGGTACCTACCTTTGCAATTATTATTTTTTTGAAGGAATTTTATTGTTTTCTGCAAAATAAGCCACTTGCATGGATTTCATAACGACTTGGAAAAAATCGTGTGGATAGATTTTGTTTACTAAGATTAAGAAAATGTACTTATTTTTTTTAAATAAATAAATCCATTATTTGGGCTCGTGACGTCACTCACTACATGAAAATGTCCCGTCTCCGATAATGTTCTATTAATTTTGTAAAATTCCACACTGTTTTTTTTTTAAATATGGTAACACTTTGATTTCATGCGATTTTTTTTAAATTTGACATTTAACATTAACTAGATGTATTGTTTGTTCTCTGCGAACTTATCAATTGGTTTTACGTTTTGACATATGTTACGAAGAGAACCCCGCACATTTTATGCCTTCTGTACCTGTTTTAGAAGTGTAATGGTAATGGCGCTGATTCTAACAAAATCAAATTTTAGAATATAATAATAATTATTATACGACGTTTTGAGAGATGTTACGAAGAGAACCCCGTACATTTTATGCCTTCTGTAACTTTTTTAGAAGTGTAATGGTAATGGTGCTGATTTTAACAAAATCAAATTTTATATTATTATTATTTACAAGTATATTACATTGAATTTAGTCATATAGTATAGACGTTGAACATTATAATGATCAATAAGATGGATCAATGAAAAAAATATTTATGAGATGTAATATTTTTGGTATGCCTCGTTATTCTCCTGTGACATTCGTGCGGAAAACATTTTTTTTATGATATTCGGCTATGTAATTATCGTTTTTTCACACCCATAAAATTATGCCTTGTCTTTCCTGTTTATAAAAAATGGTCTGATTTTTCGGATTGAAATTTTCAAAAAATCGGCAGGGTTTCAAAAATACACATGGAAAATATATATAACTGGAACGTCTTAGAATATTTGCCTAAACCGGAAAAAAATTAAAATGTGATACAAGTGGCCTATTGAATACAAAGACATTTTATGGATAATTGTTGTCACAGTTCTAGAATAATTTATGCGACATATTGTCACAAGATAATAAAAATAATATACAGGTAGATAATGATAATGAGTCAAAGAGTGACTCATGCAGTAATTTGTCAAGTAGGAAGGTGATATAAGAAATTACTTTCATCCAAATATCCTATGATGAAACTGACTAAGCGGCATGCTATTTATGGCAGGGGTAGACAGGGAGGATTGACCGCCACACAACTCTGGCACATACTCCTAGCTTCATATAAATACACACTCTTGACATGGTTGACTCGGGTACTTGATTTACTTTATTGTAACATGTTTCCTCTGGCGTGCCCGACTTCTTCCTCCCACTAGCACGACATAATACATTTTCATGAGACTGATGGTGTTGCTAAATTCCATTTGCAAGCAGACATGACATAATCCAGCACTGAAAAAGCTTACACGATGAAAACATCGGGTTTCGCGGTAGGTTTTATCTACGTTTTATCGTTGGCCTCGAATGTTGCCTATCAAGTTATCATTTATCAATAACCACAATAAAAAATATGAAACCCGATACGTCATCTATTAAGCAAACATTCTACTTGAGAATGCGGAGCAGCAATATCAAAGTATAACAATATGGTCGCAATAAAACGTGCTTGACAATCATTTGATTCGATAATCGATGAAAAACCCACGACGTCCTTTCGGACATCAGATACAGAAGTACAGACATGGCAATGAAGGCTAATATTGTGCAATGAGGTGAAATGTCTTACCTGTGAAAGCCACCCACTGGGTTGGCTTTGGTTTTTCGGCGGAATCTTGAATGTTTACAGACACTCGGAACGAAAAAACGTTATCACAGCGGTTAAAAGCGGGTCGGCGAAATTTGCGACGGTAGACCGCGAAGCGACCATACCCGATTTCAAGATGGCGTACGACGGACTACGAGGGACTACAATTACCTCGAGGTTTATAACCGCTCCCGTACGTCAACCAACCCGAGCCGAAAATAAATTATTTATTATTCCTGTCAAAAGATTTTATTTTTATTATCAGAAAACACCGATCGTTATCAAATATATCAAACGATATATTGTCACCCAATAAAGTAATTATTTGACAACAAGCGATACTTACAACAATGTTAATTAAAATATAAGGGTCATTTTTGTATGTTTTACAAACTCATTTTCTTTTACCCTTTGCGTAATGCATATTTTCCTTGAAATATCATAGGTAGGTACCTTTTTACCCAAAGTTTTTCAAAATTTATATTTTATAGAAAATTTTAAATACAAAAATATTAAATACCTGCCAGTGAACAAATAATCTAATAAATGTGATAGATATTGATTCAAAGTGATAAAATTATATTTGTTCTTAGGCACCGAGAAGGATTTTAATAAATTGGCAGCCTGGAACGGCATGAATTTCTGATTTTTTTTTCTTGTTTTCGTTTTTGTTTAAATAATTATACAGCTGCACCATCCAGGTTTTCCATTATAAATTTTGTTTTAATGCATTCTTAAATGTTGAATTGTTCTATATTTACATCTTATATTAGGTTTTTGGTTTTAGATTTTGTGTTATGTGAAATATAAATGAAAATTTACCTTAAAAATGCCGCCACCGGAATTATAATCACTCATAGCCTATTTATTCATTGTAATATCGAAGATTTTTTTCTTTTCACATAAAGAATGTACTTTTGGCAATGACGTAATCAAGATTTATTCGGAAGTTTATTTACACATTGATTACAATTATTGATTTCTTACTACGCAGTCATTTTTTCCGGCGATCACACATACACTTACACGACACCATGTCCATATTAGATAGGGTCACCATAAGATTGTTAGGCCCGGCGGACACTTAATTATTAAAACTTCTGTACAGTATGATATATTTTAAAACAGGTAGTGGGGCATAAGGCAACTTCACAGTTCGAACACCAATAACGTGTCTGAACTCGACGCTTTGGATTTCGCATTGAGTGTTTGCAAACATAACACTCCCGGTAAACTGTTTTTCTCTTCGAATTTACAGACTGTGGAACATCCGACAGAAAATGTCTGGCAGTTAGCCTTAGCGGATATTCACCAACTCGATTAACTCTTTTTGTTGAGCCGGGAACGTGATGTTTTTGAATTAGTTGCCTAATGACTTCTAAATGAAAATCTGTTAAGCTGACTTCTTTTTTAGTTGTGTATTTATACATCGCGTGGGCATTTATTAAAACTACATCGATTGTCCGAAACGCAATTTTTTTATACCACTTAACGGTTTTACGAACACATTGCACAAATGTTATCAACATATCCGACCTATCAACACCCCCCATATTCTTATTATAATTTACTACACAATTGGGTTTTATTATTGGATCCTTTGTTTTCCAATTCACTTTTCCTGTTTCTACCATTGAATCATTGTGTGAGGTAGTGAGCATATGAACATCCCTCTTATCGTGCCATTTTATTGCAAGTAGGCATCCAGATTTCTTCCTTTCCACATCTCCTTTTTTTACATCTCCAAATGGTGGTAAACATTTTCGCGTTTTTTTAACAGTGCCACACGCATTCGTATATTTATTGTGTAAATAACTAAATAAAAAGGGGCTCGTATACCAGTTGTCCGTGTACACTGTGTGTCCCTTTCCTAAATAGTCGGCTAGTAATGAAACCACAACTTTTCCAGAAACCAACAATTGCTTCGATATGCCTTCATCCATATTTGGTATGTCAATGTCCGTTTTGGCGCCACAATAAATTACAAATTGTAAAACAAAACCGGTTTTGCAATCACATAAAACAAATAGTTTTACGCCAAATCTATGTCTTTTTGCTGGAAGATATTGTTTGATTGATAATCTACCTTTGAATAGCACCAGCGATTCGTCAATGCACAAATTTTCGAACGGATAAAAGTATTTTTGGAATTGGCCGCACACCATATCCACAAAATCTCTAACTTTGAAGGTAGTATCGCCCTTTTTTTGTTTTTCGTTATCAGAAAAATGGAGCATGCTCAGAATCGACATATAACGATCTCTTGACATGGTTTCTCCAAATATTGGGGATGCAATCAGCTTGTCCAATGTCCAATATTGACGAATTTTCCCCTTTTTGCTTCTTGCCATAAGCATAGTAAGGGCGATGAATACGTACATTTCCTCTATGTCAACATCTTTCCATTTGTGTAAACTTGAATTTGGAGCAAATACTTTTTGTGACTTTACAGAGGAAAAATATCTATTGGTTTCGGTTGTAATGCAACACATGACATTTTTATTTAGGAAAAGCTCAAAAAAATCTATTTCACTACTCTCCGGATTGAGTTCACAATCTTGTAAACCAGATTGTTGGTTGAAATTGTGTACATTGGGTTGGAAGTTAATTGCATTTTCCCATACTGGCGAGAAATTCATAAAATCTATATCAGAGGAGGTATGTTCGTCCAATCCCGAATTGTTAATTTCATTATCTTCGTTTTCTGATTCATCTGAACTCTCCAAATTTTCTGGAATGTAGTCTTCTTCATCACTCATGGAGAAGTCCGAATCGCAATCTAACACATAGTTTTCGATTTCTCCGTTATCCATTTTAAGAATAATAAACCCACTGTACACTGATATAAATGTCAGAAATTATTAAATATAATAAAACATGGACCATGAAAGAATATGCACTGCAATGAAATATTTTTAAAGTTACCGAAATAATAAATGTTCATAAATAAAATCATAGGTTTCAAGTGTCACATAAATATCTACACGGATCTCATAAAGCCGACAAAGGACATATCTCATCTCAAACAGTTTATTATTAGCCATAAAAAGATAACACCTCTCGAAAGAATGTGCACCGCAATAAACGATATCATTGCTTGCTAATGTAAACACACTTGCTTTGCACCGGCACGCACTAACACATCGACGCGCAAGACGAGACTGTATGCGGTCCTAAAAAACTTCATCGAGATTTGAAAGGTTCGCTATGATGAAAAAATTAATTTAAAAAATAACTATAAGTAAAAAGGTCTAACTCATTAATTGACATGGTACAAAACACTTGGTTGTATAATTTGAATCTTTTACTTCGAACATTTACTAGTAAATTATCTCAATATTTGGAGATGAACATGACGAATTCTCCACACTACTAATGCAGTGGGTCGGCCCACACGAGAATTTCCTTTCCACTACGTATGTAGTTGGTCGGATCCTCCGGGTTAGAGATATGTTGCAGTTGAATATTTGAAGAAAACTGGTATTTACTGATAACTCTATAATCAACTATAAATATTTGAAAAAGAACTATGTCTGAGGGAATTTATTTTTTGAGATTGTAAGAGATCTTCAGTTATTCTAATTTAAAATGCCTATTATAATTGGATAATTGTTTGGCAGGTTGAGAGACAATACCTCCAACTTTAGACATTTCTCATACATTCTAAAGGCAGTACAGTATTCAAGCAGTGCCAGTTCTGCGGATTTGTTTTCTTTCATACATTTTAATGGCTTTAATGTAAAATATTTTATTTACTTGTTAATAATTAATAGAAATCCAAAATTTTTAAAATAAATTTTATGAAATCCAGAACATACGGCTTCACCGCTTATCATATGGGAGAAACATTTCCGTCACTCACACAGACTGTAAAATATGGGCGCCGATAAGTCCGTATTAGTTGCTAGGTACGGAGGGGTTCGGTGAGCTGCCAGGGTGGAGGAAGCGGGGGTCCAGGGAAATCAAAGTCAAGTTCTGTATGAAGTTCGAGAAGATCGGTTGAAGATAGAGTAGTTATTGGTGTTCTATACTAGATTGCCTTGGTTCAGGTGGCGCACCACTTTTTATTCGTAAACCCTCCTCGACCGAGTGGAGGATTTGGTGCAGCCATATTCGTAAAAGTGAATGTTTCGTGGGTCATAACCTCCGCCACAATTACCCACCATCTGCGTGGCCAGATCGGGAGAGGATGGAAAAGGACCCTAGGATCTCTCGGTCTCTCGGGATCCATCATCCCTTCGCAATGGGAGGGATGGATTCATATGTCCGTCACTCCTAAACACAATTGTCCCCTAGTTTCCTACCCACCCATAATACCTTTTTCCTTCCCAGAACTTCCTTCTCTTAAAAACACCCACTGCACAGCATCCCCAAATATGACATTGGCCCTGAAAGTATTGACATTGTCATATAAGATTTCATAATTTCTTGAGTTCAACAGCTCGGCTGTGGAATGATTTGCTGACCTCCATGTTTACTCCCTCATACAACAGCTTCACTCCTTCCTTTCTACAAAAAGACCCTCCACAAGACAGCAACCTCAAAGATGACATAGGCACTGAGGGAAATGGTTTGCTTCAGGTCCTCGTGTGTTGAGTTAATGTAAAAAAAAATCTAGGATATTTGAAGCAAGTCTTCAAGAGGTCGCGAATGATTGAAAGAAGAAAGCTTCTTTTAACTTGTTCCTCATTCATGACATTTTCAGCCTGTTCAGTGCCGCCAACATCAACTGCACATATTCCCGTGCAAGTTTTTCAAGTGTACACAATATTGATTGTACCAACTTACTTTTTAATGAGTCAATTTAAGTGATATGCATTATCTTGTTGATCGATTGTTTCCTGTGAAGTTCTAATGCTGTATTTGCATACCACTTACGTTCAATTGATAACAGTTTTGCTGGTATGCCGCTGCTGGGTCAGTTATGAAACAGGTACAGCTTGCGTATAAACATGTAGGTACATATAACCAGAAATCATAACTTAAATAACACTGGCAGACACGGCCACACGTTGCTGTGGCTAACAAAAAACAACGCCATCTACTGACAACGCCATTAACCAACCTGTTCAAGTAATAATAAAAGTGAAAATTTGTTGCTAAAACCAGTCTTTATTGGAAGAGGATCCCTGCATTTTTAACATTTGGGCCTTCGAGCCAGATTATAACCAACACCATCTGTTAATTTGCGTGCATATCAAAACCACACCGCCCGCTTGCCAGCCTGCCTCCTTTATATATTTCAACCAATTTACACAAAACCTTGACAAATTACATACATACAAACCTTCCTCATGAATCACTCTATCGGTGAAAACCGCATGAAAATCCGTTGACTAGTTTAAAAGATCTAAGCATACAGACAGCGGGAGCGACTTTGCTTTATACTATGTAAAGATTATTTATAAAATAATTTTATACAGTACATATACAGTACTGATACAGAACCGTACATACTGTACAGGGCCCGCAGATACTTTAATAGTTCACAACTGCTAACCCTGTACATATCGCAAGTGCACCCCACGGTTGAATTTGGCAGCCACCTCTGGTCTGGAGCTCCAAAATACCTAAAAAAAAAACCTTGACTCTGTGCATAAACGGGCGGTCCGTTTGATAGATTCTCCCATCTTAACAGACAGATTACAATCTTTAGAGCACAGGCGTCAGGTGGGAATGCTGTCCTTGTTCTACTACCGTTGAGGAACTACCGTCATTGATCCCCTCGGCACCGGTGCATAGTCGGGAAACACGCCAAACACGCGCCCGACATTTGTACACGGTTGACATTAGTCACATGAGAACGGGTTGTTTCTATGACTCGTTCTTCAGTTCAACAGCTCGGCTGTGGAACGATTTGCCGGCCTCTGTGTTTCCTCCATCCTACAACAACATGGGTCTCTTCAAGACCCATGTTCACTCCTTTCTTTCCTCAAAAAGACCCTCCATACAGCATCTTCAAAGATGACTTAGGCCCTGAGGGAAATTATTTTCCTCAGGGCCTCCTGTGTGGAGTTAATGAAATTTTTTTTTTTTTTAATATAACATTATTTTATATAAAAACTTATTTCTCAATCATGCACTTTGTCATGTATTTATTTATCTGTAAATTTTGTATTATTATTTTTAGACCATTTGCAAATTAAATACTGGTTTCTGTTTTTTCTTTTCCTTTTCTTAGGCTAACTTTACACTCATAATTAAAATTTACGGATTACTTAAGATTTTGACAGGATACTCACAGGAGCGTTTACATACGCATCCGACTTGTGGTAATGATCACGGAAGTTCAACCTGTGATGCTCATGCGACCATTTACATCTGTAAATTTATTTGCGGTAAGATGGCTTCCTTTCAACAACGACCTGCTATTGTTAAAATTACGCGATTTTATCAATAAAGACGAAAAGGCTCAAATAAAGTGTTAAACTAACTAACCATCACGCCGTTTCCCCGCAGGGGTAGGCAGAGAGGACGGACTGCCAAACAACTCGGTCTTGGCACACACTCTTTGCCTCACTCACATTCATACATCGTCTCATACATTCTCTTCTATTATTCTGACTTTTGACATGGCCCGACTCAAGTATCTGATTCACTTGATCATGCCATGTCTTCCTCGGACGTCCACGACTTCTTCTACCATTTACATTTGCGTCGTATATTCTTCTTACACTGCTTTCTTCGTTCATTCGCTCTACATGCCCAAACCATCTGAGGTCCCTTTCTTAATCTTACTCATTATGCATACATCAGCCTAACATTCTTTGCGGATATCCACATTTCTCACACGATCATACATTGTTTTACCACACATAAGCCTCAGGGATCTCATTTCAACAGCATTCAGTTTACTTTCATCCTTGCTCTGCCGGTTCCATGCCTCACTGCCATACATCAGGGTAGGTACCAGGACTCTATTGTGGACTGCTAGTTTCGCTTCTTTTGACAGTTTTTTATTAGCGCCAACGGCATTCAGTCCTCCATTAATGGAGTTACCAGCATTCACCCTTCTTTCAATATCCCTATCAGCCTTCCCATCTCTCACGCACTTTTGCATACAATAGGTATTGTTTTTTACATAATCCGTGATTTTAGTACCGTTTTCACATAAAAACATCACGGGAGTCATTTTTACATTTTATTAATGTTTGCATACTAAATTTTAATATTTACAAATGTTAATATTTATTTGTAATATGTATAACAATTTTAAAGCTTATTTTGTAACCTTCAAAAACAGTTTTTAGTATTTGGCTACTTTCAGAAATGTTTCATTTTTAGCGCTTTAATTGTGAAGCGGAAATAACACAAAGTTTTGTAAATCTGACATTCCGTTTAAGACGCAAAACTCGCATATTTGCGATAGATCGGAGTGGTTAAAACTACATACATATAACTATTTACACTAACGACATCTGTTGAGACATTGAATCTTCATACATAATCAAGTACATAAATTACAAAATAAAACAAGTTTATTATAAAATCAAGTATATTTCATTAACAATACACCGCATTCTTACTAGAGAACGGATCACAGCGGAATTTATTATAACATCAGTTATTAATTACGAAACTTACAAAAATCTTAACAATTAGTTAATACATAATATCATATTTTACAAGGAGCTACGCGTAGTCGAGATATGGCCTCGACTGTCTTCATAAATTCCGCCAGGATTTCATTACAAATGATAAAAACAAAAACATTCTGATTTCCTCCAAGATTCCAATACATATTCATTGTGTTAAGAGCTTAGATTAAACAAAGGGAGATATGGCATGGAAGCGTGCCGACACGGACCATCAAAGTGGCGGAGCCAATGAAAGTTACACATTTGGCGTATAGGTAGAAACAAAGGCGGGGCGCTGCTGTGCGTAGATGCAATTTTGCAATAGTACGGGTGTATGATGTTGCCAAACCGTATTGTGCATATACACGGTGTCCGAAAACTCGTAGTACAAGCGGAAAACTGGTGAACCTACATCACATAGGGAACCTAAATAAACATAAAGAATTTAAATTTAAGCATTTTTATGAATTATTTTATTTCATGAAGATGCTACTTACTATAAAATTATTTATAAGCTGCAAAATCTTTTTTCGTGTCCATAGTTTATTTATTTTCACTTACTAAGTTATTCTTCCACCTCTTCTAGGCATTAAAATATGGTTAATTAACGTATTTACTTTGTTGTGGAGCAATTTGAATAAGCGGCGGGCAATAATTTACTTCAGTTGAAAGTAATACGAACGATTTTCGGCCAATTCGAATAAGCCTTGTGAGAGAAATTATTAGCATATTTGTGTTCCAACTTACATTATGTAGTAATGTTCCTTTTCAAATCCAAAAACCCTAGGCACATCACAAAAAACACATTAAAATGTCATTGGTACATCACAAAAACATAATAACAGGCGTTGGTATTATTCCATTGTAATACACAATAATTAATCACGGTAAACTACGAAAATATCACAAAATAGTACACAAACACACATTGTTTTAAAGTTTAATGAACGAAAGGGTTGTTGATAGAAAAAATGTCAACATAATGAGTCAATTGCGTGAGCCGTGAACCGAAAACTGCATAAACAATAATAAATAATACCCGAAAACACGTGATTGTACAGGTCCGAACATAGCCGCAATCTTCTAGCCTCTTCTCTCGCGTGTATTGAAATGAGCGAATAGAGATAGCTAATTTTGTTTTGTAATGCGATACGTACAAGCTGCGAATGATTCTACTTCTTGAAAACTATCGCGCGTCTCTTATTTCACGTGTTTATTGAAAGGAGCTAATAGACAGAGCGGATTTTGTTATACTACAAGCTGCGAAAATATTACGATGATCTATTTAACCGTCGAATGACCAATTATTTTATTTTTACAGTGAATTAAATTTTGGGCGATTTCAAAATAATGCTTAAAATCCGGAATTCTTTATTTGTTTTTCTTTTCAATAGTTTTTATTAGTTAGGTACTATGATCGTCAGTAATAATTTATAAGAATATGACCAAAAAAAAAAAACTTCTGATTCGATTTACTCGAAAACAAAAGCTCAAATCAAAAAAAGTTATACTACAAAATCAACTCCAAATGTGATGGGGAATCCCCAGTTTCCCGCTTGTACTACGAGTTTTCGGACACCTTGTATATATTTTTTAATGTGAATTTCGCACAAAGTTCCAACAGTAAGACAATGGCAAGCCCAATTTGGGTATGTTGTGAGAATGAAGGCAGTGGGGAGGGGTAGGAGATAAGGAAGAGGAAGGTGCGGATGTACACAACTATTCAGATCAGATCAACAAACACGGCTAAGGCCATTTCAAGCAAGGTTTCAATTCTGAATGGTGATCTTACATCAAGGCAATACTGAGTATCTTCCAATCTGGAACGTGCCGCAAATATACTACATATTTATTAAAAATAAAATTTACTTGCGCATGCTGGGATTTGAACCTACCTAAGATTGTGTTTAAATTTACTTAAAATATTCACTAAATCATTTAAAAATTACAACATGGGATGATTATGATGCGCTAGCAACACGGACATTTCAACTAGTCTTTCGGACCGGTCACGCAATACAAATTTTCGAAAACCACTGAGTACTTTTGGTGCTTGAGAATTTAAGTTTAATGTCAAATATATTTTTTTTAAATTGAATGGGCTGAAAGTTGCTTAATATTTAGATAAAGTTACAATAGTGAAAAAAAAGTTATACATAAAGCAGTATTTCATCTTTCTTTAATAGTTTTTTAACACTACTACAAAGGACTCCTTTCTGCCTGTCCTGCAAGGAATCCTTATGACAATTAACCTCTCAAATGCCTGGCTTATTTAAAAAAACCGCGCGGAATTTACCTTTCTGATTTTTGGTTTGTTTTTATCCATATAAAACAAAGGAATTGTTTTTTTTTGTAATTGTTTTCTGTTTACCAGATAATGTATCTTATTATTCATGTATATTACATGATAATATTGTAACAAGTTTTCCTAGAATAGCAAAATTTAACAAAAAAAAAATATATAAAAATTTTCCCATTCGGCAGACAAATGCCAAAAAAAATATATTCATACGAAAATGAACTGATTTTATTATTTCTACACAAATCTGAATACATACCCAACATGAAAAAACACAATTCAAGAGTTTGCAAATAAATTAACACCTTTATAAGCATTTGAAAACATAAAACATTGTATTTTTCGCTTTTGATGGTTGGAAAAATCGATCTGCTAAGTCATAGATAATGCAGTTAAAAACATTCTAGTGTTGCTATATGAATGAAACCATTGGCTACTCAAGAATAGTATTGGTGCAAGCGATTCTACCCTTGTCCTTCATACAGTTTCTTTATACATAAGGGTTAAAATCGCATTTAAAAAATAAATAAAAATTCCGAGCCCACCGGCGAGAGGTTTTAATTAGTTTTTATTGATGAGAGTTATAAGAATCTAAATTGTATAAAGCCTAAGTTGTGAAATTATAAAATGAACATTAAACCTATTGGCCGCTACATGTTTACATAACATGTGCGTACATTTTCACAGAAAATGCATAAATGTCACAAAAATTGCCGCGCATACCCGTTATCTTACATTCTATCAGAAAACTGGGTTTAAAATATTCGAGAAGTTTATAATCTTCAGTATGTACCATACATAGATTATAAAAATTAACATTAGTTTATTAGGTAATCGGATTAAACAGAACAATAACAAAACATGATAAAAAAATAGGTTAGGTTAGTTGTGTTTTTTCCTTCACTTTTCTTCAATGTTCTATTTTGTAACCAGTTTATTATGTTAGTTTTAGACTATTACAGGATCTGAACACTGAATCTCTGCAGGTAAGTGTCTAGGACGGCGCGGTGGTCTGCGTTAAGGGGCTGCAGCAGGGAGGGAACTCTCCCCGGCCCCGATCTGCTGAGGGCTCCCAGAGACTCCACCAGGTACTGTCGGGGCTCGGAGATTTCTGCAAATATACAAATTATTTTATTTGGTGACAGGATAAACAAATCAGAATAAGATAAAATAATAGGTTAAGGGCCTTTAACCAGCCAGCGGCCGAGAATCCAAATTTTGTCGAAAGATGTTCTTACATTCGTACAGGGCGGTTCCAATGAGAAAGATTAATTATTCTCCATACCAGCTATTTTAAATTATAACTCAATATGTATCGATTTTATTTCATTCAAAATTTGCTTTAATTTATACCTACATCCAAAAATGCAGAAGGTGTGATGATAAAACTATTAAAATTATGTACTTTTTGTTATTATTTTTTGATCATAAGTATTTATAATTTTTCAATAATATCTAAGCAAAATAAGAATGTAAAAACAATCTTAAATATATTAGTTTGTAAGACCGTAAATAAATAGACAAACTGAAGTATTTTCGTCACAAAACACGGGTTCGGATCTTTTTTTTAATGATTTTATTTTAACTAAAATTAAAATTCTGAAACAAACCTTTCCCAGATAATTTATTTTACTGCATGATTATATGATTTGAAATGTGTGTTGTACAATACAAAATTTTGTTTAAAAATTTAACAAATCTGCCAACGACCTAAGGTGTACTTATTACGCTAAAAATAAACATATTTTTTCATAATTTAAAACATAAATTTACCAGATGAAAGAATCAAAACGGCTAAAATTTTCCGGCATATTGACATATTTCTGGTTTTGTCTGGTTATTTCCTCTAAAGCGAGGTTAGATTCAATTAAAAAAATATATATGTATATTTATTCAAAAACCTGTTTTTCATTAACCTGTTATTTGCCAGAAACGCGAAAATGCGGGCGGTTTGTGCGCACGCGCGCGGAAAAAATTTCGAAAAAAGTATTTTTGAATGCGATTTTGACCCTTCTGTGTACAGAAATTGTATGAAGAACAAGGTCAGAATCGCTTGCGCCAATATCATAGATGATATAGCCACTAGTTTCATTCACCTGGCAAGACCAGAATATTTTTAAATGATTTTTTCTTTGGAATCGAAATGTCAAATTTGCCACTATTAAATCGTGATTCTTGACGAAAACATCGTAAAACCTATCAATCTATCAAATTAACGCAAGTAATGTTGTTTTGGTACATAGTTTATTGTTCTAGGAATGTGTTTCAGTCAATAAAATATGTGATCAAAATTAATCCACAAAACATTCAATTCAAAATTCAAAGTGATGCTTTGTTAGGAAAAAGGAAAGGGGTGCCTGAGGGGGGCCGACACTTGACAGTTTAAAAAAGACAGACTTATTGAACCCGCCCTCGTATGTACACCATTACAGCAATAGACTTACGTGGCAGTGGATCAATCTTATCTTGCTTGGTGGAGGCGAGCTGACAGTATGCGGCCTCGTACCCCACGGGCTCCTCCACATCGATCCAGTGGTCCTCCGGCAGCGAGCTCTCGTCACTGGGCAACTCCAGAAGGGACACCAGCGCCTGGACATCAAACAGACAAACATGTTATGCTGAACTAGTGCCTGGACATCAAATAGGCAAACAAACAATATAGATGCGTATGCTAAACCAGTGCCTGAAGGTTGATTTTATATCTTTAGCGACAACATAATGCGTGTTAAATCGGCAGTATACGACACTTGTTGACAGTTTTCTTAACCCTCCATCGTCGCGTCTTTTTTTTAACGCGAGGTGTTGCGCGGGGTAGCTGAGGACCCCAAAAATTAATATGATTAAATTGTTGTTATAGCTTACATTTTATGTGTTATTTTAACTGATTATAGTCAGGTGATGACTGCATTGAAATAAAAAGAAATATTAAAAATTAAGTATTTATTTTCAATGTAAAAGCTTAAAAATCAACAAGGAGCATTTTTTTATAATTTTGAATCTTTTTTAATAGAAAACTTTAAAAAAAATCTGAGCAATTTCTATCAAACTTATGCCTGTTTGAGATTGATAGACTTATTGCAAACAAAGCGCTTGGGAAACAGAATCACCAACCAAACTGGCAAATTATTACAATACTGTTCTTTCAACTCTTTTAAACAAATACGCTCCTACTTCTACAAAAACTCGGCGACTACGAAAATCTGATGACTGGTTTGACGAAGAATGTCGGAGCCAGAAAAGATCAATGCGCAAATTGGAGAGGGCCTACAGACACTCGGGGGTTAGTACGTGGGACGATTGGATACGGGCCCAAAAAGAATATACGTTATTAATTCGTTCGAAAAGGTCTGAATATTGGACAAGTAGGATCGACTCTGAGCGTCAAAACCCGCGAAGTCTATGGAACTCAATAAAGACGGTCGGGGCCGACGTCCGTGCACAAAATGCAACTGACATAGCTCCGGAAATCTTCTCAAATTTTTTTCTCGATAAAATTAAGTCAATACGCGCCCAAACAGCCTCCGCCTCAACACCATCTTTTACTAAATGCAGTAGCGGAAACTTATCTGCCTTCAAACTTACATCCCTTAAAGAAGTTAGGAAGTTAATACTCTCTTCACCGAACAAGCAGTGCTCACTTGACCCTATTCCAACGTGGTTATTAAAGAAGTGTTGCAATGAAATTTCTCCCTTTCTGGTTTGTCTTTTCAATAAATCACTTAGCATGGGTGATTTCCCAAAACCCCTCAAATCAGCCGTCTTAACTCCATTAATAAAAAAACCGCAATTGGACGCTGAAGATCTTTCAAATTACTGACCCGTTTCAAATCTTCCATTGATATCCAAAATCCTAGAAAAAATCACTGCTTCACAGATAATATGTCACTTAAATTCTAATGAACTGCTGACTAAATACCAATCCGCATATAGAAGGTTTCACTCAACGGAAACTGGATTACTACGTGTTTTGTCGGATATAACTCTTGCTATCGAGTCGGGTAAACTGGCACTCCTTTCAGTCTTGGACATGAATGCCGCTTTTGACACGATTGACCATGATTTCCTTATTAAACGATTAGAAGAATCCTTTGGCTTAAACTGCGGTGTAAAAGACTGGCTTATATCTTACTTGGTCAACCGCGTACAAGCCGTTAAAGTGGGAAAAAACCAATCGAAATATGCAACCCTTTCATCTGGAGTTCCCCAAGGGTCTGTTCTGGGCCCACTTCTCTTCATCCTCTTCACAAATGATGTCGCTAAAATTATCGAATCATTTGGTCTTCTATCTCACTGCTACGCTGACGACCAGCAAGTTTACTTCTACTGCTTACCAGAGGAAATAGGCAGTCTTAAAACTCGCGTAACTGAGTATCTAGAAGCAATCACGCGCTGGATGACCTCAAATAGATTGAAACTGAATCCTGCAAAGACTGAGTTTCTCTGGACAGCCACAAGCCGACGTCAGCATAATATTGATAACTCCCCAATAACCATTTCAGGAAGTGACATCACTCCAAAAACATGCATAAAACTACTAGGTGTCAATCTGGACGCTGATTTCTCCCTTAAAACTCAAGTGAACAGAACTGTAAGCACGGGGTTCTTTCAATTAAGGCAAATTAAAGCAGTACGGAGAAACTTGACAACAGAGGCGACTAAATTAATAGTCAATTCGTATGTTGTTTCACGTCTAGATTATTGCAACGGAATATATGCTAGTCTCCCGAAATATCAAATCAACAAATTACAATCTGTGTTCAACGCTGCGGCAAGACTCATCACCGGCGTATCTAAATATTCCCATATTTCTGAGCATCTCAAAAATCTTCACTGGCTCAAGTGTCCTGAAAGAATCCAGTTCAAGCTCTGCTGGATGGTATTCAAATCACTTAACAAAATGGCTCCGGCTTACTTATCGGAAATGTGTATTCCAGAAAATTCCAATTCGCGACAATCAACCCTCAGGTCAGCAGCAACATCAGCTATCGGAAGGTTGAAGGAACCAAAGCGCACACCAGATACTAAATTCGGTGAGCGTGCTTTCGGAGTGTCAGGACCTAAAGCCTGGAATGGACTGCCACACGAGTTAAGAATGATCACAGATTCAGCGGAATTTAGAGCTAAACTAAAAACTCATCTTTTCAGACAGTCGTATCCTTAAAAAAAAAAAAAAAACCTTTCAACTTCAGCTTCACGGCTCGCGACATACTAAATAACTAATTTTGTAAAAATAAAGCAAATTCTTACAATTCTCCAGTCTTTCAAATAAATATTAACTCAACTTTGGCATTAATCTTCTTATAAATATAAATGTAAAACCAACAGAGATGAGGGTAGCAAAGGTAAAATCATGCAATGTCCAGTGTTTTGAATATAATGCCCTCCACGTGCAAAGTCGTACGTAAAGCATAAACTTTCTAATAAAGTGTGTTTTTCGGAAGTGACCTGCAGGTAAGTATGTTTTTGTATCTTTCTGTAAATAATAAAATTAAATAGAACCTAGGAATTCATAATGAATTGTAAAGCGCCCTTGAGGTGATTTTTCACAAAAACGGCGCTTTACAAATTGTCCAATTATTATTATTTACGGTGCTCCAGATTTTATGTCCGGGTTGAATCTTTCCCAAATGAAAGACTAAACCCTTCCACACACTTTTCCACAAATGAATATCTAGTAAATTCACGCAATGTAAGTGCACTATATAAGATAATAAATACAAAACAATACAAGAACAACACGTCAATCCACCAGAAACATAATGGGAAAATATTTCACCGACTCCAGATATTTTCACATCAGAGGGTTCGGCTCTGATGAAATCCTAACTGGTCCGATAAATCCTACTGATCCCTCAATATAAATATTTAAAAAATCTTTCGTAATCCTACATGTATTTAAAATAACCGACTTTTGCATTTTTATGAATAAATTTTTTGACAAATCTAATAAGCCTAAATTTTGAATGAGAGAGCTAGGTATAATGCCAGTAGCCGAAATAACAAATGGTAATATTTTTATAGTCTGAGAATGCCAAATTCTTTTAATCTCATTTCCTAAATCTGTATATTTTCTTATTTTTTCAGAAACAGTTTTCTGAATATTACAAGAATTTGGAATAGCGACATCAATGATATAAGTTATCTTCTTAATTTTGTCATGTAAAACTATATCGGGTCTATTATGACTAATTGTTCTGTCTGTTAGAATAGTTTTATCATAATAAATTTTATAAAATTCATTTTCTAAAATTGAATTTGGTTCATATTCATAATATGGTACATTACGGCAGTCAATCAATTATTATTATTATTATTAAAAAAATTTCATTGTATTTGTTGATTTTTTTGAGCCTCATGCCGAAAAACAAGTCTGTATCTCACATCGCACATGCGCAAATTGAATGATGGCGGCGCTAGCGTCAAGTATAATAACTTTTAGGAAGCTACCTATAGTAAGAAATCAGTGGGAATATTTAAAATGTACATAATTAGCATTTCTGTAAAACCTGGGCTTTTAAAGACCCCACGCGACAGGTCGAAGGTTAACCGGACCCATGAGCTTGTTTACATGACAATGTAACATTACTAGACATAGGTATTAAATGCAGCATTCCGTATTGCGCTAAAGAGCTAAGTACTGCGCATGTGTTAAGACACCAACTCTTAAAAGAAGGTACTCTAAGGCAAGTGTTAAGCCGCATAATTCTTGTTACGAGATGCCAGTTGCAGGAAAATTTGCGAATCGAATGTCATCACGTACAATCATCAAAATAATACGACAAATGGATAATTTATGAACGCCTATTAGAATTATGTATACATAAGTAGTTTTAATAAATAGTCATTTGTGTGTTTTAAGTAGGTAATTAATACTTTTAACAAACAGCTCGCATGCCACCTATTGCAATTTTTTTAATAAAAATTTCATAATGCCACAGTTCACCAGTATATATAGAAACCTTCGCGGGCGTGCTAACAACAACTCACCAAAGTTTCATCGGATCAACGGTTTAGCAACACATAATTTCACAACACATGAGCTCACTATTATATTTAGAAACCATCGCAGATGTTTTTAATACAAATTTCACAATGTCAGAGCTCACCAGTACATATAGAAACCTTCGCGGGCATGCTCACAACAACTCACCAAAGTTTCATCACAATCGGATCAATGTTTTAGCAACGCATAATTTCATGACACCAGAGCTCACTACTATATTTGAAACAATGGCGGGCAAGCACACATCAAATCCCCAAAGTTTCATCCCAATCAGATGAACGTTTAGCAATTCATAATTTCATGATGCCAAAACTCACTGTTCAAAACTTCGCAGGCATGCACACATCAAATCCCCAAAATTCGTCGCAATCGGATGAATGGTTTAGCAACGCATAGGCATCTCACATATTATATATATACAAACCCAGAAATGAACATATTTTGATTTTTATATACACAGATATTCCTGACATTGTCCTACTGAGTGATTCTATATTTTTTGTGGGATCTTTTTTGTGAGATCTCCTGCCAGATTGTGTGATTTTCTATGGCTGTTATTTGCTTTTTCTGTGGGCCCGATGTCAGATTTCAACTGTGAGCTGTCACAAATCGGTAAAGCTGGTCTGATACCCATAGAAAAAGCAATTGACAGCCATAGAAAATCACACAAATCAGACAGGAGATCTCACAAAATAGATCCCACAAAAGATATAGAATCGCTCGGCTGACAATTTGATAATGCTTTCAGAAGGCGAAATAGCTGTTTAACATAATAATAATTACATAGCAGAACTTGTTTATAATAAACATTTTTTATAGATTAAAAAAAAAGTGTATTTGTTGTCAATAAATTAAATATGCGATAATTCAAGACTTTATTCAATACCTCCCTTTCATACGGTAATAGTAAAGTTTACCTGCAGAACAGGAATCCAGAGGTAGTTGTATTTCTGGGTGCTGTCGTAGAGGGCGGGACACTCACAGAGCAGCTTGGTGCAACCGGCGGCCGCTAGCTTCTTGTCTCCCACTCCTGACACCTTCTGCAGCTCCGGCACCAGCACGCGCTCGCAGTAGAGCCCAAACAGCCTGCAATTTCAATTCAATTTATTATTTGAAAGAAACCTTACAAAATAGTTTATTTTAATTCCTTTTTAACAGGTCTACATGTATTAATGGGGCTTGCCTTTTAAAGGCAGCTTCATTGATGCTAAATATGTCGATATCCAAATTGATTCTGTTCAACAGCAAGATTACTCTCCCCACTGGCATGACCATTGGTAAGGTAATCCTGCAGGCTGGGAGTAGAACAGTCTATGTTGTCTGTGACATCGTCTGCACGATAGCCGAGTTTTCAAACAATTCACGAATCAATCTAAACAAATGTGTACATTTCTTCTAACTCGTAGATGGTTCATTCTGAGAATACCCAAAAGAAGAGTCACGGGAACCATTTATTGAATAAGCAACACCTTTGCCATAGGTCACCCCAAGTAGTTCCTTTTGTATTGCGACTTAGCAGGGGTGCATGGGTACAAGTGGTGAGGTTGGTTCAGGTCTTGACGGCGAATGCGCTTGCCAACCTGCTGCGTGGCAGGTCGGATTCAAAAAGGTCGGTCTTTGACCTCTCTAGCTCGACTCTCTCAGTCCATCGCCTTGCAGGGCAGCAGGACTACCATACATAAAAGCGTAAATATTTTTTATTAAAAATTTTTTGCTAAAAATAATTTCTTACATTACAATGCTTTACAATTGGATAAATTAAAAAGTTTAATAATAATATACTGAAATTATCAGCGTAAAAAAAAATTGTTTAACCCTTTGCGACAGGCAAAAAATTTCCAATTTTTGATGGGCCCCACCAGTAAAGCTCTTAATTATGATCCCGTGGTGCTGGGCGACTTACTGGTTGAAACACGTGCGCGTGAAGGTACCCTACACAAGCAGCTCCTGCACGTTCCATCCACACCGGTTTTGTTCCCAAAAACAGATTTATTTTCTTTCAAGATTTTTTTAAAGACAAGCACAAGCTCATATGAAGCCGGTTGCAAAGGGTTAAGTATGTTTTAAACATTGAATTTGTTATATTAAAAGTGTCTATCATTGGTATATTTGTTTGGCAAGTTTGCTATATAATTTGTTTGTGAGTGGTGACATTGAAAATTCAGTACATTCAGGAGTTCGCGACAGTCGAGCTCCGAATTTACATTTAAAAAAAGTAGCGTAGGTTTCTTATCCTTTGCCGATCCTCAAGTACGTGTATTTTTATGGAAATTTATAACATAACGTAATGTAAATTGACTTAGTTACCCTGGTTGTACAGATTCCAGCATTTCCACCATACTGCCGGACCCGTATCTGACTGCAAAGAATCCCAGGAATGGAATAAGGCCTCGCAGGAACTTGGTGGTCTTAGAGGACGAGAGACGTTGGAACACCAACGTGATGACTTGCTTCAGGAATGGCTGCATCACTTCTCTGGAAACATCGCAAGTGTTATAAAAAGTCTGCCTTTTACACAAATAATACCAACGAAAGAGTCCCAACTGATCTGGAGCCTGTGGGATAAGGAAATCCCAAATTGGAAGAACAGTGAAGAAAAAGAACAAATAACAAAACCTATTCTTTTATCTTGTTCTATTGTCACTGTTCTATTTTATCCGGTTACCAGAATCTCCATAGGGGTATGTTCTGAGGCTGAAGGTAGTGGAGGGAGTAAGGAGATGGGGGAGCAGAAAGGGAAGGAAAGTACCTAGTCACCAACCACGGCTAATGCCATTTGAAGTAAATTTTTGATTATGAATGGTGGTCTGTTACCATAACTAGAGACACTGATTCTTAGCTTTAATTTTTAAGAAATGTAGCATTAATTATTGAAAAAATAGCTTTTATAGCTTTAATTTTGCGTTTTCAGCTATTTTAGCTATATAGGATAACATCAAGGAATGGGAGTCGGCAAGAGGGGAAAAACAATAGGCCACTTGCATAGATTTCATAACGACTTGGAAAAAATCGTGTGGATAGATTTTTTTACTAAAATTACGAAAATGTTAGTAAAAATTTTTAGAAATGTAGTTTTTTTATTTTTAAATAAAAAAATCCATTATTTTAGCTCGTGACGTCACTACATGAAAATGTCCCGTCTCTGATTATGTTCCCTTAATTTTGTAAAATTCCACACTGATAAATTTTTTTTATACGGCAACACTTTGATTTCTGGTGAATTTTTGAACTTGCGTTTAACGTTCACCAGATTTATTGTTTGTTCTATGCGAACTTATCCTTTGGTTTGATTTTTTGATAAAGATGGCGGTATTTTTACAGATGTTACGAAGAGAACCCCGTACAATTTATTGCTATTCGTGTGGAAAACGTTCTTTTTTTTAAATGATTTTCGGCTATGTAATTATCGTTTTTTCGCACCAATAAAATTATGTCCCGTCTTTCCGGTTTATAAAAATTGGTCTGATTTTTCGAATTGAAATTTTCAAAAAATCGCCAGGGTTTCAAAATACGATAAAAAAAATTTAAAAAATACAGAATTGTCTTAGAATATTTCCCTAAACCGGTAAAAAAAATTTAAAAATGTGATGCAAGTGGCCTATTAAATTAGCAAAATCACTTAAAACATGTTTATTGTATTATTGATTGAAACTCAACATGGCACATGTTTCTGCAGTAGAGTGCGTCATGTTCGTTCTACGATCTGTCAATATAAGATTATAGCCACTAAAAAATCTTTCTGCGTCGACACTATTCAGAGCTGCCTCAGCAAATTCTCTGTGAACAATTTTTACAGCTAAGAGTCACTTGTTCTACAAGCTGTCTTTGCCGTTACCTTCAAGGAATTTACTGTAATCAACAGATTTGAATGTTGGTGCAAGCCTACTTTTACTTGCTATAAGAATAGCGTCTGATGGCTGGACATTCTGACCTACAATCGCAGGATTGAACATTTTACCTGCGAGCTCAAGAAATAGATTAGTGCTGTTGTCTTGACGGTTCAACATATGAGATGCCAGTTTCACAGAACTCTTCTGACAACTTTCTCTTATTTGGGTTAAGAGTGTATAAGCAGAGAAACCAGAAATATGTCATTTTTAAATCAGTGGTTAGACGTATTGACTCTTTTCCACAAAAAACTATAAATGGATTTCAAAAGATTGTTCTTTTATCTAGTAAAATTATGTTTTAGATTTTGAGAAAAAAAAAAAATTTTTAGAATAATAAGGTTATAACCATAGGTCGTTCGCAGATTTGTTCAATTTTCAAAAAAGTACATTTCTTATACAACACCCATTTCAAATCATATAATCATGCAGTAAAATAAATAATACATTATCTGGTAAACGTATGTTTCAGAATTTTAATTTTAGTTTAAATAAAATTATTAAAAAATATATACGGACATGTGTTTCTTGACGAAAATTGGTCGGTTTGTGCATTTATTTGTGCACTTACAAACAAATATATTTCGGATTTTTTTACATACTTATTTTGCTAAGACGTTATTGACAAATCATAAATAATTTGATCGTAAAATAATTTCAGGAAGTATTTAATTTTAAATAATTTTGAACATCGCATTTTACCATTTTTATCGCAGCCCGTAAACACAAATTTCAGATTTCATTACGGGCCCAAACGCGGCCAGGAGAGCACGTCTTCGCGACGCTTTGAATAATAATATTTGGAAATGAAATTTGAAAACGAAATTTGAAATAAACACGAATTCTTTGATTCATGTTTGTTAAATCTACAGGGTTGCCCGAACGCAATTTTTCATGTTCATTGAATATTTTTTTGCAAAAATTTTTATAATTTCGAATATTTTTTTTATTTTAAATTTTTCTTGTGTGAATACCGCACAAGAGTCCCAACTGCTCCAAAATATTTTTTTGGGGTAAATCTTTTTTACGCACGCTCGACACTTGGGGGTAAACTGGTGAATGGGTTACGAAAAGTGGTGATAGTTACGAAAAATGACATGCGAACGGTAATCAATGCGAACGGTGATCGATTGCTCAGCGGGTCGGGCCTTTACGCACGCTTGTTTTTCGTGTTATTGTTATATTGTTAATGGACTATTTGTCCCTAAATAAATAAATAAATTATATACAGCGGGTACCCGGCATGCGTTTCATGGGCACTGTAACCTCGCGGTCAACTAAACTGTTATGGTTCCGTCACAAGTCCCGGGAATTATAATGCAAGCGCCTGCACTATATAACATTATATACAGCGGGTACCCGGCATGCGTTGCAAGGCCACTCAAAGAAAGAAAGGGTTTGTGCGCTTTAATTCTGTTTGTTGAAGTGCTTATTATTAATTATGCTCACGAATAAATATTTCAAAATGCGACATTTTTTACAATCCAACTGAATATTACTCGTTTTTTTTCATGAATACCGCACAAGTCTGGAGCCAGTGGGACTATTGCATCCCCAATTTGGAGTATGTTGTAAGACTGAAGGTAGTGGGGAGGGGAAGGATATAGGGAAGAGGAAGGTGGGGAAGTACCTGGCTATTCAGATCTGACCACTAAACACGGCTAAAGCCATTTCAAGCAACGTTTCAATTCTTAATGGTGGTCTTACACCAGGGCGATACTGAGAGTATCTTCCACTCTAATGGCCGTAAAATACAATTGAAAAACAAAAAACCAAAATATTAAAAAGAATATAACAAATTGTTTATTCATGTAGCTATCTACTTAATACCTACTGTGTTTACGCATTTCACTTGTATCTATTTATGTTTATGCACTTCAATATACAAATAACTACTACTAATTAAAATTCTGGAAGCGAGAATAGTAATATAAAGTAGCAATAGTAGCGGGTAGCCCTAGATCGAGTGAACAAAACCCTCAAAACTCGGATTGCCGCGGAACGAAATTTAGTTCTGAAAACGCCCGCTCGCGAGCCCTGATGTGTTAGCGCTAGTGTCGGAATCGAAGTTGTCATGTGCTGGTTATTCACTCTTAAGACAACCCGGTTCTTTACCTCCTGCACTACCAAAGCAGCCGAGGCGCTTGGTTAAAAAATCCGAAATTTGTGCTTTTGCTCGCATTACTGTAAAGTTCGCATATTGTTGAGTTTGGTCATAAAAATCGCTGCTATTTCGCATTTTAAGGTTTTTATCGCCAAAAACACCATTTATCGCATTAATTCGCGAAAATATCTTTTATGCTATGAATCAGTGTCTCTAACCATAACCAAGTGCCCACACACCACTCATTAGTTCCATGAACCTGATTTGAATGCCTGGAACATTATTTTACTGTGGGTTTTTGTAATGCATATTAATATTGATGGAATATTTAACTTGGGACGTTTTGATAGGTGCCCCTGTGAGCAGCTTCATTTATATATGATCGCAAGACATGTCTGCATACGGAGCACGGTCGCTCACAACCCAACTGTTGTGACGTCTGCGTACTAAGAGGTTAATATGACTATGGCTAGATAGAATTGTTTGGAGAAATACTTACTGTGGGAAGTGTTGCAATATGCACTGGATGAGGTGAAAACCTTCGTGGTCGTTGGCTTTTGATGCTATTAACTTCTGGAAGACTCCCAGCATGCCATTCTGCAAATAAAAGAAAATGATCAAAATTTTATGTATGTACAATGCCAAATACAGAATAACCTTAGCGAATACTGTTATCCCTTTAACCATGACTGACACATACATAAGTGATTTGGAAAGTCAAGCCCCAATACGCTAGGCTGTCACATATGTGTGTGATCGCGTGCAGAGCGTTCACAATTCGTGAACTACTTCTAATCAAAATTTGTGTATTTTTGCATAAGTTTATGAAAATTAGTAATTAGAATCTCATTTTCCAAATATGTTGATTTATTCCTTTTTTCACGAGTTTATGAAGAGATTTTGATTTATCTAAGAAATACTGTAGATTTTTTTATATCTTAATATATAAAACAAAGTCGGGTTAGTTACACTATTTATAACTCGAGAACGGCCGGACCGATTTTGATGATCTTTGATTTGTTGGATTTGTCTCCGCCCCGGAAAGGATAATAACTATTAAAACATCACAAAAATTAACGAAAAATATAGTTATTAAGAAAATTCTTTTCCCCATACATTTTGTATGGAACGAATTCTCATATTTGAAAGAGCTGCAGGCATTTTGTGATAAGTACCTATAATATTGAACTGTGCGTGAATTCCAAAAATTCAAAAACGTCAGATGTCAATGCGCTAATTGTTTTGCATTTATTTATAAAAAAAATATAATGCTGCCTCTCTTTCTTACACACTAAATGTCAATAGTCGAAAATGAGACAAACGGTGAACGTATGTCTCCACCCATCCAAAGGAAAGATACAATAATTATAATAAAAATCCCTCACACGTATAAGGAAAATGAAAAGCATTTTTTTACATCAGTTCACACATGAGGCCCTAAAGAAAATTATTTTCCTCAGGACCTATGTCATCTTAGGGGATGCTATGTGGAGGGTTTTTTTAAGGAAGGGAAGGATAGGAAGTTCTGGGAAGGAAAAAAATATGAGGGGTGGGTAGGAATCTGGGGTCAGTGTGTCCGGGAGTGACGGACATATGAATCCATCCCTCCAACTGCGGTGCAAGGCGATGAGAGTCCAGCTGGAAAGGTCAAAAGGCCTCCCTCAACCAGTCTCTCTCGATCCGGCCCACCACGAAGAGGGTGGGCAGACGCATCTGCCGCCAAGACCCGGACAAACGTAACCCCAAGAACCCGGGCACCCCTGCTAAATCACCAAACGTAGCGAACCACTTGGGGTGACCTATGGATGATGTATGACAGAGGTGTTGGTTATCCATTGAATGGTTCCCGGGGCGGCGGCACCATAACCGCCTCCAAAATTCCCGTAAGTAAGTGGAAAAATATGAAAATCACAAAAAATATAAATCCGTACACAATGCCATCTCTGATATTAACAAAAACAAAACACGGACAGTTGGCCATTGATGATTGATTCATTGTGTAGTTTTTAACTTAATAAAAAAACGAATTTCATTAACAGTTATTGATTCTGAGGCGGTACGAAGTTCGTCGGTTCAGCTAGTTTCTATAATTTTAATAGATAGTAAAAACCCCTAAAATACTTTGTTTTGTTTCAAACTAGCTGGGGTACCCGGCTTGGCTCAGGAAGTTGATATGAGATTGTACTGACGTTCGAACCCACAACGGATCTTGCTTTATATACCTCTATCAATGGGCAGCCCCACCCTTACCAAAAAGGCTTTGAATGGTCCACAATGTTTCAGAACATTCCACAACATTCGAGAGTGTACTGGAATGTTCCACATTGATCTGGAATGTTGTAGAATGCTCTCAAATATTCGCGAATGTTTTGGACTATTCTAGAAATTTCTAGAGGTTAAAACTTCCAGCCCCTATACCTTCAGAAGCACACCCTTCAGGTAAAAAACGGGAACCTTCTTCATTGATCCCCATCAATGATAGAGGGCTACCACACCATATAACTCCCATGATCGTACCGGGACTCGTTTCTGAATTTTAGAATGTAGATTGATTATGTCCCACTGGCCACTGCCATAGATTTTTTTGCATCTCACAGACCGAGGATAGGTAGTTACGTGACTAAGGGGTGGATAATTACAGGTTATTCCTGATTGATCTCCAACAAGTCTAGAAGTTGTATATATATTACTAACTAGTCGGTTATCTCTCTGCAGCTGTGGATGAGCGGCAGCCGTGAGGGCACACAACAGCCTGACGAGAGGGCGAACGTTGGCGGGCTTGTCCCACAGTGGGGGTGCCAGCAGGCAGCCCACCAGCCCTATGTAGGGGCCCCCGACATCGCCGGCCGCACCGTTAGCTGTCACCAGACGCTGCTCTAGGAGGAGCGATAGCATTTGGAACACATATGGCATGAATTCTGAAACAAATAATATTGACAATAAAAAAACGTAAATAATATTTATACCGACAGATAAATGTAATAAATAACAAAAAACTAAGCCCATTATGAATATAAACATATTCAGAACAATATTAAAAAAATAAAAACACCCATATATTTTATTGGTAAAAATTATTACAAAAGTTATCGGTAACTGCCTTTTTGGTCATTTTATGTAAAAATAATTAACTCTCGACAGGCCAAGATGCCAAACATAACGTCCGTAACCATGTGGGTCGGCCAACAACCCCATGAATTTTTCTGTTTTATGGGCATTTAAACCATATAAATCCCTCTTTTTTTTGTTATTTGTCCATTTATTGGGCAGGGAATATTACCTATATTTGACAAAATATTTTTTCCTGTGATCTTTTAGAAAAATACAAAATGATACCAAAATCATTTAAATTCAGCAGGTTTCACTGTACAGTAAAACCCCTATTTTACGTTTTTTAAGGGACTGAAAAAAAAAACCTAAACGGAGGGAAAATGTAAATGGGGGGTATTGAAAAAAACACATAAAATTTTTTATTTTTTAATAAAAAAATCATATATATCATGTGGGTATTGAAGAAAAACACATTATAAATTTTATTTTTCATTAAAAAAAATCATGTACATATATATATTGGGGGTTTCGAAGAAAATAACATTTTATTTTTTTTATTTATAAACATCATGTATATTTAAGAAGAAATAAACGTGATTCCAACAACAGAAGAAGCATAAAGAACATTGAAGGTAACCTATTTTTCAAGCATTGGTGACGTTCAAGGCAAAACTTTTAAATGTCCAAATATTGAAAAAGAATAAGAACAGAAAAAAATGCAACAAACAAATCTACACCCAGTATGGAAAAAAGAAAATTTATTTTTTATTAAAAAAATCACGCAGATTAGTTTGTTGCATTTTTTTTCTGTTCTAATTCTTTTTCGATCCTGTATAGACATTTAAAAGTTTCTTCTCGAACGTCACCAATGCTTGAAAAATAGGTTACCTTCAATGTTCTTTATGCTTCTTCTGTTGTTGGAATCACATTTATTTCTTCTTAAATATAGGTTTTAAGACCCTCTACGTACTTTATCGCTTCTTCTTTTGTTGGGATAACATTTATCTCTTCTTCATCGGATGGCTCTTCTTCAGTGGACAAGTTTTCTGGTGCTACATGACTGTCCACGATGTCATCCACTTCCACCAAGTCTTACGTCATCACATTGGAGTCGAGGTTCATGTAGTCCTCCAAGGGATGATCGGAAATCCTTTCCCAGCTATCGATAATACAATCCTCGGTATTTTCTTCTGCTGCTGCCTCCTGCTCCTTGCTTATGCCAGCTTTACGGAAACAATTTTTGATTGTAATGTCCGTAATTTCTCCCCATGCCTTTACAGTGTAATGCATTGCATCTAAAATGGATACTTTAAACTTTTTGGGGTCCTCACCTCATTCTAGCTCGGACAATAACTTATTTACCAAGTTTTTTCTGTAGTGGTGCTTGAATGAACGGATTATCCCCAAATCCAGAGGTTGCAGTTCACTCGTACAGTTGGGTGGAAAAAATGCCAACTTAACATTCCTCAGTGTCAGGTTTGTGGGGTGAGCAGGTCACCTATCGAGGAATAACAAGATTTTTCGATTTTTTACTCCCATCGAAGCGTCTAATGCAGTCAGCTGTTTTACAAATAGTGTTGAAGTCATCCATGCCTTTTTGTTAGCTGCATATTTTGTTGGCAGCGACCTCACATTTATGAAGCAACGGGGCTTTTCAGACTTCCCAATTATTAATGGGGGAAGCTTCTCACTGCCATCTGAATTTGCAATCAAAAGAACAGTGAGCCTCATCTTGCTTAATTTTCCTCCGTGACAGTCTTCCCCTTTGAAGCAGTAAGTCTTTGACGGTAGTACGCTGAAGAAAAGCCCAGTCTCATCCGCATTGAAAATATCTCCGGGAGCATAGTCTGCAATTAACGTCGGAACATCTGTCTGCTTCCAATCTTCAGCAATATCCAAGTCGACACTTCGTGATTCTCCGCAAATTGATCTGTAGACTACATTATGCCTCTTTTTGAAACGATCTATCCATCCATTTGATGCAGTAAATCCTTCGATACTGAGTCGATCCGCGATGCGTAGCGCCTTTTCGCGAATTATCGAACCGCCGACGGGAACATTGCTGGACCTCGCACTGACGAACCACTCTTTTAAAATTTCTTCCAGTTTGTCGTACTTCGACGTAGTGATATATTTTCGTTTTTTCGCCATGTGGCCACATTGAATCGCACTTTTTTCGATTGATTCCCGATTTTAAATGATTGTAGCCAACTTAGTTATGGATATACCCAAATCACGAGCCAGCGAAACACGTGAACCAACGTGTTTATTAAATTTTTCAATAATGTTCCTTTTCCCTCGCACTGACAATGTTTTTCTTTGTTGAGACATAATAATAATATAAAACACTTTAGATTGCAATAAACTTAACTAAAACAAAACAAGAAACGTAAATGATGATAATAACCGAATAATGTCAGAAAGAAGTGGAAAGAAGCGTCACAAGTCGAGTTGAAAACCGAATGACAGATGCATAAACAAACCGAACAGACGATGCTACAGTATTTTCCACGAGGCTAAAAAAGAAAAATGTCGGCCAATCGGGCCAATCACCCGCATTGTCAACTGTACGCCGACCATTCACGGCCGGCCAAAATTGAAAGATGTAAGCCAATCACCACGTTGCGTGCTGTCCATCGACCAATTACGGCACGGCCGTGTCAAGCGCGCGAAACTCACATTTTTTAAAATATTTTCGACGTAAATTGCGGGAAAAAAAACGTAAAAAGCGAGTAACAAATGTACTAAAATATATCGAGACTGAAATAATTACGCGTAATTGGCGGGAAAACGTTAAATCTGGGGACGTAAAATTCGGGTTTCACTGTATTTGCAATGCTTTATTTTGAAGTGTTTGCATACTGCATATTTCCTTATTGATATAGAAAAAGAATACTTGAACTGCAATATCTTTAGATAGTAGTTAGCTGTGTTAAACAAAAAGGGCATTTGTAGCATATTTTTTTGGTTTTTATTGAGTTAGTTTATACAACATGAATATAAACTAATAAGCACAATGTAACATTTCATTTGATAAATTTAAATATTTTTACAGAAAGCATAACATTTCTTTTTAAATATATTCATTCTTCATACTTTCAGGCATTTCATTACACATCTTTAGTCCTCTATACATTAGGCAGTTCTGTGATTTTGATTTCTTCATTTGTGGCAATCGAACTCTGTTTATATTTCTTGTTTCGTAATTATGTACGTCTCTATTAACCTGGCGGTACTCGCTAGGTATTTACGAACATGAACACTCGCTACCGGGTAATAAATACCAGAGAGTTTAATTGCCGTTATTTTCAAAAAGACATTTGAGTTTCAATGTTTGACAATATATTTGTGTTATTGGTACTATTGTTCATAAATAAAACTACAAATGCAAGTTTTAATGTTTATTTAATTGTATTGAGAGTTTACCCTAAAAAATATTAAAAAAAGAATTTTTTTCTTAGTAATCTTACGAAAATCAACAATAATATAATTTTTTTCTTACAAATTTGGCAAATTTGAGATCGGTATCGAAAATTAAACAGGTATCTTTATACTGAGTGAACATTATTAGTCATAAACATATCGAAAAAAATGGAACAAGGATCGTCGCTACCGGGTATTTTTTACCCATACTCACTTTACACGTCCGTCGTTAACAAGCGCCGTACGCGAACTGACCGCCCCGCGGGGTGAGGGCGTGTGAATTATCGGTTTGAAGGTACTTAAAATCTTGTGCTGCCAGAACGCGTAGAAAAAAAAATACAACCAATTTTTTGTACTCTGTGGTATTTTTTACCCAGTAGCGAGTATCGCCGGGTTAAAAACAATTTCACCCTTAAAAGTATTTTGGCATTTGATTTTTCATAATTTTATGCACAAAAATGAACACATTAAATAGTCATCTCTTTTTTATTGGAATCCAATTTAGCTCCTCTCTCATTTGATTAATCCTTGTGGAGCCAACAATGTTGTAGAGATATACAATATCAGGATAAATAACCCTGCTATCAAGGTCAAGGGCTCACAAATATTCCTACCGCCTTCTAGTGAGAATATTGGCCTAGCTGTCCACCAGCTCCAATTATAATTTACGTCAATAAAAAGTCTGCAGTGTTTAGTTTAATCCCAGAGTTTCACATAAGGAAAAAGGATGACATCTTGCTAGTTAAAAGAGTGAGAAAATAACAACTAACCTTGCACTTCTTGCTGTAGGATTTCCTGGAATATTGGGAATAAGGCGTCTTCAAATGAGTCCACTGCAGCCGGATTAGATTTGCAAATAATTCTGAGAACAAAAACAATTACAGTGTTAAAATAAAAGATACTGGTATCTGTACGGGTTTGGTATGCCTGCCTTACTGACATGCCTGATTTATATAAAATTGGTTCATTTTAATTCTGTATTGTTCTGGTGTTATTGACTGAGCACAGTCTTGAAGTCTTTTTTTAACTCGACCGTTGGGCATTTCATCTGTTAATCTGTTAGTACGTAAAAACCAAAATAACCATATATAAGACCATTGTCAGAACTGTATTGGCATATGGATGTGAGGCGCTGACACTGACGGTAAAGATGGCTGAAATGCTTGATACTTTTGAAAGAAAAGTGCTGAGAAGAATATGTGGACGCGTGAAAGAGGGTGAACAGTGGCGCATCCGGCACAATGCAGAATTGTATGATATTTATAAGGCCCCTAGCATCTCAGCACATATGAGACTCCTCAGACTGAGATGGGCTGGGCATGTTCAGAGAATGCCGGATACACGCGTCCCAAAAAGAATTTTGACTGGACACCCAGGTGGAAAGAGAAAAGTGGGAAGACAAAGACTGAGGTGGGAAGACGAGGTAAGAGGGGATGCAGCACAGCTTCTCCAGGTACGAAATTGGAAGTCAGCCGCTGAGGACAGGAGGAGTTGGAGGCGACTGTTGCAGGAGGCCAAAGCTCGATACGGGCTGTAGCGCCATCGAAGAAGAAGAAGAAGAATCTGTTAGTACGTTCCATTTCTGGTTTCGAAAATGTGTGCATCCACTTCACTATTACTATTGAAGCAAGCCTTGCTTTGACTAGATGGCTAATATTGACTAGATGGCTAACTATGACTAGATGGCTAACTTTGACTAGGTGGCTAACTTTTAGTAGATGGCTAACATTGACTAGATGGCTATATATAAGCAATAAACTGGCACTTAACATTAGTAAATGTCAAATAATAAGATTTTATAAAATAAAGAAACCGACCATTTATGAATATAATCTTGACAAAATTATATTAAACTCAGTAGAAACAATAAATGATCTAGGTATTATTTTTAACTCAAAACTTACATTTATTAGCCATATAACTAATATTATTAATAGAGCAATGAAGATTTTAGGATTTATTATTAGAATAACCAAACAATTTTGTAACATTGATACTATTCGCATTTTATACATAACGCTAGTGAGAAGCATTTTGGAATATAATTCTACGATTTGGGCTCCACATTACAATATCCATATTCAAGCGATTGAAAAAGTCCAGCATAGATTCCTTAGGTATATTAATTTTAAATTAGGTATTCCAAGAGAATCCGTGGACTATAATTTGTTATTAAACTGGACTAATCTCGTAAATTTATCAGATCGCAGAAAAATCTGTGATCTATTAATATTATATAAAATAATTCACTCGATCCTGGATACCCCTGATTTAATAGAACTAATACGATTTCATTGTCCTGGTCGCGCTAACAATAGACTCACTCTACCGTTCTACTATAATAACACACATACATTATCACATTATTACTCACCAATCAGTCGATTACACATGTTGGGAAATGAACATGCTAACATCGGCGACATTTATTTCTTAAAATTAGCGCAATATAAACATGCACTCAAAAATTATTTTTCATTAAATGTTGAAATGAAATGATGATATTTCTCATTGTTCTTTTTTTGTTATTTTTTGTTGTGATACACAAAATGATTGTATGTTATTTTTAAGTTTAAAACTACTATTATGTAATGATTTTATTTTTCTTACTTTTGTACTCGATTATATGTTTATTTATAAAAGGCAGTATAGCCGTTTATGTATTTAAAATAAAATTAAAATAAAAAAAACTATGACTAGATGGCTAACTTTTACTAGATGGCTAACTTTTACTAGATGGCTAACATTGACTAGATGGCTAACTTTGACTAGGTGGCTAACTTTTAGTAGATGGCTAACATTGACTAGATGGCTAACTATAACTAGATGGCTAACTTTGACTAGGTGGCTAACTTTGACTAGATGCTAACTTTGACTAGGTAGCTAACTTTTAGTAAATGGTTAACTTTGACTAAATGGCTAACTTTGACTAGGTGGCTAACTTTGACTAGGTGGCTAACTTTGACCGAGGTTTTTTGTGGTAGCTACCTACTTGAATAAAGTTAAAAAAAAAGATTGTCATTGATATTGTGACGTTTCTTTAGAAAAGTTATACAATTCCTTATTTGATTTATTTTTTCACATAAAATATAACTTATACGGTTTATAATTTAGTAGGTAGGTATTTAGTACCTATTTATAAATCTTATGATTTCAGAGAAAATTTTGGTTTCGATTTATTAGCTCTACACAGGAAGCCCCGAGGAAAATAATTTCCCTCAGGGCCTATGCCATCTTAGGGGTTGCTGTGTGGAAGGTTTTTTTAAGGAAAGGAAGAGAAGGAAGTTCTGGGAAGGTATGAGAGGGGTGGGTAGGAATCTGGGGATCAATGTGTCCAGGAGTGACGGACATACAAATATATCCCTTTAACCATGGTGCAAGGCGACGGGTCGAGGGATTCTGGCTGGGGAGGTCAAAAGACCTCCTCAACCAGTCTCTCGATCCGGCCCACCACACAGCAGGTGGGCAGACACATCGGCCGCTAAGACCTTAACAAACCTCACCCCATGAACCCGGGCACCCCTACTAAGTCACCAAACGCAACGAACCACTTGGGGTGAACTATGGCAGAGGTTGTTCACAGAACTGCTTGTTTTATGTAAGTTATGTTACACATTTAAATAAGTTGCACTTACTTGATAGACAGTGACAGGGATTCGAAGAGGAAGTGGTTGAAGTGAGGGCGAGAAGGGTTCTTTGTGACAATGGTGAGGGTCTGTGCAAGCTGCGGGAGCAGAGTGCCCATGGCCGGGACGCATGCCTCCTGGAGAACAGCCAGGGCGCGCATCACCGCTGAAAGGACAAAAAAAAGCTCAATGGTCAATGTGTGTCTAGATGTAATAGAGCTGGTGAGATCAAATACATAATATAAAGCACGAAGCAACATGAGTATAAAATAGCAAGATACTCATTGGCAAAGCGAAATTTTGGAATAATTTTTGAATTTATAAGTCGATATTTGATAGCCCTAATTTAATTAATTTACCTTTCATGGCATAGTCGTTCTCCTGGTGCTGCGGGCGCTGCATGAGCCCCATCAGAGCCACCAGCATGCTTGGGGCCAGCGCATCCAGCTGGTCCACCTTGCCCAGGAGTTGGAGCACCTTCTCCAGGCAGCTGGCAGCGTATGAGCACACCACGCCGCTCTCCGCTTCCAGGTGGCGGATCTACGGATAAATTATCAGATTGTTTTAAATGTGTGATATCCTAAATATAAGTTTAAGAGCTTACCCATAGATGGCACATAGCTATCCTAGATATTAGTTTTAGACGCCTTAAGCGCCCTTGAGGTGATTTTTCACAAAAACGGCGCTCTACAAATTGTCCAATTATTATTATGACCCTCAGGGGTCCGCAAATATATCTGTGGGGGTCCGCAGTCTCATCTCTGGACGATTTGATAATAATAAATAAATGCCACCAAAAGTCTCGTAAACGGTTATTAGCATGGCGAATGTGCGACAGCGGGGGGTGTGCTAAGTAAGCGTAGATTATAAGGAAACATGAGAAGAAGCACTGAATCATTTGTTGCTTTTCTCAACCACATACCTCTGTGAAAGGGCATTCTCTGCTCTTGTATATATTAAAAACAAATACAGAACCCGATTACAAGTGGAATCCGATGTGAGATTACAACGTAACGTAAGTGGTAATATCAACCCGAATATCACAAATTTAGTTGCATAAAAGCGACACTAACCTTCACATTAATTAACTGTTAATTAATGTGAATGTTGGTGTTGCTGTTGTACGTTAATTATTGACGTATTTTTTATATTTTATATTTGTAGCATCTACTAAAATAAATGGTCTAAAATTTATTGTCGTTTTTTTTTATCAAGGGGGGTTCTTGAAAATTCTCCATGATTTCCAAGGGGTCCGTGGCTGAAAAAGGTTAAGAACCGCTGGTTTAAGAGGTTACCCGTAGATGGCAAATAGCTGTCAAAAAAAAGGGATTTTTTTTTATTTATTTAGCTATTCAGCGAAATTCTCTATTTATCGGAAATCCATAATAAAGCGTAGGATGCACAAGAACAGGTAGAAGCGATCCATTCTATCCATCAAAGGTGCTAGTTTTTCAGAGCATCTTCCATTGAAATACCAGCAGGAATACCAGGTAGAACAATGACAGCATTCCAACCTGACGCCTGTGCTCCAAAGACTCCAATCCGTACATTAAGACAGGATAATCTAACAAACGGAACGCAAGTTTCTGCACAGAGTGAGCGGGTTGTCACACTTGGCTTTCCTATATTATAATGTACAGTAAGAAGTTCAAGTGTGTGTAGTTACCAGATTGGGTACAGCAGAGAGCACCTGTTCCTTGGGCAGCAGGGAGCGGAAGGTCATGATGTATTTAATGGCGTCTGCCTTCAGCACTGGTGTTATGTTCACTGCAAATAAAGTAATACATATCATGTTTTTATTTTATTTTATTTTTTTATTTTATTTATTTATTTATTTTATTTTTTTTGTGCATTACAGATTAATATAATCCTATTACAATACACGTAACATATATACATAACTTTTTTCAATAATACATATTTTAGAGTCCTTGCCTAAATTTATTATGTCTTGATTTAAACGGCAACACTACAATGCCTGAAAGGTTAAACTTTAAAAAAGCACCATGCTCCAAGGGCTTACAAACCAAATAAGAGTAGAAAACATAGGAGGGCGCCACTGTTGTTCAAATGGCTATACTAAAAAAAAACTCATGGTGAAAAAGTAAAGCTGTGTAACCTACATTTTTATAAAAAAATTAAAAAGGCATAAAAGTGAAAAAAATATTTTTTGATTTCAATACAGATACCTACTTGTAGGTATATTATTATTATACCTTTGCAATTTTGGGTCAACATAAAGAAAAATAAAGAAATTGTTTTAAAATACAGTGAAACCCTCTTAAGAAGTTCTCTCTTAAGACGTTTCGTGCCTTAAGAAGTTTGGTTTTTTCAGTCCCTCGGCTGAATATTGGTCCAATTTTTCCCACATATAAGGTTTTCCTGCTTAAGAAGTTTGTTTTTTCCGGTCCCTTGGAAAACTTCTTAAGAGGGTTTCACTGTATAAAGAACACTTTAGAAATTGCTCATTATTATTTAATACTAGCTTATGTACCTAGCGTTAACCGGGCTTTAGATCACGTCTCTAATTTTAGATCTGGATATATTTAACTCATTCAGATCTAAAGGTAGTGCAACTAAACTCACCATTAGTCATTCTTCCTTTCTACTTACTGTTAAATTCAAATTTATGTTAAACTAGCTGGGTTACCCGGCTTTGCTCAGGACAATTCGAGAGTATTCTGGAATGTTCCACAATGATTATCCCGATTCCCTATACCCGAACATTCCACGACACACAACGCCAAGGGCGGATCCAGGATTTTTTTCTGGGGGGGGCACAAAGGGCGGAGGGGGAGGGCGGCCCGCCCTGGGTGCCACCCGATGGGGAGGTGCCGCTCAAGAGCACAATTCTCTCCCCCCCCCCCCAGGACGATTTTTTTTTTTTTGGAGTCGAATTTAATGGGTTGGGGGGTTTTCCGACCGCTCTCGCAAACGCTGATTATCATCTTTAATTTCGTCGGTCTAGTGGCAAAGTCCACTAAGTCAAGTTTTTTCATGAAATAAATTAAGTATGAGGTCTTATGTAAAGATCGTCCTCTTCCATCTGGCATACTCCATTAAGTCGTACATTTAATCGTTTTCGATTTAAACGTGTTTTTAAATTCACCGTAAGTCATAAATCCGATATTATTGTCAAGCAAAACACATTAAGTCAAACATTATACGAGGGTGGGTTTTAAGATCGCAGAATGGGGGGTAAGGAGTAGAAATAAAAATCCAAATTTATTTTTCCTTTTCAATATATTCACCTGCTACTCTATTACATTTTTCGGATCTATCAATTATCTTATGTTTACCCTCAAAAAAAAATATTTGTCTTTGTCTACGAAGTTCTTTTTTCAAGTGTGGAAATAAGTAATAACCACTGGGAGCCGGGTCAGTACTGCAGGGTGGGTGTAGCAAAATTTCGAAGCACACCTTCTGCAAGACAGCCATCGCAACACGGCTTTCGTGAACAGGCGCGCTGTCGCGGAGAAGGACACCTTTGGTCAATTTTCCCCTTATTTTCTCCTTGATGGATTACTTTAATTGCTCTAGGATTGAAGCGCAGTAATCTCCGGTTATGGAGACATCTTTATCTTTGTAATCGATCAACAGGATTCCTTCTGAGTCCCAAAAGACTGTTGCCATGATTTTCCCAGTCGATTGTGACACTTTAAACTTCTTGGGCAGTGGTGTGCCTTTCCGTGCCACTGCATTGCGTCCTTTTTAGACTCAGATTCATACTGATGAGCCCAAATTTTATCACCAGTAACAAGTAGAGTGTTGGCTCAAAAGCCTTTTCTTTGTCTTCCCTACCAAAAATTCACGAGAACACTCCACGCGCTGTTGTTTTTGAGGCAGCGTCAGCATTCCCAGCACCCATCTTGCGCTGACTTTAGTCATGCCAAGATGGTCGTGAAGAATTTTGAAACTGGGCTCGCATATACTTTAATAGTACACAACTGCTAACTAACCCTGTACAAATCGCAAGTGCGCCCCATGGTTGAATTTGGCAGCCACCTCTGGTCTGGAATTCCAAAATACCTCAAAAATACTCATTGATCCCTTCGGCACCGGCAGGACTTCCTATACTAAAATGTGTACTTTTTAATTTTCGTTTCGGGGGGGGGGTTGCTGGATAATTTTACTGTGGTAAAGGGGGCGATTCTTTCAATAGGGTTAAGAAACATTGATTTAGACCGTTAAAACACAAGCAAAATCCACAAATTCAGCTTTAAAATAATCTTAAACTATTTTGCGGCATTAATGTCAACAATTTAACAGTAAACTTAACAAGCAAAGAACACTAAGTCATTATTGACTGGTAAAACCCACTAATTCAAGCTCTTTTTTTGTAAATCTTTGATTGAAGGTTGCTGTTATTGATTTCAACTAATATTGCATATTGATAAGGTACTTAAAGGTTCATTCTAAATTATAAATATTTAAAAATATATATTTTGGAGATATTCATCCACTTGTAGCCTTTCCAAAATTGCTAAATATTGATGCGATTATCTCAGGATTGTATTTTAATGACTTAGTGGACTTTGCCAGTAGACCGATGATTTGCAAGTGCATGAATGGGACGCAACGAACAAAATTCGCAATTCCAGCCAGAAATAGACAAGAGTTTCACTCATGTTCTTTCCGTTATTTTATTCATATATTTTAACAACTCTGATAATTTGATTTGCTGCTAAGTATGTACTGTGATGGACTCTCCACAGTACACAAAAATACCGTCCTGGGGGGGGCACGTGCCCCCGTGCCCCCCCCCTAAATCCGCCCTTGCACAACGCCACTCCTTCCAGAACTTTCTAGAGCTCTATGGAACCTTCTAGAACTTTCCGGAAGACTGTTGTAGAAATTTCAAGAGGGCGAAACTTCCAGCCCTTATATCTTCAAAAGCACGCCCTTTAGGTAAAAACGGATACCCTTATTCCCTAGAAGGGATAGAGATCTACCACACCATATAACTCACTTGATCGTGCCAGGACTCATTTCTGAGTTTTTGTGAACCGCACGTTTTTTTGGACTTTCTTTTATAATATATATTGAATAAATGAAAGCCAATCACTTTGTAAAACACCATTTAATCAAATTTATGTCATTAAGTGGGTACCTTAACAACAGTGCTTCTTCTTGATTTTAAGTGAACAAAAAAATGTTTTTCAAATGTGTATACAGTGTTCTTAATTTTCAGTGTCATTGCACTTTAAAGGGATATTTGACAGTTAAATTGGTGTTGCCAGCCTAAAAATGTTGTAGTTCCATTTTTTATATTTTCTACTCTTATTTGACAGACTATGTATGTATATTCATTTTATTGTCAAACATGTAACATTCATGAGTGGGTAAGCAAGGGGTGAGGTTCAAGAATCCAAGTAACGTAGGAATATAACTTTTACGAAATCTAATGGCGTAGCGGGACATTAATTCTTGAATAGACTAATTTTTGGTTGGATCTTGTAAATTCTGGACTTTTCCTTGACAACACCTTTTTTTTCAATTAATTCTGGCTTTCACCCTTCAAGGGTGTTCTAGGCCATCATTTAAAATTACAGAGAAAGGAAAGGTGAAATTATAAATTAATTTTATTTAAATGATCAAATTTCAGAATTATATGGAAGATTGGAGCAAGATTGCATTTCATCTCTTCTAAGTTCAGACTTAGAAGAGATGAAATGTTGAATGGAGGGAAGGCAATTTTAGATAACGCTTGATAGAAGAGAGGATATTTATTTAGAGAGGGAGAACCAAAAAATAGTTTTTTTTTTTTTTTTTTAAGTTTTCTTTATTCATTGAATTTTTTTATTTTTTATTACATAGATCGGGGATTTTTCGACCACCATGCTAGGCACATCCCCGTGTTGTGGTGGTCGAGTGATCTAAATTTCCCACATCCAGACCACAGTACAATCTGGGGAGTCAAGGACGTGAATTTCAAAAAGGTGAGAACGGAACAATGTCCGATTCTCATTCGAATAAGTGAGGAAATTTGTTTTTTGGAAAAATGGGGGAATTTTTGAAACCACGGTTTTGATGGGATAGTCCTTTGTATTGAGGCGTAGCGGGCACCCTTGAATTGACTAGCAATGTTCCAATACTCTGTCCAAACATTGCGGGATCTATCTTTGATGATGGAAAAAATATCAGATAGAGAAATATGGTTTACGAGGGTAACAATAGGGTTGGAAGCTCCTTGTTTTGCCAAGGAATCTGCAATATCGTTACCCACTATGCCAACATGTCCAGGAGTCCAAACAAGAATTACGGTTTTTCTAGAGTTTTGAATGGAGGCTATCAGCACTCTAATAACCTCAAAAATCACTTGAGAGTGACATGATGTGACATTTGACCACAGTCTTTTTACACAATAAGGACTCCAAATGGAGTTTACTGCAGAAAAGTTTAAGTTTCTTCTTCTATTTGGTACAGATGAGGTTGCAATATTAGTAGGCGATTCCTTATATATTTATTAATTAATTTACAGATTTACTAAAAAGATCAATCTTATTGGAAAAGACTAGCCACTACATATTCCAATAAAGTGTTGCTTGGTGCTTTTTTAATTACCGGATCTTCAAAATAAAGCAGGACGGAAAGGACCGAGGACTGACGGGGAATGGCGAGGGAACGCAGCCAGTGAAGAGCATTTGGCAGCCCGGGATGTAACGCCGTGTAGAGATGATGAAGGGCATACCTGCAGAGGCCAGATCCGGCATGACGTGGTCCTGGCAGAAGGCGGGCAGGCTAACCAGCGCCGACACGGAGGTGACCCCCGCCCTCTGGGTGCGCCCCCGCGCTGACAGCGAGGTCACCAGGAACAGCGCAGCGTCCTTGGCGCGCCATTGGCTACCGTCTGGGGAGGCGGCGTGTCGTGCTAGCATCGCCTGCCAAAAGCAACATGTTTTATTAATTCTTGTGTTGGTAACATTTGCTACACTGTCCATGAGTTTAACCCGGCGGTACTCGCTAGGTATTTACGAACATAAACACTCGCTACCGGGTAATAAATACCACAGAGTTTAATTGCCGTTATTTTCAAAAAGATGTTTTGAGTTTCAATGAACAATGTATTTGTGTTATTGGTACTATTCTTCATAAATAAAACTACAAATGCAAGTTTTAATGTTTATTTATTTGTATTGAGAGTTTATCCTAAAAAATAATCAAAAAATAATTTTTTTCTTAGTAATCTTACGAAAATCGACAATAATATTATTTTTTTCTTACAAATTTGGCAAAATTGAGATCGGTATCGAAAATAAACTAGGTACATACACTCCTAAAATATTTAAAAATAATGATACTTTCATACTGAGTGAACACTTTTTTTTTTTTCTTTGTTTTACTTTTTTTCTGAGAACAATGTGTCCTTACTGGGGTACCTTACATTGTACAAGTTTTTTTTTTGTTTGAATTTAAGTACTATATACCGATGTTGAAAATATTACAGATGAAAATTATAAGTTGAATCTAAAAGAAACTAAAATACTATAAAATAATGACACCTTTATACTGAGTGAACATTATTAGTCACAAACATATCGAAAAATAATGGAACAAGGATTGTCACTACCGGGTATTTTTTACCCATACTCACTTTACACGTCCGTCGTTAACAAGCGCCGTATGCGAACTGACCGCCCCGCAGGGTGAGGGCGTGTGAACTATCAGTTTGAAGGTATTTAAAATTTTGGTTTGCCAGAACGCGTAGAAAAAAAAATACAACCAATTTTTTGTACTCTGTGGTATTTTTTACCCAGTAGCGAGTATAGCCGGGTTAATCATATTTTTTTAATAAATATAGTAAAATTATTTTTTTAAATGTTTTTCATGTACATACTCACAAATAATTGTCAAAGTTGCCTCTAAAATCATGAAACACTAAAATCTTTAATGACTTATATCATATAATATAAAGCAAAAATTAATAAAGTAGCTCACATCCGTACTAGATATTTGTTATACCTTTTGATTTCAAATATAATTTTTCAGTTTGGTTGGGAAATTTGATCTCAAATCATACATATATGTCATACTCCTGTATAATAGCCTGTTAGCTTAACTTGGTGGTTTGAGCAAAGTTGTCGCAACTGGCTAAAAATGGTAGTCAGTAACTTTTCTGTTTCTTTTCTGTCGGTCGCGACGATAAAATAAACTAAACCTTAACAGAAAAGTTACTGACTACCTTTTTACCGAGTTGCGACAACTTCGCTCAAACCACCAAGTTAAGCTAACAGGCTGTTAGCAAAACGTAAAAGATAGGGACTAGGCCCCCAGTTAGAACTGATTCAAAATGTGCAATTTTTTCAAATCAATAATTACGAATAAAAATATTGAAACTAACACATTTTTAAGACAATGATCAGAATCAGAACAATAAACTTTAAATCTTCCACACATTTTTAATGGTATTCGTAGTTTGTGGAAATAACCCATTGTTACATTATTTTTCTGTACACATGTCGCACGACCGGCCATTTGTTCCGGGGCAATCCGTGGCTACTTTTCAAAAACGTGGGACAACTGAGTGGGATGTCACATAACTAATGTACAAACATAATAATTTATAAGAAACCCAAAGTATTGTCACCACTCCATTATAAAATAATAACAATAAAAGTTGTATTCACCTGCACATACTGTCCAAATATCTGAAAGATCTTCTCTTCGAAATTGATGGACAGTACTTTGACGAGGTCGCAGGCGGCGCGCCGTCTGGTCTCCACGTCGGAACCCTCAATGTCTCGCCGCATGTACTCCTCAGGATTGTCTTCAAACAGCTCCTGGTCTGATTCTGAAAAAAAAAAAATAGGTTGGATTGATGTGTTTCTGTCAAAGGATTACAAATTGGCTTTTGATTTCATAACATTTCAATTTTTCAAACCTTTACTGGCTTAATTCTTTGAAAGAATCCAATTCAAGCTTTTTGTTAGATGGCATTAACATGAAAATGTGGCTTTTCATTCTCTGCCTACTCAAAAAACCTTTCACGGCCGATGATAACCTAGTTGTTGCAGCAACATGAATAAACCCCTTATACACTGAAACACGAACTATTACTAATAATCTTTCTTCCGCGGTTACACTTTGAAATGCATTTTACATCTGGCAACAGTGTAAAAGGTCATGATTCCTCGTAAAAATCGTTGTTTTATTTATTTTCCGCCAGGGGCTTTATTGGCGCGCCTGCGTATTTGTAGTCTGTGGCCCGTGCAGAAAAAAACAGTTTGGTTTATGTATGGCGGGAATTTTGTTAGTAAATACTGCGATTTTAGTGAATGATTTCTATTATAGTGACCAATTCACTCTTCTATTCATATAATTAATATATTTAAAGCGTTTTTTGTGGTTTTTCATAGGTTTTAGTTAAGTTATAAGCACATGATCGTACTTTGAATGTTGAATTTTCAAATCTGAAAGTTGAATTTTTGAATCTGCTGTCTGATTTATGTGATTTTCTGTTATTTGCTTTTTCTACGGGCAGATGTCAGAATTTCAGCTGTAAGCTGTCACGTAACTTAGTTTAGGTCATTTTAAAGATGAATTCATGCAAGTATGCATGATTATTTATTCATTTAACAGCATTAGAAAATCGTACAAATCTTACAAGAGATCTCGCCCGATATCTATCTTGATCGAGACGGATATCTATCTCGATCAGATTAGAAAAAGCAAATAACAGCCATATAAAATAACATAAATCTGACAGCAGATCTCGGCTGAGAACTATCTCGTTCCCACAAAAGATATAAAATAGCTCGTCTGGTTAGTTTAGACTTTAAGAGGAACAAACATAGTATGGAGGTATTTACTCCGCTTACCTTTCGTAATAAACACCTCCATAAGTCGCAGATTTCTTAAATCAAAACAATGCTTTATGATTGATCTTTTGTTTTTTTGATTTTGATTTATTTAGATTATGTTACACACGATAACGATCCACGAAAATGTAAAATTTACAGAAGGAATCTACGGAACGCTAGTGGTTCACTACTCGCATTTGACAGTGTTACGTTTTTGCTCGGCTGCGCATTCGTTTTGCGCAGGGATGCCAATGTAGGGAATGATACCCGATTTAAAAAATACAAATTCGTGGTTCCTACAATAGCAAAGAAAGCTTTTTGAAAGAAGTCTCTGTGCTTACCTCTGAACTCCATGTTGGGTATGACCACCTTCTCGCAGATGCTGCTCAGCGTGGCCGGATCCTCAAACAGACTGCGATAGTGGTTCTTCTCTGCCACGTTGGCCAGGAAGCCCAGGGCGCCCGACACCAGCTGGAAACATTACACTTTGAAATGATCGCTAATTTAGACGAGATCTTTCGAATCCTGGACCGCAGGCAGAAAAATTAAACTGATTATTTTTTCATCTCTTTATCTACTTCGATGGTATTAAATTACAGACCAAGAAATAGATAGGCATGCCATAATGCAAAATCTGAGTACCATTTATTGGATAACCAACACCTCCAACACAAGTCACCCCAAGTGGTTCCCTACGCATGGTGACTTAGCAGGGGTGCCCGGGTTCATGGAGTGTGCTGCTTCCCCACTACTTTTAGCCTTACAACATATACTAGTCCCAGAAAGAGCTCATATGTAATTCAAGACAATCGTCCTCTTCCTTCTCACAGTCTTGTATGAAAACGAAAAAGATGGAAGATTCTACAATGGTGATGAAACATACGATCTTTCACTGGGACTAGTATACCCCAATCACCGTCATCTGGCTATGGGAAGTTACGATTCTTGTGCGGTAATCACAATAAAAAAGTTATTAAGTTAGGTTAAGTTAGATTATACCACCTACTGAGTCCACCCAAGTCTCAATTAAAAAAGTACCTCGTCGTATTTGGCCTGCGGCCCCGCATCCACCAGTGCGCCCCAGGCGGCCGTGACGAAGGCGGGGGCGTGCGGGGCAAACTCCTCCCCGTACTTCAGTGCGTAGAGGGCGGCGCACTCTACCGCTTCAGCGCGCACTTTCTCTACCACGCCTGCTTCGTCGTCCTGAATCAAAACAATGGTACATTGATGAAACAATAATATATTAATAATATTCACACCATATAATAATAGATCAACAATAAAAAAATCAACCAACAATAATAAAACATCAATAAAAAAAAATTAAAAAAAAAAAATAAAAAAAAAAAAAAAAAAAAGATCAAAAAACAATCTTTACATTAACCCCTCAGGCTGCGGGCATATTATGCCAGAAGGTCAAAATATTTCCTCTTTGCAATAAAATCCAAATAAATGAAATTATTAAGTATTCGAAAAATAAAAACTGTTATTGAAAGGTGATAAAATACGCTTTCTAATTTTCTCACCTTACGTTTTTTCCAACTAAAAATACCGATTACGAAAAAAAATTAAAACATACACTTAATCATTGTTTTACAAACGTGATATCGTCACCTTACTTTTTTGCCATTTTATGTAAAAATAATTAATAAAAAATTCAAGTTTCATAAATTTTTTTTTAAATTGCAGTCGGAAACTGGTTTCATAACCACTCGAGCGACAGCGGGATTTTTAACTTTTTCCTCTGATTGCTCGTGATTTTTTGGTGACCATTTTGAATATTTTCCGCTGACATTAAAAAAATCATACCTCAGAATTTTAATATAGAAAAAATTGAAAAAAATATTTAATGCATCTAGGGATAATTTGCCTAAAAGTGGCAGGAAAGCAGTCTGAGGTATTTTAAATGGTGCCATATTGTGACAAAAAGCGCTTCAGTGGTTATATGTGTAATTGTTATACAATTAAAACACATATAAATTTGTTGTAGACCACTTTTATTTTTTAAAACACTACCGGTTTCGGAAGCACCCTTCCTTCGTCGGGAGAATATTATAACTAACCTATAATACAGAATACAAATTTTAGGTGTTCGAGTGAGGGGTAAGCAACGGGGTTGGGGTAATTGCGGGATTTCCGGGAAGAACAGAGCGGTTTATTGGAAAAATATTTAGAATGGGACTAAAAGAAAAATATAAATTAATTTGGTTATTTAAAATACTAGCATTATTATTTAGGGATTTTCTGATTTCAAGTGCTTCTTTTTAATATTTCTATTTTTGAAACTGATAATTCGTGGTGGAAGTCCATTATAATAGATTATAATAAAACAAATAAAAAACTTTATTCCACTTAATTTTATTTGACCGTAACCGGTTTCAGCTCGTCAGAGCCATCTTCAGACTAGTACAAATAATTTTTAGCCTACGGTTTATATGCATAACATATGGGGAAGGGGGAGAGGGGTGGTCTATAATTTTCATAATAATTTTGAAATTAAAATATGTTTTTAGTTTCGACCATTCCCACTCCAATGTAAACATGTATCCCTCCAAAAAGCAATTAAAAAAATTCCATTGATCATAGATATGTATAATAACGATTTTAAAATAAAATTAGTTCATTAATAATTCACATTACTTGTAAGGTTTTTCCCTAATCAATAGATATTGAAGTGAGCTACAAACCCAAAGTAGTTAGCCCACTGGAATTACCAAAACACTTAGAAATTCGACAGTCTAAAACGACTTAGTAATAAAAATAATTTATTAAAATCCTTGAGACCACCCCTCTCCCCCTTCCCCATATGTTATGTATACAAGGTGTCCGAAAACTCGTAGTACAAGCGGGAAACTGGGGATTCCCCATCACATTTGGAGTTGATTTTGTAGTATAACTTTTTTTGATTTGAGCTTTTGTTTTCGAGTAAATCGAATCAGAAGTTGTTTTTTTTTTTTGGTCAAATTCTTATAAATTATTACTGACGATCATAGTACCTAACTAATAAAAACTATTGAAAAGAAAAACAAATAAAGAATTCCGGATTTTAAGCATTATTTTGAAATCGCCCAAAATTTAATACACTGTAAAAATAAAATAACTGGTCATTCGACGGTTAAATAGATCATCGTAATACAGTGAAACCCGAATTTTACGTCCCCAGATTTAACGTTTTTGCCGCCAATTACGTGTAATTATTTCGGTCCCGATATATTTTAGTACATTTATACCCCCTTTTAACGTTTTTTTTCCCGCAGTTAACGTCAAAAATATTCAAAATATGTGAGTTACGCGCGCTTGACACTGCCAAGCAGTGATTGGTCGGCAAACTGCGCGAAACGTGGTGATTGGCCGACATCTTTCCATTTTTAGCCGGCCGTTATTGGTCGGCGTACTGCTTGCAACGCGGCGATTGGCCGACATCTTTCAACTTTAGCCATGTTTAAAATGCTACAGTATCTGTCAGTTTGTTTATTTACGCATCTGTCATTTGGTTTTGACTCGATTTGTGATTTGAGACGCTTTTTTCCGACATTATACACAGTTTTTACGTTTCTTGTTTTGTTTTTGTTAAGTTAATTATGTTCGTAATGTCTCAACAAAGAAAAACTATCAGTTCAGTGCGAGAAAAGGAACATTCTCGAAAAAGTTGATAAAACAAGTTGGTTAGTTTTAAATTGAATCGGTTTACACTAGAATGTCGTATTTTTACAAATTTACTTCGTCCATATGAATTTAAATGGCCGGCTGCGGCGGAAATCGGCTGCAAAAATTCGATTTACGAGAAAATTTATCATATTTATACAAATCAGCCGCGAAAATTTAATTTACGCGGACATTATGCGGAATTTTTACAAATTTATTTCAAAGAGGTATCTAAATTTAGAGAGTCGGCCGCGAAATTTCGATTTATGCGGAAATATATCGTATTTTGACGAAAGAACATTTTATTTTTTATTGAAAAAATCACATAGATTAGTTTGTTACATTTTTTTCTGTTCTAATTCTTTTTCAGTCGTGTATACACATTTAAAAGTTTCGTCTTGAAAGCAAAAAATGCTGGAAAAATAGATTTTAAGACCCTCAATGTACTTTATTGCTTCTTCTTTTGTTGGAATAACATTTTTCTCTCCATATACATGATTATATTAATAAAAAATAAAATTTAAAGGGTTCTTTTCTTCAATTCACCAATATACATGATTGAATAAATAAAAAACAAAATTTAAAATGTTCTTTTCTTCAATACCCCCCATTTACATTTTCCCTCCGTTTAGGTTTTTTTTTTTCGGTCCCTTAAAAAACGTAAAATAGAGGTTTTACTGTATTTTTGCAGCTTGTAGTATAACAAAATCCGCTCTGTCTATTAGCTCCTTTCAATAAACACGTGAAATAAGAGACGCGCGATAGTTTTCAAGAAGTAGAATCATTCGCAGCTTGTACGTATCGCATTCCAAAACAAAATTAGCTATCTCTATTCGCTCATTTCAATACACGCGAGAGAAGAGGCTAGAAGATTGCGGCTATGTTCGGACCTGTACGATCACGTGTTTTCGGGTATTATTGTTTATGCAGTTTTCGGTTCACGGCTCACGCAATTGACGCGTTTTGTTGACATTTTTTCTATCAACAACCCTTTCGTTCATTAAACTTTAAAACAATGTGTGTTTGTGTACTATTTTGTGATATTTTCGTAGTTTAACGTGATTAATTATTGTGTATTACAATGGAATATGTAATACCAACGCCTGTTATTATGTTTTTGTGATGTACCAATGACATTTTAATGTGTTTTTTGTGATGTGCCTAGGGTTTTTGGATTTGAAAAGGAACATTACTACATAATGTAAGTTGGAACACAAATATGCTAATAATTTCTCTCACAAGGCTTATTCGAATTGGCCGAAAATCGTTCGTATTACTTTCAACTGGAGTAAATTATTGCCCGCCGCTTATTCAAATTGCTCCACAACAAAGTAAATACGTTAATTAACCATATTTTAATGCCTAGAAAAGGTGGAAGAATAACTTAGTAAGTGAAAATAAATAAACTACGGACACGAAAAAAGATTTTGCAGCTTATAAATAATTTTATAGTAGCATCTTCGAACTGTCAAAATAACATTTCCGTGTATCGGTAACCCTAAAGAACCCGAAAAAATTTATTAGATATATTTTTTTTTTAATTTGAATGTAAAAATGCTTAAATTGAAAATCTTTATGTTTATTTAGGTTCCCTATGTGACGTAGGTTCACCAGTTTTCCGCTTGTACTACGAGTTTTCGGACACCGTGTATAAACCGTAGGCTAAGAATTATTTGTACCAGTCTGAAGATGGCTCTGACGAGCTGAAACCGGTTACGGTCAAATAAAATTAAGTGGAATAAAGTTTTTTATTTGTTTTATTATAATCTATCAAGTGCTTCTAAGATATCTAATTTTTTGCTTTTATTTTTACGGTGAAGAATTTTAACCCCTGTGTCCTTATTAAAAGTGTGATCTGAGGAAATTAGGTGATTAGCAAACTCTGAAAAATTATTATTATTTAAGCATCTTAAATGTTCTGTGACTCTAATATTTATATTTCTAGATGTCTTACCTATGTAGAACGAAGGACAATCATTGCAACATAGTTGGTAAATGCCGATCTCTATCTTTAGTGTTTTTTAATAATTTACCTAAATTGTTATCAGTATAGAACGCGGGTTTAATATGGGCAGGCAAGTTTTTTGTACTAAGTGAGGAAAAGTTGGATATATATAAGATTCTGCGCCATTGAACGGGATTTATTATTATTTTCAGGTGAACCAAATAAAAATGTATTAGTAGAAATGAGTTTAAGTTTCTTATTTAGGATTTTATCAATTAAATCTGTGGAATAATGAATAGTATTTTAAATAACCAAATTAATTTATATTTATCTTTTAGTCCCATTCTAAATATTTTTCCAATAAACCGCTCTGTTCTTCCCGGAAATCCCGCAATTACCCCAACCCCGTTGCTTACCCCTCACTCGAACACCTAAAATTTGTATTTTGTATAATAGGTTAGTTATAATATTCTCCTGACGAAGGAAGGGTGCTTCCGAAACCGGTAGTGTTTTAAAAAATAAAAGTGGTCTACAACAAATTTATATGTGTTTTAATTGTAAATTATGGCAAGCCACAAAGTTAATGCTTTTTACAAATATGTAATTGTTATTGTTATAGGTGTAATTTTAATAATTTGTGGGTAACTTTAGATTTTAATGTATAGCAGTGATTTTTTTCTCGTTCTAACACCATTTAGATGTACACCATTTATATTTTTTATCATGATAATAAGGGAGACACAATGATTTCTACAAGACCTGGGGGCCTAGTCTCTATCTTTCACAACGTCCGAACGGCAGGTTTGCTGTAGGGAACAGCTAGGACTTTGCGACAATCACATTAATTACAAAGAAAAGCATTGTTATTGAGAATGACAAGGTTTATGAAAAAAGACAGGGCTTTAACATCCAGGCAGTTGGGACTCCTGTTCAGTAATCACATAAATATAAAAAAATATATATATATTACCGGAGACTCCAGAATGGGAACCTTAGCCTGCAGCAATGCCAGCAGGTTGGGCATCCACGTAGCCATGTTGTCCTCGAAGAACTCGGGCAGGTCCTGGTAGTTGAGGGAGTGGAACACCTTGGAGATCAGCAGCAGCGAAGAGTAGATGACCCGCAAGGCCGGCTCGTTGGTGGCATGCACTCGGCTCAGCTCCAGCGTTGCCTGGAATATTACCACAATTGAGGGATAATTAAATTGTTTCCTGGTTCCACTATGTGTCTTCCAGGTAGCTGCTGAGCCTTGTTCCCATCACAGAGGGAAATTGGCACTATAGGTGAATTGGAGTCTCTTCATCCTCTTCACATTTCCTGGTGTTTATATATTATTGTTTGGTGTTTTCCAATTCCCAACAGCTGCATGTGTCTCCTGAGGTGTCAGTGTTCCATTATTAGTCCTACCAGCACCCTCAGTGAGGCACTGTCCATATAAAGTAGTTGCCTAGTTCGTCTTAGTCAACTAACGTTACCTACTATTAAAAAACATTTTTTAAATAATAATTATCGTCTTGTATTTTATTGGAGTCAAGTCCAAATGACCAGCCGAGCGATTCTATATCTTTGTGGGATTGTGCGATTAGATAACAGACGTTATCACCTGTCAGATTTGTGTGATTTTTACATATTTACTGTCACATATTTTAATTTAGATCATTTTAAACACGAATTCCTGCAAGTATGCGTGATTATTTATTCATTTAATGTACGTTGTACATAGAAAAAGCAAATAACAGCCATAAAAATTACACAAATCTGAGAGGAGATCACGTCCGTTATCCAATAACGATCTCACAAAAGATACAGAATCGCTCGGCTGATTGTGAAAAACATTATGAACATTTAGCTGCCACAGTTGAAGGGAGGCAGAGGCAGAACGAGGAAGAGGCAGAACGAGGAAGAGGTGGATAGACTGCGTGGAAGAAGATTAGGACAGAAAGGACTAAGGACTGGAGGGGAATGGCGAGGGAATACAACTAGTGAAGAGCATTTGTAAGAGGCCAAATCCGACCCTGGGATGTAGCGCCCTGATGATGATATGGCAATGAGTACTCACCAAAAAGAGGTCTGTGAGGGGTTTAGCAAATCTGTCCAACACGAATTTGATCTCTGTCCACAGCTGTTGAGACTTGAACTCATAACGGTAGCGTTTAAACAGAGAGTGCGCCGTCTGTAGAACTCCGTTTATGACGTGGAAATCACCTGTTGGTGGAAAAGTGTAAATCAGTAAAAGGTTAAATAGGCAGAAGTAAGGGACAATTTCGTTACAGTTACTCATTCGGACAGTTACTCATTCTTTTACATAATATGGACGCTGGAAAGGAAAAATGGCTAAAGCGACATACGATTGTCAAAATGAGAACATGTAGAGTAATTGGATAATTGAATCGTTGAGTTCCAATATCCGCCCTAACAAATTATGCTAAAAAATGAGGTGTGAATGCCAACTGATGTGGTTTCTCACAAGGAATGCGATGGTGTTAATATGTTTGTATTTAGTAATTGTATATTTATTATTTTTTACATTTTTATATGAAAAATGTTAGGTACATATATGTATATATAAAATAGAAATCATATTCGTAGTCCTCCTCACTAAGAGATCCTGTGCTGAGGGGGACTATGCTTTGGATAAGTTTTCAGCGACTTCTATGGTTTAACTTCATGGTTTGGATAAGGTTTTCCAGAAACTTCTACGATGATGTTTTAAGTATACTAGTAAGTTCATTTTCCGATAGTTCCTTCAGCCAACATTTAGTGTCCTTAATGTGGCTATTTTTTGTTTTAATTTGTTTGATACTAAGTGGGAGTATGTTATATAACTTTATTGCTAAAAATTCAGAACTTCTTTGTCCAAACGTAGAGTTACACATTGGTATATAAGTAAGTCTGTTTGTTTGGCTCTGGTTTTATGACCATGTGAGGTGTCTACCTCTGAATCATTTTTGAGGTGATATACTAGAAAGTTTTTAGCATAGATTTTCTGTATGCTTGTTTAAAAATTTCTGTTGTTGACGTCCTTATGGGGACCTTTAGTATGGTTTATTATTTCCAAAAGTCTTCCAGTTTCTTTAAAAATCTTGTTTAAATATGGGCCTGAGTTCCAAAATACTCCCTAATTGAGACAGCCAATCAGAAGTCAGTATTTCGAAAAAATTACAATGGCCGCCAGTTTATTTGCATATGATTTTGGTGTCGATCATTGATTTTTGTCTTGCTTATTCTACAACTAATTCCTCAACAAAATCATGTCTAATTATCATAGACATACAAATAGATAGACCAGAACACACAGATGAGGGGTAAAACTAATTATGGCGGGGCGAAGAGAGGGACGATGACTGTGATTCGCCAATAAATCAATCTATCAGTATACAGGCATCTCGCATTATAATATGAACATTTAGTTCTTAAAAGTAAAATCTGCTTTTGAATGAATAGACCTTTTTACATGGGAGCGCGAATTGCTCACCACGATATGAACAAATATTTATATATATCATCATATCTTGTAATTGTCATCAAACCTGTAACTAAATAGTCAATAATAAAAAATAAAAAAATATGTGAAGTCCAAATTCGGCAAAGTAAAGTTTTCCTTATTTTCGGAGTGAAATATTTTGTTGCCGTATTTCGTTAAGACACTTTTACAAATGCTTCATAATTTACTTACCTCAGTAAACAGCGGCTTTGTGTTTCGGGTCGCCATGTATCTTGATGTGATAGTATGTGTTATCATATTATTGAATAAGCCTAAAATAATGCTTACCTATGGAATGTAATGCGAAAATTGGGTTTATTATCTTTTTCACTTCTATTTTTGCACGTTTTCAAAACACAAGCCACTATTTTTACCGTGTTATTTCGTGAAATGTAACAATGAGAGCTCGACACTGGTCCGGACAAGAATGATAACGTCACATTTTTTAGATTCACGCGAGGCTCTCGCAAGCCTAGCCGGTTCCGATGGAATGGTTCCAATGGGAGGGGGAAATAATACGCCTTTTATCACTTAGGGCAGGTCCATCTATTTGTATGTCCATGCTAATTATCTAATAATGGTGACTGAATATCTTCCTGGTAAATCAAGGAAGCTAATGCAAAAACCAGAAACGTGGAAGAATAATTTAGAAGGAAAAAATCAGTACGTAAACATTTGAAAGTTTTACCCGAATTTCATTGAAGTTTCCAATGGCGTCTCATTTTCGTTTAAATATTTTTGAACCTTGGCCTTATAAGGCCGTAATTGGTTATAACGTCACCTGTAGAGAAGTTGTCCACCATCTGCGTGATGAGGTTAGGCCACTTGTCGGGGAAGTCGTGGCTGCCGATCACGGCCACGGCCTGGCTGAGCTGCGACTGCGTGGAGGGCGGCGCGCGCAGCATCAGCCCCACCAGCGCCGAGCGGATCTGCTCCCGCTCTGCTGCCGACACCTTGTCCACTCCGTCTTCCTCCTGCAACAGCTTGCCACATTAACACGAGCATAGCACTTTATAGATATAGCGCGCAATACGAATGTGCCAACCCAGCCAGGAGCGCTTCTGTCCTGTCCTGGCTGAAATGTTGGTTCCATGACATCTCAGAATCATGCAATTACAACACCCCTTTGAAAAGTCATTAAAAGTTAAGAAAAAAAATTGCCCATAACCAAACCTAACCCATTTTTTTTCTTTTTCATCACTTTTAATGACTTTTCGAAGGAGGTATTGAAGTTCCATAATTCTGAGTTGTCCGGTTATTGAAATGTTAGTTTTTGTTTAGGTACACTTCATAATTCAGTACAATCTCTCTAAACCCACTTTAATCCGAACCTCTAGTAATCCAAATCATCAGCAATGGTGGCGGGTTGGGTTAAGTTAGGTTAGGTGGTTGGAAAATGTAGTGTATTGATTATTGATATAGTTTCAGCTTCTTCAATAGATGTCGATAGCTTACTTTGTAAGACGAAGTTCTGCTATATCCCAACAGATGGTCTTAGGTACAAACAGTTACTATGGTGACCGAAGGCATCGGCGAGATTGGGCTGGTTCCTATAGTCTACTCGCCAGTCTCGCCACAGCGGCAGAACTACTTAGGGCCTGGTCTGGTAAGGACGTCTGTCCAGTTTAACATTCATTGTAAATATTTGCGATAACTGATAACTAAATAAAAAAACTAACTTATTTAGAAGATAGCCAACACATTAAGTTGTCTTGCTATTGGAATGCGGCGGCTTATGGATTAATAAATACATTTTGTTTTACAATTACAACAAGAAACATCTATTTACATGCACTAAATAGGTTATTAGGTTCTTGATTTGGGTAAACGGTAAATATTCGGAACAAACGTCAACGGTTAATACGCACTTTTTTTTTATAAAACCTTTAGATTCTTCTTAATTACCATAAAAGACAACTATTTGCCTTGGAGGAGGTTGAAAATGTTACATTTTTAATTTTAGTTACGTAAATTGAAAATTTGTTTTCGTATTTAGACACAACGCTTCTCCATATGCAATTTGTAATGATTATTGTCATTTTATTATGTTGGTATTACTGATACTATATGGAAGGCTACATCATACCGTAACTGACTTCATGGCAATATATTCAAAGGCGCGTAACCAAAAAAACCTATACGCTAGGTCTGTGTAACATGGTTTGTGATTCAAAAGAAAGTGCCCCTTTATAACGCCTACTCACGTCAAGGCAAGAAAAACATCCCAGTTTTCAAGTAGTTTAGCGGCTACGCTAGGTTTGTCTAACATGGAATGTAAAATATCAGTAATACCAACATATTAAAATAACAATAATATTGCAAACAGAGTGATTTGACAGTGTTAAAGCAAAAAGCATTTGACAGTTGTTGGCGTTTGATAAAGTTAACCATTCTATTTTACTACAGAAACTTGATCGAATAGGTATTCACGGTGATCTATTTAGATGGTTTAAGTCTTACTTGGAACATAGAACACAATTAGTACTTATTAATGGGTACGAATCACCTCCCGTAATTGTAACATCAGGCGTACCCCAGGGGTCTAACCTTGGCCCTCTGCTATTCTTAATCTTTATTAATGACCTTGGCCCCATGTTACGCTGTGATTTTGTTCTATTTGCCGATGATCTCAAGATTTACCGTAAAATTTCCACTGATTCTGATCATGTTAAGCTTCAAGAAGACCTTTACACACTAAATAACTGGTGCATTCAAAACGATATGTTTTTAAATATTGAAAAATGTTACATTATTACTTTTACTCGTAACAGAAGACGAAAGGATTATGCATATTCCATTAATAATGTTCTATTAAATGCAGTCACCACTATAAGAGATCTAGGAATCACTCTTGATTCAAAGTTTATGTTTGATGTACACATCAGTAAAATTATAAGTAAATCATTGAAAATGATTGGATTCATCCATAGAATATCAAAACCATTTAAATACCCCCAATCCATTATAACCTTGTACAACTCGTTGGTCAGAAGCAATTTGGAATATGGGAGTGTTATCTGGAATCCACATTATTTAAAATATTCTAAAACAATTGAATCTGTGCAAAAAAAATTCCTAAGACTGCTATCATTTAAACTTGGATTTAATGCCATACTCCAATCCTATGAGGAACGATTACAACACTTTAATTTTACAACATTGGAAAAAAGAAGACAATTTGCTGACTTAATATGTTTATATAAAATTATTCATGATAAACTTTTAACCACTCATTGTCTGAGCAACATACATATTAAAGTTCCTAATAGACGTAACTTAAGAAGTCAAAATATATTCCATATTGAAATATTTAATAACAATATTTCATACTTCAATCCACTGTCTAGAATGTGTCGTTTGTACAACACAATTGAATGTGACCTTATTGATATCTTCGCAAACAGTCTTGAATATTTTAAAAAACAAATTAAAAATCTTCTACCATGATATGTCATGGAAGAAGATTTTTAATTATTGTTAATTGATGATATGTCATGATTGATGATATGCTACGATTGTTAATTGCTTTATTATTATGTCTTTTCTTTATTTTAACTTTATTATCCTTTCCAGAAACGTTTCTTTCTCTGTACACTTACCATGTTTTAAATTTCTTGTCTTATATTTCTTTTTTATTATTATTATTATTTCTGTTTTCTTTTCACTACTAGCATCTCCGTCTAGCAACAACTAAACCTTAATTACGCATGCTGTGAACATTTCTAATTGGAGTGTTAATATCAGCTCATATTCCAACGTAATAATATTAATGCAATAATTTGTTAACACTCTGTAAATGTTTCAAACAATAAATAATAAATCTATCCAAATGTAATAAGTTGTTTCTTGTAGTAATTAAGTTAAAATGTAGTGTAATTCCTAAAACCTGTGCCTAAAATAAGTGTGGCGGTTAGTGGAACATTTACCGTTTTATTTATTTAAAAAAAAAAAAAAAACAGACTACTCACCACAGGCCAATTTCTCCGGACAAAGTTTTTGAATGTGATAGATCCAGCGATTCGGAGGGTAACATCGAGTTCTGCATTATCAACCAGCCTTAGTAATAAAAGAGCATAGTTTTGGTTGCCTTCCACTCCTTCCAGAAATTTTTCGGCTGGGGGAAAAAAAACTTTTATTATTATACATTTAACAGCGACAAAAAATTAAAAAATTAAATTTGAAAATGTTACATTTTTAATTTTAGTTACGTAAATTGAAAATTTGATTTCGTATTTAGACACAATTATATATGCAATTTGTAATGATTATTGTCATTTTATTATGTTGGTATTACTGATACTATATGGAAGGCTACATCATACCGTAACTGACTTTTTGCAATTAAAATTATAAGTATAAAATGGTGAGGCTGGTTCTATTAAAGGAAGGAGGCCGCTGAAGTAACCCAGGACAAGGACGCCAGGAGGTGCCTTGTGGATGCAATTGTTATATCATTCCACAAATATGTACCATTGTTTTTATTTGTTGTGCAATGAAAAATGAGAAGTACTTGAAAAATTCTGTACAAAAGCTAATAGATACAGTTTCACTTGCGTATTTTTCATGAAATCTAAGTAAAACGGAACATTTTAATATAAAACAAAGATAATTGAGTATTGTCAAAACGCAGCCTTGGCTATAATATTATTATATGCGTACATACGACGTTCTTATTTTTCAACACCAAGCAATGACAGTAACACAAAAAATAGCTCTCAAATTCGTGGTAAATCATGAATCAGACTCTCGGCACAGATTGCTGAACAAGTTTTCATAAACCAACTTGGAAATAAGTTTGAAACTCTGTATATTTTCACGAAACATGTGACAGAATTGCGCTTTATGTATATTTACAGACCTGGTCGACGGACAGAAGGGTCTGGGCTCAGAGTGTGCTGTAGATATTGGGCTAACGTCCTCAAATTCTCGTCTGTTAGCTCCATTTCTATAAAAATATGTTCTTTTCTATAAAATTAAACTTTATCTCAGAAAATTGGCAGGTAGCCGGCACGACTTTTGTCTTTTCAACTTCAACGACTTTTGTTTAGTCTTCTTCTTCTCTTTTATATGAACCATAAATATACAACCATAAAGTTGTTTATGGATTTGGATTACTCATGGATTCGAGAAAGGGCAATTCTGAACGATAATTTTTTTAATGAAATTTATTGTCATCTTCAGTAAAATTAGTATAATTAAAATATTACTTCACGTGTAACCTAAAATACCTAAGTGGCGCAAGTAAATTGACTCTATGTGATTTTGTTATTCTCTGTTCCGTTTAGCCGATATTATTCTTCTTCCCGAAAATATTATGAGCTTTCTGTCAATTAAGATTAGAAAAAATATTAAAAATGGAACTACAAAATTTGTAAGCTGGCAACACCAATTTAACTGTCAAATATTATTTTAGCGCAATGGCACTGAAAAAATAGAACGCTGTAAATCAGATTTAAAAGAGGGAGGAGGGTGTGAGGAAGGGTAGAAGGGTGGGGTGGAGGGGTTGGGGGATTGAGAGGGGGGAGGGAAGGAAGTGCGGGAAGGCGTGTACAAGGGGGGAGGGGTAGGGGTGGGGGAAGGGGATGGCTGGAGGGGGGGTGGGGGGAGTGGGGTGGGGAGTGGGAAGGTGGAAGGAACTCGGGAGGGGGAAGTCATATACGAGAGGGGGGAGGGGAACTCGGAAACGCGGGAGGGGGGAGGCGAATACGGGAGGAGGAGGGGAACTCGGGAGGGGGGTTTGTGGGACGGGGGAAGGAGGGGGGAGTAGAGTGAGGAGAGGGAAGGTGGAGGAAGATGAGTCGGAACGCGAGAGGGCAAAGGGACGCGGAGGAGGAAGGTGAACGGGACGAATGGGAAAGGACGCGCAGGTAGAAACAATTTCTTTATTAAATAGCATAGCAACGCATGCCGGGTATCAGCTAGTTGAAAATTCTTTTCCCCATAAATTTTGTATGGAACGAATTCTCATATTTGAAAGAGCTGCGGGCATTTTGTGATAAGTATCTATAATATTAAACTGTTCGAAAATTCCAAAAATTCAAAAACGTCAAATGTCAATGCGCTAATTGTTTTGCATTTGTTCTTAATCGTGTAATGTTACCCCTCTTTCTTACACACTAAATATCAATAGCCGAAAATGAGACAAACGGCGAACGTATGTCTGCACCCTTCCCAAGGAAAAATACAATAATTATAATAAATCTCTTAGATTAAATGTAGTTTAACGCACAGGAGGCCCTAAGGAAAATGATTTCTCTCAGGACTTATGTCATCTTAGGGGATGTTGTGTGGAGGGTCTTTTTAAGGATGGGAAGGATGGGAAGTTCTTGGAAGGAAAAGGGTATGAGGGGTGGGTAGGAATCTGGAGGTCAGTGTGTCTGGGAGTGACGGATGTATGTATCCATCAAATCCATCGCTACAACTGCGGTGCAAGGCAATGGGTCAAGATAGTCCGGCTGGAAAGGTCAAAAATCCTCTCTCAACCAGTCTCTCTCGATCCGGCCCGCCATGAAGCAGGTGGGCAGACGCATCCGTCGCCAAGACCCGGACAAACGTCACTCCATGAACCCGGGCACCTCTGCTAAATCACTAAACGTAGCGAACCACTTGGGGTCACCTATTGCAGAAGTGTTGGTTATCCAATAAATGGTTCCCGGGGCGGTGGCACCCGTACCCGCCTCCCAAATTCCCGTAAGTGGGAAAGTAAGAAAATCATAAAAAATATAAATCGGTATACAACGCCGTCTCTGATACTGACAAAGACAAAACATGGACAGTTGCGCATCGATAATTGCATCATTGTGTAATTTTTAACTTAATAACAAAAACTGAATTTAATTCAACAGGTTATTGATACTGAGGCGGTACGAAGTTCGTCGGGTCAGCTAGTTTATAATATAACACAGATATAAATAACTACAATATGAAAAATACAGTTCTAGAAGCTTGGAAACAGCAGGAAATACAAAACAGAAGTTGAGAAGGTCATGTCTAGATTACAAATCAAACAATAAACACTACAACAATGAAAAATAAATTTATATAATATATGTAATCTTGTAGGTTGGTATTATTTTGTGGCCATTATTTGCCCCAATTTGAAATGAACCAAAAAAAAGTTTTATAAAATAGCTAAATAATAGTACAGGTTGTAATGGTTTATAACATTTCTATGAATTAGACGTGGGCAGATTTATTCTCAGGAGTGAATCGATTCAGTCTGATTCCCCTGGCCTTTTGAATTGATTAGACTTTTATTCAAATAATTAAAAAAAAAACACCCCTTATTACATATTATCTCTTTGTATATATATTATCTAATACGGGCGTACATCTATGTTCGAAAACATATTGACTAAGTTTTGAATTCTGTGTAGTGGTGTGTTGAAATGGGCCATGGTTATTAAAGACATGGTTCGAGTCCCTGAAGTGAACGTATCTTTTTTCTGATTTTTCGGTTTTCAGATTTTTTATTGAGTTTCGCTTATATTGTCTTCAATTAATTAAAAATTACAATTTGAGGTTTTACTCACTAAGTTCAAAATTTAAATAAATTTAATGTTATTTGATTAATTTGTGTTATTTCACAAACTATTCATATAAAAATAATATATAGTATATTTACAGCACGATCCAGAGTGGAAGATACTACCAGTATCGCCCTGGTGTAAGACCACTATTCAGAATTTAAAAAAAAAACATTTTGGTGACTAAATTTGAATAGCCAGGCGCTTCTCCACCTTTCTCTTCCATATCCCCTTTTCCACCCCATTACCTTCAGGCTCAGAAGATACCCTAATTGGAGTTGCCATAGTCTCACAGACTTCAGAAGATTGGGAACCATTGGGACTCTTGTACTGTATTCACATAATAAAATTGTTACTTTGTATAATAGTTCTTTAAAATCCCCCACGAACCGAAAAAAAGTTTAAATTACAAAATCCTTAAAAATATTATCTATCAGACGTGGGTAGTTACTTATGTACAAAAATGTTAAATATTACGTATGTCTCAAAAAATGTTTGTTTTGGACCTATTTACAAAGCAAAATATTTCAATATTACAAATAGAATACTATTATTGCACAATCTGCCTATTTTGCAGAATTGAAACAATGCATTTAAAATAGTGTCAATAAATTAATTGTTGAAATTTGACTGAAATGCATTATTTAAAACTCTCGTCGAAATCAATAAAAGCAGGGACAATATTTGTTTTAAGCCCTGTAAGCAAATTTTTTAATAAAATAGGTCAATTAATTCATGAAACACTTTATTAATCTTGAAATATCATTTTAAGAGGTGGTCGTGTGTTGTTACGTTCTTCAATAATTAAACAGTATTTTCTACGGTAAGATCTCAAAACTTCAAACTTCTCAATCAATTGTTACAAAAACCCATTTGTAAACGCATCTTGTAAATTAGCTTATATAGATTGAGTTTTTGTTCGATTTCTGGAACGAAACCATATTGGGTATATGTTTCTTCTAATGTTTGTATTATTCTATTACAGGTTCGGCGGCCAACATAAGCTGTGACTAATTTCTGAGGAAAAGCTGTTGTCCTGGTTTAGGGCACAAGTGTCGATGTTTCCAGAAAAGCAAATAGAAGAAGAAGACAAAGAAGTCGTTCCTCTGTGGGAAGAAGTGGAATTAGGGGAAGAAAAAGAATTAGAAACAGAAGAGGATGCAGAGGAAGAAGGCCCAGGAGATGACAGGGAAAAAGAAGAATACGGAGAAGAAGTAAAACAAGTTGTAGAAATTGAAGACGGAGAGGAACCTCTTTTTGTCTCTCTTAAAGAAGAAGTGAAATTGGAGGAATTAGAAGAAGCTGAAGCAGAGAAACAAGAATACGAAGAAGAGGAAGGAGATTCAAGAGGAGAAGACGGAGAAGGAGAGGTGGCAGAGGAAATTGAAGAAGGAGATAAAATCCTTCCTCTTTGGGAAGAAGTGGGATCGGAGAAAGAAGAGGAATTAGAAGAAGAAACCGGAGTAATAAAAGAAGTAGATGAAGAAAAAGCGAGAGACTCAAAAGAAAAGGAAGAAGATGAAGAGAGAGTAGAAGAAGTTGGAGAAGGAGTGAAACTCACTCCTTTCTGGGAAGATGAGGAATTGGATGAAGAAAAAAAATTAGTGGAAGAAGAAGAATTAGTGGAAAAAGAAGAGGAAGTAGGGGAAGGATATGAAGCTGAAGAAGAAGAATTTGTAGAAAAAGAAGGCACAGAAGGAGAGAAAGGAGAGGAAGTTGAAGGAACTGAAGGAGAGGAATTCCTGTCTCCGCAGGAGGGAGTGGAATTAGTGGAAGCGGAGAGAGTGGAAGAAGAAGAGGAAGCAGAGGAAAGAGAGGCTGGATGTGAAAGTGAGGATGGAGAAGAAGGAGAGGAAATGAGCGAAAGAGAGTTTGAAGAGGAAGGAAACAAATGGAATGAAGCAGATGATGCGCAGTTTACGCATCAACTGTGGACCTCTACAGAAGTAGAACAGGACTTATACGATGAAAACGAACTTATAATTGGTGCAGAAGTAGAGATTGGCACTGACCCAGGTGTGGAAGAAATGGTTTGTCTTCTACAAAACCTGCTGGATGAAATGGAACAGAGTTGGGTCACAAATAATAACGCAAGAACTCGGCTTAAAAGAAAACATAAAAGTACCTCTCTTTCAGAAAGAGAAGAGAATAATTAGGTGACCGGATAACTCAACAATATGCAACTTCATCACTACTTTGAGAATTCATTAAAAGTGACAAAAAAACTTTGTTAAATAGGTGATGTCAGGTTAGGTTATGGGAAAATACATATATTTTTTTTAGTTTTGATGACTTTTCAAAGGAGTGTTGAAATGCCACCTTGTTGAGTTGTCATTGAACCAAGTTGAAACATTTATTCGATGTCGCATTTATGGCGGATTGTTTGACAGAATTTTAACGATTCAAAAAAATTAGTTAAAATTCAAACTCTAGGTACTCTCTGTGCTAATTAATTTCTGTAATTGTTTCATCCGTCCATACCGTTTTCATACGTGCGTTTTCTTACGTCTGTCACTCCTGGACACATTTTTTTTTTCCTTTTTTTTCCATGATTTTTCCCAATTTTTATATTTGTTATATACAATACTTCTAAAATCATATGAGTAATAGGAACCCACAATATAGTTATAGTTACATACATTTTATATTTGTACCTAGAAAGAAACAAACAGTGGGCATGTAAAGCAAGTTAGCTTATATTTAAAAATTGTCTAAACAGTTTGTATGAAAAGTGAATACAATACTGTGTAATAATAAGTGTACAGTGTAGAGTTTGATAATAAGTGTATAGTGTAGAGCAGTGTTTCTTAACCTGTGGTCCGCGGACCCCTGGGGGTCGGCAAATATCTGTATGGGGGTTCGCAGTCTCATTTCTGGACAATTTAACAATAATAAATATATATCCAAATTCAAGAAAAAATTGAAACAACCCTAAAAAAGCTTGACTTTTGGACAAATCGTACTATCAAAAAAATATATAATCACTTTCCCACACTGTCGGCGTTTTTGGAATCCTTTGGTGGAGCAATGTTGCCAACACAAGTACAAGACGAAATGATTAAACCCCTCCGCGCTTTAAGTTCTTGGTTTCGGGATTATTTTCCAATACCGATAAAAATGAAAATTGGATATTTGTGGCCCTTTCAACAAAGATGTTACTGATTCTACTGACTTGACAACGGTACAGGAAAATCAAATAATAGAAATATTTTGCGATTCAGCTTTAAAACGTAATATCAAAGAATCCTCGTTATCAAGTTTTTGGGTGAATATAAAAAAAGATTATAAGGAAATATCAGAAGTAGCACTGAAACATTTACTGCTTTTCTCAAACACACACCTCTGTGAAAAGAACCTCTGTTCTCTTAAAACAAATACAGATACAGATTAGAAGTGGAATCCGATTTGAGATTACAACTTAGGTAGTAGTAACATCAACTCGAATATCACTTTTTTAAATGCAAAAAAGCAACACCAACCTTCTGAATGTTGGTTTTGCTGTTGTAGGTTAATTATTAACTTTTTTTTTGTATTTATAGTACTAAAATAAATGGTCCGAAATTTATTGCTGTTTTGTTATTTAACGGGGTCCTTGAAAATTGTGCTTGATTTCCAAGGGGTCTGTGGCTGAAAAAGGTTAGGAAACGCTGGTGTAGACTGTATCTACGAGTAGCTTGTGAGAAACATAAAGTGATATACCTAAACTAAATAAATAATTTTTCAACATCTGTACTGTTAAACCATAATTTAAACTCTTTTAATTATAGGGGTAGTTTAGTTTTCACTTGATTTTTTTTCCGTAAAATATTGATAGTACGAGGTCCAATAAAACCGCTATGTGTTGTCATTTGTTTGGTATTCGTTTGGGGTGAAAATACAATATTATTTATTCTGTGTACATTTTTTTCGAATTTGTTTTTGTTTTTAAAGATATATCTCACAGTTTACAATATAAAATAAAAAAAAATAAATACAGAGACTGAATAGTTAAGATTGACCCATTGGCCGCCCGATTCCTAACCACCCCTCATATCTTTTTTCATCCCAAAAAATCTTATCCTTTCTTTTCCTAAAAAGACCCTACACCAAGAACCCTATACCCTCCGAATTTTTTTCCCCAAGGCAGCGGGTAAAAAAAAAAATATTAATAAATCTTTGTTTCTGCAACCTCCTATTCAAAGTTTCTTCAGGATGAAGTGATTCCAGAGAAAAACAGATATTGGAGAACAGGAAAATAAATCAATCGATTCTGTATTTTAACGTGTCTGTACTGTTTATTGTATCTCATAACAAAACCGTAAATTAATATAAAAAAAAACAACCTATAATATTTCACTATTTTGAATGAACCTGGGTCCTAATTGATCTGGTAACATGTAAGCCAATTTGTCAATATCCCGACCTTCCTCTTACCCATCCTTCACTTCCATCAGCCCATATTCCTACTGTCCTACTGTACTTGGGCAGCTAGATTCACAGAAATATAATCTAAACTAGCTGAGGTACCCGGCTTCACTCAGAGGGTTGATATGAGATTGAACTGACGTTCGAACCAACCATGGATCTTGCTTTATATACCCCTACCAATGTGTAGCCCCACCCATTCAAAAAAGGCTTTGAATGGTCCACAATATTCCAGAACATTCGAGATAAGGAAGGTTCCCGAACGTCTATTCCCAAACATTCCAGAATGTCCTGGGATGTTCTGGAATGTTGTGGAATGCTCTCGAATATTCTCAAAAGTTCTGGACTATGTATTTTAGAAATTTCTAGAGGGCGAATCTTCCATCCCTTATGTCTTTAAAAGCACGCTCTTTAGATAAAAATGGGAACCTTATTCATGGATGGGGAATAGAGGGCTACCATGCCATATAACTCCATTGATTGTACCGTTTTAGGCCCGCCGCAAATTTAACCCAGCCCACGCACAGCACACGCGTGACCGAAACCCAGCCCACGTACAGTACTGTTCGAATTAATGTGAACACAAGTGATCAATTGGAAAAATAAATAAATATTCTTTATTGAGAAACAATTACAATTATTATTTTTTAATACCAAGTGTGTCCTCCCTTAACTTTTTTAACTTCTTGTACACAGATTGGCATAGAATCAGCAAGTTTTTTTACAATTTACTGATATTTGCGTGTCTCTAAACCATGTCTGAATTACTATCTCAATCAACTTGGTTTTTGTGGTGCTTGTCTTGCTTTAACTATAGCCCACCGATTTTCAATTGGATTAAGATCCAGAGAGTTACCTGGCTATTCAAGGTATGTATTTTTTTTTTTGTCTTTGTCTTTGAAATATTAACAATCTTAGTGTGTTTTTTTAAGAGAAATATACATCTTCAAAAATTAGAAACAAAAAAGCTTTAGTTAAGTTTACCTTTGCAAAAAACTGTTATTCTAAAAAAATTACAAAATTTAACTCATCTGTAGTTTGGTGTGTCTCGTAACTCATTGAATGATTGAACAAGAACACAAAATGGCCGCTATTACAAAATGCTGCATACAACTGCGAAAAACAAGATTATTGTGCCAATTATCACGTTTTCACATTAATTTGCACAGTACTTTTTAATAGTAACGCATATTGAACACAGCCCACACCCACGCCATACCCATCCTCACTTCTCGCATTACGCAGGATGACAGCAAGGCAACAACTTCTTGTTGATTTAGAATCTGAATCTGAGGATGAAGAAAGATGTATCATATTGCACCTACTCAGCAAAAAGTTCAAGTTATCCAGTGAAATTTCAGTATTTTTTTTTTTACTTGACCTTCATACAGGAGGTCTTGGAGAAAATGATTTCCCTCTGGGCCTGTGTCATCTTTGGGGATTCTGTGTGGAGGGTTTTTTTAAGGAAAGGTAGGAGAGGAGAGTTCTGGAAAGGAAAAGTGTTTAAGGGGTGGGTAGGAATCTGGGGTTCAGTGTGTCACGGTCATCCGCCTCCAAGACCTAGACAAACCTCACTCTATGAACCCGGGCACCCCTGCTAAATCACCAAACGTAGCGAACCACTTGGGGTGACCTATGGCAGAGGTGTTGGTTATCCAATAAAGGTTCCTGGGGAGGCGGTACCCATTTCCGCCTCCCAAATATAAATATATAGATAGTGTACTGATGTCAATGTATACAACATTACATGGTACACAATGAAGTCGCTCAAAATGGATGTGCGCTTAGATCTTTTAAACTACGCAACGGATTTTCATGCGGTTTTCACCAATAGACAGAGTGATTCAAGGGGAAGTTTTATATGCATAATACATGCTTATTATAGTAGAGAAAAGCTGAGAAATTCAAATATTCAATTCAGGCAGCGGGCAGCTGGCAAGCGGGTGGTGTGGATTTTATAAAGGTTTATTTTATAATGGCGTTGTGTTTCGTTAGCCACAGCAACGTATGGCCGGGTCTGCTAGTTATACTATATATTTATAATGTAATTTAATTCTTCGGCTATCTTATCAAACAAATCATTCTTTAGTTTTGCTCTAATATAATCTTCATGAGTCGTATCATATAATACAGGAAAGCCTCCTACCATTTCAATTAACTTTTCCCTGTTATAGTAACAAAAAATAATGTTCACACAGACAAAACTAGGGAACCACGATCCATGAAACTCTGTTGCAAGCACAACACGCCCACGCGTGACACAGCTTAGGAATGGACTGGCTGTGGAATGGGTTTAATATGCGCCACTCCGACAGAAACCATGTTCTAAAAAATAATCCATGTGTGTGCTGTGTTAAATTTGCGGCGAGCTTTAAACTAGTAGTAGTAGATATTTATGATGGGGGTAAGATCGATTATCTCACAATTTTCTGCAAAAAATTTCATCTGTTTAAAAAACATGCCTCACAACCTCACACTTTAGCTGCCGCAAGGAGGTGTGCGCTCCTCCAGCTCCTCTTGGCTCATTTTATATGTTGCATGGATACCGCGAAAATCCGGATTTACCCCAACTCACCCTATATATGGATTAAAATCTGTAACTTTGGTTTTGTAAAGGTCTATATTTGACTTCTTTTGTTGTTAACTATTACATTTGAATATGAAGCGTGGTGTTTTCTCTTTCTAACACCTTTTATATAATACTAGCTGACCCGGAGAACTTCGTACCGCCTCAGAATCAATAACTGTTCAAATTCAGTTTTTTTGTTAAGTTAAAAATTACACAATGAAGCAATTATCGATGCGTACCTGTCATCGTTTTGTTTTTGTCAGTATCAGAGATGGCGTTGTATACAGATTTATAATTTATATGATTTTTTTTACTTTTTGACTTACTTACGTGAATTGCGATTCATTTTCTTCATAAGTGTGACGGAAATTTATTATAATTATTGTATTTTTCCATTGGAGGGGTGTAGACATACGTTCTCCGTTTGTCCCAATTTCAACTGTTGACATTGAGTGTGTAAGAAAGAGGGGCAATATTATATGTTTAATAACAATAACTCTTTCCTCTTTCAACTTTCCTGAATGTATCCGCAAACTCCTATCGCAATGAATCTCTCCCCTTATACTCGTATCCCTATGAAAGTCTTATTTTCTATCCAAAGGTGCACCAATTTATAGGAATATGTAAAAAAAAAATATAAAACTCAGCTGAATCCAATAATGCAGAATTCAACCAAATTATTGAAAATAACTGGCCAAATTATTATTTTTTTCACAGACAGTTCCAAACTCAGTCTTAACTCCTATTGTGGGGCCAGTATCTATGCACCTCACAGGAAATTGTGCTTCCCACACAGACTTCCCAAAGAGTGTTCCATTTTCTCTGCTGAATGCAAAGCTATCAAAGAAGCTTTACGCCTCGTCAAATCTCCCAACATTAGAAATGCCCTCATCCTTTCAGACTCACTTAGCTCACTACAAAAAATAAGCATATCCCCTCTCAATTCCAGTAGCGACTCTCTTACCTGTTCTATTGTATCTTGCTGGCTCAACTCTCAGTGGTCTTGTCCTGGATCCCAGGACACTTTGGTATTGTTGGAAATGAAAAGGCTGATTCTATTGCTAAGGAATCCATTGTCCATGGTCCATTAAGTAGTATACCTATTCATGTTATAGACTATTTCCCTATTTAAATAAAGTTAAAAATATGTTACAACGCCAATGGTCCCCTGAATGGAAATCGTCATCTCTGATAAAAGGTCACCAGTACTCATTAATTCAACCTTCTTTTCCTGTCAAACCCTGGTTTCACAAATACACTTCCATGCCTTAAAAATACATCTTTTCCATAACTCGAATGCGTCTAGGTCATAATTATTATCTTAGCCATTTCTCCAGATTCCACATAGTCAATTCGCCTTATTGTGATTATGGTTCGGAGGATACTTTAGACCATAATTTTTTTGAGTGTCCCATCAATGACCAATTTCCAAACTTCATAAGTGAATTAATAACTTGTATAGTCATACGAATATTTGTCTTGGCCCATTTTCTATGTTTGCTAATATAATATGTAAAAAAAACATGCTTACATGTAAAAAAACTGATATGAAAATGTAACTAATTTTAAAAAACTGATATTGAAACTAATTAAAAAAAAAACTGAAATTGTAAATACTTTAAGAAATGGCCAAGATCACCCTTAATGGGTGGAAGCCAAATAAATAATAATAATAAAAAAATAATAACAAATGCAAAACAATTAGCGCATTGACATTTGACGTTTTCGAATTTTTGGAATTCACGCAAAGTTCAATATTATAGGTACTTATCACAAAATGCCCGCAGCTCTTTCAAATATGAGAATTCGTTCCATGTAAAAGGTATGGGGAAAAGAATTTTCTTAATAACTATATTTTTCGTTGATTTTTGTGATGTTTTAATAATTATTATCCTTTCCGGGGCGGAGACAAATCCAACAAATGAAAGATCATCAAAATCGGCCCGGCCGTTCTCGAGTTATAAATAGTGTAACTAACCCGACTTTGTTTTATATATTAAGATTTCCCACTATGGTTAGTAAGGGAGTATATCGGACTTATGTCCTCTATATTGACTGTAAAATACGGGTGCTGGTTTTCTAGTCGGCGGGCTGCTGTGCACGCTCAGGGCCTGGTCCGGTTGCTGTGAGTATCCGAGGAGAGAGAATTCAGCTGTCCAAGGAAGTGCAAGGTCGGAAGTCAAAGACAATTGTAGAGTGCAGGCAGGAAGAAGCGGTACAAGAAGATAGAGACGGTGAGAGTAGATGCGACGATAAAGGTTTGAATGTAACTGATTTGAACAGAGCTTGACGCTCTATATATACGCTGCCGCGGGGCCGTGCCCAATATTGGTTCGCATTTGACAAGATTATTCCTTGAACGTTGCTGCATTTCTTTGCAGCTTTGTGCATCCTTATACAAGAATGGAATGATAAAATTGAATTATATAAGCAAAACTACTCTCTTTGCCGCTCTATCTCGTGTAAACCACTTCATTCTAGCAGTTTTATTAAATTCAGTAAAAATTGTACAATGTTAACAAGTGGGGTTTTAGCCCGATATCAGTATGAAAAAACCCTTATATCTATTTAATGGAAACATTAACATATTTAATTTTATCTTAACAGTATGGACGCAAGTCCAGCCTTTTAATCTATATAATTTTATTTGAAATAACTTTAGCAAAACTTGCGTAAATTCAATATTAATCTTACACAAAAAATGTCCTTATACGGCTGTTACGCAACTGATGGCGTCCATTTCGAAAAAAGCTTCGTCATTGGCTGGCCGTTGTAGGGCGAAGTACTGGGAGGGGGTGGGGTCAACCTACGTCACTGCGGTTGGCCTAGGATGGTCAGAGTGGGGGTTATGGCGTATATACCCGTGGTATCTTGAAGACGCCATCATTGTCCACGCGCCAATCATCACATAACCGTGTTTGTAAGTGACATGACGGAATGTCTGGGAGGGGGGTACCTTTAATAGGTATGACGTATTGAAGATGCTACCATTATTTCTAGGGCGGCCATTGAAATGACATATAAAGCTGTTTATTGGTAGATTCCACGTTCGATATAGGGAGACAACGATTTCTATGAGACCTATATGTTCCGAAAATCGAACAAATAGACCTGTGGGTTAAATATATTTCTTTCCTAGAAACTCCTCTCCTTCATTTCCTTAAAATACCCTCCACATAGCATCTCCAAAGATAACTGACCATTAGGGAAATCACTTTCATCAGAACCTCCAAAAACTCTATAAATATGTTCAGTAACAAAATCTGAACATCCAGGTATTCCCAACATTCCTTTTCCATTTACTAAAGGCAGTTGGAACTAAAACTAAAAATAGCGAAATAAGCAAGCTCGGTGGCAGCGCGATAAAGGCTTTGACTCTAAGCCCAAAGAAAGCAGTTTGAAACCCAAAACACCTAAAAAAAATTTATGTGCCAAGCATTCCAGTCAACCACATAAGTTAAGATTAATCTAAAAAATCGATAGTCCATTATCACGGAGGAATGTATGTATGTACCAACATGATTATGTACATTGTGCAAAGAAACATTTTTCCAACAAATATACTAGAATCAGCCCCGGATCTACGACTTTTTCAAATCGGGACAGAAACTTGATAGTGGTGCACCCTCTCGTGATCGTCGCTTCGCTTGACGTTCGACCACTCGAGTTTATTCGGCTCAGCTCATGTAGTCCCTAGTTCTGCCTGCGACGGAGATTCTCCTGGCAGATTTGCACGCGTTCAAAATCGACATAGGATACGTTCATAAATCAACGTAGGATGTGTTCAAAAAACCAACTGGGTCTTATAAAATCAAATGAATAATTGATAGAACAACATGCGCTTTGTGAATCAAGTTTTTTTTTTCAACCAAACATAACTACGATTTTGGCACCCCCTAAAACTGCCACCCGGGGCAGGCGCGCCTGGTCCGCCTCCCCCCTCCCCTCTAGATCCGGGGCTGACTAGAATTTATGAATGTAGATGAAGACAGGACAAGAGTTGTTCAGTTTTCAATCCTCTGATGTTAGTAAAGCGTCGATGACATTGAGCGAGTTTACAAGTTACTATCTGAGAAATTCACTATCTGCTCAGTGTCATCGTGTTACTTGCTAACTAGCAGATTGTTGACAATCTACGAAAAAAGTTGAAAGGTCGTCAACTTTACTTGCCACTCGCTTATTCGTGATTGGTTTATTTATGCGCTCAATATGGCGGCCAAGAAACAGCTGATTTCGACTGTCAAACAACTGACAGAATTAGTTCACGCAGGCGTCGTTATTCTGATAGCTGTGGCGCTAGCAGCGACCTACCAGCTTAGTTTCCTATGCTACTGAGCGAGTAGACAGTTTTGTGTGTCATCATGACAATCTCACTCGCCGATTCACCCGCTTTTAAACTTAGTAGATAGTAGCTTGTAAACTCGCTCAATGTAATTGAGGCTTTAGACCTAATAATCAAAATGGAGTCATCCGTGTTATAGTAAAGGTAAATTAAACAAATGATTTTTTTCATAATTTTATTCATTTTTGTTATGCAAATATTGATAAATTAAATACTGTTAAATTTCCATAAAAAACGGCTTGTATACACAATATTAAGGCAGTCATTCTCAAACACAGTTTGCATAAACAATCGCCAACTTCTGACTTATATCAAATTACAACTGATTTATCTTTCAAAAAGCAATCTACCGATTAAATGAAAAAAAAATATTGCACAAAACTTACAAGGAAAATCAATACAAATTAAAAATAGGCAAGATACTTTTATTACAATGTTGAAATTTAAAACATAACCTCACTATTTAGAAATATAACATATTGTAATTCTTAAATAGGCCTGAAAGGAACACTTCTAAGTGCTACGGGACTGTAAACAATATGCCACAAGATGTTTTTCAGGCACACGAGAGGCCGATCTAAGTTTTCTATTCATAACCGTGACTTTTTTTTATTATTTTACAAGCATAAGCTATAATATTTGACTAAACAATATTGTTCATCTATCCATCTATCGGAACCATTGTGAACTTTTCAAGTCCTTTAGTTTGACAAATATTAATCTCCAAATCCCTAAATAAACTATCATTTAAAATAATCAGTAAACTTACGATTTTGTGCTTTTTTAAATAGGTGTTGTTTACTATTGTTATCGTTATTACATCGAACATTTGTCAAGAATTAATAAATAGAATAAGATTAACAGAACAAACTACAAATATATACTTCTTCGGATTAAAACAATTAAAATAAGTAGACAGAGAAGTGTATTCATTATATAGGTGGCTTTAGCACTGTGAAATACTCAAGTTGATTAAAATACAGTGAAATTTCAACTCGTTCAAATGAAAACACATATATATATGCCCTCAATACGAAAAATAAAATATTCTCTTTGCAAAAATAACCGAAGCGAAAAACGAAAGTAATTTCAAACTATTTAATTATTAAAATGTATAACATTAGGCAGAAATTAAAAATGATTTATTTATTTCAACTTTTAAAGCATCCAACTAGTATTTTTCAAACTTTTTATTACATCAAATTCTTACATTCGTAATATAAAATTATTTCTAACATTTATTCGAAATTACAGTAGTCGTACGGTACGTTGAATACATTATTTTGACAGTTGCCTTTTTAAATGTTTCTCAATTAAAATTATTGCTAAGTACAAATTTAGATTTAGAATCTACACATGATTTCGTCTGACGATTTTAACAATGTTAAAAACAAAAAACATAAAATAATGATATTATTTAGTAATCGAGATATGTTTAGGCAATAAACAAACAATCTAAAGAAAGTTTGTTAGTAATGTTGTACAGAAAAATATTTATTAGAGTTCATTATTAATAAAATTAATAATGTTATGCACTTTTATTTCATGTTTTTTATAGTTTTCTATACAACACGAATAACATTCTTCACTTCCGACACTAAAAACACAACATTTCAATTGTTACAAAAAACATTTATAATAAAAAAATGTGATGATTTTTTTTGTAATAAAACTCTAAAACGGCAACATTGCAAAGAAAAATTAATAAAATAATGTGATGACTTTATTATAAGGGCAACATTACAAAAAAAATGGATTATTAAAAACATTAAAAAGGCAGGATTGCAAAAAAAAAATGTATAAGCTGTTTAAAAAAAAGTTACTTTTCCACAACACTAATAATAGCAGTATGGTAAAATAGAAGTTTCGACTATTGGTCATTGACCGGGTAGACAATGATGATGGGGGGAGGGGGCGGCAGGGCCGGGGCTCATAAGTCTCGGACTCCGGTGCCGTAGTTGGCGCCCCCCGCGCGGTTCAGTGCGTCCTTGAACTGCTCGATCTCAAACTCCGTGATGCTCTCGAGTTGCAACTCCACGGCAAAGTTCTGAAAAAAATGGAGTAAAACTTTTAAAAAAACTAATAAAAAAACAATTAAAACGAAACTATCCAGGACTGAAATAATATACACCACTGGTTTCTCTACAAACAATGTCAAATAAAACTACAAAGAACATTATTCGTCGCCGCTATCGTAAGAAAATATGTCAGTGCCTACTTATCTACCAAAGCTAAAATGTGGGGAAAAAATCGATTGAATTCTGGTCACATTTTTGGGGGGTGGCAACACTGCGCCTTCCCGCTCAATTTGTTTTGACAGTTGAGGTCTTGAGGAATTGAAGTTTGCATCGCCGGTTTAGCGAAAAATTTGCATCATAGTAAGGGAGACAACGATATCTAACGAGACCTATATGAGTAGTTCCGAAAAACGAGCAAATTAGCCTGAGGGGGTAAATTAAAAGTTTGTTTTAGTTATTCTTTCTTCATGGCACACAAATTTTAGTTATAAATAAAATTATCAATTTCTATTTTTCTAAATGATCTAATGCGGTAAAACTTAACACAGTTCCAATTAGACTTATCCTTTTCAGAAATACCGCAAATTAAATGTTTTATCTTCACACAAACATAGATTAACGTTTTACAATTATTAGAATGAACTCATTTTAAAGATAAAAATCATGTTTTTTTTTTAAAACTCTTAATAGTAATTTAATAATGGATGAGCTCATATTAACTCTTCTTTTCCTAGACAATAATACATTAAGTAGAATATCATCTATTCAATATTTGATGTATTTTTTATTCGTCGTAATGATAAAAATGATTCACCTTCGAAAGTTTAAACCGGCAGGTGTTAAATTTTTTCCATTTCAAAAATTTATTTTGGGACTGGCGTATTTATTTATTTATTTATTATTTAAATGCCCGTACATAGGGCTATTACATACATAATACAGGTGTATTGAACATTTACAAACATTACATATATATATATATATAGAATAACATACAGTACATACATACGATGTATATTAGTACAACAAATATTTATCATTTTACAAACATATCAGTTACATAAATAACTAGTTATTTTTGCTTTGATGCAAGATGATGAGGTTTTGAAAATATCGAAAAGGTCTGTATACGTATTGGCAGTTCGGTGAAAACGCACTAACGGTGAATGATAGGAATAGTTAGTGCTATGATTGTCACTGTGGAAAAGGTTATTGTATTGCTGAACAAGGTTATAAAAATCAAAGTCGCTGCACTCTGAAAGGTGACTTTGATCACTATGTTTTTTTTTTGTTTTTTTACTGTGATTTGAGACGATTTTTATAAAAAAAGTAATTTTCTTATTTAGTTAAAAATCACTCGATTTTACGGCAATGAAATTTAGAATGAATGGTACTCACTGAGATAATGTCTTTGACCATAGCTTTGTCTGTGGACATCTTGGCTCTCTTGATGACGGAGACTCCGGGCCCCACCCACGTCAGGAACAGGAACTTCCGCCGCTTCGACAGCTCGTCCCCCATCTGCAGTCTGTAATACAACAACACAACACCTGTCAGTGGACTCTTGATATTCTCTATCATCACCCTACACCCATATACTCATCAATCCACACCTTCTCCTCTTCTCCTACATACTTTTATCTTCAGCCTCACAACATACCCCAATTAGGAATGCCATATATCAATAGCTACAGATAGTTGGGAGTTGTTTGAACTATTGTGCGGTTCTCCTTAAGCCTCCGCTACCCGCATTTCTATCGATTTCTTACATATCTCCCTTAAACATTTGAAGTTTAAGATAATATCTAGATGTTCCCTACGCCCAAACGCAAATTATATGAAATTCCCTCGATAGAAAAAAATCGCAAAGTATGCTCCGAAAATTATTATAAACACGTTCATTTAATCTATTTTAGAAGTTACATGTATGAAAAAATTCACAGTGTTTCTTTAAATGCTATTTTAGATGATCCCCACGAGATTTTTGGTCTATTTTAAACGAGTCATGTTTTATTAAACATATTCGCAATTTTCGCATCGATTTTGTCGCTGTAAATGTTAGCTCGCTCCTCTAACATTCTTAATTTCGTATCTCTCCATCTTCTTCTTTTCGAGCCCAGTTGCGGAGCCTTAAGTCGGTTTCTCATTGCTGAGGATCGTGACCCCCTTTTTTTTACATCAGCTCCTCCACACAAGAGGCCCTAAGAAAAATAATTCTGAGGCCTATGTCATCTTTGGGGATGGTCTTTTTAGGGGAAGGTAGAAGAGGAAGTCTGGGAAGGAAAAGGGTATTAAGGGTAGGTAGGAATCTGGGGGTCAGTGTGTCCAGGAGTGACGGACGAATGAATCCATCCTTTCCACTGCAATGCTAGGCGATGTTCCGAGAGAGTCCTGCTGGAGAGGTCAAAAGATCTCCCTCAACTAGTCTCTCCCGATCCGGCCTGCCACGCTGTTGGTGGGCAGACACATCTACTGCCAAGATCCGGACAAACCTGACCCCCTGAACCCGGGCACCCCCGTTAAATAACCAAACGTAGCGAACCATTTGGGGTGACCTACGGCAGAGGTGTTGGTTATTCAATAAATGGTTCCCGGGGCGACGGTACCCATATCTGCCTCCTAAATTGATACCCCTACTCCAATTTCCGAGGTGCTCTGCTCCTTGCAGTCCTGCGCTGCCTGGACATCGATGTAACGAACGTCAGTGATACTTGGTCACTCCAGCGCATTGCTGATCATCCTCTTCTTCTGTCACACACTTTGACTATGAGTTTCTCCAAGTTGAAGTCCTCAGTCTGGCGATCAACGTGTTCAAAGTATTTTAACCACTCCGATACGTAATACATGATAATATAACGATAGCAGTCAAGTACAATAAGCGTGTTTTCACGTCAACGCGTGTGTTTCCACAGAAATCGTTATAACTCCGTTATTGTTCTAGTGACATCTCTAAAACAAAAAGTAGAAGCTCCGTAATAAATCAAACTACCCATCACTAGTCAAGTTGCCTAGAAATACATAAAAAGACCTATTCTGTCAGATACATGGTAGACCGCCAAATCACATACCCGCCTTTAGACATTGTTATTTTTTAAAATTAAATATTCTTGTATGAAATGATAAAAAAATGAGGTAACTAAATTGTTTATTATAGATACATTTATACGATAGAATAAGTATTGTTTTATACATAATCTGTAATTTTAGTACCGTTTTCACATAAAAAATATTGTTTTTTTTTTTAATATTGATTATGTTAAATACTAATAACATAATTTATTAATATAAATATAATTTTATTACCAAAATGAGTGCAACCACTGTTGAATATATAAGAGGAAATAACAGTTTGTTTGGAAACCAAATTAATAATTAAAAATTCCTAATTAATTTTTTTTTGTCATAAGTAGGTACGGATTGTCAGTGAACCACCACAATCTCAGGGCAGCGGCCGCCATTGGTCACAAACCCCCACTGCTTCTTAGTAATTATTTAATTTGATAGAAAAATTTCTTGTAGGTAGAAAAGCTAAAACGAAAATGCCGACCCATTAAATGTGTGGATAATAAATTGTTTATCTATGGATCACGCAATTTCCTGCAAAACAATAAGCAATTAAAAATGTTTGTAAATGTTATCATCAACTGACAATTAAACTACCATAAATTCTTTGAATAAGCGTTTAAAAATAACTTGACCTGATAATATATCTGAACCACTCCGATCTATCGGGAATATGCGAGTTTTTTGTCTTACACGAAATGTCAGATTTACAAAAACTTTGTGTTATTTCCGATAGGTCTTAAAGCTCTATAAATGAAACTAAAAATTGTTTTTGAAAGGTTACGAAATAAGCTTTCAAATTGTTTTATTACAAATAAATATTAACATTTGTAAATATTAAAATTTAGAATGCAAACATTAAAAAATGAAAATATGACTCACTTGTGGTACTAAAATCACCGATTATGTAAAAAAAAAAAAAACAATACTTATTCTATCGTATAAATGTATAATAAACAATTAAGTCACTTCACTTTTTTATTATTTCATACAAGAATATTCAATAAAAAAATAATAATGCCTAACGGCGCATAGGGGATTTGGCGGGTAAAATCTGTATCTACCGTGTAACTGACAGAATAGGTATTTTTATGTATTTCTATGGACAACTTGAAAAGGGATGTGTAGCTTGATTTATTATGGAGCTTGTACTTTTTGTTTTAGGGATGTCACTAGAACAATAACGGAGTTATAACGATATCTGTGGAAACACACGCGTTGACGTGAAAACACGCATATTGTACTTGACTGCTATCGTTATATTATCGTGTATATCCGCTTACGTATTGGAGTGGTTAATCAGCATTGTTCGGACAGGTTTTCAGGACATTACCCAGGTATTTAAGCTAAACTTAGTTTGTTGAGCGTAACATGAGTATACATCAGTGTGTTTGTTTGTAAGTGTTTTTTACCTGATGTATCCGAAGGCTCTCTCGTCCTCGGTGAACTGTTCCCTGAACTCGTCGAAGTTGGAACCTCTGGCGGGGCAGACTATCTGTGCACCCTCGTATTTGAATACGGCCCTGAAAATAAAAATATTTATATTAAAAAACTAATAAATGTAAGTAAGCGGTAAAATAGTTGTCAACAAAAAATTGTCCAAAGAAGAGAAGCTTCCGTGTACATACATTGGAGTGCTGATTACTACCTACCCTTATAAGAGTTGTTAAGGGACGTAATCGACTTACTTTAACTAGTGATTCCTAACATTATTGGGAGTAAAAAATGTAACTGAAATTTTGGTCACTTTTGATGCCTTTTTTTCAATTTTTTTTTCTCAACAATCAAACAAAAAAATTTCTTCGCATGTCGTCACCAGTCATTCTGGCGAGTAAACGACCAACCCCTCACCCCGCCTCCAACTGTCCAACACCTACCATTTTTTTTTAATGTTTTTGTAGAAAATGAAATCGTCACCGGAGACCAAAACTTCTTCTATATTTTTTACTCCAAATAATGTCAGGAATCATTGGTTAAAGAAAGCCTAGCACGTCCCTTATTACCCTGTATATATGACATTAAGGCATGGAACCAGCAAAAAAAGGATAAAAGTATATTGACTTCTGTGATAATGAACGGTAACCCGACAGTTAATCCATAATATTTGGCCCCCTGAAATTATAATTATTATAAAACTAGCTGACCCGGCGAGCTTTGTACCGCCTCAGAATCAATAACTTACTTTTCCACTTACTAATGGGAATTGCGTTTCGTTTTCTTTATAAGGGAGATTTATTATCCTTTGGAGGGGTGCAGACATACGTTCACCGTTTGTCTCATTTTCGACTGTTGACATTTAGTGTGTAATAAAGAGGGCCAGCATTATACGTTTAAGAACAAAAGCAAAACAATCAGTGCATTGACATTTGACGTTTTTGAATTTTGGGAATTCACTCACCATTCAATATTATACTTATCGCAATATTGCTGCAGCTCTTTCAAAATATGAGAATTCGTTCCATACAAAATGTATGACGAAAAGAATTTTCTTCATAATTTTTTTTTTGTGAATTTTTCCGATGTTTTAATAGCTATTCTGCTATTCGGGGCGGAGACAAATCCAACAAATCAAAGATCGTGAAAATCGGTCCAGTCGTTCTAGAGTTATGAATGGTGTAACTAACCCAACTTTGTTTTATATATGTATTAAGATTATATTTATTTTTAAATTTATGAGTAAAACCTGATAATTTGCCACGAGCTGGCAACGCGGTATCGCTTCCAAGTAAATAAGCACACATTTCCCCACAACAATTACACATTTGCCGGATCTGCGCTGATGATGGACACTGCAACGCTGTCCAAAACGTAAAGAAGGAGGTAGCGCAACACGGCATAACACCCCAAAAGCTAATAAAGAAAATGCGAAATGAATGCATAAATATCTATAGAGTTTACAATATTGCATCATTGTACACCGGCAAAAATGGCGGGGTTTGAGGCCAAAGGGTTAAGATAGGCGAATCCATCAAAGGTGTGCCCATTTCTGCACGCAAGTCAAACTTTTTTTCAGGTATTTTGAAAAATCAAATCAAAAACAATAATAATTACCAGTCTGTTTGGGAGTTATCTGATCGGACATCTTCGTAAGCTGCCCGCACCTCTTCCTTGTCAATACCCGTTGTCATGGCAACCTGCAAATAAACACAAAATCATTGTTAATTAAACCAACCAAGTTACAAATACATCAAACGAAAATACCGAAAGATGCTGCCTTCATCCCACAGATAATGGGAAGAGTTCCCACATCCTGCACCTGCAACACTATGGAATCCCCAGTTTGGGGTACGTTGTGATACTGACCGAAGAGAAGATTGAGAAAAGCGTCACTAATCAAAGCTTAAAACACCTTCTCAAGCAACGCTTACGTCTTTGTATATAAACGAAAAAGACAGAAGATATTATAATAATGACTCCCACCTACCACGTGGCGGGCCGGATCGGGAGAGACCGGTTGAGGGAGACCTAACCTAGACCTCTCCAGCTGGACTCTCTCGAACCATCGCTTTGCACCGCAGTGGGAGGGACCAATTCATACATCCATCATCATTCATACGACATAATGACCAGCAGATTCCTGCTCACCGATACCATATCATACCCTTTTCCTTCCCAAAACTTCCGTCCTTTTCCTAAAAACACCTTCCACGCAGTATCCCCAAAGATGATATAGGCCCTGAGAGATTTTTTCTCCTCAGGGCCTCCTATGTGGAGCTATTGTAAAAAGAAAGTCGATTTTCCTCTCATTTTAAAGGTCAAATGTGCAAAATTTCTAAATAATTATGAAAATTCTGCCATAAGGGTGTTTGTATAAGAAACAATCACTCACGGACACTCTCCTTTATATAAATAGATTATGTATTTTTTTACATTAACTCCACACAGGAGGCCCCGAGGAAAATAATTTCTCTCAGGGCCTATGTCATCTGAGATGCTGAGTATGGAGGATCTTTTTGAGGAGAGGAAGAAATAAACATTTTTCTTGAAGAGACCCATGTTGGAGGAAGGGGGAAACACAGAGGCTGGCAATCGTGCAAATAGTTCACAGCTGAGCTGTTGAACTCAAGAAAGAGTCAAAGAAGCAACCTGTTCTCATGTGACAAATGTCAACCGTATACATATGTTTGGCGTGTTTCCAATTATGCACCGGTGCCGAGGGGGTCAATGATGCTAGTTCTTCGGAGCAGCTCCCATTGATAGTAGAACAAGGATAGCATTTCCACCCCACGCATGTGCTCTAAAGATTGCAATCCGCTTGCTAAGATGTACCTACTCGTATATATATATATGTTGACAGATAATTTTATATAGATTAGTGTAGTTACGTGCTAATAACAATACATTGCTCTTTTAGTTCAACCAATGTAGTTCTTAAGTAGTCTTTTCATTATTAATTTATATTCCTAGTAAAAGATTACGTTTCGCCATTAAAAAAAAGATTATTTTTAATGGCAATAGATAAGCCATGTAAGTAAATACCATTAGAAATGTGTTCATTTTAAAATTGCTTGGTTAGCAACCAAATAATAATAGAGGGACATAGTTATTTAATTATAGAAAAGTCATCCAACATTAAGGCGATGCATCACATCAAGCAAAATTCGAAAACAGGCCGCTATCAATAACACTCCTTATGTAGATAGAGATAAGGTTTAAATTCCCTCCCAACACCAGAGGCCTGTTTTGATTTATTCACGAAAAAATATCGCCAAAAAGGGTATTTTATTTTATTTTGGAAAGCTCAGACACAAATATTTAAAAAATTTATTATCGTTTTCTAATATGTTAATTTTCCACATTATACAACAACACCATAACCGAAAAGGGGTTTGTTAGTAAGAGATTTTGAATTAAAGCAATTTTTATAGGCCTGATACTTTATTTATTTCTGGGCTTTTAAAAAGACTAATAAAAAAAAAACTTGATTATTTCATTTTGGGCAAATAAAAATGCGTTCTACTCACAGTATTTAATTAACCACTGGTGCGACGGTGCAATTTAAAACTTTTTTCTCCGATTGCTTGAAATTTTTTGGTTGATTTTTTTCCGCCCACATTAAAAAAAATTTTGCCTCCGAATTTTAATATGGAGAAATACAAACTGATTATAGTTCTATATAGCCAATGAATTCAACTATCTTTTGTCGATTATCACATATTCGTAGGATTTATAAAAAAAAATCGTTAACTTCTTCTTAATTACTTACAAATAAGGGAAAATTTGCCAAAATTGGCAGCAAAGCAATCCGAGGTAATTTAAATAGCGCCATATTGTGGCAAAAAGCGCTCCAGTGGTCCAGTGGTTAAGGCATCAAAAATATTTCTAAGCAATCTAATTTTTTAACTAAATTCAAATGATTTTGCATTGCTTAGTGGTGCATCACTGTAATTTCTTTTTGTGAAGAGAAATTAATAATGTTAAATTTAATGAGGAAAAATAAATTTATTACAAATTACCCGCATAGTAATATTTCCGCAGTCTTATGGAATATACGAAATGAAAATCTATTTTGTATAAATTAGAAGGTTTCTCAACGAAAATGTATTTACATTTAATGTAGATCTGTATGGCATAGGTACACATAGATCTACATTATTTCGTATTCCAAGAATTCATGGTTTATAATAGGTTCCAAGAAAAAACATAAAAAAAGCCTGGGGATAGGGAAAACCGATAATAATATTTGTAACATACCAATCTGAACCCAATTAAAAATTAAAAACTCAACCCGTAAAAAACAATGTTTTTTAAAAATAATACATTAATTTCAAATGTTTTTAAAAACTTTTTTTTGGTTTGACTGAGGCTTGAACCTTCCTACCCAGGGATCAGAATCAACAACGCTACCAACTGAGCCAAATTACGAGTGGATGAGATCGACATTTATATATTATATTAACTGCTGTAATGTCATAAAATTTCAGAGAAATGCATATATGTGGGCATGTATGAGCCTGATTGCCACCAATAGTTGTTGATAGAATGCATTGTCATCGACAACGAGTCTACCTGCCCAGTTTCAGCTCGATAGATAGTCAGGAAGTGGGTTAATTTCCACTTCAAAGATTCGATATCATTCAAAACTTCTCAATTTGGGAGGCTGATGTGGGTACCGCCGCCTCGGGAATCATTTAATGGATAACCAACACCCCTGCCATAGGTCATCCCAAGTGGTTCGCTAGGTTCATTTCAAGTGGTTTGGTGACTTAGCAGGGGTGCCCGGGTTCATGGGGTGAGGTTTGTCTAGGTCTTGGCGGCCAATGCATTACCACTGCATATCGGGCCGGATCGAGAGAGATTGGTTGAGGGAGACTTAACCTGGACCTCTCCAGCCGGTCTCTCCCGACCCATCGTCTTGCACCGCAGTTGGAGGGATGGATTCATACGTCCGTCACTCTTAGACACATTGACCGCCAGATTTCTACCCACCCCTTAAACTCTTTTCCTTCCCAGAACTTCCTCACCTTCCTTCCCCTGAAAAGATCTTCCATACAGCATACCCAAAGATGACACAGGCCCTGAGGGAAAATATTTTCCCCAGGGCCTCCTGTGTGAAAAAAAAAAGAAAACAAAAATGAAATTCAAATACATTATGTATTTAAAAACGATAATCTGAATTAATTTACCTACCAAAATGGAAACCTTTTAAATAATGACAACTTAATGGTAAGATATTTGAGGCGCTCAGCGGAAGAGTGGCCCAACCCACAAAAAATCGTAATCAACTAAAACATCCTAATTTATATATTTTTGTCATATATTTATAAAGTCATAGCGGCCCAATCTTGACTAAAATATTTAACAATATGATGTTATCGCTGATGTGTGTTAGGCCACTATTCCGCTGAGCGCCTCATTTTACGACTGCGTTTTTTTGGAGTAGGTAATTGAATGAATCTATCTAACTATCTATCTTTTAAAAATGAATCGCCAAAATGTATGTACGCGCATAACTTCCGAATGACTGCACCAAATTGTTTTTTTTTTGTGTTCGTTATTGACAAGTCAAGGTTTGTATAAAACTACTGGTGAGCTCTGGCATTATGAAATTTGTATAACAAAAAATTGCAATAGGTGGCACGCGAGCTGTTTGAAAACTGAATATACCAGGAATGAATGTATGGAATGGGGGAGGGGGGAAGGGGGAGGGAAACTCGGGTAGGGGGTTCGCGGGACAGGGGAAGGGGGAGAGGGAAGGTGGAGGAGGCGGAGTGGGAACGCGAGAGGGGAAGGGGAACGGGACGAATGGGAAAGGACACGTTGGGAGAAACAATTTCTTTATTAAATAGCATAGCAACGCATGCCGGGTACCAGCTAGTATGATTATATTTCTAGGGTTAAAAAAGGGATCTTCCGCTGTCACATAAAAAGATCTTCCAGCAGGCGGTCTTCACTCTTCACTTTTTCTGTTGCCATAAAAAAGGCATAAAATCCATCGCGATGAATGAAATGTTCAGTTCTTTGCGAGTTCTTGCATGACTATGCCACGGGTAACTTCTATAGATATAAGGTAAGAGATGGAAGATTCAAGTCAAGTGGGAGTCTGGCTATATGGGATCCACAAAGGCTACATTGTATGAACTACAAGTTTTAGAAAACGTTAATTATTTACAGATCATGCTCATCGACGAAAGCCCGCTGCCACTGTTGCTCTTACTCTTTCGAATACCGAGCGAGAGGGACAACTGCACCTTAGGCTGATAATCTTTACATATTATAAAACAAAGTCCTCCGCCGCTTCTGTCTGTCTGTTCGCGATAAACTCAAAAACTACTGAACGGATTTTCACACACATTAAAAAAATATTTCTTTGGGCAAACCTTGCGACCAGTTGAAACTTTACCTGAACTTTGTCAAAATCTGGTTTAGGTATCATTTGCTTTTAAAAATACATATTAATAAAGCTTAAAAAACAACATTCGCGGTGACATATAATTAGCTATATACATATAAACTAGCCCAAATGTTTAAATTTGTACCACGAAATATTCCAAATTTTGATTCAATTAAATATCTCAGCCAGAACCCGTACTTCTGACATTATTTTAAATATACAAAAGAACTTTTTTTTTCCAACGGATAAAAATTTATCTATCACTAGCTGACCCGGAAACGTTGTTCTGACATATAAATTATTTCTAGTGAATTTTTGGTGGTTTGACTTGCGCATATGTGGTTGAAAGTTCTACGAAGAGGATGAAGCGCCATCTGTCATTCAACAACATAAATAATTTCGTTCTGTTTGAAATACGAACGACTTAAATTTTTTCATACAAAAATACTAAAATCGCGATTAAAAAGGGGGAGGGTCACGATTAAAAAATAGGAGGAAAGGGGTAGGAGGGTAAAAATTTGGGGTTATAGGTATTTCTTGATACCAAAAAAACCTTTTTATTTGTTAAAAAAAATAGAATGATAAGGACACCCTAATCATCTAGCGGTATGAAATATACTTTACACTTTATTCTCATCCAAATATGCATACAAAATTTCATAAAAATCGGCTGAGCCGTTTAGGAGGAGTGCGACCACAAACACCGTGACACGAGATAATTATATACGAGATTTATCTTATAAAACCGCTATAGGTATACCTGAAAAAAAAAGGTGCAGTTTTTCGATTTATGAGACAGTCTTCTTCCGGGCAATTCCACAGTGCGCCGCTCGATTTCCCCTTAACTTGACGAATATTAAAAATGATTATCATAACATTGTTGTTGACGATCATTTGCAAGTTCCGATCAAGTTAACATCAACCGTATAATATAATCATATAGTTTCCGTTTGTAATTTCGTATGTCCGGTGAAAGACAAGCGCCGAATTTCAACTAGTTTGCAGTATGTACATATGTATGCAAGAACCAACTCATAACATCGAATTAACAACACTCAACTAAGAAATTATTCGTATTATACATTTATATTATGATAATCACGTATTCAAATTTGCGTCCGACAATTGTTTATAAAATACTCGGTGTAAAGCGTACGAATTCGTAATCAATTAGTCAAACATTATGTATAGTCCAAGAGCCCGCGACGATCAGGCCTTCGTTATTTTTTAAAACCTGAAAGTTTCTCTATATATGTCCCTAATACAGGTAAAAACGATCCCCGACTATGAAGTTCGAATCATGGTGGCTTTGAAAGATAACAGGTAGCAAAGTTGTATAAAATTGCACCTTAGTTTCGATAAAGTATAATACTCAGTTTTATATATTTTATTTGGAATAATATTATAAATCACGTTGGCCATTATCAGACACTTAGTACGGTTGCAACCCCCTGTCAACTAGAAACCCTGGGCGATACTGAAAGCTTCTACCGATTATACATAGATTCTTATTTATTCCTTGTCAATATCGTTCTGGCTATCAACGAAGCGGCCGTTATCGGGAAAACCGTATAAGCATCATCAGTAGTTACACCTATAGATAAGAGAACTTAAGCTAAAAAAAGGTTTTTGAATTTCCAGTTCGTTGACTCATAAAAGGGATGAGTTTCATTTGTGATTCACAGAGGGGATGAGTAAATCCTGGAAAACACGATATTGATTTATATTTACAACCCTTATTTTAATACCAAAACCTAAAATGGGACGTCTGCAAAAACATCATACAGATTATAAGGGAACAGACGGTATTACGAAACAAATTTCTGCAATTATTATTATTCTTTTAATTGAAAACTAATGTTTTAAGACAAGATTTTTTATGCATAGCACAGGGGTAACTCATATAAATAAAGTTGGTTGTTTGCAGGAGGAAAAATTTAATAAGCAGTAATTGTTGAATGAAACACGTATGGTGGGGGGTCAGAGGGGGACATCTAGGTCTGCGAGCCAGTCTAGGGCCTTAGGCATCGCCCTGTGGACCTCACCAATCCCGCCGGGGAATGAATTCGTTGACCACATGTTCGGTGGTCTGCACCGCACCGCATTCACACTCGGATGAAACACTAGTATAATATATTGAATTATTTGGCGGGTAGAAGATAAGCCGACGTAGCTCAATGGTAGAGCATTTGACCGGATATCAGAAGGACGCGGGTTCGAGTCCCGTTGGCGGCATGTATCTTTTATCGGGAGATTTTTTCAATGTAGATGAGTGTTTCAGGCTAATAATTATAGCTTATAATAATTGTTACATTTCTGCAATTTTATTACAATTTTCCCTAAAGTATAGACAGTATGACAATCAGTGGTTGAGAAGGCATCGCATTTGGGTCCCACCCAGGCGTTCCGTGTTCGATTCCTCGGCTGGCTAAGTCCTCTATCACAACTAAAGCAACATTTTCGGCTTACTGTGGTGGTAGTAGGAGATTTTCAAACTTTCTTAAAAAAAAAACATCTGAAAGACGTAAAATTGACGGAGGTACAGCGTTTTATGTGAAACCGTTTGAAATAGTTTATGTTGAATTATTATCCTTCTGCAAAACTGTGAACGCGTTTTTCTTCAAACTGGCACATCCGCCGACAAGACCTTGACAAACCTCACCCCATGAATCCGGGCACCTATGCTATCACCATATGGCTGGGGTGTTTGTTATCCAATAAATGGTTCCCGGGCGGCGGTAACCTTACCCGCCTCCCAAATCGATAAAATATACCGACCCGAAAGAAAAATGGGAAAATATGCGTAGAGTCCACCGCACGGATAATACGGAACGTTCGTGTTGTCAAAATTTGATGCACGGATAATACGGAATATTTTTTTTTTAAACTAATATTCAATCAAATATGACATTTTCGGAAGTACCAATCTACAAAATAAATTCTCGTCAAAATAAAAACAAAAAATTACCTACTTCGAATTATTGGGTTGAGATTCAAACTACGAAAGCTGCATGTCATCATAATTTAAAAAAAAAACATCCCAGGTTTTGAATGGTTTGTTTGGCAAAGCAGGGTTTGTCTAGCGAGTATGTGTAATTATTCTAATACATTTCTTTCCATGTTCTCTGTTATAAATACAGGTACCTACAAACTTGTCAATAAAGAAATTCACTTGATAATGTGAATAAATTATTCTTTTATATGGCAATCATATTTTTTCTGTGATTGGCAGCATTGATTGATTGTCTATGAAATGTTAAATAAAAACGATAATTATAAAAAAGGCGTTACCGCGAAAATTAATTAATTTAAACAAAATCAAAATGTTAAAGGCATATTTTTTGCATGTTTTTTGTCTCCCCCGACATAAATACTCACTTTTCGTAATAATAAAGCTAAATCTAACTGTTTGAATAAAAAATAATCCGTATTAACGAGTAAGCGGTTCAATGCATAAATAATGAAAAACGATGTCGCCAATTCACATAAGACGTTTCGATTCCAAGGAAAACGAAATCGTTTACCTGTTCGAGAAAGAATTTCTATATTTGAATATGTTATATCAAATTATTTTAAAAAATCAGCAAAAGTAAGTAGAATTTGAGCTTCATTTGGTCACACAAACACGCCCACCATTCACTTCTACAGGTACATTTTCAGTGGTGGACTTACATAGGATTGACTGTGGGCGCTGTACACCCCATTTCTTAGGATTCGTCAAAATGACTCAGCCCGTTTATTTTAGACTGCAAAGCAAAATAATAACGCATAAACATGTACCTACCCACATAAATCATAAAGCCCTATTCACAAGAGAGTTCAATATTCGGCGTTTTTTGACGGGGCGTTACTGTTATTTTCCTTTTCAGATTCTGGTCAAAAAATCTATCTATATAGTGGTAGGAACTCCTAGTATCGCCCTGAAGGGTGATACGTGATACTGTATATTTTTCGACAGCGTAAAGCGTGATATACGACACATTTTTACAGTTTTCTTGGCGGTACACAACCCTAAAAAAATTTTTTTGCTCAAAACTCACATTTTAATCATTTCCGGCGAATTAACTAACTAACCATCAGGCCGTTTCTCCGCAGGGGTAAGCAGAGAGGACGGACCGCCAAACAACTCGTTCTTGGCACACACTCTTTGCCTCACTCACATTCATACAACGTCTCATACATTCTCTTCTATTATTCTGACTTTTGACATGGCCCGACTCAAGCCATGTCTTCCTCGGACTTCCCCGACTTCTTCTACCATTCACATTTGCGTCTTATATTCCGGCGAATTAGTAATTATAATAATTTTTTATTCCAACAGAACACTGGGGATGTAAGTTCTTTGAATTTAAAATTAATAAAAACAATACCTTACCTCTTACCATTAATATATCTTACGTACAACGATTTTAAAACTTTATAACCCGTTTTTAAACCGTAATATTAGTGGTAAGCACCAGATTTTATTTTTCTAGACAATGAATTAATAACTTCGGGAGTGAGACATGGAGACACATTTTAAATATTTGTAATAAGTTCTTCAGAATTAATTAAAATGAACGCGGCGGTAAGGTTAAATCTCCAAGCCTGCTAGGGTCAATTTGTTTACACACTTTCTTCACTTACATCGTTAAGATTCCCACATTATTTGTCTTCTTCTTATTTTCTTTAATAAGAAAATAAAAAAAAAAATTCGACAGTAGGTCCGTCCAATACACGGGTCGCGAGTCGCAATTTGTATACACGGCTTCTTTACTTACGTCGCGTCGTTAAGATTGTGAATATATTTTAGGGTATGTTGTCGTGTATTGTCGTCTTAAAAACTATGAAAAATTAAAATCTTTAAAAAAATGAGTGTGCTTTAGACCACATGACTGAAGTAAAACTTCACTAACTTGGGATGGAACCAGAACAGTTTAGTTGCCCCGATGTTAAAGTGGCCTTGTAACGCATGCCGGGTATCCCTATCCCTGTCCCATTCCCCACCCTCCCCACATTCCCCGACACTCCCCACACACTTCCCTATTCCCTACCCCCATCCCTACCCCTACCCATAAGCGTGCGTAAAGGCCCGATTGTTCGCCTCACCCGATCACCGTTCGCAGTGATCACCGTTCGCATCGATTAGCGTTCGCTTCTAAATATATATATTCTTTTTCGTAACGCACTCACCAGTTTACTCCCAAGTGTCGAGCGTGCGTAAAGAAGTTTTACTTCAAAAAGTGTTCATGGAAAATATGTTATAATGTCGGTAGAAATTCAGAAAACGAGGTCCTAGCAAAAATTACTTCAATGTCTAAAAATTTGTCGCGTTAAAAAAACACTCCACACGGACGGGGCTTTACAATCCCTCCCTTCTTTGATGGGCTGATGACTAAGTTTAACTTCCATGAAATACATTCTCACATTCTCCAATAGTACTAACACAACTCTCGCCAACACCTCTATAAACATCCACATTCACCCAAGAACGACTGGAGTCACTCATTTAAATACGAATTCTTCATATAATATATCGGATTGTTCATAATGTTCATGGGTCGGCCATGCCAAGATTCCATGGACCGTGCAAGTAATTTGGCAACACTGAACCGATAAACTGATGGAAATGGATCGTGGGCGTGTTCGTGAATCCGAAATAAAATCAATAAGTTATTTTTTTTGGTAAAAAGCAGTAACTTTGTGGTTTGACATATTTATTGATATAAAACAATTACTTTGTTTTCAACAAAAACTTCTTTACGCACGCTCGACTTGGGGGGTAAGCTAGTGAATGCGTTACGAAAAGTGTGATTGTTACGAAAAGTGTGATGTTACGAAAAGTTTCATGTTACGAAAAGTATAATGTTACGAAAAGTGTGATGCGAACAGTAATCGATGCGAACGGTGATCAATGTCATTAAAAAAGGAAACGGAGCGTGTGCAACTTTTCCCAGCGAAAAAAAGACGCATGAATGTGTACTACTGTGCAAAATGCAACAAACCATATTGTCTGGAATATCAATGTCAAGCCACCCCAATGTCATACGTTCTTTTATAAGTTAGTGAAGTTTTACTTCAGTCGTGTGGTCTAAAGCACAATAGTTTTTTTAATACCGACCGGTTTCGCTTAACACAAGCATCATAAGGGTATAAAATTAAACTGACCGAAAATACATCGTACGAGCTTACAAAACATAAAATAAAATTAAAAAAACTGTGAGAAAGTATGAAATTAAAATCTTACATAGTAATAGAGATAAATAGACAGATCTTTATCTCTATTACTATGCAAGATAAAAAAAATTATCATTTTAATTTTTTACCCTGATGATGCTTGTTTTAAGCGAAACCGGTTGGTATATAAAAAAAAATCGTGGTTACAAACAAAGTAAAGCCCGCCTTCCACTGCGAGCGGAAAAGAGTCAAGCTGAGCGGGGTTGGAGATGAGCGAAATAGCTTTGACCTTCCACAAAAAAAGAGTCGATTAGAAGATAGGTGATAGTTTTTAGTTTTATTTATCCCTAAATATATTATTTTTTTCTTTCCTCTTCTTATATTTTATTATCTATTTATATAAAATAATATTGCATGTATGAATACCACAACACGGGCAAATAGCCGAGTATGGTTGTTAAAACATGGCTAAAATGTAACATGTAAACATTTATGAAATAATAAAATAAAAAAATCTTTCTAAAGAAAAATATTTCTGGAACAGTGAAAGAATCTCAACTCATAATTTATTTTATAAAATAAAGTGTAATGTGCTGCACAGTGGTGCAGCGCGATAAACCGACTCTTATCTCCTCTCACCTCGGCTAAAAATACTAGAGTCAAGTGATATAAGGAAAACTATACTATATAATACAATTCGCATTACTTGCAACGAACATTACAGTGGCACCTCGTCCTCGTGATTCAACGGCATTAATATTAAAACAATGCAAATGTACCTATCTATGTAACAATACAACCCTGTTGGTGCCCGAAAACGGCTGATTCTGTATTTATAATGTTTTATGAAAAAAAAAATGTGAACGCTCACACGAGGTAAACGTGAAATCTTCACCACACGGTCTCAACCAATAGGAGCCTTGAAAAGTGAGCGGCTTTTTCAGTGAGTTCCTTTTTTCCTTCCCAGAACTTCCTCTCCTAAAAAGACCCTCCACACAGCATCCCCAGAGATGACATAGGCCCCGAGAGGAATTTTTTTCTTCAGGGCCTCCTGTGTGGAGCTAATGTAAAAAAAATATTTTGCATTGCTTAGAAAAAAAACCTCCATACAGCATCCCCAGAGATGACATAGGCCCCCGAGGGAAATTATTTTCCTCAGGGCCTCCTGTGTGGAGCTAATGTAAAAAAAATTGCATTGCTTAGTAGTACATCACCTTAAGGCTCCGTTCCCGGCCCCAAAAAGAAGAAGACGGAGAGATATGAAATTACGAATGTTAGAAGAGCCGCTAACATTTACAACGATAAAATCGATGCAAAAATCATGAAAATCTTTAATAAAACACGACTCGTTTAAAATAGAGCAAAAATCTCGCGATAATTGTCTTAAACAGCATTTAAAGAAACACTGCGAATTTTTTCATACAAATAACTTGTAAAATAACTGAAACAAACGTGTTTGTAATAATTTTTGGAGCATACTTTGCGATTTTTTTCTATCGAGGGAATTTTATATAATTTGCGTTTGGGCGCGACAAATGTCTAGATATTATCTATCTTCAAGAATAACATATATTTTTTTAAAGGCTTAAAAACTTCAAATGTTTAAGGGAGGTTTGCAAGAAATCGGTTGAAATTCGAATACCGGCCTCTTAATAATAAAAAAATTAAAATCAAAAATAATTATTGGCCTCGCACGTCCCTGGATGAGGTAATGCGCCAAATTAATCACCATTTTACTTTATGGCGATTGTAAAAGGGGAAAATACTGACACAACGTGATTATTCGTGATGATACATGTTGGATGCGAACGCTGCTGCGTTGGTTTGAAGTGATTACAGTCATTGTTATTAGGTACCTTTTCTAAACTGGCAGATATCAACCAATTCCTATCAGCTCGGTGACTTTATTACTGGTTTATCCCTAACTATATTATATGCATCATGCTATGTGATAAGACACTCCCTACTCCGAAGAAGAAAATTAGAAAAAAAACTATTTCAATCGTAAAAACACAATTAAAAAAAGTTATTTTTATTTTTAACTAAGAGGGTATATATGTATATATCCAGAGAAAACCAGCCAAATTTCATTTTTAAATAAAATTTTAGACGTATTGACTCTTTTCCACAAAAAATTATAAATTGATTTCGAAAGATTGTACAATAATGTATGATTACATGGTATGAAATAACTAACTAACTAACCATCACGCCGTTTCCCCGCAGGGGTAGGCAGAGAGGACGGACCGCCAAACAACTCGGTCTTGGCACACACTCTTTGCTTCACTCACATTCATACATCGTCTCATACATTCTCTTCTATTATTCTGACTTTTGACATGGCCCGACTCAAGTATCTGATTCACTTGATCGTGCCATGTCTTCCTCAGACGTCCCCGACTTCTTCTACCATTCACATTTGCGTCGTATATTCTTCTTTCACTACTTTCTTCGTTCATTCGCTCTACATGCCCAAACCATCTGAGGGTCTCTTTCTTAATCTTACTCATTATGCTTACATCAGCCTTACATTCTTTGCGGATATCCACATTTCTCACACGATCATACATTGTTTTACCACACATACGCCTCAGGGATCTCATTTCAATAGCACTCAGTTTACTTTCATCTTTCCTCTGCCAGTTCCATGCCTCACTGCCATACATCAGGGTAGGTACCAGAGGGTAGGTATGATATATGTCTTGTAAAATAAGATTTTTCTTTGAAAATTTAACAAATCTACCAACGACCTATGGTATAACCTTATTATACTAAACATAATCAATTTTTCTCAAAATTTAAAACATGCGTTCACTGTACACTAGATAAAAGAAAAATCTTTCGAAATCAATTTATAATTTTTTGTGGAGAAGAGTCAATATGTCTAAAATTTGATTTAAAAATTACATATTTCCGGTTTTCTCTGGTTATACCCTCTTTACTGTTTGAATACAGTGAAATATAAAAACAGTTAAAATTGTTTAAAATAATTCATCAAATATTTGAAGTCAATTTTCACGTAGTTACTGTGAAAGTTCTAATCAAGTTCTGTGATTATTTCAGTTTAAGAAAGCAACTTGCCTATAATGATATAATAACAAAACTTGAATAAAACTTACACAGAAAGTGAAAATTAACTTAAATTATGTGAATAATTGTTAAAAAAAACTTAAGAGCCCGTCCTTAATCTGTAGGACTTTGAAAGAACACTTATTTATTTTTCAGGTTCTCTGTAAAACAGTTATATTTATATCCCACTAAATTATTACGGAGAAGATTACAAAATTTAAAAGAAGAAAAAAAAATCCATTGGGGCAGTTTCACTATGTTGTGACGTATGTCAAAAGATAGCTGAACTCTTTAGGCTCTCTGTTTAATGGCGAATTCTGAAAGAAAGAAGTTCTCGCTTTCGGAGCATAAACCAGTGCGTGGGATCTCCCACGAGTATACGTGTTAGGGACATATAGGTTAATCTCTTTCAACATAGGTGGATTCAGTACAGCGCTGGAGATCAGCGTAAAAAAATGTTTCCCCAAAAAGATTTTTCGGCGGGCTTCTAAGGTATTAAAATCGAACAACGATGGATACAGGAATGGATTGTATGTATATTCCCTCATATACAGGTAACGCATAAACCTTTTCTGTACTCTTTCTATTTCTAGGGTGTAGTTTTGTTCAGAGAGGGCCCAAATAATGGATCTGTATTCTAGGATGCTAATTCGGCAATTCCATAAGAACTTTAGACTCCTTTGCCCAAGATAGATCAATGAAATCGATTATCTGTTAAAGAAAGTATTTGAAAAGGCTTCATCAAATTCACCAGAAGAAATGGAAATTTCCGACACGCTTAAACCAAAAAGTTTAGAAGCCGACTTGAAAAAGCTGTAATAAATTTAATTTTTGAAATGGGCCAAAAACAATTAATATTATTGATAGTATTTACCTGATATTTTGAACAATATGACTTCGAATAGTAGTAAGTTAGCAAAAAACTTGTAAAATTGTCACTTTTAAAAGGAATTTATATTTTAGATGTGAACGATTTAGAAATCGACCGTTCACTCTCACCAGGAATCACGGAATAAAGTCTGCGATGGCATTACAGTTTAATTAATAAAAACGACTGCATTATTGACTTCTTATCATCAAGATAGTCATTTCCCAGAGATAAAGGTTCAATTCCGGTGACGCAAAGCTTTTCAATGATTTCAACGCATTTTTTCCTTTTTTGCTATTTTTCTATTCATGCGTTGTACAGGGTTACCTGACAGTCTTTTGGAAGTAAAATATTATGAAGTTGTAGGTTTTTTTTCATTAACCACTCGAGCGACAGGGCGATTTTTAACCTTTTCCTCCGATTGCTCGTGATTTTTTGGTGATTATTTTGAATATTTTCCGCCGACATTAAAAAAATCATACCTTCGAATTTTAGGATGGAAAAAAAATGAATGCATGTAGGGAAAATTTGCCTAAAACTGGCAGCAAAGCAATTCGAGGTATTTTAAATCGTGCCATATTGTGGCAAAAAGCGCAAAAGAAAATTGTTTTACAAGTCGTCAAGGATTAGAACTTTAGGCCAGCCCAGAAACACTGGTTTCGCTGATATTCATTGATAACCTGTATATTTTCAATGGTGACCGGACAACTCAGAATCATGCAACTTCAACATCTCATTTGAAAAGTCATTAAAAGTTATGTAAAAAAATTGGTTACGTTAGGTTAAGTTACGGGCTATTTAAAAAAAACTTTTAATGACTTTTACTGGTGTTGAAATTGCTAGATTTCGACTTGTCATGGAACCATTTTTAACAGCATTCCAGCGTTGATTTATCATTTTAGACGTTAAAACTCTCACGCAGTTACAAGGAACACATACTTCCGCTCAGTTGAAATGCTTTCGCGACACTAGTTGCATCACTCTTTTTAACTATGAAACTAATTGCATACCACTTTCGCGCGAGCGCGATTATAATTCCGTGGCACACAACTAATGTACGCGTGATGAAACTATATGTTTACATGTGGAACTAGCAGTGCAACTAATGTCATGAAACAACTTGTTCCCAACAAATTGCGTAATGTAAATTCGGCTTTAAGGCGATCCACTAGTACAGGAAAAAATCGAAATCGGAATTCACGCCCTTTTATGGGAGGAGTTTAAAAATACTTGAGAAAAAGCTTTTGGAAAGGTTGGAAAAGATATTTGAGATTTTTTTTTTACATGTTGATTTCGTAAAGGCCTGTAAAAAACATTAATTCCTTTTTTATGCATTGTTTATTGCAATAAAACGGAATTTTTAAATTGATTTCACGAAAATAAGCGGCGCGGAGCACAACACGACTGCTCTCCGCTCCGGCCGGAGGAGTGATGACGAAAGAATGGGGCGGCTACCAGTCGTTCTTCGGTGGACGGTATAAGGTTCACTTTGATATAACAAATTCGTCGACTGCCGTATTGTCGCCGTGATGTCAAAAATACCAACGCGAAAATGCATATTATATTTTATTTTGTGAGGTTCGGGCGTAAATATAATTTTTTTTCGCGATAATTATATAAGAAACTGAATTTGCCACATTATGCAATAAAACCATATCCGAAAAAGTGTTTATAAGTAGGAGAGTTTTCAGTTAAAAATGTTTTTATAGACCTAATACTTTATTTTTTTCTAAGCTTATTAAAAGACTTATTTAAAAAAAAGACCGATATTTTGAAGGGCCAAAGTATGTTCTACACGCAGTATTTAATTGAAGCATCTATAATACTTCTAAGCGGTCAAATTTTCAAAACTAAAACATACGATTTTGTATGATTTTGAATTATTTAGTATGGCTTCATCTTAAGTAGATACATGCCTAGAAACAGCAGTTATTCATTTTGAAACATCCAATTATCAAAAGATGAATAAAAGAGCACAAATTAAATATCAATAGAACTTATGAAAAATAATCTTTTAGCGGTGGTAATGAAATAAAAATCCACACTTTTATACGGTAAACACAATTAGTCTTTATTGAAGTAGTACAATCAATTTGCAATATGACACAGATCAATAATCGTAAAACAAGACCAAACTATAACAATAACTTTATAGGTATTTTAACAATAAATGTTATGTGTGGTCGGTCTTGCTGTATGGTTGTGAAACATGGACCTTAAAAATAAATACCATGAACAGGTTAGAGGCTTTCGAAATGTGGCTTCACCGGAGAATGCTCAAGGTCCCATGGACCGACATGATCACCAACATAGAAATTCTCAGGCGGGCTAGAGCAGATAGGGAACTGCTTACATTAATTAAAATCAAGAAAATTTCATATCTGGGTCATATACTTCGAGGGGAGAAGTATCACTTGCTCCATTTAATATTGAAAGGCAAGATAGAGGGTCGCCGAGGGCCTGGTAGGAGACAAATGTCTTGGCTGCGAAATATACGAGAGTGGACCGGCATTAGAAGTGTGGAGGAGCTATTCCGGGCAGCGCAAGACAGAGACCTTTTCAAGAGTGATCGCCAACGTCGGGGGGACCTGATAAGCAGGGGCGTGCATTCCATATAGGCACATAAGCACTGCCTACCCTCCCGTTTTTGTAAAATATAAGCATGTAAATAATATTGTAATTTATAAAATTATTGCTAAAAATAAATACACACTTTAAAAAATAAGAGCGAAAAAGCTGAGCAACCGAAACTACGCGAGCTACACATCAAACGGCATACTACAAACGCGGCATAAACTTACTGTAACTAGAAACTACACGCGCGCCCTCCAATTGCCTCACTAAAATGCGTTCTAAGCAGGAATTATTTCTGACTAGAGCTAACTTCATACAAGACATAATTTAATGTTTACGAAATGCACAAAGCATAGAGTAGAACTGTCGTTTTGGATTTGCTTCTATGAGGTTTTTTTGTTAGTATTAAGCAGTGCTTTCTAGAACAAAATTAGCAAATGGCAATTAGTGACGACAAAAACATCTATTGTTATGTACTTCTATCAAATAGTTGTCTTTCATAAATGCTAATTGTCGGTTCAAAAAGTTTGTCGTACTTTAATTCTGAAATTATCTGATAGAATATGGAAATTTTAATCTGTGAAACTTGTTGTATTTTCTTACTGCCTACCCTGATCAAAAACTCTGTGCACGCCCCTGCTGATAAGGTACATAAAGAAGAAGAAGAACAATAAATAACCCAGAGGATACTACTAGTTTCATAACCGCTCGTTAAACCTTAAAAAAAAGAATTACGAGTGTCTTTTCTCTCTCTGAAGACCTGAAGCTGCGCGGGCAAACCCGGAAGACAAACTTAAGTTTCTAGTGATCTCACATGTCTTTATATATATCAGGTTGATGTACATTCATTAACCAATATAACATCCCTCGTCCCTAACCTGTAAGAGACAAGCGATGCGGGAAAGGTAAAGTATTTGAGATTGAACACAAAATTAGTGATAACCTTATACTTTTTTGTAAAGTTTTTCATACATAATTATAATCAATCATCCCCAAAGTTAAGCGGAATGAGACTTGAGCGCGGTTTATAGATAGAAGTATATTATCATATGAATATGAATTTTGCATAACTCCGTTCCCGACGACCTTACGCGTGTCCGCTGAAAGTGAATCACCGATATCAATTGATTAAGGTTAGGTGCAGCTTGACACACTTTACTTCGCAGTTTGTGGGGTCGCCAGTGCAGGTCATATAGAAAAACTTCTATTAATTAAATAACAAAGAAGAAGTTAAAGAAGTTTTCACTTAAAATGCGCTATATAAATTATTGGATTAAAAAAATTAGCACAGCTGTCCTGACGACCAATGAGCCTGTACTTATAAAATGAACTAATCCTCGGGCACTTGTTGTGATTCCAGCATTATTTTAGTCATATCGCTAAGCCCAGCACCCAGCCGCTAATCACAATGGACTTGACCGACAAACTGAATCAATAAAATATAGGCTCGAGGGGTGACGTGTTCATCATGCGGTGGAGGTACAAGTAGCTCAACATGCTCCTCAAACTATTACATTTACCCTGAACAACACCTCTGCGGAACTCGGAGCGGTCTAGGTCTAACATTCCAAGCCATTAGTAACATTTCAATATTTGTATCTGTTTCTGAAACATTTCTAAAACCATTTACTTCAAAGAAATAACTGTATTTGAAACATTTCGACAAGTAGGTACTTAATAAGTAGTTTGAATATCTGTTTCAGAAATATTTGTACCTACATCTGCTTGAATTTTTTGTTTCCGAAACATTGGTGTGCTCGAAATGGTTCCCTGATAAAATAGAACAGCGACAATGCAGAGCGTAATATGTATAAGAAAAATCACTTTTTTTTCGGTTATATGTTTATGAAACGTTTGTGTACTTGAAATAATATCTGTTTCTGAAATATTTGTATTAGACAGGTAGATACTTGAAATATCGGTATCTGAAACATTTTTATTAGTAGATAGGTAATTGAAATATCTGTTTCTGAAACATTTGTATAGGTAAGTACTTAAAATATCTGTTGTTTCTGAAACATTTGTATTAGTAGATAGGTACTTCAAATATCTATATCCATTACATTTGTATTGGTAGACAGGTACTTGAAATATCTGTTTCTGAAACATTTGTATTAGTAGATAGGTACTTGAAATATCTGTTTCTGAAACATTTGTATTAGTAGATAGGTACTTGAAATATCTGTTTCTGAAATACCTGTATCGGTAAGTACTAGAAATATCTTTTTCTGAAAGATAATAATTATATAAGTACTTGAAAATTCCATTCCTGAAGCAATTGCACACAAATATCTGTTTTTGTTTTACAACTTAAAATATTTCGTCCAGAACTAAGTGTACAAGTAAATACACATGAAATATCTATTTTTTAAACATTTTCAAGTATTGTGTAACTGTTTGACTGTGTGACTGTTTGTGAAAGATTTGTATACAAGAAATATCTGCTTCCGAAACATATGTATAGTTTTATATATACCCACTTGAAATAATATATGTTTCTGAAACATTTTTTTTGAATAGACATATTTTTTAAATTATTTGAATAATCAAATCTTATTTTTTAGACGTTACAAACATATTACAAATATCTTTCCCACGGCGAGATCGATTATCCGGAACATTAATAAATTATTAAAATAATCTCGAGTACAAATTGATTAATTTGTTCAAATCACTCACAAACATAAAATTTCTAAATCGATAATAATATTTATATCGAAGGTCCACCCTAACTGTCAATACTGTTATCAGATCTGATCGCTCTAATGAACAAATAGTTATTAATAATTTTGATTTCGTTAGCACCTACCCGTAATATTTATTTATCAATTTAACCTCCTTCAGACGGCTTGTATTAATCTATTTTATTTACATTCAGGTGCCTGCCCATGTTGAAATAAATATAATATTTATCCAATAAACCTACTTTACCTGAAATAATGTATTTAATCTACTGAGCCTGGAAAACCCACACATATTCGATATAATGCAAGTTGGTAAGACGTAAGACGAGTAATTATTAGTAGAAAGAGAGGATGGGCTGCCACACAACTCTGTCTAGGCACATGTTTCTTGTTTCATTCGAATTAATACACTACTTGCTACTATTTTAATTATTATTTTTAATTGATAAACTAACGTTTTAAACAAGATTTTTATGCATAGCACAAAGGGTAGATAACAAATATTATAATCAATAATTATCAGCCTGAAACACTCATCTACATTGAAAAAATCTTCCGAGAAAAGATACTGGCCGCCAACGGGAATTGAACCCGTGATCATCTGATTGCCGGTCAGCAGCTCTGACCACTGAGCTATGGCGGCTTATCTAATACCCGCCAAATAATTCAATATATACTAGTGTTTCATTCGACAATTACTTATTATTACATTTTTCCAACTGAAAACAACCAACTTTATTTTTGTGAGAGAGGTATTTTTAATACTAAATCTCCCGCTAGGTGGCGTCGAGACTAATTATGTCTGCATTTTTTGCTGAAATACTTTAACTTGTCAAATATTAATTATTATTTTTAATTGATAAACTAACGTTTTAAACAAGATTTTTATGCATAGCACAAAGGGTAGATAACAAATATTATAATCAATAATTATCAGCCTGAAACACTCATCTACATTGAAAAAATCTTCCGAGAAAAGATACTGGCCGCCAACGGGAATTGAACCCGTGACCATCTGATTGCCGGTCAGCAGCTCTGACCACTGAGCTATGGCGGCTTATCTAATACCCGCCAAATAATTCAATATATACTAGTGTTTCATTCGACAATTACTTATTATTACATTTTTCCAACTGAAAACAACCAACTTTATTTTTGTGAGAGAGGTATTTTTAATACTAAATCTCCCGCTAGGTGGCGTCGAGACTAATTATGTCTGCATTTTTTGCTGAAATACTTTAACTTGTCAAATATTAATTATTATTTTTAATTGATAAACTAACGTTTTAAACAAGATTTTTATGCATAGCACAAAGGGTAGATAACAAATATTATAATCAATAATTATCAGCCTGAAACACTCATCTACATTGAAAAAATCTTCCGAGAAAAGATACTGGCCGCCAACGGGAATTGAACCCGTGACCATCTGATTGCCGGTCAGCAGCTCTGACCACTGAGCTATGGCGGCTTATCTAATACCCGCCAAATAATTCAATATATACTAGTGTTTCATTCGACAATTACTTATTATTACATTTTTCCAACTGAAAACAACCAACTTTATTTTTGTGAGAGAGGTATTTTTAATACTAAATCTCCCGCTAGGTGGCGTCGAGACTAATTATGTCTGCATTTTTTGCTGAAATACTTTAACTTGTCAAATATTAATTATTATTTTTAATTGATAAACTAACGTTTTAAACAAGATTTTTATGCATAGCACAAAGGGTAGATAACAAATATTATAATCAATAATTATCAGCCTGAAACACTCATCTACATTGAAAAAATCTTCCGAGAAAAGATACTGGCCGCCAACGGGAATTGAACCCGTGACCATCTGATTGCCGGTCAGCAGCTCTGACCACTGAGCTATGGCGGCTTATCTAATACCCGCCAAATAATTCAATATATACTAGTGTTTCATTCGACAATTACTTATTATTACATTTTTCCAACTGAAAACAACCAACTTTATTTTTGTGAGAGAGGTATTTTTAATACTAAATCTCCCGCTAGGTGGCGTCGAGACTAATTATGTATGCATTTTTTGCTGAAATACTTTAACTTGTCAAATATTAATTATTATTTTTAATTGATAAACTAACGTTTAAACAAGATTTTTATGCATAGCACAAAGGGTACATAACAAATATTATAATCAATAATTATCAGCCTGAAACACTCATCTACATTGAAAAAATCTTCCGAGAAAAGATACTGGCCGCCAACGGGAATTGAACCCGTGACCATCTGATTGCCGGTCAGCAGCTCTGACCACTGAGCTATGGCGGCTTATCTAATACCCGCCAAATAATTCAATATATACTAGTGTTTCATTCGACAATTACTTATTATTACATTTTTCCAACTGAAAACAACCAACTTTATTTTTGTGAGAGAGGTATTTTTAATACTAAATCTCCCGCTAGGTGGCGTCGAGACTAATTATGTCTGCATTTTTTGCTGAAATACTTTAACTTGTCAAATATTAATTATTATTTTTAATTGATAAACTAACGTTTTAAACAAGATTTTTATGCATAGCACAAAGGGTAGATAACAAATATTATAATCAATAATTATCAGCCTGAAACACTCATCTACATTGAAAAAATCTTCCGAGAAAAGATACTGGCCGCCAACGGGAATTGAACCCGTGATCATCTGATTGCCGGTCAGCAGCTCTGACCACTGAGCTATGGCGGCTTATCTAATACCCGCCAAATAATTCAATATATACTAGTGTTTCATTCGACAATTACTTATTATTACATTTTTCCAACTGAAAACAACCAACTTTATTTTTGTGAGAGAGGTATTTTTAATACTAAATCTCCCGCTAGGTGGCGTCGAGACTAATTATGTCTGCATTTTTTGCTGAAATACTTTAACTTGTCAAATATTAATTATTATTTTTAATTGATAAACTAACGTTTAAACAAGATTTTTATGCATAGCACAAAGGGTACATAACAAATATTATAATCAATAATTATCAGCCTGAAACACTCATCTACATTGAAAAAATCTTCCGAGAAAAGATACTGGCCGCCAACGGGAATTGAACCCGTGACCATCTGATTGCCGGTCAGCAGCTCTGACCACTGAGCTATGGCGGCTTATCTAATACCCGCCAAATAATTCAATATATACTAGTGTTTCATTCGACAATTACTTATTATTACATTTTTCCAACTGAAAACAACCAACTTTATTTTTGTGAGAGAGGTATTTTTAATACTAAATCTCCCGCTAGGTGGCGTCGAGACTAATTATGTCTGCATTTTTTGCTGAAATACTTTAACTTGTCAAATATTAATTATTATTTTTAATTGATAAACTAACGTTTTAAACAAGATTTTTATGCATAGCACAAAGGGTAGATAACAAATATTATAATCAATAATTATCAGCCTGAAACACTCATCTACATTGAAAAAATCTTCCGAGAAAAGATACTGGCCGCCAACGGGAATTGAACCCGTGATCATCTGATTGCCGGTCAGCAGCTCTGACCACTGAGCTATGGCGGCTTATCTAATACCCGCCAAATAATTCAATATATACTAGTGTTTCATTCGACAATTACTTATTATTACATTTTTCCAACTGAAAACAACCAACTTTATTTTTGTGAGAGAGGTATTTTTAATACTAAATCTCCCGCTAGGTGGCGTCGAGACTAATTATGTCTGCATTTTTTGCTGAAATACTTTAACTTGTCAAATATTAATTATTATTTTTAATTGATAAACTAACGTTTTAAACAAGATTTTTATGCATAGCACAAAGGGTAGATAACAAATATTATAATCAATAATTATCAGCCTGAAACACTCATCTACATTGAAAAAATCTTCCGAGAAAAGATACTGGCCGCCAACGGGAATTGAACCCGTGACCATCTGATTGCCGGTCAGCAGCTCTGACCACTGAGCTATGGCGGCTTATCTAATACCCGCCAAATAATTCAATATATACTAGTGTTTCATTCGACAATTACTTATTATTACATTTTTCCAACTGAAAACAACCAACTTTATTTTTGTGAGAGAGGTATTTTTAATACTAAATCTCCCGCTAGGTGGCGTCGAGACTAATTATGTCTGCATTTTTTGCTGAAATACTTTAACTTGTCAAATATTAATTATTATTTTTAATTGATAAACTAACGTTTTAAACAAGATTTTTATGCATAGCACAAAGGGTAGATAACAAATATTATAATCAATAATTATCAGCCTGAAACACTCATCTACATTGAAAAAATCTTCCGAGAAAAGATACTGGCCGCCAACGGGAATTGAACCCGTGACCATCTGATTGCCGGTCAGCAGCTCTGACCACTGAGCTATGGCGGCTTATCTAATACCCGCCAAATAATTCAATATATACTAGTGTTTCATTCGACAATTACTTATTATTACATTTTTCCAACTGAAAACAACCAACTTTATTTTTGTGAGAGAGGTATTTTTAATACTAAATCTCCCGCTAGGTGGCGTCGAGACTAATTATGTCTGCATTTTTTGCTGAAATACTTTAACTTGTCAAATATTAATTATTATTTTTAATTGATAAACTAATGTTTTAAACAAGATTTTTATGCATAGCACAAAGGGTAGATAACAAATATTATAATCAATAATTATCAGCCTGAAACACTCATCTACATTGAAAAAATCTTCCGAGAAAAGATACTGGCCGCCAACGGGAATTGAACCCGTGATCATCTGATTGCCGGTCAGCAGCTCTGACCACTGAGCTATGGCGGCTTATCTAATACCCGCCAAATAATTCAATATATACTAGTGTTTCATTCGACAATTACTTATTATTACATTTTTCCAACTGAAAACAACCAACTTTATTTTTGTGAGAGAGGTATTTTTAATACTAAATCTCCCGCTAGGTGGCGTCGAGACTAATTATGTCTGCATTTTTTGCTGAAATACTTTAACTTGTCAAATATTAATTATTATTTTTAATTGATAAACTAACGTTTTAAACAAGATTTTTATGCATAGCACAAAGGGTAGATAACAAATATTATAATCAATAATTATCAGCCTGAAACACTCATCTACATTGAAAAAATCTTCCGAGAAAAGATACTGGCCGCCAACGGGAATTGAACCCGTGACCATCTGATTGCCGGTCAGCAGCTCTGACCACTGAGCTATGGCGGCTTATCTAATACCCGCCAAATAATTCAATATATACTAGTGTTTCATTCGACAATTACTTATTATTACATTTTTCCAACTGAAAACAACCAACTTTATTTTTGTGAGAGAGGTATTTTTAATACTAAATCTCCCGCTAGGTGGCGTCGAGACTAATTATGTCTGCATTTTTTGCTGAAATACTTTAACTTGTCAAATATTAATTATTATTTTTAATTGATAAACTAACGTTTTAAACAAGATTTTTATGCATAGCACAAAGGGTAGATAACAAATATTATAATCAATAATTATCAGCCTGAAACACTCATCTACATTGAAAAAATCTTCCGAGAAAAGATACTGGCCGCCAACGGGAATTGAACCCGTGATCATCTGATTGCCGGTCAGCAGCTCTGACCACTGAGCTATGGCGGCTTATCTAATACCCGCCAAATAATTCAATATATACTAGTGTTTCATTCGACAATTACTTATTATTACATTTTTCCAACTGAAAACAACCAACTTTATTTTTGTGAGAGAGGTATTTTTAATACTAAATCTCCCGCTAGGTGGCGTCGAGACTAATTATGTCTGCATTTTTTGCTGAAATACTTTAACTTGTCAAATATTAATTATTATTTTTAATTGATAAACTAACGTTTTAAACAAGATTTTTATGCATAGCACAAAGGGTAGATAACAAATATTATAATCAATAATTATCAGCCTGAAACACTCATCTACATTGAAAAAATCTTCCGAGAAAAGATACTGGCCGCCAACGGGAATTGAACCCGTGACCATCTGATTGCCGGTCAGCAGCTCTGACCACTGAGCTATGGCGGCTTATCTAATACCCGCCAAATAATTCAATATATACTAGTGTTTCATTCGACAATTACTTATTATTACATTTTTCCAACTGAAAACAACCAACTTTATTTTTGTGAGAGAGGTATTTTTAATACTAAATCTCCCGCTAGGTGGCGTCGAGACTAATTATGTCTGCATTTTTTGCTGAAATACTTTAACTTGTCAAATATTAATTATTATTTTTAATTGATAAACTAACGTTTAAACAAGATTTTTATGCATAGCACAAAGGGTACATAACAAATATTATAATCAATAATTATCAGCCTGAAACACTCATCTACATTGAAAAAATCTTCCGAGAAAAGATACTGGCCGCCAACGGGAATTGAACCCGTGACCATCTGATTGCCGGTCAGCAGCTCTGACCACTGAGCTATGGCGGCTTATCTAATACCCGCCAAATAATTCAATATATACTAGTGTTTCATTCGACAATTACTTATTATTACATTTTTCCAACTGAAAACAACCAACTTTATTTTTGTGAGAGAGGTATTTTTAATACTAAATCTCCCGCTAGGTGGCGTCGAGACTAATTATGTCTGCATTTTTTGCTGAAATACTTTAACTTGTCAAATATTAATTATTATTTTTAATTGATAAACTAACGTTTTAAACAAGATTTTTATGCATAGCACAAAGGGTAGATAACAAATATTATAATCAATAATTATCAGCCTGAAACACTCATCTACATTGAAAAAATCTTCCGAGAAAAGATACTGGCCGCCAACGGGAATTGAACCCGTGATCATCTGATTGCCGGTCAGCAGCTCTGACCACTGAGCTATGGCGGCTTATCTAATACCCGCCAAATAATTCAATATATACTAGTGTTTCATTCGACAATTACTTATTATTACATTTTTCCAACTGAAAACAACCAACTTTATTTTTGTGAGAGAGGTATTTTTAATACTAAATCTCCCGCTAGGTGGCGTCGAGACTAATTATGTCTGCATTTTTTGCTGAAATACTTTAACTTGTCAAATATTAATTATTATTTTTAATTGATAAACTAACGTTTTAAACAAGATTTTTATGCATAGCACAAAGGGTAGATAACAAATATTATAATCAATAATTATCAGCCTGAAACACTCATCTACATTGAAAAAATCTTCCGAGAAAAGATACTGGCCGCCAACGGGAATTGAACCCGTGACCATCTGATTGCCGGTCAGCAGCTCTGACCACTGAGCTATGGCGGCTTATCTAATACCCGCCAAATAATTCAATATATACTAGTGTTTCATTCGACAATTACTTATTATTACATTTTTCCAACTGAAAACAACCAACTTTATTTTTGTGAGAGAGGTATTTTTAATACTAAATCTCCCGCTAGGTGGCGTCGAGACTAATTATGTCTGCATTTTTTGCTGAAATACTTTAACTTGTCAAATATTAATTATTATTTTTAATTGATAAACTAACGTTTTAAACAAGATTTTTATGCATAGCACAAAGGGTAGATAACAAATATTATAATCAATAATTATCAGCCTGAAACACTCATCTACATTGAAAAAATCTTCCGAGAAAAGATACTGGCCGCCAACGGGAATTGAACCCGTGATCATCTGATTGCCGGTCAGCAGCTCTGACCACTGAGCTATGGCGGCTTATCTAATACCCGCCAAATAATTCAATATATACTAGTGTTTCATTCGACAATTACTTATTATTACATTTTTCCAACTGAAAACAACCAACTTTATTTTTGTGAGAGAGGTATTTTTAATACTAAATCTCCCGCTAGGTGGCGTCGAGACTAATTATGTCTGCATTTTTTGCTGAAATACTTTAACTTGTCAAATATTAATTATTATTTTTAATTGATAAACTAACGTTTTAAACAAGATTTTTATGCATAGCACAAAGGGTAGATAACAAATATTATAATCAATAATTATCAGCCTGAAACACTCATCTACATTGAAAAAATCTTCCGAGAAAAGATACTGGCCGCCAACGGGAATTGAACCCGTGACCATCTGATTGCCGGTCAGCAGCTCTGACCACTGAGCTATGGCGGCTTATCTAATACCCGCCAAATAATTCAATATATACTAGTGTTTCATTCGACAATTACTTATTATTACATTTTTCCAACTGAAAACAACCAACTTTATTTTTGTGAGAGAGGTATTTTTAATACTAAATCTCCCGCTAGGTGGCGTCGAGACTAATTATGTCTGCATTTTTTGCTGAAATACTTTAACTTGTCAAATATTAATTATTATTTTTAATTGATAAACTAACGTTTTAAACAAGATTTTTATGCATAGCACAAAGGGTAGATAACAAATATTATAATCAATAATTATCAGCCTGAAACACTCATCTACATTGAAAAAATCTTCCGAGAAAAGATACTGGCCGCCAACGGGAATTGAACCCGTGACCATCTGATTGCCGGTCAGCAGCTCTGACCACTGAGCTATGGCGGCTTATCTAATACCCGCCAAATAATTCAATATATACTAGTGTTTCATTCGACAATTACTTATTATTACATTTTTCCAACTGAAAACAACCAACTTTATTTTTGTGAGAGAGGTATTTTTAATACTAAATCTCCCGCTAGGTGGCGTCGAGACTAATTATGTCTGCATTTTTTGCTGAAATACTTTAACTTGTCAAATATTAATTATTATTTTTAATTGATAAACTAACGTTTTAAACAAGATTTTTATGCATAGCACAAAGGGTAGATAACAAATATTATAATCAATAATTATCAGCCTGAAACACTCATCTACATTGAAAAAATCTTCCGAGAAAAGATACTGGCCGCCAACGGGAATTGAACCCGTGACCATCTGATTGCCGGTCAGCAGCTCTGACCACTGAGCTATGGCGGCTTATCTAATACCCGCCAAATAATTCAATATATACTAGTGTTTCATTCGACAATTACTTATTATTACATTTTTCCAACTGAAAACAACCAACTTTATTTTTGTGAGAGAGGTATTTTTAATACTAAATCTCCCGCTAGGTGGCGTCGAGACTAATTATGTCTGCATTTTTTTGCTGAAATACTTTAACTTGTCAAATATTAATTATTATTTTTAATTGATAAACTAACGTTTTAAACAAGATTTTTATGCATAGCACAAAGGGTAGATAACAAATATTATAATCAATAATTATCAGCCTGAAACACTCATCTACATTGAAAAAATCTTCCGAGAAAAGATACTGGCCGCCAACGGGAATTGAACCCGTGATCATCTGATTGCCGGTCAGCAGCTCTGACCACTGAGCTATGGCGGCTTATCTAATACCCGCCAAATAATTCAATATATACTAGTGTTTCATTCGACAATTACTTATTATTACATTTTTCCAACTGAAAACAACCAACTTTATTTTTGTGAGAGAGGTATTTTTAATACTAAATCTCCCGCTAGGTGGCGTCGAGACTAATTATGTCTGCATTTTTTGCTGAAATAGTTTAACTTGTCAAATATTAATTATTATTTTTAATTGATAAACTAACGTTTTAAACAAGATTTTTATGCATAGCACAAAGGGTAGATAACAAATATTATAATCAATAATTATCAGCCTGAAACACTCATCTACATTGAAAAAATCTTCCGAGAAAAGATACTGGCCGCCAACGGGAATTGAACCCGTGACCATCTGATTGCCGGTCAGCAGCTCTGACCACTGAGCTATGGCGGCTTATCTAATACCCGCCAAATAATTCAATATATACTAGTGTTTCATTCGACAATTACTTATTATTACATTTTTCCAACTGAAAACAACCAACTTTATTTTTGTGAGAGAGGTATTTTTAATACTAAATCTCCCGCTAGGTGGCGTCGAGACTAATTATGTCTGCATTTTTTGCTGAAATACTTTAACTTGTCAAATATTAATTATTATTTTTAATTGATAAACTAACGTTTTAAACAAGATTTTTATGCATAGCACAAAGGGTAGATAACAAATATTATAATCAATAATTATCAGCCTGAAACACTCATCTACATTGAAAAAATCTTCCGAGAAAAGATACTGGCCGCCAACGGGAATTGAACCCGTGACCATCTGATTGCCGGTCAGCAGCTCTGACCACTGAGCTATGGCGGCTTATCTAATACCCGCCAAATAATTCAATATATACTAGTGTTTCATTCGACAATTACTTATTATTACATTTTTCCAACTGAAAACAACCAACTTTATTTTTGTGAGAGAGGTATTTTTAATACTAAATCTCCCGCTAGGTGGCGTCGAGACTAATTATGTCTGCATTTTTTGCTGAAATACTTTAACTTGTCAAATATTAATTATTATTTTTAATTGATAAACTAACGTTTTAAACAAGATTTTTATGCATAGCACAAAGGGTAGATAACAAATATTATAATCAATAATTATCAGCCTGAAACACTCATCTACATTGAAAAAATCTTCCGAGAAAAGATACTGGCCGCCAACGGGAATTGAACCCGTGATCATCTGATTGCCGGTCAGCAGCTCTGACCACTGAGCTATGGCGGCTTATCTAATACCCGCCAAATAATTCAATATATACTAGTGTTTCATTCGACAATTACTTATTATTACATTTTTCCAACTGAAAACAACCAACTTTATTTTTGTGAGAGAGGTATTTTTAATACTAAATCTCCCACTAGGTGGCGTCGAGACTAATTATGTCTGCATTTTTTGCTGAAATACTTTAACTTGTCAAATATTAATTATTATTTTTAATTGATAAACTAACGTTTTAAACAAGATTTTTATGCATAGCACAAAGGGTAGATAACAAATATTATAATCAATAATTATCAGCCTGAAACACTCATCTACATTGAAAAAATCTTCCGAGAAAAGATACTGGCCGCCAACGGGAATTGAACCCGTGACCATCTGATTGCCGGTCAGCAGCTCTGACCACTGAGCTATGGCGGCTTATCTAATACCCGCCAAATAATTCAATATATACTAGTGTTTCATTCGACAATTACTTATTATTACATTTTTCCAACTGAAAACAACCAACTTTATTTTTGTGAGAGAGGTATTTTTAATACTAAATCTCCCGCTAGGTGGCGTCGAGACTAATTATGTCTGCATTTTTTGCTGAAATACTTTAACTTGTCAAATATTAATTATTATTTTTAATTGATAAACTAACGTTTTAAACAAGATTTTTATGCATAGCACAAAGGGTAGATAACAAATATTATAATCAATAATTATCAGCCTGAAACACTCATCTACATTGAAAAAATCTTCCGAGAAAAGAGTCCCGCCCCAAAGAGTCCTAAATTCTCCAGTCTTTCAAAATATATATCTTGCACGACATTAATTTGAAACCCGAGAGTTGGCCTTCAAGGGGCTTCTTGGCTCTTCTTGCAACTTCTCGCTCTTTCTTTGCTCATCTTGCCCTTTCTTGGCTCTTCTTATATCTTCTCGCCCCTTATTGGCTCGTCGTGGCCCTTATTGACTCTTCCTGCAACTTCTCGCCCCTCTTGCCCTTTCTTGGCTCTTCTTGCCTTTTCTTATCTCTTCTTGCATCTTATCGCCCTTCTTAGCTCGTCTTGCTTCTTCTTGGCTCATCTTTATAGTTAACCAGAACGGTGGCATAAAAATAGGTTAGGTTAGTACAGGTTAGGTTGGTATAGGTTAGAATTAGTCAGTTATTTTAGTATCTTTTTTTTCTTTTTACATTAACCCCACAGAGGAGGCCCTGAGGAAAATAATTTCCCTCTGGGCATATGTCAACTTTGGGGATGCTGTGTGGAGGTGGCTAAGGAAAGGAAGGCGAGGAAGTTCTGGGAAGGAAAAGGATATGAGGGATGTGTAGGAATCTAGGGATCAGTGTGTTCAGGAGTGACGGATGTAAGACCAGCTACAGAGGTCATAAGGTTTCCGCAAACCAGCCTCTTCCATTTCAGCCCACCACGCAGCTGGTACACAAAACCTGTACACACCTCACCCGAGGACTATGGCAGAGATGTTGGTTATCCAATAAATGGTTCCCGGGGCGGCTGTACCCATACCCGCCTCCCAAATTGAAAATAGGATATATAAATCTACAGGCTAGGTTAGGTTAGATTTGCTATTTATGATTGGTCTCTGTTCCGTTAGTCATGGGTCCGATGATGTGTGTATGTGTGTGTGTGTCTGTGTGTGACCTTGTTGGCAGCGTATCGTGTCCTTGGACGTTGGTTGGTTGCACTAACCTCTAATAACGCACTCCGAATGCACATAGCACTATTTCGGGAGCAGACGCCGACGGGTCGGGACATTCACACTTTAAAATGGGAAGTCATGGCTGTGTCAGGACAAAGGATCTCAAACTTTTGACACTTAAAAATGTTATTATATTATACCTACCATAAACCTTAAATAACCCAACCAACATACCTCAATAAGGAAGTCCAGAGAAAAATATTATTGTTTTAAAAAAATATTATTGTTTTAAAAAAATATTTTCATATAGACCAATAAACAGTGATTCTGAATACCTATATAAGTTTTATTTAATAATATTAAACGTAGAGTTTTAAAAAATATATTAAAAAGTGCATTTTTAATAATGCCGTTGAAACACGCCGTCAAGTTGGTATTACTAAAATGTTTAGTGGTGACGTCACTGGTCACCGTAAAGTCATTATAAAGGAATATAGGTACGACACAAGCCATCGTACTAACAATATTTCATCTTATTGGTTTATTTACATACTGTTTATAGAGATGTAGTTGTTGTGTTTATTGAAACATTATTTAGGCCTAAAAAATTCAGTTTCAAAAATAAAGGTATCTCTTATTAGTTTATCTCTATTATAGAATATATTTAAAAACTACTGTACAAAAAAATAGTAAAAATACTTCTAGGGAGATTCCTTCGAATTCGGAATTTCAAAATGGCGGCAAGTCGAACAGCTGATTGCGCGATCTTACAGTAGATGACGTGATTGATGACGTCACACGATACCACCATAGATACGGTGGTTTTCGGGGGATCTTGAAAACTTAAAACTTTGACAATTATTTTAACTATTAAAACTAACTCTAAAAAAATATATGGAGTTATTTAAGTTAGAATTATTCATTAAAAAAAAATTGGACTGGAGTTCTCTATTGGGGATGCCATAGTCTCACTGGGTCCAGACGGGAGCCGCTGAGACTCTTGTGAGGTTTTCACTTTAAAAAAAGCAAACTATAGAAAAGCGTAGTTTCTCAACAATCGAAGATTTGCGAAGATGGTGCTCTTTAGATGCTAATTCGATGGATGACTGCAGATGTATGGCGTGATGAACAAATCCAAACTCTTACTTTTCCCAGCCAGCTTTCGCGAACGGGAAGTAAAAACGCTATATTCACTACATTTACATAAAACTTGCTTACAGGGTCTAAACTGTAAAAACGGAACACGCGATTCAAACATCACATCACTACAATATATTATGAACTTAACTGTTGAAGATGCCGATTTATTATGAATGTTACACTAAGCGCCAGTTGTTTCACCATGTTTCAAGAAACTTGAACAATGAGGTTGCCTCCTTATTTTGTTATTTTAACCCCTCAGAGTAATTTGTTCGCTTTTGGGAATAACTCATATTGGTCTCATAGATATCGCTGTGTCTCCCTTACTATCATAGTGAGAAATGTGATCTAAACGGTGTTGGAAAGAGAAAACATCACGCTTTACATGCAAATCTGAAAGTTAACCACAAAATTTAATTAAAATGTGCACTTTCACGAAACCAAGATTTCCGACCGCAATTTAGAAAAATTTTAACTTTTTTGAATATACATATTATTAATTATTTTTATACGAAACGACAAAAAAGTGAGGTAAAGATAACGTTTAAAAAATTAATAACTCAGGTACGCCTCATACGTCATTACATAATAAAATAATGTCTGGCCGCGTTGTAGGTTGTAGGTAGCTTGTAATGAGTCCATGTGGGTAAAATAAATTTGTCTAATAAAATACGTGTGGTTTTTTTCCATTTACAGATTCTCATCAGTAATTTTAGTTAGAAAAAAAACATAATATGAGCATTTTTAATACTTTTATAATGTTTGCTTTCAAAATTTTAATATTTCAAGAATTGTATGTTTATTTCGAATTATAAAATTTGAAGGCGTATTTTATCACTTTTCAAAAAAAGTTTTTAGTTTTCGGATACTTTCATAAATATTCAATTTATTTGGATTTTATTGCAAAGCGGTAATATTTTGACCTTCTATTGTGAATAAAAAACTCTTCAAAACAAATTGCTTAGAAATTGTTACACAGTTGATAAAATGAGAAGCTCAAGAAATACAAAAAAAGAGAGTGTGCAATTTACACGCGGTTATTTTATTATTTTTTTATTTATTAAATAACAAAATACATTTTGTACAAAAATTTGAGTAGACCCACAAAGCTGTCATATGGCAGCTTGTCTGCAGGCTCTAACAATTTAAACATTCTTAATATAATATCTAAGAAAATATTTGTAAATACATTTATAGTTTTAAGGAAACATTAGAATAGATCACATAGTAATATTAGATAATTTAACTTACATCTATAAATATATAAGATATTTCAATATACCTGCCTAATAACAAGATATGTAGGCAGCTATATTAAGATATTCAAAGATACATGGAGTTTTCGTTCATTAACCATTCGTGAAACCTTCAGAAAGCTAAAGTAGACAAGAGTGGGGAGGCTACGAAGCAATGCACAAAGAGGAAACCGATTATACTATCTCATTTTCTCGCAGGCTAAATCCTATAGATTTATGTGTTTAATTGAGTAAATTTATGTGTTTAATAAAAAAATAAAAAATTATGTGTTGGTCTCTTTTTAGTGTCACTATTTTTCGTTTCATCGAGTTTCAAATCACAATTTTTTTAGAAACTCGATGAAACGAAAAATAGTGGCACTAAAAATAGACACATAATATCTACAATATTTAGCCTGCGAGAAAATGATATGGTCTCCTCTTTGTGCTGTGCTTCGTAGCTCTTGTCTACTTTAGTTTTCTGAAGGTTTCACTTCTACCGGGTGTGAATTGCACACTCTGTTTTTTATATCATAACCTTTTCTCCATATTTCTTCTCGCTTCGCGTCAGTTAATAGGTAGCAAACACGGAAATTTATGCGAGCCTTAGCGTGTTTTGTTCGAGTAGTTGAGTTAGTTCTTCATGCCGTATTAGTCGGTTCTAGGCGGCGCATGACCGACAAGAAAGGCAGCTTTCCGGGCTTATCTCGGACCAGCTGTGGTCAGCTGAAAGGGAAACCAAGGTCAAGCCAGGTAGGGCTATGCACGAGTAGAGGTGCTCACTGATCCAAGTCAAATGGAACGCTGTCCCGGTTCGCGATGACCAGACGATCCCTAGCGTGATATATGTATACATACCGATTTCAAAGAAAACTCATCGTCAGCTTACATATATATAAGACCAGACTCTGTGGTCGAATGGTAAGGATCTTGACTACAAATCTAGAGGTCGCGGGTTGAAATCCTTGACATTAGTTTCTACGTCTGGTTCTTGAGTTCAACAGCTCGGCTGTGGAACGATTTGCCGGCCTCTGTGTTTCCTCCCTCCTACAACAACATGGGTCTCTTCAAGACCTATGTTCACTCCTTCCTTTCCTCAAAAAGACCCTCCACACAGCATCTTCAAATATGACATGGGCCCTGAGGGAAATTATTTTCCTCAGGGCCTCCTGTGTGGAGTTAATGTAAAAAAAGGAGGCCCTGAGGAAAAAAAATCCTCAGGGCTTGTGTCATCTTAGGGCCTCCTGTGTGGGGTTAATGTAGAAAAAGGAGGCCCTGAGGAAAAAAGTCCCTCAGGGCCTGTGTCATCTTTGGGGATGGTGTGTGGAGGGTCTTATTGGGGAAAGGAAGGAGAGAAAGTTTCTGAGAAGGAAAAAATGAGGGGTGGATAGGAATCTGGGGGTCAATGAGCCAGGAGGGACGAAAGTATGAGTCCATCTCTCCTACTGTGGTGCAAAGCTATGGGTCGACTGAAGAGGTCTGGGTTCGGTCTCCCTCAACCAGTCTCTTCAGTTCCGATTCGCCACGCAGTTGGTGGGAAAACGCATTCGCCGCGTTCTAGACAAACCTCACTCCGTAAACCCGGGCACCCTGTTAAGTCACTAAATGTAGCGATGTGCATAGTCAAGTACTTCCCCATTAATTTCTCATCTACTTTCCCTTCCCACTACATTCAGCCTCACAACGTACCCCAATTGGGATGCCGCGTTCTCACTGACTCCAGAGGTTGGGAGCAATTGGGAATCTTATGCGGTATTAACATTAATCCGTAAAGCCGTAATCATGGAGGCATTTTCAATCTGAAAGGGTGACCAACTTCAGCTAGGCAGGATCTTTCACGACTAGATATGATCAGTTCTTGGGGTCAACCGGAACGCTGTTCCGATTTGCGGTATCAGATACCCAAGAATATATTGCTGAATGCTGAAATCGCGGAGATATTCGTGTTCCGGTTGTTTTTTTTTTTTGGTTAGTTGAAAGAAATAAAACGTCAGCTAGGCAGGACCATTCACGATTAAAAGTGTTCCCCGCAAGAAGTCAGCCGGAACGAGGTCCCGGTTCGCAAAACCAGCAAGCAGACGTTAAATTTTATGAGCTGTAAAAGTTGTGAAATTTGGGTTCAATTACGATTAATTTAATAATTTGTGATTTAAATCTAACATATAAAAATCTCGTGTCACGGTGTTTGTGGTCGCACTCCTCCGAAACGGCTTGACCGATTTTAATGATTTTTTAAAATGTATATTTGGTAGGTATGAGAATAGGTTTTTAAGTATATTTCTAGGGTTCTAGGGTTTTAAAGTATATAAGTTTATTAGGGTTATCCGGGTTTTTTTTTCAATTGTTTTATTTATTTGGCATCAAAAAATACCTAAAACCTCAAATTTCAACCTTCCTACACCCCACCCTCCCATTTTTAATCGCGATTTTAGTATTTTTGTATGAACAAATTTAACCGTCTTTCGTATTTCAAACTGAACGAAATTATTTATGTTGTTGAATGACAGATGGCGCTAAGTCCGCCTCATCCAACTTTCATCCACACACACGCAAGACATTCACGAGAAGCGTCGCGTCATTTTGATATTTCATTCGACATCATGTTATCGCGTGGGTAAACCATCGAGCTTATTTGTGTTGGCTAAAGACGGAATGACAAAAAATATCGTACACTCAATTGCTCTTCAAAATTCATATTTATATTCTTTATTTAATTTTCCTACTAGTTGGAGTTTTTTTTATAGACGGTCATCGTCTACAGCGCTTCATTCCTCCTCTTTCTGTCATATATCCCATCCCCACATACAATACATTCGTTATTTTTTTATTTAACAACCAAAATATTCACTAGAAATAATTTATATGACAGAACAACGTTTGTCGGGTCTGCTAGTATATTAGAATAATATGATGTATTTGAGAAACATGGAACAGAATCAAAAAAGACAATAAAACAGAGAGCGGATGTATGCAGGAAAGAGATACCTACAATTCAGGCGTTGTCCAAAATGTATAATATACATACATACACAAGCATAACTACCCTAACGACTAAACTCCTCGTTCAACGCATCATTTTAAGGTGATGAACCGCGTCATGTAAAATTCGGGATCGTCGCTAACATTAACACTCCTTATGCACTCGGTATTAACACAAGCCGCATGTTAAAAAACATTATCAAAAGGCATGTTTTATTTTACTTTGCGAAGCTCAGGCACAAATATTTAAATGTTTCACGATCATTTTCTAAAGAATTTAATATTTAAATGTTTCACGATCATTTTCTAAAGAATTTAATTTTTCCACTTTATAGAATAAAACTATAAACTAAAAGGGGTTCGTAAGTAGGAGATTTTCCGGAGGCTTTATTTTTTACTGGGCTTATAAAAAGACTAATAAAAAAACGAGTGTGCTTTAAACTTTAAACCACACTACTGAAGTAAAACAAGACAAACCTCGCCCCATGAACCCAGGTATCCCTGCTAAGTTACCAAACGTAGCGAACGGGGTGACCTATGCCCTAGGGGTGATATATGACATTGGAGTGAAATATGACCATGGGGTGACCTAAGACTTTGGGGTGACCTAAGACCGCAAGGGTGACCTATGTACGACCTTGGGGTTACCTACGACCTTGGGGTAACCTACCACTTTGGGGTGACCTACGAAGTTGGGGTGACCATCCTTATCCTTATCACTCCCCAAGTCAACCGTGCGTAAAGGCCCGACCGTTCGCCTCGCCATCGATCACCGTTCGCATCGATTACCGTTCACATCAAACTTTTCGTAACAATCACCACTTCTCGTAACGCATTCACCAGCTTACTTCCCCAAGTCGAGCGTGCGTAAAGAAGTTTTACTTCAAAAATATTCGATTACATCAAAGACACAGATAAGATAGGTATCATAAAATTATTTAGATTTGAGGTCTTAGTAGGATCCGTGGAAACACGAACTATGGCGGTATAAAGACGCCACTATCCAACACGGCCACATCTTTAAACAGAAACGGAAAGTTAAAAAAAAATACAGACAGACTAAATGCCAAACGGTCAAGTTAAAACAGAACTCTGTCAAAAAAAAAAAAAAAAAAGTTATATTATGGAATTATTATGCCAAACTACAAATTAATAATAAATTTCCATTTATTTATCATTAAACCTATTTTTTGTTTTTTATCTGAAGCAGTAAACACAATCCAAACGGCGAGCTGTGATTTCATGAAATTTGCACAGATTTCAAGATACGACAATCATGGTGAGCTCTGGCATCGTGAAATTTGCACAGATTTCACGACACGAAAAACAATGTGAGCTATGGCGTCATGAAATTTGCACAGATTTTACTGTGATATTTTGGTCAACGCGACTATTTTCAGTTCGCAAAATCATTTCAATCATGAGCTGAGGAGCTTTAAAATGCATATATCCATTTAACTGTGTAAAGTAAGACAAGCAAGAAAATTATTTTGGTTTGTTCGATGGGTCCAGCAGTTCAGGGTTGGGGTGCCGTAGAAGCCCCGGCTCCGGCGATCAAGACTCGTGTGTAGTATGAATAAGAACCATAGACGAACGCAGATTACCATTAAAACGCCGTTTTAGCGAGGATTGAAGTTTGCATTTTTTCTCCCAGTCACTGACGCAGAACGGTACCACTGCTAAATGGGGTCATCACAAACCGCGAGGTGAATTGAAATATTTGACACTTGGGGGTAAAATGATGAATACGTTATGAAACGTTACGAAAAAATGTGACACGCTAATCAATATTTATTTATTTATTTATTCAACGCCCAGAGGGCTTTTACAGTAATACAGATATAACAGATGATTTTTAAACAGATAGAGAAATGATAAGAATAAAATTAGATAAAAATGCACACAAGTCACAAAAATACAGCGATTTGATAAGTTTACAAAAATACATACATATATTTTTAGGAATAGGTTTGGAACAAGTTTTTTACAAGATCCACAAAATTTGCCAAGTTGATGTTGAATATGTCAACATCGCTTAAGTACTGATTTCCCATAGTGTGAAATCTTTGTATTGGAGAGTGGGCAATGTAGTTCCGCTTATGAATGCTGCAGTAGAATAGTGTGTTTTGTCGTGTGGTTACTGTCGGTATTCGTAAGTTTATGAGTTGTAGGAGTTCGCAACAGTCGAATTTAGAGTTAAGTATTTTGAATAAAAATGTCAAGTCGTTTATTTTACGTCTGTCTTCTAGTGTGTGTATTTTTAGAATATTTAGTAATAGATTATATTTTAAGTCTTCTAGTGGGATATTTAATTTAAAATTTATAAAACGCAGAAATTTTTTTTGTATTCGCTCAATATTATTAATGTGAATTTTGTAAGAATATGAAACGTTATCAATGTGAAACGCTAATCAATGATATGAGTTGAGTTGAGTTGAGAGCTGAAAGCTGAGAGCTGAGAGTTGAGTTGAGTTGATGGGGATGTTGAGGGGATGGGGATATTTTTATTCCTGTTATTTTTATATTGTTAATGGACGGCATAAGTTAGTGAAGTTTTACTTCAGTCGTGTGGTCTAAAGCATACTCATTTTTTTTCTCAATAAATATAACTTGCAGATTTTATGCAATTTAATCTTTTTAAAATATATAACTTTCCTCAGAAGGCTCTGAGTGAAATAATTTTCTTCAGGGCTCCATCGAAGCCAGAGTTAAGTTAACCTCTCAGAAACTGGGAATACGTACAGATATTTTAATAGTATACAACAGCTAACCCTGTACAAATTGCCAGTGCGCCTCACGGTTGAATTTGGTAGCCATCTCTAATCTGGAGCTTCAAAACACCTGAAAAGAACGAGTTCAGAAACGGGCGGTCCGTTTGATAAATTCTAATATCTTAAACAAAATTAATAAAATATCCCCACCTTCCTCTCTTCCTATCTCCTTCCCCTCCGCACTGCCTTCAGCCTCACAACAACCCCAATTAAGTCTCTCTGGCTCCGGACAGGAGCAGTTCGGACTCTTGTGAGGTATTCACTTAAAAAATTCAAATGAAAACAAAGGAAAATAATTTGATTTAAAAAAAAGTAAAGTGTGCAATTCACACGCGGCAGATGTGAAACCTTCAGAAAACTAAAGCAGACAAGAGTGGCGAAGCTGCGCAGCACCATTAGCTACAAAATATCGCACAAAGAGGAGACCGATTAGTCTATCTCATTCTCTCTCAGGCTAAATCCTATAGATGTATGTGTTTGTCTCTTTTTAATGTCGCCATTTTTCGTTCCGTCGAGTTTCAAATCACAACGGTGCTGAAGAAGTTTTCACTTCAAAAAGTTAACCAATGTTTCAACTAGATTTAATTTTTAATGAAAATAAATGTTAATTAATATTATGTGGTAATTTGTATGATTGATGTAATTGAGTTTTTTTTTTAGATAATAGTTGAACTTTGTTTCCATTTACCACCACATTTTACGCGATGTTCGCGTACAAATACAGTGCATTATTTGAATACAACTAAATAACGCGACTGCACCGGTTACATACAACGTTTTAGGACAACATATTTTAGCGGAATCAGCAAAGGCGCGGCGTAAAAAATCTAAAACATATCAACAATTCTGAACACCTTCAGTCTTTCAGAGGCGGTTAAAATTGACATTTTTACAAAGTGGACGAACTTAGCTGTGGTTTGACTAAAATTTATGTTAGTTTGCTGGGTATGAATTTTCTACCGTTTTTGGCCACCGCGGTCAATAGCATTACAATAAGGGGAGCGCGTGGTCAAAACGGTCAAGGTCATTAAAGGAGAAATTGATTAATTAGACGATACATTGTTTTGAAGTAAAACTTCTTTACGCTCGCTCGCTCCAGGGTAAGCTGGTGAATGCGTCAAAAAAAAAATATGATGCGTTACGAAAAGTGTGATGTGTTACGAAAAGTGAGATGCGAACGGTAATCGATGCAAACGGTGATCGATGGCGAGGCGAACGGTCTGGCCATTAGGGGTCAACTAAAAGTAAAACTACAAGACAAACCTTGCACCATGAACCCAGGTATCCCTGCTAAGTAACCAAACGTAGCGAACGGGGTGACCTTTGAACTAGGGGTGACATATGATATTGGGGTGAAATATGACTATGGGGTGATCTACGACCTTGGGGTGACCTAGGACCTTGGGGTGACCTACGACCTTGGGGTGAACTACGACCTTGGGGTGAACTACGACATTGGGGTGACCTACGACATTGGGGTTACCATTCTTATCCTTATCACTCCCCAAGTCAAGCGTGCGTAAAGGCCCGACCGTTCGCCTCACCCGATCACCGTTCGCATCTATCACCGTTCGAATCAATCTCCGTTCGCATTACACTTTATCGTAACGCATTCACCAGCTTACCCCCCATGTCGAGCGTGCGTAAAGAAGTTTTACTTTTTTAATAAAATAAGGAGAAAAACGACGGAAAATAATCAGGTCTCAATAGCTTAGTGGTTAAAAGCGTTATCCCGGTAAGATAGAGATCCTGTTATCCTGACAGGTTACTTTTTATTTTCTGTGCCTTGTTCTGTTTCACGTTTCGTTTAGATTTATTAATATAATCTTCTTCGATGATTACATAAAACGGTCGTTGTTCGTGTTCCCGTGAGCTCATCTCGCTAAGGCAGTACATTCTACATACAAATTTCGCGTTATACTAATTTATACAGAGTTACACTTGTAGTTCGCTATTCACCCGAGTGCCGTGAGAACATTACCACACTACACCCAGACCAACACAATCACGCACGCACAAACACAAATACAATACAGGAACAGATGCTAGATGCTAGCCACCCACACGCACCACATCAGGGTGGGCCGAAAAAGTTTTTTTTTCAAATTTGAGTAATTCGAGGCAACCGAAGAGAGAAGCCGAAAGAAAAATATCGTGGGCGAGTTCTTGTTTCCGATGTAAGCTCAATTTCAAGACATTTTAAAATAGATTTATTGTAGTAAAAAAAAATCAAATGTGCAGTTCACACGCGGTAGAAGTAAAACCTTCAGAAAACTTTTTTTTTTTCTTTATTCATGATATAACTTTTAATACAGTAGACAACTATAATGGAGAAGAGTGGGGAGGCTACGATGCAATGCACAAAGGGGAGACCAAGGGTGTCGCTTTTTCGTTCCATCGAGTTTCAAATCACAACGGTGCTAAAAAAGTTTTCACTTCAACAATAGCTATTGGACAACTCCAGATACTAATATCTACAGCCTGTATGTCGGACGAATATCTACAGCTCATATGTTGGACAAATATCTATGAACTTCAGAGTGAAGACTAATATTTACAAAGCTAAGGTCGGATAAATATCTATGACGGTCCCATTGGTGACCAATATGTATGGAGCGTAGGTGGGACTAATATCTACAGAGGGCAGCTGAGCAAGAGGTTGTACGGAAAAGCATAAATTACTTCAATTACGTAATAATAATAACACGGGCATCAGCCAAGAATGGTGGTCGAAAAATCTACTAATGGAACACTTTTTTGTGTTTAATGAATAAAGAAAAATTAAAAAATACTAACCTAACCAAACTCAACATAAATTAAGTTTTTTAAACTGCATACGCAATGTTACGTTATGCCAATATGCTATACATAATTGCAAATCCAACCTTTGCCAGTGCTGTAGATATTCGTCGACATCACCTGTTCCATAGATATTAGTCAGCAGTTTGAGCTGTAGATATTCGTCCTCACTTTGGTTCTCGTAGATATTAGTCCGATTTGATCAGTTTTTGGAATTCCTGTAGATATTAGTAGACGCCTCCCTATTGGACAGGTAGGGTATGGGCAAGATTTTGGGCGGTTACGGTTACATGTGTAAGATATTTTTTCCGAATTGCAAGAAAAAAAAAAAAACTTTAAAATAAAAAAGTCACTTACAATTTTTCACTCCAAATAATGTATGTTTAAGACCCACCCTACCGCATGTAGATATGTCCGCTCGGCATGGTAAATATTGGTCAGTTGTGCAGTGTCAGAGATAAGAGAAAAAGATTACATTATTATAAATTTATTATGGCAGAATAAACAGTCAGAATTATTTTTACTTGTATAAAAATAGCTATCGGAGTTCACAGTGAAACCCGGATATGCCACGATAACACTGTGGAAATCGTATATCACGAAACTCGATACAAAGGAATACCGGATACCGCGTAAGAAAGAAATCACGAAAAAATATCTAAAAACACATCTATGTTATTTTTTTAAGTGAACACGATAGGGGTCCAGAAATGGAAGGTCATTAAAAAAATACAATTATATTATGCGATAAGTGTGCAATATGCAAAATCAACCTACGCTTATCAAACCATCTCTTTCAGACGCATAATATTCATCATGCTCTCTCCCTCACGGAAATGATGTAAACTGTCTTCAGAATCCGAAAGCATTTTTACTAGGCGACATAGTGCCATCTCGTTTATTGTACGGCGCGTAAAGAGACAGAAGACTTGATATTGGGACATTTGATAAATTGACCCAGCCAAACATAGTGATGTCCGCTCGGCATGGTAAATATTGGTCAGTTGTGCAGTGTCAGAGATAAGAGAAAAAGATTACATTATTATAAATTTATTATGGCAGAATAAACAGTCAGAATTATTTTTACTTGTATAAAAATAGCTATCGGAGTTCACAGTGAAACCCGGATATGCCACGATAACACTGTGGAAATCGTATATCACGAAACTCGATACAAAGGAATACCGGATACCGCGTAAGAAAGAAATCACGAAAAAATATCTAAAAACACATCTATGTTATTTTTTTAAGTGAACACGATAGGGGTCCAGAAATGGAAGGTCATTAAAAAAATACAATTATATTATGCGATAAGTGTGCAATATGCAAAATCAACCTACGCTTATCAAACCATCTCTTTCAGACGCATAATATTCATCATGCTCTCTCCCTCACGGAAATGATGTAAACTGTCTTCAGAATCCGAAAGCATTTTTACTAGGCGACATAGTGCCATCTCGTTTATTGTACGGCGCGTAAAGAGACAGAAGACTTGATATTGGGACATTTGATAAATTGACCCAGCCAAACATAGTGCGTGGGAAAGAAAGTTTCCATTTAAGACGTTAGATGTCACTACTTGCCGCTGCTGGCTACCTTGCGGTGCATTCAAATGGTGACCCGACAATTGGTCTGGCGACAGTCGATCCTGCGACAGTTGGTCCGCCGACAGTTGGTCCGCCGACAGTTGATCCGGCCGACAATTGATCCTTCCGACAGTTGTTCCGGCCTAAAGTTTAGAAGATTTTTACTCAATTCATGCTTCAAGTAAGCATGCAGAGGATATTTGGCCGTATGGCCGAAGGCATCTTGAGTGAAAATCCCCTGTAAAATTATTTTTACTAATAATTTCGACTCTCCGAAGAAGCATGAGGCAAAAACCAAAAACGACATACTTATTAAGATGGTACTCAACCCTAAGAAAAAATCCATTACAGGCGGGGCTACAGGCGTGGCCTACGGCCGGGCGTTACCGGCTAAATACTCACGGCACGGGTGATTGACAAACAGCGTTGTTGGCTGCGTTTAAATATCGCACAGTGCGACAGTTCTCAATTTAACCTGGACAAATTTTAGTAAATTTCTGCAACATTATTGTTAGCAGTAATTATGTAATCAAATAATTTAAATAACTAGCCGTACCTACAAACAACAACAATAAGAGATCTCAAGTAATCCTAAATCACATTCCCTTCCTTAAGTTATTAATATTTTATTTATGAAGTAATTCATATACGATAAATATATAGTAATATATTTTTCAAACTGGTAATACATATATAATATCTTGTGGAATTTCATAGTAATGAGATTAAAAATAAAACAAATTTTAAGTTCGTCTAACTTTTATTTTATAGACTGGACCCGGGACCGGTAACGGTCATCTTCAAACTGGTACAGGAAAATAATTTTTAAGAGATTCTTGCGTGTGCAGTGGCGAACATTTAGGAATATAAATAGATATGTATAATATGTATCAGAAAAAAATTTCCACCAATGAACTTCTTATAAAACTTATATAAATTAAAACTTTTTTATCTGCCATAGTTTACCCAATAATAATGGGATTGTTACAAAGAAAATAATTATTTTCGAAAATTATTTTTGAGGTTGAATTTTATTTTGCGGCGGGAATTTGAAAAAAATTACAAAGTAAATCCTTCATGCCAAATAAGTGATGGTATATAGACATTTATATAAGTTGTACGTCATATGTTGTAACCAAGATAATATAACTAAAAGTGAATACACGTTATAATATTGAATAATAGTGTGTATTTAGAATAAAAAAATTTTTTACGGAAAATAAATAAAATATAATAGGTATGTAAATTTATAACATTATTTCTATAAATTTTGTTTGCAGATTCTACCTAAAAACAGTTAAAATCCATGATTAATTTAATCACGCCGAGATCAGATTGCACCGGATTGATAAGTTTTGCTTGCGAACCTTCTGCTTCTGCGTCGTTTTGAAGGATTAAATGCTCTGCATTCACCTGTAGCATTTCACAGTCATTTCGTTGGCTTTGTGTTGGTTTCGTAATGGAAGTGCGTGTTTTGGTACTTTTCTTACTTTTTCAAAGTCGGCTCGATTGCAGTCATCAATCATGGCAGTTCCATGTTTGTTGACTCTGCCTTCTTTTAATGCCGCATCTCTTTCTTCGACAGCTGCCAACGCCATACAGTCAACAGAAGTTTCCTGCCGATTCTGAGATACTTCTGAATGTATTTTCGTATACAGCTTTGAAGACATTGTTGGTACGTCAACTGCTGCTAAAAACTCCTCTAACTGGTACTGTCCCCCGCCAATTGCCATAATTCCAGACACCGCACTCCTGTTAATATCCAAAGATGCACAATCTTCGTCAGTCGAAAGGATCTTTTGAAAATTGCATTTAATTGTGAATTTAGACATGAGACCGGTCCTTTTTTCTGACTGTTGACTATATATTTTGAGTTTTTTTATATATACATTAATCACATTAATCAATCTATATATCATATCACTAAACATATATACATTAATCAATCTACGGCCTTCAATCAGCATCTCAGTCTTTAACGTTTGACAAACTTCCACCTGAAAGAAAAAAAAATCCAGTGTGAAATGATGATAAAACGTTTTGTACCTCTTCAATATTTTAATTAATAGTATACTGTAAATATAAGTGAAAATAAAACAATTGGAAAAATCTATGTTTCTCAATAATTTGTTTCTACATACCTCATATGAAATTGAGCAGGGATCAACGTCAATATCATGAGTGCTAAGATCGAAAGTTGGTGAATTCCAGGCGTTCATTTCTGGAACAATCTCTTGATTATCCTGAAAGAAGATACTTTCTTGTTAGCTTTGTAAGTAAGTAAATACGGTAATTAAAGTAAATGTATTGATAATATGTTGGAAAAACCGAACATCAAACTCCATTAAAAAATTCGGCTGCCTTCTTGAATTTCTGACGAAACTAACAAAGAGCCACCTGCAAGGTAAACTCGCGGTAGTTGATTCCTAGTATTGGGTTAGTCTTATTTTCATTGTGTTAACAAATTAACATTATGTATAATTAAATGAAGACAATATCAGCGAAACTCAATCGAAAATCTGGAGACAGAAAAATCAGAAAAAGATATTGGTTCCACTGGGACAGCCAATAATATGTGCGTTAAGAAAATGAAGATAATGTTGGTAGTTCTTAGTCGAAGTATCATACAGTTAAAAGTGACCGAATTGGAAATGGGTTCCAAAGCTCAGTTGTAGAGTTCTTGTCATGTCAACAAAAGGGTCCTGGGTTCGTGTCTCAGTGGAACCAATATCTTTTTCTGATTTTTCTGTCTCCAGATTTTCGATTGAGTTTCACTAGTATTGTCTTCATTTAATTAAATATTATAATTTAAGATTTTACTCATAAAGTTAAAAATAAAAATGAACATAAAGTGTTCTTACTTCAAAGTTTGGGTTGGAAACGGCATTCAAGCCAGTGCCGCAAGAACTAGAGCCAGCAAATAGAGAAAAGGACCGAATAATTTCAGGTTCATTATTCTCTGGTATATGCAGAAAAATAATATCGGTTTTTTGCAGTGTTTTTTTTATGACGCTCATTTAATCTCATAAATGTAATATTATTTAATCTTTAAAACTTGCGGAAAAATTACCAAGTTGAGTGAGGATATAGAGTTTAACAAAAATGGCGTATTTTCTTTATTAGATGCGATATTGTCTTGATGATGCCCCACGGAATTTTGCCTGTAATCAAAAACACACATATACATAATAATAATAATTGGACAATTTGTAGAGCGCCGTTTTTGTGAAAAAATCACCTCAAGGGTGATTATATATCTATAAATACAGGCTATGGCTAGCAGGCCAGGCTGTCCCATGCTTACAGATGTAACAGGACGTGCCCGACAGACTTTCACCCGACAGACTTTACTGTGTATTTACTTGCCACGGCAGAATAATAATAAAATCATTTATGTAGGTGCCGCTCTAACTTGCAGATTACCTGCTATGTCTATTCTATAGTGTGCGGTCTACCTGCCTATGTTTGAAGATATTGGTATAGACAAACAGTATTATATTTTATTACCAAAACGTAATAGTCATTTGAATAATAACTGTTACTGTAAACTGCTGTAATTTACAGGTAGACCGAACACTAAAGCGGCACCATTTATTTGACATATTTTTAGATAATTACCTACACATCTTACTTTTTTTATTACTTAATTCTATTGACAAAGGGGTAATTACTCAGCTACATTTTCCAGATTTCTCCTGAAATACAGGTGGCTTTAAGCAATGCCTCTAATATAATTGGTTTTATACGATAATTAAAATGAACAAAAAAAATAAATTAAAGCGTATAAAATTAAAATTCAAAATAAATAATCTAATATTTATTACAAACCTTCTCAATTCCAACAGTAGTTTGCCTCGTTGTCGTAATCTTCTTTTGTATATTCCTTTTATCCTGTTATTTCCCATATTTTACTGAAATATACGTTTATATTAGCTATGAGATTTATCTTGACTTGTGAATTTGAAAATCATTTTAACTAAGTGGATACAGTAACTCAGGGAGGTAATTATGCAACTCTATCTACAATAAATAATCTCAAGATCTACTTTACTGTACAATTTAAAAATACGAAGAATTGTTTCAAAATTCGAATGAATGTAACAAATCTTTGCATGGAAACAAAATGTCTACGTAGACTTTTTTTCTAAGCAAAAAATTTTTAGGATTTTGAAAATTTTACAAACGGTCACCTTATATATTATCTTATACTACCACAGAACCGTGAAAAATCACGGAATAGGCTGAATTCCTGATAAATCAGTTCTTATTTAGAAATTTAAAGAAAAATGGCTTTCTATTAATTTTTTTATATAATAGGTAATTATAATCATTTTCTATTTCGGAAACGACACCATAATTGAAAAAAAAATTGAGTTCATTGAAACAGATTTCACAAATGATGCACAAACTATCGAAATCTTCAGTATGCTTATAAAAAAATTAAATATCCCATTTTTAATATCATATCAAATAAAATGTATTAACTTACGCTGGGGTTTGAAAACGCGACCTCTGGATTCGTAGTTATTAATCGCTCGTCCACAGAGGTCAGGTAAACTTCCAAATTAAAATCCAAAATGGCGACCTTAAAGTTTTATTCCTCCAAACCGAGAAAAATGACACTTCTCGGAGTATGCTTTCGTAAATATACGACTGAACTGAACTGAAAATGTAAAAAAAAATAAACTGATGAAAATATTCCACTTCCAAAAAATGCTGTGGTCTATAGCTACATAAAATTATTAATAATTTGTAAAACAATATGTATACATACATTATTTATGATTACCTAATTCTATCTTCGTTATTAGTTTTTGGGGTGTTATGCCGTGTTGCGCTACCTCCTTCTTTAGCCGACGTTTCGGACAGCGTTGCAGTGTCCATCATCGGGGCAGATACGGCCGATCCGACAGATGCCGGATGCCCTGATGATGGACACTCCAACGCTGTCCGAAACGTCGGCTAAAGAAGGAGGTAGCGCAACACGGCATAACACCCCAAAAACTAGTAACTAAAATGCTTTTGGCCGTGAAAATCTAAAAACGTGTCTACCTAATTCTACATTATGTTTGAGCAACAAAGTTCTACTACTATAATTATTTTTACTAGCGACACTATATTGCAAAGAAACTTATGATTTGAAAAAATAGGTCTAGGTAAAAAACAAACTTTAAGACAATTGTAAAAAAAACATTATTGTCCATACGTTTTTAGATTTTCACGGCCAAAAACATTTTTGTTGTTTGTTTTTGGGGTGTTACACCACGTTGCGCTACCCCTTCTTTAGCCGACGTTTCGGATAGCGTTGCAGTGTCCACCATCAGGGCAGATCGGATCTTCCGGATCTGCCTGATGGTGGACACTGCAACGCTGTCCCAAACATTGGCTAAAGAAGGAGGTAGCGCAACACGGCATAACACCCCAAAAACAAAAATTATTGTCCATATTTTTCTGAAACTTTACCACTGTGTGTATTTTAAATTCAAATAAGTACTAAAAAAATAATATTATTTTAAATTGTGAAAACACACAAGAAATATTTTACTTACTTGTAGAAGGAGTAAAATTAAAATTAAACGAAATATTTCACTAATAGATTTTAAAAGTATTCGATTGATTAAATAAAAAAAATACGTAAAAAAATCACTGTAGAGACCGGCCGGAAAGAATACGTCCTTGCTTGCCGAAACCCTTTCGGCAACTGAATAACAATGGCTTAAGTGCTTCTCTTCCTGCATAGAAACATAATGGGGGGCAACGGCGTTTTGAAGTAACTACGGTTGGGTATCTCTTGTCAGTCCCGAAATTTGATTTTTCCAAGTCGTGGATTTTAATTAATTCTGATGAACATATGAATAAAATCTAAAATGTATTCAGATTAAACACCAGGGAATACATGAATTCATCGCATAGAAAAATAAAATTGATCATAACGCTAAAGTTGTAGTTGTACAACGTATTACAATTTTTTAAAGGCGTTGTACGTTAAAAAAACTGATGATGACATACTGTTTTTATTAATCTAAAATATAAATAACTCGCTTCCCTTGTGCGACATCATTTTTGTTTTTTTAATTTAATTACAATTTCGCCAAAATAAATTAAAATGTGAGCCTCGGGCAAAACCTCGATGACCGAGGTTGTGTCTCGCCTTAAGTGCAGTCGGCTTAGAAAAAAACCGCTAAAGATTCCTACTTGCATATAAAATAACTTTTTTATCTGAATATAACACAAGAGTCCCAACTGCTCCCGACCGTCTCGAGCCAGTGAGACTATGACATCCCCAATTTTGGTATGGTGTGATGCTGAAGGTAGTGGGGAGAGGAAGGCGATGAGGAAAATTTACCTGGCTATTCAGATCTAGTCACCAAACACGACTATAGCCATTTCAAGTAAGGTTTCAATTCTGAATGAATACTGACAAATATCAAAATACGACATACTTATTTATATGTGCAATATCTACTTAAGATTTAGGAAGCGGATGTGTTTACCCCGCCTCGGGAACCATTTATTGGATAACCAAAACCCCTGCCATAAGTCATCCCAAGTGATTCGCTACGTTTGGTGACTATGTTTACGGAGTGAGGTTTGTCTAGTTCTTGGAGGGGGATGCCTTTCTACCATGAAACCATTTCAAATACATTAGAATAATACCAGTTTGTTTTGATAATTAACATAACATTTTATAATATTATGTTTACTGTCATCTTATAATTTTGGGAGGTTTTTGACTAATTGATCTGGAGGAAGGACCGCCACTGATCAGATCCTACTTTTTGGGGACGCTTATTTGTGATATATTTTCTAGAATCCCCCATCCATGAAGAAGTTTCCGTTTTTACCTGAAGGGCGTGCTTTCGAAGATATAAGAGCTAGAATTTTCTATAACAGTACGATTTGAGAGCATTCCGCTACATTCCAGAACATCCCGGAACATTCTGGAATGTTCAGGAACGTCCCGGAAAATCCCAGATCATTGTGGAACATTCCAAAACACTCTCGAACGTTGTCCTGAGCGAAGCCGGGTATCCCAGCCAGTAAATAAATAAATATTGTCTAGACCCGGGGGGTTTATTGTACTTTTGTTCCGATTCGGATGTGTGTACAGTTGAACAGTAGTTATACTTGGGTTCAGATGTATTTTCACATGGTAAAGTGAGTTAGTCTCGACTGGGGACTGGGGACTGGGTGTGGCCGTTTGTTATTGTTGAATTTACTTCCAATTACTGTAATAGTTTAGTTTTGTCTAAATTGACCAAAATGGTTCAATGGCGAGAGAGGTTGTTAAATCATTTTAGGAATCAGTGAGGCGGCATTTCACTTCCGACGGAAGGATGGTTGATCGTTATCCTTCCGTTTATTTGATAATATTGGAGGTGTTGATTTCAAGCTATTTTGTTTTCCAAAGTGGTAGATAATGCCCAGTATCTCTCTGGTAAAAACAGCGAGAAACGTTGCTTGAAATTGCTTTAACCATTAACCCTGTTCAGAGATCAGATCTGAATCCCCAGGTAATTCCCAATCTTCCTCTCTCCCATCTCTTACCCCTCCCCACTTCCTTTAGAATCATAATCCGGGATGCCATATAGTCCAAGAGCCCGTGACGATCACACCTTCGTTATTTTATAAAACCTGAAAGTTTATCTGTGTATGTACCTAATACAGGTAAAAACGATCCTCGACTATGAAGTTTGGATCACGGTGGCTTTGAAAGATATTATATTAATTAATTATAACTGTACTTACGTTAAAGTATAAAAGCTGAATTTTATATATGTTACTTGAGGAACTATCAACGTATGTTTTCTCAGTTATCAGACAGTTTCGATGGTTCCTTCACGTTGTCAGACACATTACAAGTCTACCGTAGGTGAGGGCGCAATATATACATGCAAGCGGGTGGGAGTGAAAGAGTGCGAAATTTCGACGCTAGCAGACTACTACCTCGTAAGAGTGCGAGCAAAATGCTCTTGAAATTGAGGTGCAATTTTATACACCTTTGCTACCTGCTATCTTTCAAGGCCACCGTGATCCAAACTTCATAGTCGGGGATCGTCTTTACCTGTATTAGGAACATACACAGAGAAACTTTCAGGTTTTATAAAATAACGAAGGTCTGATCGTCACGGGCTCTTGCTCAATAGTTCCACAGGTTCCGTCAGTTAGGACTGCGGATTTTCACAATTAAATCAAAGATACGAATTTCGGTTGTGAGTCTGTCTGTAAGTGATTGATTGTAACTCTTATTTAATGAATTCGGATTTGTTTAGAATTGAAGTGTCATTTCCAAAATTTTAATTTATTATAATTTTACATTTTAATAAGTCAGGTACGCCATATACATCATTCATACGTCTGGTACTGTTATATTATCGTGAAAACAAGCTTATGGATCCGAGTGGACAATAGAAAGTCTGGAGGCCTGGCAAAACAAAAAAAAAACAAATTCGTGGCAAGCCGGATCGGGAAATACTGCTTGAGGGAAACCTTTTAACCTCTCAAGAAGGACTTTCTCGGAACATCGCCTTGCACCGCAGTGGGAGGGATGGATTCATACGATCCACTGACCCCCAGATTCATACCACCCCTCATACATTTTTCTTCTCAGAACTTCTTCTCCTTCCTTTCCTTAAAATACTCTCCATACAGCATCTCCAAATGTGACATAGGCCCTAAGGGAAAATATTTATCTCAGGGCCTATGTAACAAAAAAGAGTTAATGTAACAAAAAAGAAAATGGCATTTTCAAAATTGTGCCTAATGTGCCAAAAATTCAGACAAGCGATAAAGTACCTACTTATAACATTAAAAAAAACACGAAAGTATTTCAAATCAAAATTTGAATAGTATATTTCTTTCGTTTAGATTTCAAAAGTAGTCAGATTTCATGATTTTTCAAAAGAAAACATTATTTACTAACCTAAACAATAATATAAACTAACTAAACCATATTGTTCCGTTATTTTGATTATCGACATATTGTCCCCGACTTCTTCTACCATTCACTACCGCAATAAAAACTGATTCAGACTGTTGTAAACCATCAATAAGATATTTAATTCACAGAATCATAAATCTAATCTCATCTTCATAACGACTAACAGATAAATTTAATATCGCGGTATACATTTCATTTTAAATACCGTTTATCAGTCGGACAAATTCTCCGCTATATAAACCGTATTAACAAAACAAGAGGCGTTACTTCTGAATAAATAACTCGTTATACTAACGTTACAACTTAGCATACGCATAAAATAAGAATAAACAAAATATAGTGCAAAATTATTACGATAAGCAAGTCATTAAAATCACATCAAATTAATTCAATTAGCATATTATTTTTTATTTGAAGTGAAAATGGAAATTAATAAAACAATATTGATTGGTTAGGTTTCCAGATATTTTAAATTGTATTTTTACAGATGTTTTGGGTCGACGATACACGCAAATGGATCAAGAACAGTCGATGTCATTCGGAATGCAAAACGACTGGAAAATATTTAAATAATTATTACACTTGACCGCGTTTCGTTTAAATTTATAGATTTACTATTTGTTATTACTGTTAAAAAATCTAAACCAATTCTCTCGAGACTTGGGACTCGAAGCTTTAACTTCTTTTGAAAGTTAGATTAAAAAGGTTGGAGCTAAAAATAGTCAACTCTGAGCGTACTGAAGAATTAAAAATAGTCAACTCTCTATGCTTATTGAACAATATTGAAAAATAGTCAACTCTCCATGGTTACAATATTGAAAAATAGTCAACGCAATATGCTTATTGACCAATATTGAAAAATAGTCGACTCTCTATGTTTATTGACCAATATTGAAAAAAAGTCAACTCTCCGTCAAATGCTTATTGCACAATATTGAAAAATAGTCAACTCTCTATGTTTATTGACCAATATTGAAAAATTGTCAACTCTCTATGCTGATTTAATAATATTGAAAAACAGTCCGCTTACTATGCATATTGAACAATATTGAAAAATAGTCAACTCTCTATGATTATTGTACAATATTGAAAAATAATCTCATCTCTCTATGCTTGTTGAACAATATTGATAAATAGACAACATTCAATACTCATTGAACAATATAGAAAAATAGTCAACTCTCTTCATATTATCATGCTTATTGTATACCCGACACAGGTATTCGATACAGGTATACCCTAGTGAGACAGGTATACAAATAAATCAATGTAAATATATTTTATTGTAAATAAAAAAATAAAATAAAAATAGTCCACTTACCGTAAGCCTTAATATACCTACGCCTGTCTTGACACAGGTATATCCTAGTGAGACAGGTTTAAAAACCCCAACGTAAATATACTTTTTTATATAAGTTTGTATGGATGTATGTGTGTTTGTTATAATTTAACGAAAAAAAATGATTTTAATTAAACTTTACAATAATATAGCTCACACATCGGAATAACATATAGGATATATATAATGGTAAGTTCTGGCATTATAAATTTTGTATAAACGAAAATGTGTGTATTTCATATATTTTAGCGGAAGGAGGAAAGGCAGCGGGAAGGGGAACGGGGGGTTCGCGGAGCGGAAAGAGGAAGGCGGGGAAGGTGGAAGGGAACGGGGACGCACGGGAAAGGACATGCAGAGAGAATCAATTTATATCTTTGAATGACATAGCAACGCATGCCGGGAACCAGCTAGTACTAGATATTTGATATAACTTTTGATAAAAAAAGAATTACCTATTCAGTTTAGTCTAGTATTTTGGCAACAAATCCAAATTTAAGTTTTGTATGAAAAAGGCCGCGCAACCGTTCCTATTATTGAAAAATTTAAAAATACTTACTTGAAAGGACAATTCTCCCAAAAAAATCTAAAGTTAAACATAATTATTAATAATAGAAATCGACTTACCTGTAACCGGAATCATTGAAATAGAGTGGATTGTGCTTACCTGCAAAAAATATTTTTTTTTCATGAGTTATTTAGAAATATAAGTGTTTCTGGAATTATAACAAACATTTTAGAATTATAAAAATAAAACACAAACACTTTGTATTTAACCACGAATTTATTATTGTATATATCGACCGGTTTCACTTCGACCAAGCTTCTTCAGGATATAAATAATAACTCATATTATTTATATCCTGAAGAAGCTTGGTCGAAGTGAAACCGGTCGATATATACAATAATAAATTCGTGGTTAAATACAAAGTGTTTGTGTTTTATTTTTATAATATAATGTCTAACCACAAAGTAATTGCTTCCTATGAAAAAAAAAAAAAAAAAAAAAAAAAAAAAAAAAAAAAAAAAAAAAAAAAAAAAAAAAAAAAAAAACATTTTAGATTTGTATCTAGGAATCGGATAATCAATCACTTTGGGGGATACATCTCAAAAAATCTCTTTAATATCCGATCGATTAATTATTAAAAACATTTATTTATTTATTTTTATTTTATAAAATTTTATTGGTTTCAGATTTTTTGATTTTTTTGGCTACCACACTAGGCTAATAATGTCCGTGTTGTGGTAGTCATACATTTAAAATTTTAATAATATTTGGCTAATTTATATAGCGCCGTTTTCGTGAAAAATCACCTCAAGGGCGCTAGGAAAATAAACACTATTTTTTATATAGATATAAAATAAAAAATAAATAAAAAAAACCAAGCTCATTGAACATACTGAAAAATAATCAACTCTCCATGTTTATTGAAAATATTGAAAAATAATCAAGTCACTATGCTTTTAGCCCAATATTGAAAAATAGTCAACTCTCCATGTTTATTGAAAATATTGAAAAATAATCAAGTCACTATGCTTATAGGCCAATATTGAAAAATGGTCAACTCTCTACGCTTAAATATTGAAAAAAGCCAACTCCCCATGCTTATTGCCCAATATTGAAAAACAGTTCAATCTCCATGTCCATTGAACAATTTAAAAATATTCAACTATATTATCGCTCACTGAAAAATAGTTACTTAATAGTTTTGCCTTCTTTCGACAGTTAAATTAATACTTCAAAGTTCCATAGCACACGCTCGAAATGAGCTTGCAAGCTAAAGAAAAAAGCTAAAAGTTACGTTGACCTAGATAATTCCAGAAAATTTATCTACGTCAGAGCTCACTTTCGTGAGTTTTTTCCTACTTCAGACAAATAGAAATTAAATTGGATGTACACCTACCCCAACTGAAATCGGAGTGATCCTGAGTTTGCAGTTATAGTATGTTCAACGCTTATATTTATAGCATTGTAAAATGAATCTATAAATAATACTAAACTGTTTCAGGTTCCAGTAGAATGAATAGAATGCATCTCTCATATTCCTTTCTCATTCTATCCCTCATTCTCTCTCCCTCACTCGGAGTCTAGACTACTCGCTACGCAGTACGCACCCCTCCCGTCAAATTAATCTATATTTGAGTCTAGCAAGGGTTGCCCGTTCGGTAGAATAATTTCGGTCGAATTAGAAAGATGATTAAATCTTAATCTCTACATATTATAAATTAAAGTCCTCCGCCACGTCTGTCTGTCTGTTCGCAATAAACTCAAAAATTACTGAACGGATTTTCATGCGGTTTTCAACAAAAGATAGAGTTTAGGTATATAATTTGGCAAGGTTTTGTGTAAATTGGTTGAAATATATAATATATAAAGGATAATTAATGTCTGTATGTGGCGGACGAGCGGGCTGGCAATCGGGCGGTGTGGATTTGATTTGCATGCAAATTAACAGATGGCGGTGGTTATAAAGGTTGGGTAACCATGTGTTTCGTTAGCCACAGCATTGCGTACCCTGGTCAGCTAGTTAGATATAAAAAGCGATAGAAAGTCGCAGTATCGCCCTGGTGAAAGACCACCATTCAAAATTAAACGTTGCTTGAATTGGCTTTAACCATGTTTGGTGGCCAGATCTGAATTTCTGGGACTATCTCACTCCCACAATCACAGGTATCCCGGTGTGGGTTTGTGGAATTGATTTTTAAACAAATCTACAGTTTTATATTATTAAATTGATAAAACTTTTCTCGCATGACCTTTAAAGCAAGAGGAAGGTCACTGTATGCACGAGAAATCGAAAAACCACCACCTTTCCTTTTCCAACATTTTAAAGCAGAATTGTTACTTCTTGATCTACATAATTAAAGAAACTTGACGTTGAAAATAAGAGGAACATTTAATTTTGAAAAACTCTGCGTAAAAAAACCGCGGGCAATCTCGGGGTCCTCGGGGACATCAGCTAATCCTTCAAACTAGGGCTTCAAATAAAACCAGAATCGGAAATATTTCTAACGAATAAGTTGAAAGTTGCAAATAGACCTGCGGATTTCATAGGTTTTTGAAAAATGAAAAATCACAGTAAATATAGTTAATCAAATGGAAAAAAAACCAGACCCATGAAAAGTCAATAACAGCTGTGAAAATCTGACTTCACTTGTCAAGATTAACCCTAAAAATGTAGAAAAAAGAAATAATTATAATATACATTTCAAATACAATAAAAAAAATCGGCAAAAAAAATACAATAATATGTTTTACATGTTACATAATGATAATTTTACATCTTAGTTTTTTTACTACTTTTCCAACGAAAGCATTTGCTTGTGTATTATCTTCTAATCTAACACACTATATAAAGAGGAAAGATTTGTTTGTTTGTTTGTGTGTTAGTTTGTTTGCATCGAATAGGCTCCGAAACTACTGAATCGATTTGAAAAATTGTTTCGCTGTTGGGAAGCTACACTATCCCTGGGTGACATAGACTATATTATATTTTTAAAAAAAATAGGCATCCTTACTAAAACTTCAATAATGTAACCCAGGGTGTAAAAAAATTACCTAAAATATTCTTTAAATCGCGTGCGCTGCGAAAACTATTGATGATAGAATAAAATAATGTACTACGACTTTATAGAACACATCATTATTTACAAAAAAGGTCGCAACAGCATATGTCTAACTATTATGGTTATGCCACAATAAGTATTCTTTTATTTTAAAAATTTAATTTAAATGTCGCCGCTTGAAAAGGCTCTTTATTTGTATCTTGGTTTTAATCCTTATCAAAATAAATTACTTCATATTCAAGACAGCTTCAATACCTTTATTAAACTTTTTGAATTTTTCAATTCGGATATTTAATTAGAAAGATATCACGAGTTTAAAATTGTTAGTATTAGAAAAAAGTTTCGGCTACGGGCCGGGCGGGAGAGGAGTCAAGAAATGCAGTGCCAGGGGGGTTGGCGGGACGGGGGAGCGGGAGAGCGGTGGCGGGGAAGGTGGAAGTGGAACGCTGAAGGGGAACGCACGGGAAAGGACATGTAAGGAGTAAAATTTTATTTATTTGAATATGGCGTATATTATAAAAGAAAGTCCAAAAAAACGTGCAGCTCGCAAAAACTCAGAAACGAGTCCCGGTTCGATCAAGGGAGTTATATGGTGTGGTAGATCTCTATCCCCCCTAGGGAATAAGGGTATCCGTTTTTACCTAAAGGGCGTGCTTTTAAAGATATAAGGGCTGAAAGTTTCGGCCTCTTGAAATTTCTAGAACAGTTTTCCGGGAAGTTATAGAAGGTTCCACAGATCTGTAGAAAGTTGTGGAAGGAGTGGCGGAGTATGTCGTGGAATGATCAGGAATAGGGAATCGGGAACATCATTGTGCAACATTCCAGAACACTATCTTATTGTCCTGAGCGAAGCCGGGTAACCCAGCTAGTAATATGATAAACCTAGATGTAAATATTTTATCGCTTGTTCGAATCCTTGATACAATCAGTTCCAATTTTAAAATGCCGCATAAATTCAAAACAAATCTGAGTTTATTGAACCAGTTACAACCACTCACAGACAGACTCACAACCGAAATGAGTATGTTTAATCTCTACTCTAGTGGGAGCCCTGTGAAAAACAGACTAGCTATGTCTGTCTGTACTGTGGTGAACTGATGTATTCCAGAGTCACAGTTTCAAGTATGTAGTATTTATATAGCTAACTAACTACTAGCAACTGACAAACGTACTACCGATATAGCATCTATTACTTCGAGGCAGGAATTGTATTTAGACACCCTATGAACAAGTAAAGCGTTGTTGGAAAAGCACTCTGTCCTCTGTTTATGTAGACTTGTAGGAGAGGACTTTTTCATTCAAAACTTAAGGCTCAGTTCCCGGCCCCAAAAAGAAGAAGACGGAGAGATATGAAATTACGAATGTTAGAAGAGCGCGCTAACACTTACAACGATAAAATCGATGCAAAAATCATGAAAATCTTTAATAAAACACGACTCGTTTAAAATAGAGCAAAAATCTCGCGATAATTGTCTTAAACAGCATTTAAAGAAACGCTGTGAATTTTTTCATATATATAACTTGTAAAATAACGGAAACAAACGTGTTTATAATAATTTTTGGAGCATACTTTGCGATTTTTTTCTATCGAGGGAATTGTATATAATTTGCGTTTGGGCGCGACTAATGTCTAGATATTATCTTCAGGAATAACATATATTTTTTTAAGAGCTTAAAAACTTCAAATGTTTAAGGGAGGTTTGCAAGAAATCGGTAGAAATTCGAATACCGGCCTCTTAAGGCGCGGTGTATCCACTCAAAAATAAGAAGATAGAGAGAAATGTAAATACGAACGTTAGAGAGAGCGCGCTAATATTCGCTTCCGACTTATATGGTTGAGGCCCGAGGAGTTAAATTCGGATTGATTTCGGACTAACTTCGCTGAGATATGAGGCATTAAAGTTTGCTAAAGACGATTTCTCATAATCTTACCAATTTCTGATTTTGAGGTTGAATCTTGTGTAAATTATTACAATTCAAAATTAATAGAATATTAATTTTAATTACGTTTATTGTTTAAAAAACCGACATATTTCGTAAGCAATGCTTACTTATCAGCGTTTACATAAAACACAACGTTATACATAGACTTAAAGGTACCCGGGCACCCCTGCTATATCACCAAACGTAGCGAACCACTTGGGGTGACCTATGGCAGAGGTGTTGGTAATCCAATAAGTGGTTCCCGGGGCGGCGGAACCCATACCCGCCTACTAAAATGCAAGGTATAGGTACCGCCGTCCCGGAAACCATTTATTGGATCTAATGCTATAGGTCACCCCAAATGGTTCGCTACGTTTGGTGACTTAGCAGGGGTGCTCATGGGGTGAGGTTTGTCTAAGTTTTGACGGTGGACGCGTTTGCCCACCACAATGGGAGAGACTACTTGAGGGAGACCTAACCTAGACCTCTCCAGCCGGACTCTCTCGACCCATCGCCTTGGGAGGGATGGATTCATACGTGTCTCCTGTACACATGACCCCCAGATTCACTTGAATTTGATTGCTAAGCGGAAATATTTCTGATAAAATAGGTGGCCTGAGAGGATGTCTGTTCACGATAAACTCAAAAACTACTGAACGGATTTTGATGCAGTTTTCACCGATAGATAGAGTGATTCCTGAGGAAGGTTAAGGTATACATAAATTGTCAAGGTTTTGTTTAAATTGGTTAAAATATATAATATACAAAAGAGAATGTCTGTATGTGGTGAACGAGCAGGCTGGCAAGCGGGCGGTGGGGAATTGATTCGTATGCAAATTAACAGATGGCGGTAGTTATAAAGGTTGGGTAACCATCCAGTAGATGGCGTTGTATTTAGTTAGTCAGCAACGCGTAATCGGGTCAGCTAGTACATAATAAAATGTACATAGAGTCTAATAAATGACCACCATACTGATAATTTCATTAAGAGTGAAACGTTATCAATTTTTTCCCTGACAAGCACGTGGAGATAAAACGCATGGGCCGGCTGATTAATTTATGGAACTTGATAACGGACTAAATGTGGAGTTACCGAAAACCTAAAAACGAGGAACTTGCAAAAATAAAGGTGTTGGACCTTGAGATTATTTCTTCGAGGCAAAATCGGGGAGCCGGCTAAAAGGCGCGGACTCCGGGTTTCGTCTGCGGTTAGGCCGATAGCCATGCACATTGTCATTGGGACTGCCTGGTGGTTGTGGAATACCTTCTCTGAATATTATCTTTTTATGCATTTTATTTTTTCTGTGTTATTATTGTAAATATTTCCATTATATTATTACTGTTATTTTTTCGTCATTTCTCTTATTACAGACTTCCTCAATGGGCCGCAGCTCTTATTTTTCTTTTTATTTACTAACACTTTTATCTATATGTATATATATATATTTTTTTTTTTCTCTATGTATTTCAGAAGAATTATTCCACGGGCTGCTACATTTATTATTCTTTTGCATAATGTTAATGTAAGTACTAGCATTCTGCTTTCTAACCCCGTATGCATGGACATTTAAGGATATAGAGTCGTTCAAATAAATCTAGCGTCATTCAATAAAATAGAGTCTTGACGTGTGCGGTGAAGGAGGAAACCATATGTTTCTTTATAACGCCGTTGGGAAAGTGGTAGGGTCCCCTCCAATGTCACATATTTTAGTTTAGATCGTTTTAAAGACGAATTCCTGCAAATATACATGATTATTTATTTATGTTGTACATAGAAAAAGCAAATAAATCACACAAATCTGACAGGAGATCACGTCTGTTATCACGTACGATCCCACAGAAGATATAGAATCGCTCGGCTGCGCTAGTAAAAAATAACAATCATGACTCCATCCTAAACATTGACGTTAATAAAGCAGCACGTTCATACCGAAAGTAAATTATAATAGCTTAGATTATTATACTATGTAGTTACAAATAGGGCTAGATTACTGATAAGGCGATAAGGAACCACAACCAACGGATACTCGATACCAATTAACCCAGTGGCGACACGAACCACTCACGGGACCCAGGGCAAACCCCTACCGACGCTTGACCTGGCCCAGCCCAATCGCGACAACTTGGACATGACACATCTTTCCAATTTGGGTACCGCTGTCCCGGGAATCATTTATTGGATTCAATGCCATAGGTCACTCAAAGTGGGTCGCTACGTTTGGTGACTAAGCGAAGGTGCCTGGGTTGATGGGGTGAGGTTTGTCTATGTCTTGGCGGTGACCTAGACAGACATACCCCAATTGGGGATGCCATATTCTCACTGGCTCCGGCGGTTGGAAGCAGTTGAGACTCTTGTGCGGTATTCACATAAAAAATTATGCAATTTGTCAAAAAAAAAACGTCACTATCTTAATGACATTCTTTGAGTTAGCCCACCTATTGGGAGAGACTGGTTGAGGGTGACCCAGTTAATAGACACTTTTCTCGTTTGTCTACGTAAAACTTTATTTTGTTACCTTTAAATTTATGTAATAAATATTTATAACAGTTAATTTATTTAGAAACTAGCTGACCCGCCGAACTTCGTACCGCCTCACAATCAATAACTGTTGTGTTAACTTGTTAGCTGATTAATTTTTGTTTTTTAACTAGTTAAAAATTCCTTAATGAAGCAATTATCGATGCCCAACTGCCCGTGTTTTGTTTTTGTCAGTATCAGAGATGGCGTTGTTTACGGATTTTCTTATTTTCCCACTTACGTACGGGAATTTCTTTCATTTTCTTTATACGTGTGAGGGAGATTTATTATAATTCTTGTATTTTTCCTATGAAGGGGTGCAGACATACGCTCACCGTTTGTCTCATTTTTGACTGTTGACATTTAGTGTGTAAGAAAGAGGGGCAGCATTATATGCATAAGAACGAAAGCAAAACAATCAGCGCTTTGACATTCGTTTTTGAATTTTTGGAATTCACCCACTATTCTTTTTTTTTTTTTTACAGTGAATACCGCACAAGAATCTCAACTGCTCCCGTCTGGAGCCAGTGAGACTATGGCATCCCCAATTGGGGTATGTTGTGAGGCTGAAGGTAGTGGGGAGGGGAAGGAGGTGGGGAAGAGGAAGGTTGGGAAGTACCTGGCTATTCAGATCTGGTCACCAAACACGGCTAAAGCCATTTTCAAGCAACGTTTCAATTCTGAATGGTGGTCTTACACCAGGGCGATACTGATAGTATCTTCCACTCTGGAACGTGCCGCAAATATACTATATATTATTTTAAATGAATTAATTGTGAAATAACACAAATTAATCAAATAAAATTTATTTGCGCACGCCGGGTTCGAACCCGCGACCTCCGGATTGTGAGTCAAGAGTCTTAGCCACTGGACTACGGAGGTCGTCAAATATATTCAATATTATACTTGTAACAATATTGCTGCAGCTCTTTCAAAAAATGAGAATTCGTTCCATTCAAAATGTATGAGGAAAAGAATTTTCTTCATAACTTTTTTAGTCATGAATTTTTCCGATGTTTTAATAGCTCTTCTGCTATTTGGGGCGGAGACAAATCCAAAAAATCAAAGATCATAAAAATCGGTTCGGCCGTTCTTGAGTTATAAATGGTGTAACTAACCCGACTTTATTTTATATATTAAGATAATAATAATTAGGAAGCAGGCGAATTTATTCTCCAGTTGACGTTTTAAATATTGTCTTGTTAATAATTACTGTCTGTATATGTGCTTTTCTGCTTATAATAAAATAATGAGGTCGAAGAAAATTTTCGCTACGAAGTTACGCCACTGAGCAAAGCTGTGGTGGCGACATGCTTGAAGTAGAAGACAAGCAAGTATATTAATATTAATTAAAATAGAGATAATTATAATAACACAATTGAAATGAACACGTACACAGCTAAAGCCATTACAAGCAATGTTTTCTGTATTCTGAATTGTAGTTATTCACCAGGGTCTCCGCGGATGATTTCGACGTCCTCCGTGGTCGAGGGGTAAATCTCTCTACTATCAATCTGTTGGTCGGGGATTCAAAAAATTGATTGTTATTTCACCATACATTAATTAAAAATAATATAAAGTATATTCGTGGCACGTTCAAGAGTGGAAGATACTCTCAGTATCGCCCTGGTGTAAGACCACCATTCAGAATTGAAACGTTTCTTAAAATGGCTTTAGCCATGTTTGGTGACTAGATCTGAATAGCCAGGTACATCCTCGTCTTCCTCTTCCCCATATATTTCCTCTCCCCACTACCTTTAGCCTCACAACATACCCTAATAGTAGAAGCCATTGGCATTTTTTTACATTAGCTCCACACAGGAGGCATCTTTGGAGATGCTGTGTGGAAGGTCTTTTTACGAAAGGAAGTAGAGGAGATCCTGGCAAGGAAAAGGGTATTAGGGGTTGGTAAGAATCTGAGGGTCAATGTGACGGACGTATGAATCCATACCTCCCACTGCGGTGAAAAGCGATGTTCCGAGAGATTACGGCTGGAGAAGTCAAAGGGACTCCCTCAACCATCCTCTCCCGATCCGGCCTGCCATGCAAAGGCCTGGACAAACCTCACCCCATGAACCCAGGCACCCCTGGTAAGTCACCAAACGAAGCGAACCACTCGGGGCGACCTATGGCAGAGGTGTTGGTTATCCAATAAATGGTTCCCGAGGCAGCGGTACCCATACCCGCTTCCCAAATTGAAAATAGGCTAAAACTGGCTCCAGACTGGAGTAGTTGGAACTATTGTGTATTCATCATATTGAGGTATTCACATAAAAAAGGGCGATACTGAAAGCAACTACCACAGTAGATTTATTAAAAACATCGATCGTTCGTTAGTTTTTTTTTTCTTTGACCGATAACCGTATAACTGGTGTGAAGCCCATCACCGTTTTTTTGCGATCTTTTTTATATCGATATCAGAAAAGCCTCATTCACAGCGGAAGTATTTAAACGTGTTCCAATTATTCCCATCCTGATTTGTGTGTAATTTGTGAACAGTTCACACGGGACTCACAGACTGCAAATCTGCCTACTTAGAACATAGATACCATCAACATAAAGACAGGCACAGACCGAGAGTGCAACTAAAAGTCTGTCATTATTCTAATCTCGTATTTGACCAACGGTTGATGTTTTAACCCCACAGACCTCGGGCCTATTTTGTTATTGTCGGAAGGTCAAAATATTTCCACTTAACAAAAAAAAAAACAAAATAAAAAAATAAAAAAAATAAAAAATAAATAAAATAAAAAATAAATAAACGTATCTGAAAACTAAAAACTGTTTTTGAAAGGCGATGAAATACGCTTTCAATTTTTATAAACAAATAAATAATTCAATTTTTTATAAAAAAAACTTTCTTTTTATACTTTTTGAAGGTTATTCTCATCAGTGAAATATATCATCATATTATAATAAGTTAACAATAATAATCTAAACGAAAATATGAAAGAGAACAAGACACAGAAAAAGACAATGGTCGCAACTGGGACTCGAACCCAGACCTCTCCGTCTAACCGGGACGAGTGCGTTAACCAATTTCGCCATTGCCACCTTCTGTCAAAGCCGTCATATTTGTCAATCTCATATTTTCAAATTTTAGAATTACATTATTATCAACTTATTATTTTTCTCAATATTACGGGCAACTACCCTTTATTTGTTGAAATATAATTTTTTTGAATGCAAATGGCTCTCCTTAAGTTTTTTCTAACTTAAATTACTGGATAACGAAAAAATAAAAACACACATATTTTATTAGGAAAATGTACTATCATCATTAACTCAATTTTTTGCTTAATGAATATAAGGCGTGGTATTTTTTCTTTCTAACACCGTTTAGATCATATTTCTAACCATAATAGTAAGGGAGACAAAACGATTTCTATGAGACCTATATTAGCCGTTACGAAAAGCGAACCAATTAGCCTGAAGAGCGATTCTGTATCTTTTATGGATACGGAATCGATTCCATATGTAATCGCCTATCAAATTTGTGGATTGCAATTGCTTTTTAAACTAGTTTAAAACAAAAAAATGCTGTAAGTATACATGATTAATTATTCATTTAATGTACGTTTAAAGTTGTATACCATTGATTTGTCATTTGCTCGTTAGTTTCGTTTCAATTACAATTATTCAAATTACTCGTCAGCAAAGCAGTTGATGAACAGCGACAAAGTATCAAAATAATGTATAAATCTATAAATGTTTTACCTATTAGAGCTCTTTTTTGGCATAAAATCTGTATGCAACATATCCTAGATAGCCCATACAAAACAATGGTGGATCACGTGCACAATACTAGGCTTACACAAAATGAAGGTATGATAGTACCTAGATTTTCAAATAATCATGGCCAGCGAACTTTTGAATACATTGTAACACTTATATTAAATATGCTGCCATATGATTTGAAAAAATGTTGCTTGACACCTAAATTTGCACTATTGTTAAAAACATGGCTATTGGAATCAGATTTTCTGTATTAACTGACTTCTCATGCATTTTTAATTTTTTTTAGACGTTGTCTTAATATTTTTTTGTACTTATTTATGTTTCTATTATGTACTCGTATTTTTTTAAATTGCAATATTTTTTTCTTCTGTTGTAAGACATTTTATACTGTGCTATGTTTTTGTCAACACTATTTTCCTGCCGACAAGCTACTTGCAGTAGCTTTGCAGGTGTAATGTAAACAAGAAAAAAAAACTATTTTCTGTAATAATCAAAATACGCATCAATTACTTAGTTTGCCCAAATGATCCTGGGCTCAATTCCTAAATCCGACTGAAAGGTTTTCTGATTTTTCTGTTTGAATTTTTTTGGTAAAGTCGCCAATATTTTCTTCAATGATTAAGTTTACAATTTGAGTTTTGTACTCAACAAGATATTATAAAAAAAAAATCGAATGCAGTTTACACGCGGTAGAAGCAAAATTTTAACAAAACAATTTCAACATAATCAAAGCGACCAATGAGCGCAGACCTAGCGTAATTTCCGTTTCATATCTCAACCAATAGGAGCCTTTAAAAGTGACATCATATTCAAAGAGGCCAATAAGCGCAGTTGATGCGTCGCAGGTGCAGTAATCGTCATTTCCGTTTCATCCGAAATCCAAATGAAAGCGGGGCTATGCTATAGAAGTTTCACTTCAAAAAGTCGAAATGCATTCGAAAGCAGTTGGCATCTGTTTTTGATCTGTTTTATATGACGTCACGCCACAACTGGCACGCCCCAGATTATATTTAGAAATTAATTTTTAATATGTTTATATACGAATAATAATAACTACTAGGTCTTTATATTAAAATATATTAATATGTACATTATAATAATGAATTATAAATACTGGCAACAAAAGCGTTATTTATTTTAATTAATTACAAGACTTTTGTTTACTTACAACATATGTACATATATGGTATTTATTCCACTAACCGCCGCGCTTTTCGACGCATATTGTGGAAACTACACTTCTGTTTTCGTTATTTATTTTTGAGGTGTTATGCCGTGTTGCGCTACGCCCTTATTTAGCCAACGTTTCAGACAGCGTTACGTGGGATGATGAACATTGTAACGCTGTCCGAAAAGTTGGCTAAAAAGGAGGTTGCGCAACACGGCATAACACCCCAAAAATAAATAACGAAAACACTTTTGGCCGTGAAAATCTAATATCATTTCCAAATTGCACTTTTTTAACAATTACTACAAGAAACAACTATTTACATGCATAGAATAGGTTATTAGGTTCTTGGTTTGGGTTAACAAAGTAATTCGTGCTTATTTAGAATGAAACGAAACTCTCGCAAATGACATGTGAATGAATGACTGACTATACAACAACAAAAAGTTAAAATAACGGCAAATGAATCGTTTTACATACACGGGGAATTTTGAACATTGATTAAATAAAAATTGAATTTTAATGAATTTTTTACCAACTATTTTATTTTATTTATTTAATTATTTTCATATAACATTAGGTTATAATAATGACGTACTGCCACGGACGTACAATATTCATATGTCTATGCGTACTGCCCATCTCACTAGGTGTGAAACGCCTGTGTTGAGAGTTGTTATTATCTATGATTTTGTTTAAGTAATATTATGAAAAATATTATGAACATGACATGACAGCTTTATATAAAATCTTTTTTTTTTTCAAATAAGTATACAATTCAAGTATGTTATATACATATATAGAATATTGCAGTAGGTACATGGTTACATATTTACACAGTAGGCATAAAGGAAAGTATGTTATTAAACCCTGATAGATATGTTTATTTGAGGTGATCAATGATTCTACTTTTAAATGCACTTTTGGTTTGAGTGTTTCTTATTTCAGTAGGTAGAGAATTGAATAGCTTTGTTGCATTATATTTAAAAATTCTTTGTCCATAAGAGGTTTGGCAAACTGGGATGTTAAAAGAAGAACTATCCAGACCAAAGATATTAAAATACAAGAGATACGGTATGATGGCCGCCCAACTGTCGGCGGACTACTAACTAATGGATATAAGTTTGAATACGGAAAGAACATTAATTTGGTTGATTTTTTTAAAGTGTGCAGTAGTATTGGTTAACAATATCAGCGACAAGGAAGCACAGTCCCACCCAGTAAAAACGGCCAATAGCACGTCTCTCATATTTCAATATCTTTAATCCAAACGTAATTAGTTGTTTCTCCTAGTAATTAACTTTAATCATGGTGTAATTTAACTTATTTGTCTAATAAAAATGCGTCGGTACGTGGAATGTTTACCGAATATATTAATTAATGATATTTGAAAGTTTCCATCAATTTCATACAAAGTAGGGGAAAATTGAGCTTAATTCAGTCGCACATACACGCCCATAACACACTTCCATCTGATTACGTATTCAGTGGTGACAGGTATCTAGTCTAGTTTTGGGCAATTACTGAAATCTGTACCGTGAATGACCGACTACAATCACGCTGCACATATGGTTCAAATTCTAAATTATAATTATCACTAAAACATTATTAAATTTTTACTATAAAATACAAACACGTCAAGTAACGCACCAGTGGCGTGCGCGCCCTGTTAAGAAATACACATTATATTTTAAATGAAAATGCGCGTTTTCATCCCGCGACAAAATATCCACCAACAAAACATCCACCAACAAAGTATCTACTAAAACTTAACTTAACCTAACAAAAAAATAAACCTATATTTTTTTATTCATTGTTAGCGCCCGTGTACACGCAATATGAATACGAATAAATAGTGTTGTCCACAAACATACTCAAATCTTTCAAGCAAGGATAAATACAATTGTATCGGTGAATCAACCCAATATTGTATTTGAAAGCCTTTCTTGAAAGAATTGGGTTTCTTTATGGAAAAAAGTATAAAGTAAAATCACATTGAATATGTATGGGCACGAACAATTAAAACATCTTAATATTTTAAAGCATAACTTGCAAAAGTGTTTAAAATAACCTAAAATAGTTAAACTAGCGCCATCTATGAAATAGAAGATTATGAATTCTTTTAAGTAACACAAGTTCTGTAGATTATAATCGGAAAAAAATTTAATGTTTGCGCCTGAATTTCACAAAATAAAAAAAAGTTTTTTTTTCAATAAATCGAAAATGGCGGCCGATACGAGTAAGAAGTGCGTAATTTCGCCCGATTACGAATGTTGTACGACAAGGCGAATCGCCTTAACACAAATGAATATTGAAAAATGGTCTCTTCTTTGGGCGGTGCTGTTGCCTAACGGTCTCCTCTTTGTGAGGTGCTTCGTAGCCTCCCCACTCTTTAGTTTTCTGAAGGTTTCATTTCTACCGCGTGTGAATTGCACACTCTTTTTTTGTCTATACTTATCCAGGTACTTGTTTACCTTTGGTTAATTTTTATTCTATCCCGACGAAGAAACCATTGGCCTGAAACATATTGATAATTTTGATTAACAGTGTTTTTTTAAAAGTGCTTTGTTTACACTTGATTAAAATAACGCCACAAATAATGAATTTGCGACCATTGAAGAAGAAAATATCCAATAATTATTATTAACGCATTTAAACCCCTCGCACGCCTCTGAAAAACAATACAATACAAATAAAACATATAAAAATAATTACTTTTTATTCACATGTGTTTCAGGTGATGGTTATTGTTATAACAATAATTATAAAGACAGAGAGGTCGATGACCCGGCATCACATTATTAATTCGGAGTTATTATTATTATTAGGCTGCGTTGTCCGATGTGCCGTTTGTTTGCAGCGGTACGGTATGCGATACCTAGCGCCTACTCCACCAATCTACCAGTCTACCAGTCCGTCGGCAGATGAGCATGAGATTTATAAAAACACATGTTCAAAAAACAAATCTTGTTTGAAACCGCAGGTATATTTGGCGTTACAAGGCTTCGGAAGCTCGCGAATTGTCTGTCCTCATCAACGGAAAAAAATTCTGTTATAAAAAGTTAGGAATTATAAATTTAGCCTATAAATTGAGAATAAATTTAAAAAGGCACGAAATATAATTTACGGTCGAACTCCATATGAATGGAATCGCTGAATTAGGATGTTCAATGTTCATTATCTTATTGGTTTTGGTTTTTCTTATTGGTTTTGTGTTAAGAGCTGCAAAAGATTTCAATAATTTAGGCACATTTATCATCAATATATATTACAAAAGAAAGTCCAAAAAAACGTGCGGACTGCAAAAACTCAGAAACGAGTTCCGGTACAATCAAGGGAGTTATATGGTGTGGTAGAGCTCTATCCCCCCTAGGGAATAAGGGTATCCGTTTTTACCTAAAAGGCGTAATCTTGAAGATATAAGGGTTGGAAGTTTCACCCTCTTGAAATTTCTAGAACAGTCTTCCGGAAAGTTCTAGAAGGTTCCATAGAGCTCTAGAAATTTCTTGAAGGAGTGGTAGAATATGTCGTGGAATGCTGGAACATCATTGTGAAACATTTCAGAACACTGTCGAATGTTGTCAGTCCTGAGCGAAGCCGAGTAACCCAGCTAGTGTTATATAAAACCCTTGTCAGATGCCAACTTGAGTATAACTCTACGTTATGGTCTCCCTTTTACAATATTCATTCAGACAACATTGAAAAGATTCAACGTAAGTTTCTAAGGTTTATAAACTACTAGCAGACCCGGTCGCACGTTGCTGTAGCTAACGAAACCTTTATTACCAACGCCATCTGTTGAATCAAATCCATACCACGCTGCCCGCTGCCGCTTGGCCAGATATATTATGTATTTCAACCAATTTACACAAACCCTGACAAATTATATACCTAAAAACCTTCCTCGTGAATCTGTTCGTGAGAACCGCATGAACGCAGTTTAAAAGATCTAAGCGTACATACAGCGTGAGCGACTTCATTTTATTCTTAGTAAAGATAAAGTGCATATTCCTATACAAAACATTGATTACAATGACCTCCTGGATAAAATGTATCTTTTGAAACCTTCAGAAAAAAGAATAAGCACAGATTTAATAGTATTACATAAAATACTGCATTACAAAATTGACTGTCCTGAATTACTTCAATTTATCAATATCCATGTTACCAAAAAATCACGTCGACATTTATTACCCTTTTACTTCAAGAACTCCAGGACCCTAGCTTATCAAAATTCTCCGATTCCTAGACTTCAGACTCGGAAATAAATATTCTGATCTGGGCGATGTATTTCATCAACTAATCAGTATAAATGTTGTATATTCTATCACTTTTATTCTTTAAGACACAAATAGACCTATGTACCTACCAAATAACTTTTATGCTACCACTATTTTGTTTTGAAGAATCTTTTAAATTCAATTATATGCGTGAAGATTCTTAGTTTATGTTTACATTTTTATCTATGTATTTTGTTTTGTGTATTTAAGTATTTTGTTGCAACCTTTTTTGTCATTATCTTTATATTTTTCTTTATTGTTTAAATTTTTAAGTATTTACTTTGATACAAATATTTTGAAAAATTTTATAAGAAAAGCACACTAGGGCGTGTAATAAATAAATTATAAGTACACAGAGATCGAATTATATTCAATTGGTATATTTGTGTCTTTTTGGTCGTTAGTTAATATTATTTGAGGTTTTCTTGCGATAAAATTATTGATAAAATCCCCCCCCCCCCCCACCTCGACCAATACCAGGGGGAGGTAGGTAATAGAGAGGATTAAGATAAAGTACTTTAATTGGAAAGATTAATATATGTATTCAAATTGATGTTGATGGTTCTGATTCGACGCCAGAGCGCATCAGCGCTCTCTGGTGTAATAAAAAGGTATTATCTAATAAGGCTACCATCTTGGATTTGATTTAACAGATGTCATTGGTTATATATAAAGGTTGGGTAATGGCGTGGCGTTGTGTTTCGTTAGCTAAGCAACGTGTGGCGGGGTCTGCCAGTATTGTATATAAGGGTGCCGGGAGGGAAACAGTTGGAGGAATATTTGTCATGGAACCGACAAATTCATGTGTCACTCTTGGAACACTGACTCCCACCCCTCATACCCTTTTTCTTCTCAGAATTTCTTCTTCCATTACTTAAAAATACCTTTCACACAGAATCCCCGAAAATAGCGCCCCAGTGGAAGCAAGCGTTGTTCAGTGGTGAAAGAAGAAAAAAAGGTGGATGGACTGTGTGGAAGAGGGCTGGAGCAGGACGGGAAGAACCGGGGACTGCCAGGAAGCAAATGACGAGGGACAACAGCAAGCGGGAAACATTTGTGGAGAAGGACAAATCCCACCTGGGATGATGACCCACCGTAGTTATTCCTACAAAGCTGAAACTTGGAATGCATAAAAAAAATAGTATTTAATTAAATAAAGACAATATTAGCAAAAATCTGGAAACAGGAAAATCTGAAAAAGATATTTTAACCTCTGGGACTCGAACTCAAGACCTTTCGCTTTCCGGGCAAAACCACTTTTTTTTTACAGTGAATATCGCACAAGAATCTCTACTGCTCCCGTCTGGAGCCAGTGAGACTATGGCATCCCCAATTGGGGTATGTTGTGAGGCTGAAGGTAGTGGGGAGGGGAAGGAGGTGGGGAAGAGGAATGTTGGGAAGTACCTAGCTATTCAGATATGGTCACCAAACACGACTAAAGCCATTTTCAAGCAACGTTTCAATTCTGAATGGTGGTCTTACACCAGGGCCGTACTGATAGTATCTTCCATTCTGGAACATGCCGCAAATATACTATATATTATTTTAAATGAATTAATTGTGAAATAACACAAATTAATCAAATAAAATTAATTTGCGCACGCCGGGTTCGAACCCGCGACCTCCGGATTGTGAGTCAAGAGTCTTAGCCACTGGACTACGGAGGTCGTCAAGGTGTTGATATCCAATTTAGTCATTTTTAACTGTGTCATATTTCGACCAAGAACCGCCCACATTATCTTCATTTAACACGGGTTAAATTTTAGTTTAGTTTGGGTTTGAATCTTGCAATCATACATAAAGAAGCAGCCAATAAAATATGCGTTAAGAAAATGAAGATAATGTGGGTAGTTATTAGTCGAAGTATGATACAGTTAAAAATGACCGAATCGGATATTGACACCTCGGCGCAGTGGTTAGCGCATTTGCCCGGAAAGCGAAATGTCCTGGGTTCGATTCCCAAAGGTGTATAATATCTTCTTCTGGTTTTTCTGTTTCCAGATTTTCGATTGAGTTTCGCTAATATTGTCTTCATTTAATTAAATATTACAGTTTGAGGTTTTACTCATTAAGTTAAGAAAAATTAGTATTGTTACAATAAATGGTTGACAACATACCCTCAAAGTCTTCGCCAGCGCCCGCAAGAAGGCCCTCTGTCTTTCCCTCAGAACGATCCTGCCACCGTTTTTCCTCCCAATGGAATATCTCCTCAGTCGTAATGACTTTATAACCCACTGCATTAATTCGTTGATCATTTTGTAAGATTCTTGTAAATAAAGCTATCATATGATAAACTGGACATCAATATAAATACACTTATAAGATATTCCCAAGTGCGTGATCTATTATACACGATGTTCGGAAACTCGTAGTACAAGCGGAAAATTGATCAAACTACACCAAATTTGGAGTCGATTTTGTGATGCAACTTTTTGGATTTGAGCTTTCGTTTTTGAGTAAATCGAGTACGAAGATAGATTTTAATACCATTCAAATAGCGCAAATCCACGAAAAATCACGGGATATTTTTTATAATTTTAGGATTTGTGAAGTTGAAGACAGTTGCCATTTGGGAGGCAGGTATGGTCACGAGTATCACCGCTCTGGGGATCATTTATTGGATAACCAACACCTCTGCCATAGGTCACCCCAAGTTATTTACTACATTTGGTTACTTAGCAGGGGTGCCCGGGTTCATGGAGTGAGTTTTGTCAAGGTCTTGGCGTCCGATGTGTCTACCCACCTACTGCCTGGCGGGCCGGATCAAGAGGGAGACTGGTTGAGGAAGTCTTTTGACCTCTCCAGCCAGAATCCCTCGACCCGTCGCCTTGCACCGTAGTTGAAGGGATGGGTTCATACGTCTGTCACTCCTGGACACACTGACCTTCAGATTCCTACCCACCCCTCATACCTATTCTTTCGCAGAACTTCATATTCTTCCTTTCCTTAAAACAAATCTCCAACAGCATCCCCTAAGGCGACATAAGCCTTGAGGGATATTATTTTCCTCAGGGCCTCTTGAGTGGAGCAAATTGAAAAAAAAAAGCTGCTACAGAATGATCAAGAACGAATACTCCCGAAAATGTACTAATTAATGTGTAGGCACTTTATCGCTTGTCTCAATTCTCGACACATCAGTTCCAATTTTGTAAATGACAACTAAAATAACTTTGTTAAAACATTATACCACAGAGGTACCTCTGCTTCATCGCTGGTCTGAATTCTAGGCACAATCAGTTAAAATTTTGAAAATGACACTGAAAATCAAATGCCATATGTCATATTTAGGGATGCCATGTGGAGGGTATTTTTGTTGAAAGGAAGGAGTGAAACTGGGTCTTGAAGAGATCCGTGCTGTAGGAGGGAGGAAACACAGAGGCCGGCAGATCATTCCACAGCCGAGCTGTTGAACTCAAGAACGAGTTAACGACCCGTTCTCGTGTGACAAATGTCAACCATATACAAACACTGGGCACACACAACTTCCACTGAAATATCGGTAGATCAATGAAGCATTCCTTAAGTGCCCTAAAGATTGCAATCCGCTTGTTAAGATCTATCAAACGGATCGCCTGTTTCTGCACAAAGTTAACGGATTTTCACATATTTTGGGGATCCAGATCAGAGATGGCTGTCAAACTTAACCGAGTGTGATGTAGACTCAATAATTTCCCGCTTGTCCCACAAGTTTCCAGACACCGTGTACAAAAATAAACTTCTGAAAGAAGAGCTCTGAATATACTGAATCGTCTAATGAAAAACAAAAGCGTTGAATGATTAACCTAATCTCTCAAAAGATGTCAGAAAGACGGTAACAACCTCTAAACTGGTACAATGATTAAAACGGAAAATAAAAAGAAAAAACTGGCTTTAAGAGGAAATCTAGTCGCCAAGATTTTATCAAACTATTGCTGTCACTGTCGCTCTTACTCCCCAGAATACTGAACAAAAGGGACAAATGCACCTCAGGCTGATAATACCTAAATAAAATCATCAAAATCGAGGTTTTGTATTCCCCACTTTTCTCCTCCAAAACTGGACCGATTTTAAAGATTTTACTGACTGTATTAGAAGAAAATATTCTATGTCTGTATGTTTTGGTTATTTAAAAAACACATTGTTTAGTTTGTATACTGAATGTCTATTGATGGCGTTCAAACGAGACAATTTTAACGATTTTTGGAGGGTCCTTACTCCTTTAAGAAGTAACTTATCAAAAGAAGCAAAACGTACCGACACGCTAGTGGCCGATATCTACAGTATATTCAAAAATATTTGCACTAGTGTCAAAATCCAGAGAGGAAATTAAGGGAATGTAAAACGCATTGAAACTAGAAATGATAAAACCGTCCCTATAGGTTTTAGTAAAGCGTGTCACACACGCCGTACATTCTAAAAATCAATACTTTAAAAAGGTAAAGCTGCACACACACGACAATCAAAAATATTCCACTACCTAAAAGGTTCAACACACACGCTACGATATTATTGTTTGTAAAGGTTAATGCACACGCGACGATCACAATCACGCCCGTTATAGCGGCCGGTCCACACAATACAATAAATAACAATATTCGGAAGCGAAAAATTAAAATTCAACAAAAACAAAGATGGCGGCACGCGTGTCGCACTCTCTCAAATCGGTTTCGTTCTGATAAATTCACAGGGAAAATTGCTAATTGACGTAGTTTTATTTTTTAAATTTATAATATGAAGTGAGAGGCAAAATAAAAAATGGACGCATCAATTTCTCTCTGAGCGTAAGAGTGTGAATTTATGAATAACAAATACCTAGGAACTTCGAGAAAATTCGTTAAAAAATTCATTTCGTAAAAAGAGAGTTATTGAAATCATAATTTTAATTAGTCGAAATATGTACGCTAGCGGAATTAATGTGATTTGTTTAATGGTTTTGTTTCACTAAACGTAGAATGTTTAATAATATTATTTAGGCCCGGTAGTAAGCGGTAGTGAACTAAGGTAGAGAATGTTAAAATGTTATGTGTGGTCGGTCTTGCTGTATGGATATAAGACATGGGCTTTGAAAGTAAATACCAAGGACAGGTTAGAGGCTTTTGAAATTTGGTTTCACCGGAGAACGCTCAAAGTTCCATAAGACCGACATGATCACCAACACAGAAATTCTCAGGCGGGCTAGAACAGATAGAGAATAGAGACTGCTCATATAGTAAAAGTCGGGAAAATTTCATATCTGGGTCACATACTTCGAGGGGAAAAATATCACCTGCTCCAATTAATATTAAAAGGCAAGATAGAGGGTCGCAGAGGGGCTGGTAGGAGACATAAGTTTTGGCTGCGAAATGTACGAATGGACCGGTGTTAGAAGTGTGGATGAGCTATTCCGAGCAGAGCAAGATAGAGATACATTTACCAGAGTGATCGCCAAAGTCGGGGGGACCTGAGAGGGCACAAGAAAAAGGAAGCGTTAAAAAAGAAGATATATAAATACGAATGTAAGAGGGAGCGCGCTGATATGAAAAAAAAAACATTAAAATAAAGCGAAAATAGTGAAAATATTAAATAAAACACGACTTGTTTAAAAAGAGCAAAAATTTGTCGATATAATTAAGTTGCATTTAAAGATACACTGTCAATTTTTCATAGCTGTAATCGTTAAATAACAGAACAAAATGTGTTTTATTTGTTCATATGAAGCAGTTACTTTGTGATGTGACATTATAATTTAAATAAAACAATAACTTTGTAAACACCACTTTTATTTTTTATACCTTATGCCGACCGGGTTTCGCTACATCCGTAGCTTCTTCAGGGCAGTACAATCTCGTACAGAGATTTTAGTTTTTTCCCATTTTTCTCTCCATTTTCAGTTTCATTTCTGAACAATGGTACTGAAAGTATCTTCCACTATGGTCATCAACCAATATTAGCATTAAACCGAGAGCACTGCAAGTGTCGCCAACGCCTATACCAGGGGTCACCAAATGGCGGACCGCGGTTCGGATCCGGATCGCCTACCTATTTTTTGCAGACCTTGTGTTAACAATACAAAATATTTTACATATGTAACTTGAGTATGCAATTTGATAATTTTTCCCACGCTTAATAAAGCAGCTCTCCAGATGGAAATGATCTATTTCCAAGAAAATAGAGTTTTAAAACACCAAAAACAGGAAGTTTTTTGTCAAGAGTTTTGGATAAAATTTGTTCGTGCTAATAAATACCCAGAATTTTAAAAAAATCCTTGAAACTTCTCACTTTGTTGGGTCAGCATATGTTTGTGAAGCAGCATTTTCCAAGATGAACTTCATTAAAAAAAAATTCCGGAGCAGACCTACCGATGAACATCTCCAAGATTTAATGACAATAGCCGGCACAAACTTTAGTCCAAACTTCGGATAAATTAGTCCAAGGCAGAAAATGTCATTTTTCTCATTACTATTGTAAAAAACCCTTGGTACTTCTTTTTATTCATAACATTTGTTCATTATTTAATAAAATAATGTTCCGGAACCCATTCGTTTTATTTGTTCATTGATATTGTATCTACACATATTTAACCTGGTGACCCCTAAACTATAGATGCTTGCAATTACGCACAGCGGCGCCGCACCTTTGTTTCTATCTACAAACGTCTAGAACAAAGCCGCGTTAATAGTCCACGTAGTTTAATCGTAGCTTGTCTACAGACAGCACGTTTTCTTGCCATATCTCATTGTTTCTATTATCTATGATTACGTCATATAAAGCCTCATTCACAAGGAGGTGAGATGTTCTGCCACGAGACTAGACTGTGTGGGAGAGGCCGTTCACACCGACCTTTTTTGCTCCCAGCGCTGTCACGTGTTGGTTTGACATTTAGATGCATACTTCTTGGGAATACGCGATGCTTGCTTTTTTATTGTAGATTTGAAGTTCATCTTGTTTCACTTCAATCATATATTTTAGGATGGGTTGTGTCATAGAATTTTAAAAATTCATCAAATTTTTAAGTTAAAATTCAAGTTCTGTAAAAGTTGTGTTATTATTTACAAATCACTCTTTTTAGGGTGAATTTTCTATTAAAAAAAACATAACTTGAAAAAGATCTTCACATAACTTGAATATTAACGTTGAAATTTTATGAATTGTTCAAAGTATGCTAAACAAGGCTCCGTAGTAAGCGTTCAAAAAGAAGAAGAAGACGGTTTGAAATGGATATACTTATAAATACGAATCTTAGAGGGAACGCGCTACAAGAACGGGCAAAATCTGCCTAGCCAGGAACTATTATCGACCCACAAGATATAATAATACTTGTACAAATTTTAATATCTATGGTTATTTTGCAAATATTATTACTATGTTATTTTTGCTATATAAATGTATCTAATGTAATGCATAAGTGAAAATCTATACACATAAAAATCAATATACTCGTGTTTCTATGTATGTGAGTTGTCTCTGCATTGCTATATTAAGCAAAGGAAATGTTTGAAACTTTCAAAATACCTTCTGTCCACCCTCGCGAAGGATTCTGGATTATTACAACCACATGACAGTACATCTGAAAAGCTTTTTTAATCATTACAAAAACTCTTACGAAACTGTCAAAAATGTCACAATTTGAGAATGACATTTTGCTATCAAAATTCAATTTTTGAATAAACTCTTTAAATTAATAAATTTAATCGAAGTACTCAACTATGGTACTAACCAAAATCGAATACTTTGAATATAATCAAAAATTATTTTTATTAAATTAAATTATTTTGAGGTACATACGTCGTACATACCATACCTATGTTAGGTACCAAATTTGAGTGATTGTTCTTATAATATATTCCCCTTTACACTCGAGTTTTTAACTCTCGTAAAGGTAAACATGTCTAGTTTATAATTTGAAATATATATTATCATGTTAATTTAAGAACCTTTATGTTTGTAATAAAAAAAATATATAAATAAAAAATGAATGTTTGTTTACATGACAAAAATGAAAATTGTGAAATTTTCACACCTATGTTTAAACACGTTAAAAAACAGAACCAAATGTGTTTTCATAATTTCCGGAGTTTTTTTTTATTTATTGGGGGAATTTCATATAATTCCTTTTTGGGCTTTTTACTTCTAATATGACATACATTTTTTATATATGGGGTGCTAAGGGAACACTCCTTCCTTTCTTAAAAAGACCCTCCACACAGCATACCCAAAGATGACATACCCTGAGGGGAAATATTTTCACCAGGGCCTCCTGTGTGGAGTTAAAGTAAAAAAAAAACATTTCCAAAGATTTCGTTAAAATCGTTGAATTTACACCAAGTTAAAATCGTTGAATTTATATGGTAGAATTTTTAGAGTGGTCAAAACGTCTGAATAACGTGTCTATTGTATCCAAATCTGTAACTGGTCGGGTGAGATGCACTCGCCTACGCTCGCCGGAGGGACGGGTTCAAATCCCACCTACGCTCAAATAAAGAAAACATGCACGCTGGGCATTACCTATTTATATCCCATCTCATCATTAGAAAGCACGACTAAAATTATACAAACGGTTATTTAAAAAAAAAGAAATCGAATCTGAAGATTGACGTATCTATATAGGGAAGGGGGAGGGGGGATGGAACTAGGGTAGGGGGTTAGAGGGAGGGGGAGGAGAACCTGGGAGGGGGACTCGGGAAGGGGTTCGCGAGGCGGGGAAAGGGGGGGAGTGGAGTGGGGAGAGGGAAGGTGGGGGAGGCGGAGTGGGAATGCGAGAGGGGAAGGGGAGGCGGAACTGGAACGGGACGAATGGGAAAGGACACGTAGGGAGAAACAATTTCTTTATTAAATGGCTTAGCAACGTATGCCGTGTACCAGCTAGTTTTAAATATTTTAAAAATAGACACGTGTAAATAATATGTGATTTATGGCGAGCGACAGAATATGTATTACTTTCCTGATTATTTCAAAACTTAGTATTTGGAGATTGACTAATCAACTATAATAATAATGATTTATTTTCTTCCTTTCTTAGTAATATGTAGAGATAATGATATCCTCATTGGGATCTTCCGTGCTGAGGATTTCATTTACATATTATAATTTAATTATAAGAAATTAATATGAATTAATTATAAACCACGGACGTACAAAATATATGGACATGCCCTTACGTGTTATTTCCCCCTCCCATTGGAACCATTTTTCGGAACCGGCTGGGCGTGTCCGGACCAGTGTCGTGCTCTCATCGTACATTTTACGCACGGACGCTGTATGCCTATGAAACACATACTTAGACATCGAGATACATAGCGACGCGAAACACAAAGCCGCTGTTTACTGGGTCAAGTAAATCATGAAACATTTGTAAAAGTGTCTACGGAAACAAAATATTCCACTATGAAAATACTCTGAACCTTACTTTGCGAATTTGGATTTTACACATCTGTTCATACCGTGGCATGCAATTCGCGCTCCCATATAAAAAGGTCTATTCATTCAAAAGCAGATTTTACTATCAAGAACTAAATAGTGATATTATAGTGCGAGGTGCCTATATACTGTTAGATTGATTTATTGGCGAATCACAAGTCTCTTTCCTCTCTTCGCCCCGCCATAGTTGGTTTTTACCCCTCATCTCTAAGTTCTCGTCTAGTTATTTGTATGTCTATGTTATAAACATAAATGTATTATGTAGTATTTTTTTTTAAATAATTATAAAATAAATAAGAGTGTTTTTTATAATTCAGTTCAGTAGATTCGGTTTTAGTCCGTATATGATATCCTTTATTATTCTTTCTTAGTAATATGTAGAGATAATGATATCCTCATTGGGATCTTCCGTGCTGAGGATTTCATTTAAATGTTATAATTTAATTATAAGAAATTAATATGAATTAGTTATAAACATAAATGTATTATGTAGTATTTTTTTAAAAATAATTATAAAATAAATAAGAGTGTTTTTTATAATTCAGTTCACTAGATTCGGTTTTAGTCCGTATTTGATATCAGTATATTTTCTATTTCTGATCTCCCTATATTTAGTATCCAGCCTTTTATTTGAGATTTAAATGTTATAATGAGTGGTATTTTATTGGAGTGTTTAATACCATAATAACTGAACGATCGATATATAATGTATATTTATATATTTGAGAATATGAATGTGTGCCAAAACCGAGATGCTTGGCGGTCTACCCACTCCGCATACCCCATGATAGTAAGTTTAGAATTAGAAGGGACTCAGATTCACTGGTTGGGTTCTTCTTACTTTCACTACTAACAGACGTTTTTAAGTACCGACTCAAAATTTATAATAATGTAAAACAAACGTTTTATTTGTCGCTATTAACAGCTAGACGAGAGAGAGACTAGACTACTACACGGAGAAATTAGACCAACGGTAGATTAATATATTAAATTAATAATAATTAAATCTAATTACCATCCGCGCCGACAAATGACCCACTTGCATTCATTTTTAGTTGTCAAAAAAAGGAAAGATTTTTTAAAATGTTAATACCGCAATAGAGTCCAAGCCAATGGGACTTTGGCACCTCTAATTGGGGTATGCTCATCTGTAGTGGCTTAAGAGCGTTTAACCAGCCAGCGGCCGAAAATCCACATTTCGTCGAAAGATGTTCTTACGATCGTACAGGGCGGTTCAAATGAGAAAGAATAATTATTCTCCGTACCAGCTTTTTAAAATTATAACTTACTTAATATCGATTTTATTTCATTCCGAATTTGCTATAATTTATACTTATGTACATCCAAAAATGCTGAAAGGCGTGTTGATAAAACTTTTGTAATTATTTTTTGATCATAAGTATTTATCATTTTTCAATAATGTCTGAACAAAATAAGAATGTAAAAAAATCTGAAATATATTAGTCTGTAAGTGCGCAAATAAATACACAAACGTACCCATTTTCACCAAGAAACACATGTACGTATATTATATTTTTTAATGATTTTATAGAAACCCAGAAATATGTCATTTTTAAATCAGATTTTAGACATGTTGACTCTTTTCCACAAAAAATTATAAATTGATTTCGAAAGATTGTTCTTTTATCTAGTAAACGTATTTTTTAAATTTTGAGAAAAAAAATTTATTTTTAGTGTAATAAGGTTATATACCATAGGTCGTTGGCCGTTGGCAGGTTTGTTAAAGTTTCAAAAAAGATTTTGTATTATACAACACCCATTTCAAATCATGTAATCATGCTAAAATAAATCAATCCGTTATCTGGTAAACGAATGTTACAGAAATTTAATCTTAGCTTAAATAAAATCATTAAAAAATATATACGTACATGTGTTTCTTGACGTAAATTGGTCCGTTTGTGTATTTATTTGCGCACTTACAGACTAATATATTTCAATTTTTTTTTACATACTTATTTTGCTCAGACATTATTGAAAAATCTTAAATACTTCAAAAAATCATAAAATAATTACAAAAAGGACATAATTTTAATAGTTTTATCAAATAGTTTTATAAAAAGCTGGTAAGGAGAATAATTAATCTTTCTCATTTGAACCGCCCTGTACGATCGTAAGAACATCTTTTGACGAAATGTGGATATTCGGCCGCTGGCTGGAGCCACGTGCTAACTGTTAAAATAAGTGTAAAAAAAATAAGCCAAATTTCAGTAAACAATAGATTTTTAACATGTCTAAAAAAGTTTCGGTTTCGGCAGAAACTGAGACAGATACCGAAGATTCGGTTTCGGTAGAAATTCCGGTTTTGGTCGGACACCAAATATTTAATAAATTTCAACATCAGTAAGGCGATTTCTCCAATTCAGTCAAAACAAAGTGCGCAAGCTAAAACCATCATTTTAATGTTAGTTATTGAAACAACGTCTTCAGCGAACGTCCCCAATATGTCACGTCCACCGTCAGCTGTGCCAAATGTGTCAATCAGTCATGGAGATAGAAGAATGCACTCTGGACGACTGAGCAACTGGACAAGTGGAAAACTGAGAACAACTGAATAACCTTGACCCCGATTCAGCAACGACAATGCCATTGCACAGGTCATACAGTCAATGTCCGGTACTACAAGAAACGTGGTTTGCCTCTCCAATAGGCTGTACCAGGGATCGGCAAACTGCGGCTCTTTGGATGTGAAGCTACGGCTCTTTAGTTCCATACGCAAATATTATTTATTTTATCCAGACATATAAATATAAATAGACCAGAACAGAAAGGTGAGGGGTAGAAACCAACTTCAGCGGGACGAAGAGCGGGAAGATGGCCATTTCGTCAAAACTCCATCTGACAGTATATAGGCATCTCGAATTATAATATCACCATTTAGTTCTTAACAGTAAACTCTGCTTTTGAATGAATAGACCTTTTTACATGGGAGCGCGAATTGCTCGCCGCGCAATGAACAAATTTACGAAGTCCAAATACGGCAAACTAAAGTCGCCTTTAAGGTCGAGTCCAATATTTTGTTGCCGTATTTAGTTAAGACACTTTTACAAATGTTTCATAATTTACTTACCCCAGTAAACAGCGACGGGCACACGCCATGAATCTCGAGTGATAGTGTATGTTCAAAAACGATCATATTATGTGATCTAAATTAGCTTAAAATAGTGTAAAATAATGCTTGCTTATGGAATGTAATACGACAATTGGGTTTATTCTCTTTTTCACTTCTATTTTTACACGTTTTAAAAACACAAGCCACTATCTTTACCGTGTTATTTCGTAAAATGCACCGATGAGTGCTCGACGCTGGCTCGCAGAAGAATTATGAGGTCACATTTTTTAGATTAACGCGAAGCCATACTCGATCCCAGACGGTTCCAATGGAATGGTTCCAATGGGAGGGGGAAATAATACGCTCTTATCACTTAGGGCAGGTCTATTAATATTCATATGTCTATGATTTTATCAAATAAAAAACATTTAAAAATCGTTCTGAATCGATGAACGAAGATTAGGCACTATTTCAACCGCTCAGCCACTTGTGCTCGCTTTTCACCGGACCCCTCCCCCGTGACACGCGTCGTCACTGTCGTGAGTCATCAGTCCGTCGGAAGCTCTCGAATGACGCCGTCGTCGGATGTTTCTATGGACTCCAGATACTAATATCTACAGCCTGTATGTCGGACGAATATCTGCAGCTCATATGTTGGACAAATATCTATCAACTTCAGAGTGAAGACTAATATCTACAGAGCTAAGGTCGGATAAATATCTACGACGGTCCCAGTGGTGACGAATATCTATGGAGCGTAGGTGGGACTAATATCTACAGAGGGCAGCTGAGCAAGAGGTTGTACGGAAAAGCATAAATTACTTCAATTACGTAATACTAACTTAACCTAACTAAAATTAAGTTTTTTAAACTGCATACGCAATATTACGTTATGCCAATATGCTATACATAATTGCAAATCCAACCTCTGCCAGTGCTGTAGATATTCGTCGACATCACCTGTTCCATAGATATTAGTCAGCAGTTTGAGCTGTAGATATTCGTCCACACTTTGGTTCTCATAGATATTAGTCCGATTTGTTCAGTTTTTGGAATTCCTGTAGATATTAGATGACGCCTCCGTTTCTATGTAGGTTTTCATCGCAAAACAGTTTGGCGTCTTCACCAGTGCCTTTGGCTGTGACGTATAGTTTGTTGTTTCAAGTAGAAGAGTTAGAAGCGAATTATCTTCCCAAGGGTATGTATGTACACATATAATATAAAAAATTAAAGAACGACAAATGGTTCCAAATTTTTTACTTTATAGTGGATATCACAGCGAAATTAAATGAGCTGAATTTAAAACTGCGCACAAGGAAAGGGAAACCCAGTCTTACTATACTAGTATTCTTATTAAATCCTCTCAACACAAATAGTAACGAAATCCACATTGAGCCATTTGGAGTTGATACCGCCCCCCCCCCCCCTCTCCTATTTTGTGGCTTTTTAAAAACTTTAAAATTTTGTATATTGTAATTTTTTACTCTTCCAACTCAAAAGGTTGCCGACCCCTGGGCTTTAATACTAATGTTGCTGTGAAGAGTAGATCTTGCGTCAAAAGAATAAGTTCCTAATTTTTTCTTATTTAGTAAATAATAATCAACCTGCCATTGGTTCGCTACGTTTCGTGACTTAGCAGGGTGCCCGGATTCATGGGGTGAGGTTTGACTAGGTTTTGGCGGCACATGCGCTTGCCCATCTACTGCACCTCTCCAGCAGGACTCCTGGACACATTGACCCCCAGATTCCTAACCACCCTTCCTTAAAAATACCCCCCCACACAGCATCACAGCACGTGGAGCTAATGTAAATAAAATCAAAACCTAAATTTACGTATTATTTTAGTATTATGGACCAACTGGCCTATAATTATATATTAAGAGAACTTGAATAGAACTTGCACAGAGCGTGAAAATTAATGTCAAATATTTGATGAATCCGTCAATTTTTTTAAACAACTCGTCCTTAATAATCAATATTCAGATTCGTTCAATGTCTACCGTATAATTTATTACTTATTACCGATGTGCTTTCTTGAATATCTCAATAATAACACAGAACAGATAAATAGGTAGAGGCGTGTTCTGGGCGTGTCTGTGCGCCAGAAGTCAAAGTGAAAGTAAAGCAATTTAATTTATTACAATTTGGGAGGCGGGTAAGGGTACCGCCGCCTCGTGAACCATTTATTGGCTAACCAACACCTCTGTCGGAGGTCCCCCCCAGTGGTTCGCTACGTTTGGTGACTTAGCAGGAGTGCCTGGGTTCATGGGGTGAGGCTTGCGTCTGGCCGCCTGCTGCTTGACAGGCCGGATCGGGGTAGAATGATTGAGGGAGTCCCTTGACTTCTCCAGCCGTTCTCTCTCGGATAATTGCCTTGCACCGCAGTGGGAGCGATGGATTCACATACGTCCGTGACTCCTGGATATACTGACCCCCTGATTCCTACCGACCCCTAATACCCTTCTCCTTCCCAGAACTTCCTCTCCTTCCTTTCCTAAAAAGACCCCCACACAGCATCCCCAAAGATGATATAGGTTCTAAGGGGGATTATTTTCCTCAGGGCCTGTGTGGAGTGTAAAAAAAAGCATTCCCGGGATACAAATAACCCGAAAATGTTTTAAAATATCCTATTACCAACATTATAAGCGGAAGATGTAGCTTATGCAATGATGGAGGACTAATGGACGTTTTACACGTAGATTTTTTTTGTCAAGTTTCCAGTTTACATAGGATCGTCTTTTCGTTTGGAAAAAAAGGACGTATTCTATTTTGATGCCTACAGTAACTAATCTTGCCGCCGTCATTATAGTGGCAAAACGTTGCTTGTGCAATGATGGCAGATTTAGCCAGCCGATTTCGGACATAGAACGTACAACGTCATTATTAAATCTAATCATTTACAAACAAATCATCGATTTCAAACGTTCAACCCAACCATGAAGTCGGTATTGGGTAATCATTTTTTTACAGCCAAATCGCCCGCCCAACGAAACCAAAAACGTTAAAGAAAAAAACGTGACCCCAAAAAAGAGACAATGAAATTTCAAGAAGCATTCAATGGAAATTATTGTAAATGGGCACCCCAAATTTCAATTAGAATCGCCACTTAATTTTAGAAGGTAAAAGAAGTTCCGATTCCATCACAATTATCCCCCGACAGTTGAATTTTCAGTCGGTTTAGGGAAAATAATACGGTACCAGCAGTTAAAAACCTCGCTCCGCAGGATTTCGCTGCTAGGCCCTGCGGGCGGCTTTGGTTCGGCTTTGCACAGTTTAAGAGGAATATAAACGCTAGAAATATTTCGATTCTCATGCCTGCAAAATTTAAAAGCGTCTTATTTGCACGAGGCGAGTAAGCGAAAAAGTGGTTTTTATTTATTTTTTGCATAATTTTATAAGAACGAAAAAAAGTTAGAACATACAAAACCTCAATAATAGTTTTAGCTATAAATGGTTTTTTTTTTTTTAATTGTTTCTGGTATATTACTTCATACTGTAATGAAAAAACTTTTTTTTAGTGGTTTACGCTTATATTTTTTGTTGTGTAAATAATAATTTTATTGTAATTCTAATACATAGAAAAGCTAGTAAAAACTTCGATTTATCCGTAGCATATTTTTGATGTTCATACTGTAAGCCGATTCGTCGTAAAGATTAATCTAAATAGGATTTCACGTATAACTTCACCTAAAGTGTGAGTGACCATTTTATAAATATCTATAGGAACCGGTTCCAAAATCCTCGCATCCAGTGACAGCTAGTCAGCGGGACAAAGTAACCGTCAATAATTGTTTTTTTTCTAACACAACATTTAAAAAAAAAACTTAGGAGGTTCACGACAATATTATGTTAAAAATAGCAGGAAAAAACCTTTTATGTTTTGCTTTCACTGATATAGTTTGTTTTTATTAGAATACCGCACAAGAGTCCTGTATCGAACGTGTCGACGAAAGCGTATGACAACCCTGAGAATTCAAGAATGGAATTTACGCTTCCACATAATACCGTGCCGCTGCGCGTTACCCCTTCCAATAACCTACGAAACAAAGGGAGTGCTCTCATTGGCCAACGAAACACTGTGCATTTGGAATGATGTCTACAATGCTATTACATTCTACAATTAACTTATCAATTGAAAACATAAACGCAATTGATAATAAATACATGCTGCAGCATCATTGGACTCGAAAACACATCTGAATAACCACGTAATACTTCCACCAGGGACCCCAGACAGCAATGATCAAAATCAAGGAAATGATTGAGTATTTACGTTATCCCCACCCTGCTACCAGACGCGGCGCCATTGGTCAATGCTGAACAAAGGAAATGTTTGAATCGTAAATATTTACGACAGCCAATTTACATTCCGAAAAACTCGGAGCTAAATTTCGGGAAATCGGGAATAATTTGAATCAAGAAATATATATCATCACCTAAAAATAGGTATATACTACAATAAAACCTCAAAAAACTGTCGTCTACCAGTGATTATTGCACTTTAAGAAAATATTTACTTCTAGATATTGTATCTTGTATCACATTTGTAAACTTGTACCTTTTCTTGTTGAAACAATAAAAATTATGTGAGACTTCGGTTTATTGGAACAGGACTGTCTTGGCAAAGGTTATCACACGGATTTTTTAACACATCTGCTCGAAAATCATAGCGATTGGGAAAAATACGTAAACGCAAGCACCCTTCAGAAACAGGGAGGTTCTGTGTTCCAAAAGTCCAACCCGGATTTGCCCTATAAAACAAACGGCAAACCGGTAGGAAATCAGTTCAAAAACTACCAGCCAAGAAGTCACAAGTCTCCAAGAAACTGAAGTCTCCAAGTTCTAACCTACTTAAAAAGTGTTTTTAATCAGTATTAAATTCTGTTCTACCTTTCTCCCAGTATCCCATTATCCTGACCCCAACAGTCTCCAAAAGTCTCCAAAGTGCAAATCAATATTAAATTAAGTAACTAAATTCAGTTTTGGCCATTATAACTAGAATCAATTTTCAATGTTTTACAACAGTAATAGATTCAGTTTTGCTAATTTAACTTAGAGTCATTAATCCAGAAGTAAAAGACATTGGCGTGCCAAGTTGTGTCCAGCTCCCTATTTTGCAATTTATGTACAAACGTCTAGTACATTTGGTCCTTCGTGCCGGATCTACACATAACACGCCTTCAGTCTTACCCAGTGGAAATGCCGTCTCTTCGCAGTGGCCGTAAGACCCCGACATCTTCTGATACATCGCTGTCTAAATCTAAACCTGACGCCCCGGGGACAAGCCGAAATATGCCAGTGGCGCCCCGACGGACCCCGGGCCCACACACCGTAGACACCGATGAGACGCCATCTAGAGGACCCCGCCAGGTCCACGATCTATCTAGTGCGAGCCCAGCCAGGAACTCTGATCTCATCACGCTTGACCGACCTGCTCCAGAATCTGTCTCCGAGAGCCTCCACGAATCCAACAGTAAAAGCAGCGAAACAACTTCTGAATCAACTGAAGACTCCCTGCGATTACTGCGCCGAGAGATGCGCATTCGGGACAGACGTCACGCCAAGCAGACAGCCAATCTGCTCGCAGCCCTGAACGCTGCGACACGCCAAGCAGTCAGCCAACCTGCCCAGGAGCCAGCACCAACCAGCCCGACCCTGCGAGCCAACCTCAGTCAGGCAGTAATTCAAGTCCAGGCACCAACCGGCCCGTTTACTAACGAGTTCGCAACGAGATATGCCACTCAAGTACACACGTCAGACGGTCCGTCAACCGGAGAGTTTGCAACTAGATATGCAACAACTCAAGTGCCCGCACCAACCGGCCCTTCTGCTAATGAGTTCGCAACGAGATATGCCACTCAAGTACACACGTCAGACGGCCCGTCAACCGGAGAGTTTGCAACTAGATATGCAACAACTCAAGTGCCCGCACCAACCGGCCCTTCTGCTAATGAGTTCGCAACGAGATATGCCACTCAAGTAAACAAGCCAGCCGGAGAGTTTGCAACGAGATATGCAACAACTCAAGTGCACGCACCGACCGGCCCTTCTACTAATGAGTTCGCAACGAGATATGCCACTCAAGTAAAAAGGCCAGCCGGAGAGTTTGCAACGAGATATGCAACTACTCAAATGCACACACCAGTCGGTCAGCCTACCAATGAATTTACAGTAACCGATCCAACTGGATATGCCGCCACCCAAGGCTACACACTACTGACGGGCCCTGCAAAGAACATCCCTACGGCCGAATACAGCCATCTCGGACCCGAGCGCCCACTTTACAATACAACGGGGTACCAGCAACAGCCAGCCTCCTCCGGCCAGGATTCCCCATTGTTTACACCACCGCATACAGCCAACGAGACAGCACGGCACACCCGAGAATGGTTGCAGCACGGCAACGACCCACTGGCCCAGATCGCCTCTGTGATGGCAGAGGCGCTCCGCTCCTCCAGAACGCAAGATAGCCCTCGCACATTAGAAGATGACTCAAGAATGGCAGCCCTAATCGCCAGGCAATCCACAGCAAAAGATTTGCCTACCTTCTCCGGAGACCCCCTCGAGTGGCCTACCTGGAAGGCACAGTACGCTCAATCCACCGCCACCTGCCAATTGACTCCGAGCGAAAATCTCATCCGGCTGCAGCGTGCCCTCAAAGGCAAGGCGCGAGATACCGTGGGTCCCCTACTAATGGATCCTGCGCAAGTCCCAGAGATCATCAGCGTCCTCGAGCAGCGATACGGCAGCGCTAACTCCATAGCAAAATTTATGCTAGACAAGGTTAAAAAGCTACCTTACCTCACGACCGAGGTATCACTCGAGGACCTGGCAGATTTCTCCGGGACGGTACAAAACCTGGTGGCATCCCTCCGGATCTTAAAAACCGAAGGTTATCTCACCAATCCTGCATTACTGAACGACGTCACTGACAAAATGCCGAGTTCCCTGCGGCTGGCATGGCTAATCGAGATCCGCAAACAACATGCCCCGGCCACCATAACCCAGCTCGCTGCCTTTATGAAAGAGGTATCAAACGCAATTCCAAACAGCGGGATGGTGGACCACATACGATCCCGACCACGCCGTGAACAAATACATGCCGGGTACCAGGAGGAAGAAGATAGTGATCGCATGCGACTTCTACCGAGCCATGAGCAAATACATGCCGGACATCAAGAAGAAATCGAGGACGGCCCAAAAGAAAAGATCGCCCCGATGAAACGCAAAATGAATGAGGCACATACTTACCCTGGACCAAGCCGAAAAAGAAAAACAGCCGACGAAAGCTGCGCCCAATGTGGCGGCGATCATAAAACCCGCGAATGCAAAGAATTCGCAGCCAAAGATGTTGAACTTCGATGGGAAACTGTACGCATGGGAAGGTTATGCCGCAAGTGCTTAGAAAAACACCACTCACGAAGCTGCAAAATAAACCAATGGTGCAAAGTAGGGGATTGCCGATCCCCACACCACCCCCTGCTACATAATCCCGAGTTCGTACGAAAAAGCACCGTGGAAAATGTCAACTTGTGACGCCAGGACTCCGGACAGAGAGTACTGTTAAAAATTGCGCCAGTAATATTAAGCGCTCCCAACAAAGAAGAAGTGTCAGTGTTTGCTCTCCTGGACGAAGGATCCACAGTAACACTTGTTGACACTGACACCGCAATACAAGTCGGAGCAAACGGCCCAGTTCACGGACTGCGAATCCACGGTGCCAAAGGAATGTGCACCTCTGACAATCTCTCCCAACGAGTGAGACTAAGAATACGAGGTGCGGGCAACAGTAATACATACCACATCTCTGCCAGCACAATAAGCAACCTCAACCTGCCGGAGCAACAGATCCAAGGAAGGTCTGTCGTCCCGAAGCTGCTAATAGGCCAAGACAACGCTCACCTAATTGTGTCAAGGGAAGTTCGTGAATGCAATGATACTACGCGAATAGCATCACGCACCGCACTAGGATGGATCGCTCATGGGGGAGTCAACCCCAGAGATAATAACACGACTACCACTTTGGCACTACAATCAGAAACGGCCGCAGACATACAATTGAGGGAGCTAGTAAAAACCAACTTCGCCATCGACTCGCTCGGAGTAACATCAGCCACCAGAGTCAATGCAAGCGAACAACAGGCCATTGCACTTATGAATGCAACTACCCGTCCTCTTCCTACAGGGAAGTGGGAAACTGGTCTACTATGGCGCAATCCAGAAGTCTCGCTACCTGACAATCGGCAGTGTGTGCTGAAGCGACTTCTGTCTCTGGAGAAAAAGCTAGCAAAAGACAAAAATCTAGCAGTGGCCTACAATGACAAAATAAGTCAACTTCTCAACAAAGGCTATGCCAAGAAGCTATCAGGCCATGAAGCTTCCACCACCACACCTCGCAAATGGTACCTGCCTCACTTCGCAGTAATCAACCCAAATAAGCCAGGAAAAATCAGAGTGGTATTCGATGCTGCAAGCCGATGCCGAGGAACCTCCCTCAATGATCAGCTGCTTACTGGTCCTGACCTGCTGTCCTCCCTCCTGGGGAATATAATACGCTTCCGGGAAGGAAACATCGCCATTGCTGCAGACATCAAAGAAATGTTCCTGCAAATAAAAATAAGGCGAGAAGACCAGCCGTCCCAGCTTTTCCTGTGGAGGACATCACCCCATCATGAACCAGACACCTATCAAATGTCATCAATGATGTTCGGAGCCACCTGCTCCCCAAGCAGTGCCCAATTCGTCCGAAATAAAGTGGCCGAAACATTCGAGCACGAGTACCCGGCCGCCGCAAAAGCCGTACGCACCAAGTTCTACATGGACGACTACCTAGATGCAACAGACACACCCAATGAAGCTGCTACACTAGCCCAAAGTGTAAGTGCCCTCCTCGCGAAAGGAGGGTTCCACTTGACAAATTGGGCGTCTAATAGCCCGGTGGCCCTAGCTGGCGTACCCATAGAAGACCGTGCCAGCTCCGCGATACAGATCAGCAGTGGAGGTCCAGAGACAGAACGAGTGCTTGGTTTGATCTGGGACCCCACCACAGACCGCTTCCTGTACTCATTTCGCGAGGCGATCTCCCCCGACACGGCCACACAACCTACCAAGCGGCAACTATTATCCATAGTAATGAAGATCTTTGACCCAGTCGGCTTCGTTGCCTGCCTTACCATCAGATCTAAGATGCTACTGCAAGCAGTGTGGCGCTCAAGCGTCGGCTGGGACGAACCCATTACCCCCGAACACGCCCAGAGATGGACAGACTGGCTGAGCCTGCTGCACACAAACAGCATCTCAATCCCGAGACGTTGCCTCTCAAACAAACAGAACAACGTAACTCTACACCTCTTCTGCGACGCATCGGAGCAAGCTTGCTGTGCCGTGGCCTACTTCACCGAAGAAATAAATGGATCCTTACGAGTAACATTCCTTGCAAGTAAATGCAAGGTAGCACCACTGAAGCCTCTCTCCATTCCACGCCTCGAGCTTCAAGCCGCCCTCATAGCAGCGAGACTAGCCCAGACGATCCAAAAGGAAAGCAAAGCCCTGATATCCCGCACCTGCTTCTGGACAGACTCCACAACTGTACTATGCTGGTTACGCACCGACCCACGCGCCTACTCAACCTTTGTGGCAAACCGATTGGGCGAAATAGACGAACTAACCAACATACCCGACTGGAAATGGGTACCCACAAAACTCAATCCAGCTGATATAGGAACACGAGACTTAGAGGTGCCAGACCTAACACCAGAAGGAAGGTGGTTTACCGGCCCAGCCTTTCTCACTTCCCCGGAGGGTGCATGGCCGAAAGAACGGGCACCCGCCCACAGGCCTGACGACCTAACACTAGAAGTCAAACCTCACTACGTTGGCCTTGTGTCCACCAAGGGCGAAGCACTCCCATCAGTAGAGCGGTTCTCCTCATGGCACCGGCTAATCCGCTCCACAGCTTGGATCCTCCGTTTTATCAGACGATGCAAGATGGGGCCCAACAAACCAGTAGAAGGCCCACTACTAGCCGAGGAGATAAAAGCAGCAGAACAAAAATGGATCAAAAGGTCCCAGGAAAACGCTTTCACAACTGATCTACACACCATCCGACAAGGTCAAAAACTACCTACTGGCAGTCGCCTCAACTCGCTGAACCCCTTCTTTGGACCAGACGACCTTCTACGAATGGGGACCCGACTACGAGCCTTGGAAAGAACAAAGAGTGTGGCCCGAACCCCCATAATACTGGACGGCGACGAACCCTACACTCGGCTCCTAATCAGCCACTACCACAAAAAGGCGGATCATCCTAGTACTGAGAAAACAATTGCAGAAATACGCAATCATTTCTTCATAATACGAATACGCACAACAATCAGGAAACTAACGCACGTCTGCCCCACTTGCTTCATACGACGCAGCAAACCGACTCCACCTCTGATGGGCGCATTACCACCACCCCGCCTGATGCATCACGTCCGTCCATTCACACACTGCGGGCTTGACTATTTCGGCCCTATGGCTATCACGGTCGGTAGGCATCGAGAAAAACGATACGGAGCCATCTTCACCTGCCTCTCAACGCGCGCCATTCACCTAGAACTAGCCGCTTCACTGACTGCCGACTCGGCCATCATGGCCCTTCAAAGAATGACCGCCCGCAGAGGACAACCCACAGCCATGTACTCGGATAACGGAACAAATTTTCACGGAGCTGACACCGAGATGAGGGACGCCCTGCTGTCAATAAGTCAAGACGCCAGAATGATTGACGCAATAGCTACCCAGGGCATCGAGTGGCACTTTATACCACCGCTGAGTCCCCACATGGGGGGAGCTTGGGAGAGACTAGTACGATCAGTAAAGAAAGCCCTAAGCGCAACACTCAAAGAAAGAGCACCAAAAGAAGAAACTCTACGCACAGCACTTGCAGAAGCCGAGTTTGTGGTAAATAACCGACCACTCACCCATATTTCAGTCGACCCGCGTGATGAAGAACCTCTAACACCCAACCACTTTTTGCTGGGATCGGCTGGGAAGCGCCCCCAATTATCCTTCTACGACAAAAAAGAAGAGGAAGTATGCCTACGCCGCCAGTGGCGCATCGGACAACAACTTGCAGACACCTTCTGGAGGCGATGGCTGCACGAATACCTACCTACCATGGCTGCCCGACAAAAATGGCACCATCCAACTACACCAATTAAGAAGGATGACCTAGTGATCATCATGGACCCAGCACTGCCTCGAAACAGTTGGCCACGTGGCCGTATCCTCGAAGCAACACCTGCAGCTGATGGACAGGTCAGAACTGCTCGGATCCAAACCAGTACTGGGATATACGTAAGGCCGGCAGTCAAAATCGCCGTCATCCTGCCTGCCACACCAACAACTAACGAAACTGTACCAGTTGCGAAGACACCCGATTCAGAACTCAGACATCGGAAAAGGACACGCCCGACGAAGTAGCTGAGCACAGTCGAGACTGCACTGGGGGGAGTGTATCGAACGTGTCGACGAAAGCGTATGACAACCCTGAGAATTCAAGAATGGAATTTACGCTTCCACATAATACCGTGCCGCTGCGCGTTACCCCTTCCAATAACCTACGAAACAAAGGGAGTGCTCTCATTGGCCAACGAAACACTGTGCATTTGGAATGATGTCTACAATGCTATTACATTCTACAATTAACTTATCAATTGAAAACATAAACGCAATTGATAATAAATACATGCTGCAGCATCATTGGACTCGAAAACACATCTGAATAACCACGTAATACTTCCACCAGGGACCCCAGACAGCAATGATCAAAATCAAGGAAATGATTGAGTATTTACGTTATCCCCACCCTGCTACCAGACGCGGCGCCATTGGTCAATGCTGAACAAAGGAAATGTTTGAATCGTAAATATTTACGACAGCCAATTTACATTCCGAAAAACTCGGAGCTAAATTTCGGGAAATCGGGAATAATTTGAATCAAGAAATATATATCATCACCTAAAAATAGGTATATACTACAATAAAACCTCAAAAAACTGTCGTCTACCAGTGATTATTGCACTTTAAGAAAATATTTACTTCTAGATATTGTATCTTGTATCACATTTGTAAACTTGTACCTTTTCTTGTTGAAACAATAAAAATTATGTGAGACTTCGGTTTATTGGAACAGGACTGTCTTGGCAAAGGTTATCACACGGATTTTTTAACACATCTGCTCGAAAATCATAGCGATTGGGAAAAATACGTAAACGCAAGCACCCTTCAGAAACAGGGAGGTTCTGTGTTCCAAAAGTCCAACCCGGATTTGCCCTATAAAACAAACGGCAAACCGGTAGGAAATCAGTTCAAAAACTACCAGCCAAGAAGTAACAAGTCTCCAAGAAACTGAAGTCTCCAAGTTCTAACCTACTTAAAAAGTGTTTTTAATCAGTATTAAATTCTGTTCTACCTTTCTCCCAGTATCCCATTATCCTGACCCCAACAGTCTCCAAAAGTCTCCAAAGTGCAAATCAATATTAAATTAAGTAACTAAATTCAGTTTTGGCCATTATAACTAGAATCAATTTTCAATGTTTTACAACAGTAATAGATTCAGTTTTGCTAATTTAACTTAGAGTCATTAATCCAGAAGTAAAAGACATTGGCGTGCCAAGTTGTGTCCAGCTCCCTATTTTGCAATTTATGTACAAACGTCTAGTACAAGTCCCAACTGCTCCCGTCTGAAGCCAGTGAGACTATGGCATCCCCAATTGGGGTATGTTGTGTGGATGAAGGTAGTGGGGAGGGGAAGGAGATAGGGAAGAGGAAGGTGGGAAAGTACCTGGCTATTCAGATCTGATCACCAAACACGGCTAATGCCATAAGCAACGTTTCAATTCTGAATGGTGGTCTTGCAACCGGGCGATACCGAGAGTATCTTCCACTCTGGAACGTGCCGCAAATATGTTATTTTTAAATGAATAAATTGTGAAATAACACAAATTAATCAAATAAAATTTATTTGCCACGCCGGGATTCAATCCCGCGACCTTCGGTGAGCGAGTAAAGAGCCTTACCGCTGGACTACGCCGACCGTGAATAAATTCTAGAATTTATATGTCAATATGAGAACTGTTTTTAAACAGTAAGCAAAAAATATTACAAGTTTCAAATACAAAATAAGGTCTTACTTTTTTGTTTGCCTGGATTTTAAAAGATTAAATTTTGATAACTAACGTACACAATTCCAATTTTGTAAATATTACAACGCAGATCTCGCAGGGGGAAATAGGTCATTTTGTTTAATTTCTGATTTGTCCAGAACCATTGATAAGAGATTGGTTATTATGTAGGTAAATAATATTGTTTCAATGCAAACCATTGTTTAAAAAATCAATCGATTCGTTACAAAGCCATTACTTGCATAATAGTGTTGATAAAATTCTACTCAAAACATTATTGTTACAAACAAGAATCAAGTTGGATTCCAATAAGGCCACAAAAATTAAAGCTAACATTAAAATTGTGCCGGATTAAACACTGCATATGATGCAAATAAGAACAGTTTTTGTCAGATGAGAAAATATTTACTTTCGTAATGCACATGCGATGCAGGAATGCGTACGACAACGCCTCAAAAAGGAAGAAGAAAAAACCGTCTGAAAATGGCACGAGAATTCTTTACATCGACTCGCAAAATCGTACATAAAAATTGGGGTAGTTTTTTCTAAATATGCTAATCTTCAATTTAGTTAGTAATATTGGGATAGAGTTAATTTTAAAGAAGGTAGGTAGGTACCTATGTTTACAGGCGAGTCTGAAAATGGCACAAGAGAATTATTTTTAAATCAACGAAAAACGTTTCACAAAATCGTTTTTTAAATTTAGGGTAGGTTGTAATATCATTCTAATGATAAATTTAGTTAAAAAGGGGATAGATTTATATAGCAAATAATATGCTTCGATTATAGACTGAGCTTTAGGATGCAATTTGTTTTTTTAAGCTCCAGCCTCCAGCCACGCCGGCTTGCAAGCGGAGGCATTATTGAATTATTATTATCATCATCAATAAACGGGAAACACATACTTTTTATGAGAATATTGACGTGGTGGGAGAGTCTAGCGAGTGTTTTTTTTACATACCTTTTTGGGTCCATTCTGCACGATCGTCTCGTATTCCAAGCCCTCCACGGACATAATAAGATTGGTGCACAGGGGTGAGATCACACTGATAATATGGCGGAATGTTTTGAATCGAGAGGCGGCGTGTCGATTTGATTTGGAACGGTAAATTAACGAAAGGTTCGCGACGAGGTGGCCGGTCAACAGTCTGCGGGTACCGGAGAATTATTGTTTGGCTCGGCGCGTTCACCCTTCTTGCTCTTTTCGTAATGAGAACTGAACTCGGAGAATGCCGGAGATCGGAGAACGCTGTCAGCCGCCCCTGCTTGCATCTGTGTTTACTTTCGTCGTGTTGCCAGATGTACAACTGACTTTTCCGCACTTTATTAATAATAATAATATTTGGATGACTTGTACAGCGCCGTTTTTTTGTGAAAAATCACCTCAAGGGCGCTGTACAAACTTATAATATATTTCTGCAGTAAATATTCGGAACAAACGTCAACGGTTAATACGCAATTTTTTTATAAAACCTTTAGATTCTTCTTAATTTTTTTTTTTTTTTTTTTTTTTTACATTAACTCCACACAGGAGGCCCTGAGGAAAATAATTTCCCCCAGGGCCTATGTCATCTTTGAGGATGCTGTGTGGAGGGTCTTTTTGAGGAAAGGAAGGAGTTAACATGGGTCTTGAAGAGACTCATGTTATAGGAGGGAGGAAACACAGAGGCCGGTAAATCGTTCCACAGCCGAGCTGTTGAACTCAAGAACGAATCGTAAAAACGACCCGTTCTCATGTGACTAATATCAACTGTGTACAAATGTTGGGCGCGTGTTTGGCGTGTTTCCCGACTATGCACCGGTGCCGAGGGGATCAATGACGCTAGTTCCTCGGAGCATCTTCCATTGTAATACCGGTAGAACAAGGACAGCATTCCCACCTGACGCCTATGCTCTAAAGATTGCAATCCGTCTGTTAAGATGGGAGAATCTATCAAACGGACCGCCCGTTTCTGCACAGAGTCAAGGGTTTTTTTTAGGTATTTTGGAGCTCCAGACCAGAGGTGGCTGCCAAATTCAACCGTGGGGCGCACTTGCGATTTGTACAGGGTTAGCAGTTGAGTACTATTAAAGTATCTGCGGGCCCTGTACAGTACGCCCAGTTTCTGAGAGGCTAACTTAACTCTGGTTTCGATGGAACCCCCATACCTGAGCTGGTCACTAAGAGTTACACCAAGCATATCAATGGAGGTCCTGTTCGGGAGAATGCTTCCGTTGAAGGAGACTAGATTATCATTTCGATCCCTTTTAGACGTTATCAGACATGATTGGGTCTTTGAAACATTAAATTCGACGAGGTTATTCTTACCCCAAGAGAAAACACTCTCGAGGTAACCGTCCATTCTCTGCTTCAAAGCCCTCCGAGCTATTGGGGTTTGTGTGCCCTTTGGAGGCTTGTCAAACAAAAAGCTATCATGGACTGTACTGTCATCCGCGTAACAATGAATCGGTGCACATGACAAGAGGTCGTTGATGTGCAACAGAAACAAAGTCGGAGACAGAACCGATCCCTGTGGGACGCCAGCATTTATCGAATGCGAGGAAGAGGTGAAACCGTCAGCAATTACCATAAAAGACAACTATTTGCATTGGAGGAGGTTGAAAATGTTACATTTTTAATTTTAGTTACGTAAATTGAAAAATTGCTTTCGTATTTAGACACAACGCTTCACCATATGCAATTTGTAATGATTATTGTCATTTTATTATGTTGGTATTACTGATACTATATGGAAGGCTACATCATACCGTAACTGACTTCATGGCAATATATTCAAAGGCGCGTAACCGAAAAAACCTATACGCTAGGTTTGTGTAACATGGTTTGTGATTCAAAAGAAAGAGCCCCTTTATAACGCCTACTCACGTCAAGGCAAGAAAAACATCCCAGTTTTCAAGTAGTTTAGCGGCTACGCTAGGTTTGTGTAACATGGAATGTAAAATATCAGTAATACCAACATATTAAAATAACAATAATATTGCAAACAGAGTGATTTGACAGTGTTAAAGCAAATTTTCAATTTACGTAACTAAAATTAAAAATGTAACATTTTCAACCTCCCCCAATGCAAATAGTTGTCTTTTATGGTAATTAAGAAGAATCTAAAAGTTTTATCAAAAAAAGTGCGTATTAACCGTTGACGTTTGTTCCGAAGAATTACCAAATAAACTTCCACCGGTTCATCGATCACCGATACGAAACTATTATGTACAATAATTTGACCAATGAACGCGATGCTGCGTAAAAATGTACTATGCAGCAGAAAATATACAGGACCATACTTACCTTGGAAGTCACTTGAGATTAACGCTGTTTATTGTTTAATAGAGAAATAAAGGTACAGTTAAATATAGATTGGTAACTATAATATATAATATGTTCTTTAACGAGCGTATTTTGAAAGCAAAGCAAAATTTTATGATGGGTGGTGGCGGTACAATAGTACATGGATTTGATCAGAATATTTATCTTCCTAAATGTGATTCGACCCTCGGTAAGAGACAGATTGATAAGTAAGGATTTGAATAATATTAATCCAATAAGAAAGGTATGATTAAGACGTTCCATGCCAACTCAGAATCAAGTCAATTCAACACCTCTTTGAAAAGTCATTAAAATCTATGAAAAAAATCATTTTAAAATAGCCGTTAACCCAAACCTAACATTGCCCATTTCTTTTATATTTTTTATCATCATTATGACCTTTCTGAGGTGGTTCTGAGTTGGTTTCATTCTGAGTTGGCCGGTCACCGATTAGGACATATCATAGGCTAGTACTGCTTATTAAATGTTTTCTTCTTTAAAACCCGAGTTTTCATTAATTTTTACTTTACCCTGAAAATGGGTAATTTTTCGATAAGTTACAACATTCTACAGATCTGAGCACAAGGTTCGGGTGTCATTGTTTTTTTATATTGTTGTCTCTTTTCGTCGTGCATCTAAACGTCAAACTTGTATGTTTTTTTGTTCAAATAAGATAAAATCGACAAAAAATCAATTAAATACTTGTACATGCTGTCATAAAAGTGCTAAATCCAGAAACACTTATAATGTAGGCCATTTTATAATACTTTTCTGTGCAAATTGTGTGTGAAGCGGCGAAATTTAAGGTTATGATTTTACCGACCAATTTGACAATTTTGTAAATAATTAACAGGTATTTTTTACTATTTCACCAACGCACGAGCTAAAATATTGATCAATCTGTGTTATCGCGTTGAATTTGGCAGTTTATTATTTAGATTGAACCTATTTTTCATTAGATTTTGAATTTAGTCCTGTCAGATCTCTCTGGAAACATGTAACCTATCTTTATGTTCCACGCAATGATTATAAGACATAAAAAGAGGTTACACCGGATCCATCAGCGGTACACCTTTAACTTTGTCCAAATGATTTGATCAACAACATAATAAATATATTCATTAAAAAGTATGCAACATTTCCAATTTTTCTTTACAAATATGACAGGTAGGTAATTTAGGATAAATATCCAGAATTACATGTGCCATCTGTGAGTAACCTCTTAAACTACCATCTAATATCACAGTTACTGTGCACAAATTACATAAAAATCTAAAATTTGGATAAGTTTAACCCCTAGGAACCAGAGCCCTGCAATTGAAGTGTTAAAAAATCATATCTGTACGATACGAATCACTGCAATTCCAGTGTGAACTTAAATATTCATTTTGCCTTCGGATATTATCTCTACTGGTTAGAGACAAAAATGTACTTTAAATCCGGTGAGCGTTAGGTTCAAATTTGGGTAAATATGTATAGAGTCCACCTCACGGATAATGCGGAATATTTCTTTTTTAAATAATGGACAATCAAATATGACATTTGTCGGAAGTGCCAGACTTATAAAATAAATTCTCTTCAAAATAAAAACAAAAAAGTACCTACTTCGAATTATTGGATTGATGTTCAAACTACAAAAGCTGCATGTCATTATAATTTAGATATACATCCCAGGTTTTTAATGGTTTGTTTGGCAAGGCAGGGTTTGTCTAGCGGGTATATGTAATTATTCTAACACATTTCTTTCCATGTTCTGCTGTTATAAATACAGGTACAAACTTGTTAATAATACATTCACTTAATAATGTGGATAAATTATTATTGTTTTACATGGCAATAATATTTTTTCTATGACTGGCAGCATTGATTGATTGTCTATGTAATGTTAAATAAAAACAATAAATGTAAAAATAGGGTTACCGCATAAGTGAATTAATTTTAACAAAATTAAAATGTTAAATGCATATTTTTTGCATGTTTTTTTGTCTCCCCTGACATAAATACTCACTTTTCGTAATAATAAAGCTAAATCTAACTGTTTGAATAAAAAATATTCCGTATTTAACGAGTAAACGGTTCAATGCATAAATAATCAAATTTTTAACACCTAGCGTAACGTTGGGTAATTTTAACCCGAAATTCTTACTCTTCTTATTAAATTCTTTTCTTTTTTATTCTCGACTTATTACTATTTGTCTTAAAGAATTTTATATGTCACTTAATTGTCCATTTTTATAAAAAACTAAACAAAATACAAAAAAATTAACATCTTCTAAAGTTTTAATCATAACAAATACAAATTATAAAAGTTTTTTCTTCTACAACTAATCTTATTACTTGTGAATAATAGTAACACCGAGCGCCAGGTATCTAATAGCCTCACTGAGCGGTGGATTTCGAAATCCTCGTTTCTTGTCCCTTTCTTACCTCCCCCCGCGCAGCTACTGAGGGACACAGAACAGTTGAGCGCGGCAAACTAAAATTATCGAGCAACATAAATTGCCTCGGTTAAATTTTACCCAACCTTACGCTCGCCGGGTTAAGTACGGATTTGTCAACGTATTTGTTTTAAGAAAAAATCTTTTTATTTATTGAAGTTTCTTGCCGTCCCCAATGACATTACATTAATACTGGACGCAGGGTAGAAATCTCAAAATGGGAAGCCAAACACAATACGATTGTAGCTGTCTCTATTTCTGGTACTTTAGTACTGAACTGCTACGTGTCGAGTAAGGTCGTGTCTTACCACTAAGTAAATTGTATTGCAAAGCACCAAAATGCGCTCCTGTGTGATGAGAAAATGCTTCAATTACACGGCAAATAGTCGAAAAGGAGACAGCGAACATTGCATCACAAAGTGACATAAGCATAACAAGGACAACCTACTAACAGTAGGTTGGTTCACACAGCGTCCCGCATTTGTTTTATTCCATTGGGAAAGATGGGGTAAAACGTACAAAGGGTAAAGCGATCATTAATTTAATAATGTCGTTGATGAAAATTGTAAATAGTAACGGTCCTAGGTGTTATAGGTGTATAGATTTGTATAATCATTTAAACCTATAACCTGTACTGTATAATAAAATATGTACTTAACAATACTCCTATAATAGTACCAATATTGTATTACTAATGATAACTCATATAATAAATATAAAAATATTTGCCCGTGTGTCTCGTTTTACCCGCCTTTACCTTCCCTGTCCATTGGGTAATCGAGTGAGAGTATCTTGTTATCTCAGTCACACCCATAGGTCACAATCAGTATTCGGCGAAGAAATTAATAAGCCGCCCGACCATATATCTATCACATTCACACACTTAAATTCTTTGATTGTCTATCTTTACCACCCATGAATAAACTTTTGAATTTAGAAATAATACTGAAAACCGCTGAAAACAAAAGAGTGTTGCTTGCTTTCCACATTATATTGTGAGTATGTGAGACTATAACGAGTCTATTTATAATATATAACGTCATTGGCCGTCCCTTACAGATTAATAACAGTTTAATTTGATGTCTTTGTTCCTGCCGGTGACCGGTTAACTCAGAATGAAACTAACTTTGGAAAAATATCCCATATAAAATACCTAGGGGTCCTAATTGATCATCATCTTGGGATCAGCACTTATCCAGTCTAACTCCCCAAATTCGCAAGCTATCTTATGTTTTTCGAACTCTAAGAAATATCCTTACTCCTACAATATTAAAAATAGTTTATTATGCTATTTGCCAATCCCAATAAGTATATGGCATCATAATTTGGGGTGGCTGTGCTCATAAATTTATTGATCCTCTACAAAAAGCCCAAAAAACGATAATACATGCTATCAACAACAACAAGTGACCGACAAGATACCCCTCCACTCTACTCTTCACTGAATACAACGTCCTAAACATACTGCAACTCCATCTAAAATTTACTTTAACACATTTTATATTCAAAAATAAGAAAAGAAACCTCTTACATCATAATTACCCCACCAGAACAATAACCAACCGACACTACAATGTACCTACACTACACACCACATCAGATCGAAGATATTTCATATACCTAGCTCCTAAAATATTTAACCTTCTCCCTGAGAACTTAAAAACCAAAACTCAACCCCACACCTTTAAAAAACATTTATCACAATAGATCCTTACATTTAGAAACTATGATATATAAAACTTGTTTCTGGAATTGTAAAATTTTAAAACTATTATTATCAAATTGAATTGAATAATTTAACAACTATTTATTAAATAACTATTACAAATAATTTTATAACTATTACTTACATTGAATTTTATAATTTTAATAACTATTTATTGTTATCAACCTAATTATTATTATTACAATATACTAATATTATTACTAAAGTATATAATTATTAGTACTTTTAGAAACCATGAAATATAATATTTTCAATTTAATTTAATTTGTATAACTTATAATTTAATTTATCAACCACAACATGTATGATTTTCAATCTGTAAACTTCACCCGCCATAACACAGGGACATCCCTAGCATGGCGGATGAAATAACACACAAATACTATACAATGTACAATGTTCTTGTAATAAATACTATACAATGTACAATATTCTTGTAATACTATACAATGTACAATATTCTTGCAGACCCTGCCACACGTTGCTGTGGCTAACGAAACACAATGCCATTACCCAACCTTTATAAAATCCACACCACCCACTTGCCAGCTGCCCGCTGCCTGAATTGAATTTCTTGGCTTTTCTCTACTATAATAAGCATGTTTTATACATATAAACATTCCTCTTGAATCACTCTATCTATTGGCGAAAACCGCATGAAAATCCGTTGTTTAGTTTAAAAGATCTAAACGCACATACATTTTGAGCGACTTCATTTTATACTATGTAATGTAGGTAATGATAAATAAATAATCTCAGAACTACCTCAGAAAGGTCATAAAGAGTGATGATAAAAAAGATTTAAAAATTGGTTAAATAGGTTAAGTTAGGTTAGGGTTACCAGCTATTTTAAAATTATTTTTTCAGAGCTTTTAATGACCTCTATGAGTTGGGTTCATTCTGAGTTGGCATGGAACCGTTCCTGCCATATTTCGACATAGGAAATATATGATAATGGGTTTTTTACGCTAGTTTTTGTCTTTTTTTAAAAATTAAACGTGAGCTAAGAATTTATTTTAAGTTCATGGGTTCTTAGTTTGGGTTAAATAAGTAAAGAAAAAAAACTGACTTTAAAACTGTCATTCAAAACTAATTTTTAAATGTGCATTCCAGGGCGGGATTTGTCTTTGTTTTGTTTTGTTTTTGTTTATTAGGGAAACAAACAGTTGTACATATTATAAGGTAATTACATATTACATGGGTGCATTAACCAGTGAAGTTTCCGCAAAAAAAAAAAGTCTTTCTCTTCAAATGCTCTCCACTGGTTGTGATCCCGCAATTGCCTCCAGGCAGTTAGTCCTTTCCATCCTGCTCCAGTCCTACTTCACGCAGTCTATCCGTTATTCTCGGTCCAACTCTGGATTGCTGCCATTGGGAAACATAATTCATAAGTCAAAGTGTAAAGCATTTTATTTTAAATGGTTTCAGATTTCACAATGCCGACATTAGAAGAACAAGGATTCAAGCTTTTCAAACAAGGAGCAGAGGGCAAGCTGTACTCCGGAACATATCTCGGAAAATCCACCATCGCCAAAGAACGCTTCCCAAAATCATACCGTCACCCGGAGCTCGACACAACGCTCACCAGAGAGCGGATTAAAGCAGAAGCCAGATCTATCGTCCGATGCAAATCTGCCGGCATAAGAACTCCCACATTATACTTGGTAGACTTCGAACGGCGTTGTATTTTCATGGAAAACGTTGAAAATAGCATTACCGTGAAGGATTACATATTTAAACTCACCGAAAAAACTGACGACAGAGCCAAAATGGACTCAAACAATGCCAAACTTGAGAAGCTGACCCAAAAAATAGGTGTTATCTTAGCGACGATGCATAAAAACAATATAATTCACGGCGATTTGACCACTTCTAATATGCTTTTGCAATCGGACGGTGGTAGTCCGATCAACGAAGAAAACACTTTTGATTCGTCCGAGATGGTTTTGATCGATTTTGGTTTGTCCCACGTGGATTCGAGTGCGGAAGATAAGGGCGTAGATTTGTATGTTTTGGAGCGAGCGCTGACCAGTACGCACAGCATTTGTCCGCATCTCTTTGCCAGTATTTTGGAAGTTTATAGAAAGCAGGACAAGGCAGGCTCCCGAGAGGTGTTGGATAAATATGAAGATGTCAGAGCTAGAGGGAGGAAAAGGACTATGGTTGGATAGGGAATTAGCATTAACACACTTTGGGCGGGAATGTTAGTTTTACCTTGTACATATGTCCTACTTGAATGCCTGGAAAGGCGTCCAGAAGTGGAAGGTCATTTAAAAAAAATTGATATTACGATACAAAAATTAAATACAATAATATTCACTTGTAGGTGTCTCACGAGTTTGAGAGTAAAATTACATTATACAGTACATTATTTCATGCGACAAGCGTACAATATGCAAAATCAACCTACATTTATCAAACTGTCTCTTTCAGACTCATGATATTCATCATGCTCTATCCTTCACGGCAATGACCCAAATTGTCTTCAGAATCCAAAAGCATTATTATTAGGCGACATAGTGCCATCTCGTTTATACAATGGCGCGTAAAAAGACAGAAGACATGATTTCGGGACATTTGATAAATTGACCCTGCCAATCATAGTGCGTGGAAAAGAAAGCTTTAATTTAAAATGTTAGATGTCACTACTTGCCGCTGCCTGCTGTATCGCGCTACACTTCAAATCCATTAGAATAATACCAGTTGTTTTGATTTGCATAATATTTCATAAAATTATGTTTTACTATCATCTTATAATTCTGGGAGGTCTTTGACCTATTGACCTGAGGGAAGGACCGTGTATGTGTGATGCAAGATGGAGATATCTTTTTATCTCTTTGTGTGAAATAATATTTTATCAAAATAAATCTTACTCTTTGACACTGGAGATGTGCTTTTTTGTAATGATTTGTACCAAAGTGAAAACCAATTTTTTTTTAAAGTAATAAAATAATACATGCATTAATTTTTTACACAAATGTCACTAAATGGTCCAACAGTGGTTTTAACTTAATGGAGTCCTTTTACAAATTAGGCCGTAATTTTGGCCAATACTTGTATAGTTGGGGCGTGGTGAGTATTATAGAAAAAAAATCATTCAAATGTAAATAATAAAATATTATTTTCGAAAATATATCGATTTAAAACAAATTTCATTTCCTTGCTTTCGCCCACCTGAAGTGTGTTAATAATAAAACCTTTACAGAGAGAAGTATTTAACCGCTTCTGTGCCAAGAGCGAGATATCTCGCATTCTTGGCCGTGCCCAGCAGGCCGGCCATAGAAAAATAGCGAGTATTCTCGCTCTTTTTGAGCCTCTGTATCATACATATGTCCCATTTTTTATTAATCTAAAATATGGAACACACAGAGAGATCTATTGGGATGATTTTAAAATTTTTTTTTTTTTGACTTTGGTTTTTTTTTTTTTTTTTTTAAGATTTAAAAATGATTTATTTTGATTAAAAGTTCACGGCCTGCTGTGCACAGCTACACTTCTACCTACTGGCATTTAAAAGGTTAAGTAACGAAAACTGCAAATCTCTTTATTTTAATCATAATTTTGAAACATACCTACATTTTTCTACTTTATTATGTATTGTTCTAATTCACAGACCAAGAAAACCATAGAAATGCCCATAATGGTGAGGGGAACACACAAAGTTGTGCAGAGCGGGAAGGTGGTGTGACCGTCTCCCTTTCAGTGATTTGACTTTTATTTTTAAAATTGTTAATTGTATTGTAGACAGCCCATATTTACTATGATTAATTACCTTCCATATACCAACAAGAATTACTCAATCTAAAAATCTTTTTAATTGCAACAAAAATGTCAGGACTGAATCATTTAGATACTTGCTTATACTTACTTTACTGCACATTGGAGGTTATCCACTATTATTGTAAGATTGTAATTTTTTTTTTGTTAAACGATGCTATATTTATTTATGTTGAATGAATATAGATCTCCAGTGTCCCTGCATACGTTGTTAGAAAGCAGTATGCAAGTGCTTAACAGGGTCTACTTTACTGCTTAGGGTCTAGTTATTCTCTGAGCTCTAGACCGCTGTCAGAATAGAACTGAAGACAAGCTTATTCAAGAAATGCTGGAACCCTCTTGGGCCAAAGTGACCATCACTCGGTTTGCCTCCAGCTCGTCGAAATGATCTCAGATTTTTCATTAGGGCGTGTCTATCCTTTCTTGGTCTATGCTCTAACTAATGTATATTTCTATAATTTTAAATAAATCCGAAATTTCCATTGAAGTGCTGTCTTTTTCATTGAATTAAATTCCCCTCCAAAAACCTTACATTTATTTATGATCATTTTTTGGTAAACGGATAACGCATAGATGATTGCCTTAAACCAAGATGTTTAAAGCTTATCGTCAAGATTTAAATTGATTTATTGAATTGTTTAAATCATCAGGTGATTTTGTTTCGATATTCTTATTTGGACAATAGGTTAATCATGCATTCTATAGATATCATTACAATTTACCTGTCATAAAGAAACTACTGTTGTTTATCGCCAGTAAAATATAAGATATTTGTTTATTAGGATTACCTTATTGAAGTTTAAACCTCTTTATAATATTTAATTATTAAAAATAATAATTTTAATTTAATTGCTGGCAACCCCGGGCGTTTTTTGAGAAAACATTTTGATAATAAAAGTAAATTATCCGCCTCACTAGATGGGTAATAATACAAAAAAATAAAATATAAATAAGAAAAAGCGGTACTTATGTAAAATTTACATAAAATAAACATGAAAATTCAAATTGTGTGAATCAAGAGTAAAAAGAAACAAAAGTATATAAAACATCTCCCTAAAATATAAATATGTATATCCAGACAGAAGTGTTTAAAATGAGTTTTTAGAAATTGTTTTTTAAGAATTTCAAATTACAGAATGAAATTTTTTTTTAAGAATTTAAAAAATACATCTGATGAGAAATGCTAGCGTCTAAATCTAACTTTTAATATAAACAAAATAATTAATCTAATATGAACAACTCTCTATGAAAATAGTATGAGACACTGAAAATGAAAAGATGACAGTCGCAACTGTGACTCGAACACAGATCCTCTTCCTCTAGTCTTACTGGTCCAGACTAGAGGATGTGGGTTAGAGTCTGAGGATAGCCCGCCCACAACTCTGTCTTCTTGCTACATGCTCCTTGCCTTTCATAAATACATAATATGTAGATAAACTCTGTTTCTTTCTGTTTTTATGATTGTATAATACACACTCTTATGTTATTCTGACTCTTGGCTTGATCCGAATCTAATATTTGATGCACAATGCAGAAACAAATAATATTTTACTGGCTATTTTTGCAACCAGTTCCTATCGAAATTATAAAATGGTCACCAACACTTAAACTGGGTAAAGCCAAACCAAAAGCTACCTGCAGGGCCTAGCAGCAAAACTTGCAGACCGGGTTTTTAACTGCTAGTTAATATTATTAAGTACAAACAGTTTACAACAGAAATGTATAATCAGATTTGAGGCAAGTACAGAACTCACACTGCTGTTAAACTTATATACAGCATGTTTCATTTTAGACGGCAAAGAAAAAATTTATGTTTTCCATTTTGAAGTCGCTTATAAATAAATTTTATAAAGCTAATTTTAGTTTTATTTCGATCTTAACCCTCGGCCCGTCGCGCCTTTTTTGTAACGCGAGATGTCGCGAGGGGTTGATTAGGACCCCAAAAATAAATATGATTAAATTGTTGTTTTAGAATACATTTTATGTGTTATTTTAACTGATCATCAGGTGATAATGACTGCATTTAAATAAAAAGAAATATTAAAAATTAGAAATTTATTTTCAATGCCAAAGCTTAAAAATCAAAAAGGATTTTTTTTTTATAATTTTGAATCATACTTTTTAATGGTTAACTTTAAAAAAAAATTTAACTAATTTCTATCAAACTTATAACTATAAAATTAGTTAAATTTTTTTTTTAAAGACTGCATTTAAATAAAAAGAAATATTAAAAATTAGAAATTTATTTTCAATGCCAAAGCTTAAAAATCAAAAATGAATATTTTTTTATAATTTTGAATCATACTTTTTAATGGTTAACTTTAAAAAAAAAAATTAACTAATTTCTATCAAACTTATAACTATTTGAGATTGATACAGACTTATTATTATTACAACAAAATACAATGAAAAAACATATAAAATATATTTTTCATGGTATTTCGGAGATTTTTTTGAGCCTCACGCCGAAACACAAGTCTGTATCTCATGAAAAAGTACGCCATGAAAAAGAGGAAAAAAGGCACCTGGAGCAAAAAATAATCCAGCTGGAGACTGACCTAGGACCTGTGATGCGAAGAGTCGCCGTGGCAACGGAGGCTAGCTTGTCATTTGCTGACATTGTCCGAAATCAGTCCAATATTGCTCACCAACCCCCACCTATTACCCAATCTGGGCATCGCGTCGGTGCGCCAAGGCCCGCCATCTGCATCTTCCCTACAGATGCAGATGCCACCAAGGATAGCGAGGGAACAAAAAAAATTATCCAAGACATAATTAGACCATCCGAGCTAGGCGTACGCATCACCGGGATTCGCAAAATTAGGAACAAAGGTGTCCTTTTAAACACGGCAACCACAGGTGAGCAAGAAAAATTATTGAACGCATCGTGCTTTGCACTCAACTCAAGCACACTTAAGGCTCGGCTACCTACAAAACGACTCCCGAGGGTAATATTCTTCAATGTACCGCGGGACCTGAAGGACGCTGAATTCTTGAGGATCGCCCTCACGAGTATTCCCAATATACAGGACATCGAGGGAGAAATAAAAACGTGTAAGCTGAGTCACCTGGCCGGCGCTCGAAACGGAACCACCTGTCATCGCGTTTATGAGATGCCCGCTACACTACGAAAACTGCTGGTGGAACAGGAAAAAGTTTTCGTCAACTGGACCGTGTGCCGCGTCAGAGACTTCATTGGACTCACCGTCTGCACTAAGTGCCAAATGATTGGACACTCGTACAAATACTGCAGAGACACTCTCAGATGTGGACACTGTGCCGAAGAGAACCACACCACCGAATCTTGTCCTAATACCGCGGCCAAACCAGTGTGCGCAACGTGCGCTAGATTCGGAAAGCCAGCTGCGCATTCGACTGGAGATAGGGACAACTGCCCTGCCTACAAAGCTGCACTAAAAAAGGACCTTGCTACGATCGACTATGGCGTCCAATAATTATTATTTTGAGGAGGACAATGAGGTTGATTTTTTCAAAACCAGTGATCTTAAAAAATGGTTTGAGGACAAAACACACAGTGCTGCAACACATAAGGGTTGCAACAGGGAACAAGTAAATATTGTGCAACTAAACTTAAGGTCCATTTCCAAATACTGGGACACTCTTAACATCTATCTTAATACATGCTGGAAGCATATAGATATTTTGATGTTATGTGAAACAGCAATTACAAATGACCTTACTTGTCTCTACGAAATTCCTGGTTTCAAATCTTATAGCTATTGTCGAATAAAAAAAACAGGAGGCGGCATATTATTATTATTGACCGGTCAGTGGTTGAGTGGGCATAGCGCTTGGGTCCCACCCGGGCGTCGCATGTTCGATTCCTCGGCTGGCTAAGTCCTCCATCACAACACAAGCAACATTTTCGGCTTTCTGTGGTGGTAGTAGGAGATTTTCAAACATTGTTGGGTTATTCGTAACCCGGGAATGTTTGTCTTTCTTTTAAAAAAAAAAAAAAAAAAAAATGTTAGAGATGAAATCACTTTTCTACAAAAATCACTAGAAACAAAATATTTTGAAAGTGTATTTGGCATCATAACTTTACCTAGTAATATATCAATGAACATTTTAGCAATATACCGCCCTCCAAATCATAGTAAATCACTGTTTCTGAATGAAATCTCATCCATATTATCAAATGCTATCAACCCCTTGGAAAATATTTTATTTTTTGGAGACATTAATTTAGATTTATTAAACCCTCAAAACCCGGTTATTATGTCATATGAAAACATATTATCTAGCCATTTTTTAATAAAGTGTATCAATGATGTAACAAGGGAAGCATTAGTAGCCGGTAATATTACACGCACATGCATAGATCACATTTTTGTAAGATTCAATAGCAGGCAGAAACAAGCTGACGTACTTTCATCTTGTATTTGTGATTTTACTATAGCGGATCACTTTGCGACAGCTCTCAACATTACATACAGTAGTGCAATTACAAAAACTGAACAACGCAGGGAAAGTATTTCAATATTATCTCAAAAACGAATTGATAAATACATACCTAGTTATAATTGGAAAGCCCTGCTTGCGGAACAAGATTGCGTTGACGTATATAGTAAATTCCAAAATATGTTTAATGACCTGTACGAAAAAAGTAAAATCAATTTCTATCCAAAACCTAAAAGAAGACCGTTTGCAATAAAATTATGGGTAACGGATGATATTTTAGAAAAAATTAAAATAAGAGACTCCCTATACAGAAGATGGAAAAACTCACCTACCAATAAAACTTACGAAATAAACTACAAATTATCCCGAAATACTGTTTCCAAATTAATCACAAAAAGTAAAACTGCATATTTTAATGAAACATTTAAAAACCATTTCAGCAATTCTAAAAAAACGTGGGATCAAATAAACAAGTTATTGGGACGTAAAACAAAAACAAACTGCGATGAAATTATTTCAAAGTATTTGCTAAATAGTAACGGCCAAACAGAGGAAATCGTAGTAAATAGATTCGCTGAGTACTTTTCAAACAGTATCAGCTCGATGTTACACAAATGTGACTACAAAGCGTCTAACATAGCTCCCGTTGAGTTGCCGCATAGCATGTACCTGCCCAGAGCTACGTGTGAAGATATACGCAGGATTGTCGGTCAACTTAATAATTCTAAGTCGCCGGGGATTGACAATATTCGAATGTTCGACATTAAAAAACATATAACTATTCTATGTCCGGTAATTACCCACTTAATTAATAAAATCTTGTCTCAAGCAGTTATACCTGATGAGCTTAAATGTAGCATTATTAGGCCAATATACAAAGGGGGAAAACATTCTGAAATAGAAAATTACAGACCAATCAGTATACTGCCAGCTATTGAAAAAATTCTAGAAAAATACATCTCCGTAAATTTAATAAAATACCTAGAAAGTTTCTCCATTATTGATCCCAACCAATACGGATTTCAAAAAAATAAAAGCACAGAATTGTTACTGCAGGACTTTTCCAATTACGTAAATCAAGAACTCAATAATAAAAAACATGTACTGGTTTTATTCATAGACAATTCTAAAGCGTTTGATACCATTGATCCGAAAAAATTATTACAAATATTGGAGGCGATAGGAATTAGGGGAAAATTACTAGAACTATTCAAAAACTATTTAAACAATCGACAAATTAAAGTTAAACTCTTCCAAACTTACAGCAAAGCTAAATTTATGTCAACAGGAGTCCCGCAGGGGTCAATTCTCGGCCCAACATTATATATAATATTTGTTTCACTTATGAATAAAATTTTCACATTTGTTAAACACTACGTTTATGCTGATGATACGGCGCTAGTCATTTCGCATGAAGAATTATCAATTGCAATAAAACTCATGCAGCACGACTTCTTTTCCTTACAGAAATGGTCTCATGATGCGGGTCTTATAATTAATTAAAAAAAAACTAAATTAATGCATATACGATCTCCACATGCCAAATATACCATTACGCCTTTAATTAAGTCGCATACATTTGAGTGTATACACAATTCTTCACAGTCGTGCAAATGCGAAACCATTGAACTTGTGCAAACGTATGTATATTTGGGGATAACAGTAGATACGCATATGAAATGGGATATTCACATAAGCAACATCTGCAAACGCCTGCGAGCTATTGCGGGACGAATTTATAAAATTAAATATTTTATGCCCATAAGTACATTGAAAATAATCTATTTGTCACTAGCGGAATCTACTATCAGATACGGAATAACTTCTTGGGGAAACTCGTGCAAGACAAATATAGATTACATTCAAACAATTCAGAACTCTATGACTAAGCTCTTGGTAAGCAAAAGCATTTATGCACAAAGAAGAAACATAAAATTATTATATGAGTCAATTAGTATATTACCTGTGCGAGGGATATTATGGTTTAAAATTGTATGCCAAAACCTATTGTCGGATTCAAAGTACAAGGAAAAGGTAGATCATGCATATGGCACTAGATTAATTAAAAATGAGGGGTTGTCCATTCCCAAAATTGTAAATAAATACGGACAACGGACATTCGCTTATCTTGTCCCTACCATATTTAATAAGATGCCAATGAACATAAAAAACGAATCAAATTGCACCACTGATTTAAAAAAAAAACTGAAAAAATGGCTAATAGATCAAGACTTTTTATATTGAATTTTGTTTTCATCTTGTGTATATAACTATGAGTAATTTGCCTGTATTATATCTGTCTGTCTTTGTATTTTATGCTTTTGTATTGTAATTACTTAAAAGTTATTCTTCTGTTTCTATTTTCTATATTGTGGTTTCTTGTTATAATTGTTCTTCTGTGTTATATTAATATTGTTAAATCGACCTGCTGACAAACTGCTCTGGCAGTTTAGCGGGTGCTTAAAATGAAGAATAAAAAAAAAAAAAAAAAAAAAATTACACATGCGCAGACTGAATGTTTGTGGCACTAGAGTCAAGTATAGTTCCTAGGAAGCTACCTAAAGTAAGGAATCAGTGGGAACATTTAAAATGTACATAATTAACATTTCTGTAAAACCTGGGCTTTTAAAGACCCCACGCGACGGGTCGAGAGTTAACCCTTTCAGACCATATGGACATCAAGTTAATATAGATTTCAGATTTTTTTCCTCACTATTTAGAGCAGTGATGGGCAAAGTACGGCCCGCGGGCCAGCTCCGGCCCGCAAAAGTATTTCATCCGGCCCGCCAACGATCTTTCGAAATTATAAGTAGATTCAGTATATTATAAATTATAAGTAGATTAAGAATATAAGTATATTAAGAATAATATATATAAACGAAATTATAAGTAGATTAAGAATATCCAAAGATTATTATATACTATTATACCTATTATATACTATTAATTTCGAAGGATCGTCGGCGTCAAAATATAATTATCGGGGGCTATTATAGCCAGCTGTATAAAGTAAATTATTTGAATTTGAAAAAAGATGTTTTTAAGTTTTTTCCATGCCGTTTAATGTGGACCCGGAGAATGTCCCTGCAGAATTGCAGTTAGAAATTGTTGAAATGCAGTGCAGCACTCATTTAAAACAAATGTTTTTAAATTCCGAAAAATTAGATTTTTATGGAACACTGCCGAAAACTGAATATCCAAAGATAATTGATAACGCCCAGAAAATAATAGCGATGTTTTGGTAGTCGTATGTCTGCCAACAGACTTTTTCGACCATGAAATTGCGGAAAAACTCAGTCAGAAATCGACTAACTGATGAGCACCTGTTCTCGCTGTTAAAGGTTACTTCATCGCAGCACAAACCTGCATTTGAAGACATTATTTTTATTATTTTTTTTATTTTTTTATGGCCAATCAAAAACAATTTCATATGTCTCACACACCTACCATAGCAGGGCTTTCTAATAAAAGTTAAATAATTGTAATCTGTAACTTATATTAGCGTTTGTGTGTAAAGTTTGATAATTAAAATATAGATTTTTAAAACAAAATGCGTTTTGGCTATACTCCTGGCCCTCCTCTGAAATTTGAAACTATCTGGCCCCCGTGAAGAAAGTTTGCCCACCACTGATTTAGAGCTAATCGAAAATCGAGCTTTTCTTTATCCATTTTCTGGTATATCTGGTTTTGTGCTCTTTTTTTTGTGGAATTTAGCTACTAGTTCAGGCGGTAGTCTTTTTATTTATTGGAAGATGTTTTTTGTGTGTAATCTCTACCGATTTTTTTAAATGAATGTTTTGAAAGAATTTGTTTAATTTGTATGTATTTAAAAAAAATATATATTTATTTATATATTTGATGTGTACAATTTGTCAATTCATGTGATTTTCGCCCTTTAAGACCTAATTTCCTTACAAATGAACGTAGCAATAACTTCTAAGCCCAGTAACCTTTCTAATTAAAATATTCCAAACCCTCACCTTTTTACCATACCTCCCCCCTAGGATCGAGCCACCCCTCCCTCCGCAGTGTGCGCCTTAAAATGGAGTTTCCGCAATCTGCGTACCTTTGAAGTTATGTGGCTTATGAAACCTTTTTTCAGCAGGCGCCAAATATACATTGTTTCATGGGTGCCTTAAAATGGGGTTTCCGCAATCTGCGTACCTTTGAAGTTATGTGGTTTATGAAATCTTTATTCAGAAGGCGCCAATTGGGATAACGTAATATTGCGTATGCAGTTTAAAAAACTTTATTTATGTTAGGTTAGTATCTAGAGTCCTTTTTTTACAGTTCTGGTGCCCTAGTGATGAGGACTAAGAATCTATACATTCACCGAAGAATTCACCAATGTTTTGTTGATATAATTATTTTGTGTAGTCGCTAAAATAAAAGCTGCTGCCATAACAATCTATCGAATAGTAAAAAAAATAAGAGAACATTTTTACATTGGGAGTTTCAGTGAAAGTAGTAACCGAGACTGGAATGCGAATATCGATTTGGTTTATTTATTAATATCGACCATCCCTACTCTAACTAGCTCTATATGCTCCCCAGGGCTGCCAACTTAGGGGTTTTCCCCCCAGATTTAGGGGGAAAATAAGTGGGATGGGATTTTTTTTAGGGGTATTTTTGGGGATTTTGTGATTCCATATATTTTTAAAATTTTTTAACTACATCGTTAAAAACAAGCCGCGGAATAGACTCTCCATTGAAATGCTTCAAAGCATGATGATGGTTCGGTTCACATTAAAACGAAATGGCGGATCTTGCACTACATTTAATCCATCTCCTGAAATATTTTGCTTATTCAATGTTAACATGTATGATTTTTAAAAATCTGATTCTTCTCCAGAAAATGATGCAATATTTGATGTATTAAATAATTTACAAATAAGGATTATTAAAAAACATTACAGGATATCATTTATTAATTATTTAAAAAAAATAAATTTTAGGGGTATTTTCAAGTAATTTGCCGGTTTCTAGGGGTTTTTGAGTTTAGCTTAGGGATAAATATTTTTGAGAGTTGGCAACACGGATGCTCGCTATTATTTTCCATCAAAATCAAAGGCAACTGTCAGTGTCAAATCAATTTTAAATTATTTTACTTCAAAGATTTTACAGCCAGTTGTAATTTCAAAAGTAATTTTCCATCAAAGCACTGCGTTCAAATCAGAACATATTGTTTTGAATATATAAATAATTTTCTTTCAAAATTAACCTCAAAATGCCGGTCTACCAAGAGCCCGATGCGGGGCAATTTCAACAGTTTCCGACGCACAACATCATCGTCATACATCCTGGGTCTCTTTACATCCGCATGGGAAGAGCTTCCGACCTGATTCCTGTCAAGTCTCTCCACTGCATCGCCAGAAGGCGCAAACCTGGCGGGACAATTTACAAAGACCCTTTCATCCCACCAGCGGTCGTGAGAACTAAAGAACTCGTCGAAGAAATGGAAGAATGCCGCCTGCAGATTTCGCATTCCCTGCAGAGTTGCATGCAATCTAATGGCGCCAGGCGGTACGCGACTCCTCCGCAGCAAATTGCCGCGTTTAACAGACGATCTGCCGCAGAAGACATTGAGGAAACAACTCCGGATTGGCTGAAATTTAATAGCGACACTGTAATCGGCGACCAAGTTCTTAATTTAAATCCCGACGACAGTTTTAATGTCCATTTTCCTTATAAAAGGGGAGATTTGAATATTCATTCAAGCGTTTCCGGTTCATTGTCTTCAGTTCTTACCGATTTGGTGACCATCTGGAGGTGGATGATTCAGTTCAAACTTGGAATACCGATCACAGATCTTGAAAGATACAGATGCGTCCTTCTAATTCCCGATATTTATAAACGAGGCCATTTGAAGCACTTGGTATCGGTTATTCTCAACGAGCTCGGATTTGGAAATTGCTTCCTCGTTCAAGAAAGTGTTGGGGCGACTTTTGGTGCGGGACTGGGTTACGCATGCGTTGTGGACGTGGGTGATCAAAAGACTGCGGTTTCGTGCGTCGAAGACGGAATTTCACATAAAACTACGAGACTGAGAATGGATTACGGATCTGGTGATGTTTGCCAAACTTTGACTTGGCTCCTCCAAAAGAGTGCGTTTCCGTACACACAATGGAATGAAAAATTACCTCAAGACGCCATGCTGATGAGGAATTTATACCAAGATTTTTGCCATATTAATTTAGACGTGTGCGGACCTCAAGAAAAATATTTTACAGTTCATAAACCGGGGACGGACGTGAAGCGATATACCTTACAAGTTGGTGACGAATGTATTATTTCTCCTCTCGCCATGTTTAATACAGATTTGCTGTCTATAACGGGTCCGAAGAATACCCAAACGCAGACGGCGCAATCTAGCGATCCCGAAGACCCGTTTGATGCGGAATATTTACGTGAAACTGGAAGGAAGAAGGAAAATGCGGAAGGCGGTGGCGGAGCAGCTGATATTACCGGCGGTTACGATGGAAACATCGAAATACAACAATCAGGAAATGCTGAGGAAGATATCGTGGTAGATGCATTAGAAGTGCCGGTAGCCGAAGGTTTGAATCTCGCACCGGAGCAGATCTTAGGACTCGATGCGGCGGTTTTAAAATGCATCGATCGTTGTCCGAATGAAGAATTAAAACGGAAGATGTACGCCAGCATATTAATTGTCGGCGGGGGAATAAAGATCCAAGGACTGACAAAGTGGCTGCAGAATAAATTGGCTTTGCAGATTCCGTACTTGTACAGGTCGGATCAGATTGATAACGTGGTGTGTCCCAAAGACACGGATCCTGCAGCCACGGCCTGGAAGGGGGCGGCCATCATGTCCTGTCTGGAGTCCTCCAATGAACTGTGGATAAAGCAGAGCGAGTGGAGGAACATGCACGGTGTCAAAATCTTACGAGAACGAGCGCCGTTTATATGGTGAAAATTTTTCAAATGTAGAAAAAACTTTGAATCTTTTTTTGTTATATCTTACCTATAAAACAGAAAATCTGTTTATATGGTGTCATGAAATTTGATGAATAAATAAGATTTGTCTACTTGAATCGCTGCCTCGTTGCTGAGGATCGTGTCCACTATTTTGCATTTTCCATGTGTATGTATATCTTTTTGTGTGGAATTTATCAAACTATTTTTCCAGTTATGGATGAGAACTATCTTAATATACAGTTGGCGAATGTCTAGGACTGCAAGTTTCTTGAAAAGTGTCTCTGATGAATGAGAAGGGGAACATTTGAAGACGATCCTGAGCAAAAGTTTTTGAACGGTCACTAGAGGGTAGATGGACAATGGATGATGCGCAACCTCCCCGTCCTATAATGCCGTACTTTGCTTTTGATTGAAATAGAGCAAAATTAACACTTCTTAGAGCTTTTATATCAAGGATTGATTGAATAGAATAAAAATATAACTTACGGAGTCTCTTTGTTATGGAGCTAATTTGGGCCTCCCAGCTGTGGACACCCAGGTACTTTATTTCATTACAATTACCCTGATAAACCAGGCTTCTTCTCTCCTCACGGTCCTGCGCTACGCTGAACACCGACGTAGCATACACTAGTGATACTTGGTCGCAACAACACTTCAGTGATCTTCTTCTGTTTCTCCAGCCAAACAACTTTGCCAGGGACTGTGAGTTTCCCGAGGTTGGAGTCCTCAGTTTGCCTAGCAACGTGTCCAAAGTATCGTAGGATACGTTAAAAGCCATTTGTGGGCCTAGCTCTTCCAGAATGGATAAATTAGGCCATCCGATCATCAGGAACTGAAAACAAACCTTTGTCGACGCAAACGCAATCAACCGCCTGAACAAAATCGATACTTTTCTGATTTGACATATCGCAGATTACTCGAAAACTTGACAGTTTGTAAGCCGCTACCATGGCAAGCTGTCAACGATGCATTTGATGCATGCTATTCACAGATTACCGTGGTAGTGCTCACTACCCGTCAAATTTTGTCATGTTTTGACAAGTCAGATCCGAAAAATATCGATTTTGTTCAGGAGGTTGATTGCGTTTGCGTCGAAAACTGTTTTTTTTTTCAGTTTCTCCATAAGCGAAGGTACTTAGTGTTAAGATAAGATGGGTAAGACAATTGAACCCAAATTGATTGTCAAGTTTATATACCTGTAATGAGGAACTCCAGTGAAAAATATTATGGCTTTAAAAACATATGTTCAAATAGACCAATAAACACTGATTCTGAATATATAAGTTTTATTTAGTAATATTAACCTGTCTGCTTGTTTAAGAATAAATACATCCCAAAACACGTAATCACGTTATACTTTCATAAGTCCAAAAACGTCCCAGAGCGATCTTACATTTCGCTCTCTCGCATCTCTCTTCCTCTCATACCAGAAAGAGAACGAAATAATGCTTCTTATTGTCTTTGAAATATGAAAGCTATCTTGCATAGATATTTTACAATCTCGATCCAAAGTGACGGTTTGACGAAACTGAGGCTTCCGGATTGTGAGGTGCGAATATATTGAACCAAGTAGACGGGTTAAACGTAGTTTTAAAAAAATTATTAAAAAGTGCATTTTTAAATGTGTCGTTAAAACACACTGTAAAGTTGGTATTATTGAATGTTTAGTGGTGACGTCACTCGTCAAGAGTCATTGTATTGAAATGTAGGTATGGCACAAGCCATCGGTATTAACAACATTTCATGTTATTCGTTATTTCATACTGTTTATAGAGATTTAGTTGTTGTGTTTATTGAAACGTTATTTAGGCCTAAATATTTAGTATCAAAAATAGAGGTACATATCTCTATTATTTAAAATATTGAAAAACTTTAACCCGTCAAATCACAGGAGACCCAAGTTGTCCCAAAACATCACATGCCATTATAATAACAGGAGACCCAGATTGTCCCAAAGCGACCCTACATTATTAAAAGTTAGATATCTCTTTTCCTGTCATACGAAAATTTGTGATTTCTTTTATATTAGAAAGGGAAAGAAATAATGCTTCTCATTGTCTTAGGATTATATGAGCTATGTTGTTCAGATATTTTACAAACCCGATCATAAGTGACGGTTTTATTTCGAGCCAATTTTTGACGTAACAAACATTTAATTTTAAAATAAAATTGTACGAAAGTGATAAAAAGTGAGGTGACCGTTTTATTACAAATTTTAATATAAAAATGAATCTGTTTTTAAAATTTTAAGTTTATTCTATTTTAAGTACTTTAATTTGAATATTCGCAGGTATGCATTTTTTAGCTAATTTACATTTCCAATATCAAAATTTTAATATTTAGAAAGAAAAATGTTGATTTTTAATACAAACATCGGAAAGATTATTTTGTCTAAATTATAGAACAATTTTTGTTTTTGCAAAAGGGTTAAAAAATAACCCAATAGGAAAATTTAAGATGCATGGGAAGAACCAGGAATTTTGCGCGCAAACCTTGACAGGCAAAAGGTTACAGATATTATTTTCTTATTATTCGAAGGGTTAAACTGTGTGAAAAAATCATATAATATGCTAAATCATAATGCTACCTACTCCACTGCCAACTCTGCAAACTTCGAAATCCAAAATGGCCGTCATCGAACAGCTGATCGGTGCCGTATCTTATTTTCCTACAATTGTGCAGGTGATGCTTCATTTTCAATAATATTTCTTGTAAAAGCTAAAAAAATTATAATTTCAAACAATTTTTATACCACTCTCCCGTAATAATATTGAAAAATAATATAATAAATAAATAATTCCACCTAAATAATGTTTTAACTTATCGAATAGTATCACACTTTCTTCCATATAACTGTCATACAAAATGAACACCTGTTGAAAATAAAGATAACTTATACGAAGTGAGTGATGACATCACACGATCAACAATAGGTGGTTTTCGGGGTCTAGAAAAATTAAAACTTTGACAATTATTTTAACTATTAAAACGAACTCTAAAAATAAATGCAGTTATTTAAGTTAGAAATTCATTATTCATTAAAAAATATAAAAAAATTGGACTGGAGTTCATTATTTTTTCACAGATAGACACTAATATAATATAATAAAATCTAAAATAATTATTAAAACATATTTAAAAAATGTGTCAATCCATTATGTAGTGTTGTGTGAATATACTAATAATATACCATTGAAAAATAATTATTTCATTTTATTTCAAAAGTTTTATTTTACAAAATTCATTGTACAAAATAGTGTATAGAATTATTGACTTTTAATATTATTATCATTATAAATATATTTCGCTTACATAATGAGCAATACGCTTGTTGAGCATTTTATTACAAACATTAATTATGTATTTTACCATATTAAGTATTTATTCAGACATTTAACTTTACAAGAATATAAATAAATCAGTAATAAATTATTACATTACAAAAACACTTTAAAATTATTGACAAGCATATTCAAAATTATTATACTATCAGTCAACTCCTGTTTCTAATGAAAATATTTTATTTTATTTATTTCTTCTATTTTGTGCAGTGTATTATTTTTTTTAAATATTTAAATCATATTCAATAAAAATGCATGTTTTTTAATCCCTCTAACTAATGTGTTCGCTTTTCTGACAACTCATACAAGTCTCATAGAAACTACTACTCTCCCTTACTACCATGTTTAGAAATATGATCTAAACGGTGTTAACCACTCCGATCTATCGCGAATATGCACTTTTTACGTCACGAAATGTCAGATTTACGAAAACTTTGTGTTATTTCCGCTTCACAATTAAAGCTCTATAAATGAAACATTTCTGAAAGTAGCCGAATACTAAAAACTGTTTTTGAAAGGTTACGAAATAAGCTTTCAAATTGTTATATTACAAATAAATATTAACATTTGTAAATATTAAAAATTTAGAATGCAAACATTAAAAAAAATGTAAAAATGACTCCCGTGATGTTTTTATGTGAAAACGGTACTAAAATCACAGATTATGTAAAAAAAAACAATACTTATTCTATTGTATAAATGTACAAACAATTTAGTCACCTCACATTTTTATCATTTCATACAAGAATATTTAATAAAAATTAACAATGTCTAGCGGGCCATAGGCAATTTCGCGGGTAAAATATGTATCAACCGTGTATCTGACAGAATAGGTTTTTTTATGTATTTCTATGGATAACTTGAATAGTGATGGGTAGCTTGATTTATTATTGAGCTTCTACTTTTTGTTTTAGGGATGTCACTAGAACAATAACGGAGTTATAACGATTTCTGTGGAAACAAACGCGTTGATATGAAACCACGCTTATTGTACTTGACTGCTAATATCATATTAACGTGTACATATATCTGCTTACGTTGCTGAGTGGTTAAAAAGAGAAAATACCACACTTTACATTGCAATTTAAAAGTTAACTAACTACAAAACAATTAAAATGTACACCTTTATGAAACCAAAGTTACCGACCACAATTTGAAAAAATTTTTATGAAAATTTGAAACAAACAACAAAAAGTGAGTTGATGATGGCGATAATTTTAGTTAGCCATTTTTAAAACTTTTTTATGTTTGCATTCAAAATTTTTATATTTAAAAAATTATATGTTTATTTCGAATTAGAAAATTTGAAATCGTATTTCATCACCTTTCAAAAACAGTTTTTAGTTTTCGGATACATTCAGAAATATTTCATTTATTTGGATTTCATTGCAAAGCGGGAATATTTTGACCTTCCGTAAAATAGGCCCGAGGAGTTGAGTTGTTCTAAAAGACTTCTTTTCACAAGTTTTTGATATTTTAAAAATTCATCTGAATACAGTAATTTCAATATTTCACAATTAATTAATTATTAGTGGAAGATACTCTCAGTATTGCCCTGGTGTAAGACCATCATTCAGAATTGGTGACCAGTTCAGATGACATGAGCTATTCTATATCTTTTGTGGGAACGAGATAGTTCTCGGGCGAGATCTGCTATCAGATTTATGTAATTTTATATGGCTGTTATTTGCTTTTTCTATGGGCCGATGTCAGAATTTCAGCTGTGAGCTGTTACATATTTTAGTTTAGTTTGTTTTAAACATGAATTCATGCAAGTATGCATGATTATTTATTCATTTAACAGCATTAGAAAATCACACAGATCTGACAGCAGATTTCGGCCGAGAACTATCTCATTCCCACAAAATATACAGAATAGCTTGTCTGAATAATCAAGTACTTCCCCATCTCCTTCCCCTCCCCATTACCTTCAGCCTCACAACCTCCCCCTCCAATTAGGGATGATATAGTCTCACTGGCTCCAGACAGGAGTAGCTGGGACTTTTGCGAGGCATTCACATAAAAAAATAAAACCTTGTATTAAATTTAATATCTATGTTCTTATACGGATAGAATTTGGCAAGAGAGTTTGAAAAGTTTCATATTTTTTCTTCTATTATAAGGCACTGAAGGAGAAACCGATATAAGAGTTTTATGGGCATGTCTGTTTGCCAGAAGTAAGCCTCATTTTACCTTACTTTTGCTAAAATTTATCAAACACTTTCGAAAAACTTTCTTGAGCAGATCAATTAATGAATTAATTTGTTCACTTTCGGGAACAACTCATATAAGTCTTGTAGAAATCGTTGTGTCTCCCTTACTAGCATTAAGAGAAATATGGTCTAAACAGTGTTAGAAAGAGAAAACACCACGCTTTATAATCAAATCAAAAAAATCAACCGCAATTGGATTTTATTTCATAGGACTGATATGACGGCCAAAAGTATTAATTTCTGGGTTACTATGCCGAGTTGCGCTTTCTCCTTCTATAACGAACGTTTCGAACAGTGTTACAGTGTCCATCATCAAAGCAGATGACACCTTTGCCCTGATGATGATGAACTACAATGCTGTCCGAAACATTGGCTAAAAAGGGAGAAAGCGCAACACAGCGTAACAACCAATATATTTATTACAATAATTTCATGGGCCTGTTTGTGGACCTACTTCTACGAATTATGTTTTCAATGTATACTACGTATTTAGTATCAATACATTTACACTTACAGCGCCCCTGAGGTAATTTTTCACAAAAACGGCGCTATACAAATTATCCAATTATTATTATTAATCTATGCTTGTAAATTTTGCAATAATTTCTACATATTCTATAATACATACATATATGTACAGCATAATATAAAGAGAGATTCAAGAGAATTATTATTAATATTAAATACACAACATATTGATCGTACAGTGATTATTCAGACATCTCCGAAAAGTCAAAATTTGAGTTGAGTATGCAGTTATATGTAAAAGTTAGTGTACCCTCTATCTGGTACAATACTCAGAATAGTCATAAAAACCACCAAATCAATTATATAGGGGAGAGTAGGGTATATCGTACCGGTTGATAAATCGTACCACCTGATTATTTCCGCTACTGGTCACTTTTTATTAAGCCTGACAACACTCCGTGAACCCTTTGAAGTGTCATAGTTGTCCCGTCATTTTTAATTAGTGTTGGATCGTGCGTCTGTTTGCAGTACAGTTTTTTTGCTTTTTCACAATCTTGATCTAATTTTTTTGGGTCCTACCTAAGGTAATATTGTGTTCAAAGGTATGTTCGTTTTTTCTGAAAATAATCATCAGCTAACATGTTTATATTCTATAATTTGCTTATACAAAATCACATTTGTCAAGTGTATTGTTACATGTTCTGCAGTCATTATTTCATAGAAACTCAGAGTTCGCTAAATTGTACCGCACAGTGGTTTGATAAATCGTACCGGTACGATTTACCATGCGTTGTTTTCTTAAATTTCTAGTTTTTCTTTTTTTTTAAATTTTAGATGACGTCGAAAAGAAAGTATTATCAGTGGTCTAACGCAGATTTGGAAGCAGCGATTTCGGCCATCAATAACAACGTAATGAGTCAGCTCGAAAGTATACTTGTAGAGCATTTGTTAAAACTTGAGGCTCATTTGTTTGGTTTAACCATAAGTGGTATTCGTCGATTAGCTTACCAAGTTGCTGAGAAGAATTGTATTCCACATACTTTCAGCAAAACCAAAAAAATGGCAGGTAAATCGTGGTTTTACAGTTTTATGAAACGCCACCAAGTTGCTGCTGGTAGACGCTCAACTGTCAAAATTCCAAAATTAAAAATTAATAAAAGGACAAAAAAGATTATTAAAAAAAACTGACAAAAAACCCAATAAGGGTAAGAAGTGTAGTCAACGAAAGAAGACTAGAAATTGCAGTAGTAGCGATAGTGAAGATGCTGATACTATTGTCGTTTTGGATGATTCGGACAAGGATATTGATGATGATTATGAAGAAAACGTGTGCCATCTATGTTTTGGAAATTATTTTGACAAGGCCGGACCCAAAGGAAACTGGATCCAATGTGCTCGATGCCATAAATGGGTGCATGAAGCTTGCACCAATAAGCCAGACATTTGCGACGAATGCATGCCTTAAAAAATGACCATATTTTCTTTAATGTAAATTGACATAATGTACCGGTGGTACGTAAAACCTTTAATTTCAAAACTTTACAGATGCATGAAAAATATGATTTAAATGTACATGGTACCCAATAAAACAGGCTTTCATTTGAACCTAATTCCACTTCTCTAATCCAATTCCATCATACTGTATTGAGAGTTGAGAGCAAAGTGGTACGATATACCCTACTTTCCCCTATAATGCTGAAAAACTTGTAGTGAATTAAACAAAATGTTGATATTGTCTGGGTCACTATTAGTATATTTCTAGTTATGTATGTTTAAGTTTTCTTAGTTATGCCTAAGTGTTATTTTAGGGGTCGTCCATTAATCACGTGAGGCTCGAAAGGGGGGGGGGGATTCGGAAAAAAATCACGAAATATCACAAGGAAGGGGGGGGGATATAATGACATATCATGTGTATTTATTTTTCGTTGAATGCACGATTTCTAAACCAAAAGCCACTCAAAAACAACCTGCAACCTTGGATGTTGAATTGTCTTGGATTGAATGTCTCTGGAAATTTTTATCACGATGCTTAGTTTTCCAAAATTTAATCAGAATATATACTTGTTTTTAAAGATAATATTCTGAAAATTTCAATATACTTTGTACTAAAAAAATACACGTGATTTTGAGTAGGGGGGGGGGGATTGTCTAAAACCTCACCACATATCACAAGGGGGGGGGGGGGGGGTTTAAAAAGTTGCTAAAAACGTCACATGATTAATGGACGACCCCTTACAGTATATTTAATATTAAAATCACAGACACATATAAATAACATTTGATTTATGGTGCGCATTCGATTATTGCTTTCCTCATTATCTCAAAACTTAGTATTTGGAGATGTCTGACTAATCAACTGAACGATCAATATTGAAGTTTTAAAAATACTAGAAAATGAGTAGGCACTTATATACATAATAATATCATATAAAAATTTAAACATACTTATAATTATGTTGTCCTTTTTGCTCATGCTTACCAACTTATAAATGTACTGCAAAAGGTTTTAAATGGCAACACCAAGATGCCACTGTTATTGGCCAAGAACTATCTCGTTCCCACAAAAGATATAGAATAGCTCGTCAAGTTGGCATTTTGGCAACTTTTCGCCACTAATTATTGTCACCCGCATTGAATTATTAATACTAATACTGATCACTTTTGACGGTTCCTTGACAGTTGATCCGCCGACAGTTGGCTGCCGGCATTTATATATACAATATGCAGTCGGTTTTGGGAAAATATGATATACCTAATTACACTAAATATTAAGTGACTCCGTAGGGATGTGCAGAGATGATGTACCGCCGAATAACAAAGGTATAATACATATTTTCATTCAAATGCATCAAGGAAAAATCTGCTTCTCTATATACTGTATATACCAGCGCACAAGTAGAAACAAATCGACACTGTGTATAAATTCGTTTGATATCCATACCAACTTATTAAAGGGTATTTTTTAAGTCGATTTTCAAAGAATTATAATTTTATAGTAAATATCGTTTCAGAGAGCCAATTGTCGGTAGATCATCTGTCTCGGGTCACCACTTTTGACACAATACTTTACACTAAATAATTATTTGTGACAAAGCACTATTAATTTACTATTATTATTATTATTGTCACACTAAGGTTAGGTTGTACATATTAAAATTAGTCACATTTGAATAGTCCCCATTAAAGGGCGATTCTCGGTCCATTGCAGCTTTTGATCTCAGATTGTTTTCAGTCATCAAGCACCATATGCTGTTATGCTTGATGATTGGTCACAATTTGAGCAAAACTTAAAACACGCCAAGAATTGACATATTAACAGAACGTTAACAGTTTGTCAAATAAGAGTAGAAAACATAGGAGGGCGCCACTGTTTTGCAAATGGCAATACTAAACATATAAGTCATTGTGCTAAAGTAAGGCTGTGTAACCTACATTTTTATTAAAAAAAAGTCATTAAAGTGAAAAAAATTATTTCTTCATTGCAATATATAGATACCCACTAGACATGGGCATATTAATTCCCAAGAGTGAATCGATTCAGTCTGATTCTCCTGGCCTTTTGAATTGATTCCTTGTATTCATTCATTATTCCTTTAAATCAATTCCAAAAAAAAAAAAAACTAAAAGTATGTATTTGCCTCTTTTTAGTGTCGTTATTTTTCGTTTCATCGAGTTTCAAATCACGTGCTAAAGAACAGAAAACACTCTTTTTAGGGTCAATTATGTCGTTCTGAAAAAATGTACTAATGTATGTATTTGCATCTTTTTAGTGTCGTTATTTTTCGTTTCATCGAGTTTCAAATCACAACGGTGCTAAAGAACAGAAAACACTCTTCTTAGGGTCAATTATGTCGTTCTGAAAAAATGTACTAACGACGCGCGAAGGGGTTAACGTAATATTTTAATGTGTCTTATATTGACAACAAAATGTTTTTTTGACAAAAAAATAAATTACATTAAGCTAGCAATTAAATTTTTAAATTAAACAGTTTCACCCCTAAAGTTTTACTAATTTATTAAACTTAAAATTGTTCCAATTTAAAAACCACTTCACGTGATCTAATATAAATAAACATTTTAACAATATTTTGTGACGGCTGACCACAGCCGATTGGCCTTATAATATCTGCAAATTCATATATTATATTATATCTACCTCACATCTGCGTCTAAAAATATGTAGGTACTTATATTCCAATAGTTTTGGTACGTACCACAAAACAACCAACAATGTAATGAAATTGACGGCTTGGCGCGCGGAGAGGAACGAATGATAAACCTCACAGGCGGATTCGCGGCAGGCATTCAAGAATGAATTAGTAACTTTTGACTAGTGTCTGCAGTAACTCGCTAGCTGCGGACCAAGTAAAGACTTGCGATGATCGAGTCATGATCGATTCGTTTGAACATTTTTGTTCGTTTGGTCATTTGTCTGTCAACTGAACAAGACGCTAAAGTTAATTCACGAATATAGTGCTTCAGACATGACTCGATAGCGACAGACTAGACACGCGGATCTGGAACGGGTGGGACCTCAGATTGATTGATTCTTCGCACAAGTGAAAGGACACAACGCGTCATGGCTTGGAACTCAGCTGACTCGCTGCCGGTTTTTGCTTATGCGGGGGACAATGATATACGTACGCGTGATTTTATGAATGGCGGCGCGGGAATGGGATAGGTATTTTACTTTAGGCAAGTTCGCGGCGCGCCGCCCATATAATAATATTTAAATACCTACGAAACATTATAAATTATAATCTTTTAATTGTTTACGGTACACATCATTAATTGAAATAATTTTACAGTAAATTAAATGGAAAATAAAAAAATAATGTGCCGTTAAAAATCGTAGGATACAAGGCCAAAGGTAAGGAATGAAGAATCAATTCCTTTTGAAATTGAGAATTAGATGGAGTGTGTCACAAGATTGAATTTATTCATTTAATTCAGTCAATCAATTTTGCCCAAGTCTAATACCCACTGATCTCAAAATTAGAATTGCATATACATAGTAGGTATATTATTATTATACCTTTGCAATTTAGTGTTAACATAATGAAGAATAACGATATTGTAATAAAATATATAGCACAGTTTAGAAATTGTTCACATTTATTTAATACCTACTAACTTAAGTACCTAGCGTTGCCCGGGCTTTAGATCGTGTCTCTGATTTTAGATCTGAATATATTTAACTCATTCAGATCTAAAAGTAGTGTAACTAAACTCAACATTAGTGATTCTTCCTTTCTATCTACTGTTAAATTCAAATTTATGTTAAATTAAATTAAAGCGAATCGCTTTATAAAACACCTTTTAATCAAATTTATGTCACGAAGAAAAAATGTTTTTTAAAATGTGGTTTACTGTGTTCTATACGTTCAGTGAATATTTGAGAGTTAAATTGGTGTTGCCAGCCTACAAATTTTGTAGTTCCATTTTTTATATTTTCTACTCTTATTTGACAGACTATAATGGTCTGAATTCGAAGGCGGTTGTTTAAAATTTTTTTAACAATTCATTAAATTTTAAAGTTCATTTTCAAGCTTTGTGTAGGTTCTATTCAAGTTCTGTTATTGTTATCATATCATTATAGGCCAGTTGATTCTTAAAACTAAAATAGTCACAAAACTTGAATAGAACTCTTAATTAATTTCAAAATTTGATGAATTGTTTAATTTTTTTGAAACAACCCGTCCTAAATGAAATTGTACTAAACAATTTGTTCGCCAATCTAATGTGACAAAGATTTAAATAACCGAGCCTTATTAAATATCAACTAAAATGCCACAAACTAACGAAAGATTCACAGATAACGAACCTAAAATCAATTGAGCTAATGTTAAAGTACGCTAACATTATGTGTCTCGGCAGTTTCAACTTCAAACACTTTATTCGTCCGTCTTTTTCCGTAGTTACCCAACTTGGGGTGGAGACACTGGTAATACAAAATCATACAAATAATACCTAAAATAAATGGTCCGATCGAAACGGCAACGATCGGAATGAAAAACGTTGAATTTCTTATCTCCGGCTTCGTGCAGAGAATCCAGATCATGGTGCAGACGATATCCTCGAGGAAGCACAGACTATAATACAGGGCGTACCGATATCGGGTCTTTCCGTCCACCGGCATGATGTAGGTGAAGATGTAGACGAGGCCCATGATGAGGGAGAAGGTGACACCGTAGAGGAAGTCGGAGCAGAAGGGCGACTTCTCGAAGAACTGGAGCCAGGCGGCCATCAGCAGGGCGTGGCAGGCGCAGGCCACCAGGGCCCAGTATGGGAACACGTAGGCGATTATGGCGATGGACATTATCCTCGAAACTAAAAATGATGATTAAATTAGTTACATGTTTAAAATTTTTTTTTCTGCATTAGCTCCACACAGGGGGCCCTGAAGAACATAATTCCTCAATACGTCATCTTTGGAGATGCTGTGTGGAGGGTATTTTTAGGAAAGGAAGTTCTGGGAATGAAAAAGGTAAGAGGGGAGGGTAGGAATCTGGGAGTCAGCATGTCCAGGAGTGACCTATAAATCTGGATGTTCCACAAGGCAATGTTCCGAGAGAGTCCCGCTGGAGAGGTCAAAAGGTCTCCCTTCACCAGTCTCTCTCGATCCAGTCTGCCGCGCAGTTGCTGGGCAGACGCATCCTCCACCAAGACCCGGAAAAACCTCATGAATCCGGGCACCCATGCTAAGTCACCAAACGTAGCAAACCACTTGGGGTGACCTATGGCAGAGGTGTTGGTTATTCAATAAATGGTTCCCGGGGCGGCGGTATCCATACCCTCCTTCCAAATTGTAAATGGTTCGGCGCTTGGCTAAACCCCTGTTGTGCGTTCTAGTAACTAATCTTCAGTTGGTAAAGTACATTTCACACAACTGTTGATACATACTGTACCAACAAACAGATCCCCGGGACTGAGCAGTCGTGGATTATATTCCATGTAGAGTCAAAGAATAGTACAAGTCATGTGTAACATAAAATTGTCAAATAAGTTGTCAAATACTTATTTGAAACGGAGTGCCTTTCATTTTGAATTTGAGACCATAAGGAAATCATAGGCAGAAAGTGGATAATCTATTTTCTTCTTCGTCTTGGTGTGCCCTATTAGGTCCCCCCGACGTTGGCGATCACTCTGGAAAATGTCTCTCTGTCTTGCGCTGCCCGGAATAGCTCCTCCACACTTCTAATGCTGGTCCACTCTCGTAAGTTTCGCAGCCAAGACATTTTTCTCCTACCAGGCCCTCGGCGACCTTCTATCTTGCCTTTTAATATTAAATGGAGCAAGTGATACTTCTCCCCTCAAAGTACATGGACCCAGATATGAAATTTTCTTGATTTTTATTAATGTAAGCAGTTCCCTATCAGCTCCAGCCCGCCTGAGAATTTCTGTTGGAGATCATGTCGGTCCATGGGACCTTGAGCATTCTCCGGTGAAGCCGCATTTCAAAAGCCTCTAACCTGTTCATGGTATTTACTATCTAGGTCCATGTTTCACATCCATAAAGCAAGACCGACCACACGTAATATTTTAACATTCTCTGCCTTAGTTTTAAATTGATATTGTCATTGCAGAAGAGGGATTTCATTTTACTGAATGCAGTTCTTGCTACTTCAATTCTGCACCTAACCTCTACATCTGGGTCAAAAGACTCCGTGAGAATACTGCCGAGGTATCTAAATCTTTCCACCTTTTGGAAATTGCAACCATTTAACTGTACCACTGATCCAGAGTGATTTAGTCGTCCAAATGTCATCCATTTAGTTTTAATTTTTTATCTATTTTAAAGAGAATTAATTATTACCAGTGACTAGGAAGTGCCACAGCAGTTGCATGAGACTCCCCGCCCAGGAGATATTGTCCTTGTCTTCCTGGGCGAACCGCACGGCGCGCTGATAGGCGGCCAGGCACCAGCCCATGCTCAGCACCGAGGACACCACCGACAGGGTCTGGTGCACTGGAATTGAAATACACATTCTATTATTGTAGGAAATGCAAATTGATTCGGTGGTGAGTAATCTGAGTATTGTACCAGATAGAGGGTACACTTTTATATATAACATCGTTACATTACGTAAGGAAATTATTTATTTTTCAGATATCTGGAATCAGAAGTTCCTGCCAGACACAACACCAGTAGAGCGGCTGAAGTCTACCGCACAGGGGAGAATAGAGCACCTGATGATGATAAAATTAAAGTACCTTTGCTACCTCTGGCCTAAGCTCCAAAATACATTAAAAAAACCGTCAACTCTGTGCAGAAATGGGCGGTCTGTTTGATATCTATCTTAACAAACGGATTGCAATCTTTAGAGCACAGGTGGGAATGTTGCCCTTGTTCTACCGGTATTTCTAAACAAGCGTCATTGATGCCCTCAGCACCGGTGCATAGTCGGGAAACACGCCAAACCCTCCACCAACATGTTGAAATACACGGTTGAAATTTGTCACATGAGAACGGGGCGTTTCTACGACTCGTTCTTGAATTTAACATCTCGGCTGTGGAATGATTTGCCGACCTTTGTGTTTCCTCCCTCCTACAACATTGGTCTCTTCAAGACCTATGTTTAATCCTTCCTCTCCTCAAAAAGACTGTCCACACAGCATCTTCAAAGATGATATAGGATATACCTACTCCTGATATCCTTAGGGCCTCCTGTGTCGAGTTAGTGTAAAATGAAAGTACCTTTGAACTCCTCGCGGCCGTCTATCATCAGCGAGAGCTGCAGCACCTGCTGGGGGGCGGCCTCTAGGAAGCACTCGAAGGCCCGGAGTAGGGCTGCGTCACTGTCTTCGCGCAGCATCAGGGCAAACCAGCGCCTCTGCGCCACCACGTCTCCCTCGCGACCAGCGGCGCGGGACTTCAGGGCGTACCTGCAAATCACAATTAACTACTTCACAGATCTCGCCATATTTCGTCAGAGGGTCAAAATATTTCCGCTTTGCAATAAAATCCAAATAAATGGAACATTTCTGAATGTGTCCGAAAACTAAAAGCTGTTTTTGACAGGTGTAAAATACGCTTTCAAATTTTATAATTCGAAATAAACATATAGGTAATTCATTTTTTTATAAGAACAACTCTCTTTTTATAAATTTTGGAGGTTACTCCCCTCAATGTAATACATCATTGAAGAAGAAGATAACACTAATAATCAAACTAAAATACGAAAGAGAACAAGACACAAAAAAAATAGAAAAAGATAACGGTCGCCAACTGGGACTCGACCCACAACCTCTCTTCTGACCGGGACGAGCCGGGGAAATATGAGATTGACAATTACGTCGGTTTGATGGAAGGTGGCAATGGCCGAATTGGTAAAGGTGCCCGTCCCGGTTAGACTAGAGGTTCTGGGTTCGAGTCCCAGTTGCGACCGTTATCTTTATCTATTTTTCTGTGTCTTTTTCTCTTTCATATTAACGTTTAGATTATTTATTAGTGTTATATAATTTTATAAAAAATTTTTAAAAATGGCTCACCTTACGTTTTTTCTAACTACAATACTGATACTGATAATGAAAAAAAAAAAATATACATACATGTTTTATTAGACAAATGTATTATAAACATTATGGTCAAATCACTTTGTTCTATGTAAAAATAATTAATAAATAATCCCAAAGTTTCAAAATATTTTTTTTAATTTGCCATCCTTTGGTTTTGAATCGCAATTTTAAAAAAATGGGGGTTTCTGGGAGGGAGAAGGCAGGGACGGTGGACGAGGAACGCGGGAGGGAAATGCGGAAAGGAGGAGGGATGATGGAAGGGGAAGGTGGAAGGGGAACGATGGAGGAAAAGGAGAAGCTGGAGGGGAAAGGGGGCGATAATGGGGACGCATGAGAAAGGACACGCAGGGAGAAAAAATTTCTTTCTTAATGTGGTATTGCAATGCATGCCGGAAACTCACTAGTATTTATATAAACATTACCTCAATGCATCAACGTATCGAAGAATTGGCGCCATTTGAAATACGAGCACAAACACTCGCAGTATCTTCTGTTTGGTCATGGTCTTCGATATGGAGTCATGCTTGTCTTTATCCTGGGCATACCTGCAATTTAATTTAATTTAATTCAATTATCAATTAGCCAACAAGAAATATTTATTTAGGTTATTTTTATGATGTTATTTTCAGCTGACGTGTTCGCCATCTTTTAACAAAATTATTAAACGATTTGAATAAGCTTTGATATTTTTTTAATAGATGGTGCTAGTTTTCTAGAAAAGATAGCATGAAAATTATTATAATGACTTGATGAAAAGGCAATCAATTTACATTGGAAAATGTCTCAATATTACTGATCTTATAAGAATAAAATTTATGCCTGTCTCGACACAGGTATATCCTAGTGAGACAGGCATTGAAAAACCTAATGTAAACATACCTTATATAAAAAATAAATAAATTAAAAAATACTGCCCAAATTATTATACAAAAAGGGTTTATTATAATATTATATATGTATAACAGGCCTATATATTTCATTATTAGAGAAGACAAAAAAATGTTGAAAAGGAACATGTTGAATAAATAAATAATAATAAATACATTAACTTTATAGATTTCCTAATATTAACCCCTCAGGTCTCGGGCATATTTTGTCAGAAGGTGAAAATATTTCCACTTTGCAATAAAATCAACATGAATGGAATATTTCTGAATGTAACCGAAAACTAAAAACTGTTTTAGAAAGGTGATGAAATAAGCTTTCAAATTTTGTAGTTCGAAGAAAAACATATACATAATAAAGCATAACAAAGATCGCTTCCATTAAGACGGTCACAGGAACGTCCCCGTATCACAAGCTACTTTAACAGTTCCCTGACGTCACTCGGCCTGACGGCGTCAGGAAGGAAGTTCGTCACTGCACCATATTAACACTACGCCAGGACCTCCAACAGTCGAACGCCCACGACGCCTTGCTCCTGACAAACTCAAACGCGCCAAGAAGGAGTTCGAGGCCATGGTTCGTCTCGGAATCGCTCGACCTTCCGAGAGCTCTTAGGCATCACCCCTGCACATGGTACCCAAGAAGGACGACCAGTGGAGACCATGTGGCGATTATAGAAGACTGAACGCCAGAACGATTCCGGACAGATACCCTGTATCCCAAATCCAAGATTTTGCACAGGCACTGAGCGGCACCAAGATCTTCGCAACGATTGATCTGGTGTGAGCTTATAATCAAATCCCTGTAGCTCCTGAGGACATTCCAAAGACAGCTATCACTACGCCATTCGGACTCTTCGAATTCCCAGTGATGTCTTTCGGCCTCCGCAACGCAGCCCAGACCTTCCAACGCTTCATAGACGAGGTTACCAGAGGCTTGGATTTCTGTTACGCCTACATAGACGACATCCTTATTGCCTCAACATCAGAGGAAGAGCACCTGGCCCACCTCAAGATATTATTCCAGCGCCTACAGGAATATGGTGTTGTCATCAACGCCGCCAAATGCCATTTCGGCCTGACTAAGGTCAAATTCCTAGGATACCTGGTGTCTGACGCAGGCACTTCACCCCTTCCAGATAAAGTGGAAGCCATCAACAACTACAGCCAACCAGCTTCCATCAAGGATCTTCGCCGTTTCCTGGGAGCTATAAATTGACCTACCTACCTCTCACGCGTTCCAGAAAAGGTACGAACCATTGCACGCTTGCAATGCACAGTTCCGGCGCTTTCGAGAAACCAGCCGAGTGTTGATTTACTGCCAACACTCCACTCGTCGGGCTATATAAGAGCGCCCAGCAACAGCGACTACTCAGTGTTAATTCAGCATTACCGCAGCTTGCCTCCTCTATCCGCAATCAACCTTGACCCAGTGTGTAACTTCGTTAGTACTATTCAATATCGTAAGACTGTTACGCTGTCCGTGTTTGTGTGATTACAAATTATAATTATTGTGGGAACTCATTAAAGGTTTTTCATCACGCAACCTCGTTGTTCTTCATCCAACCACCAGCCTACACTGAGTACCTACACCACGTTTAATATTATTAAATAAAACTTATATATTCAGAATCAGCGTTTATTGGTCTTTATGAACATATTTTTTTAGAGCCATAATATTTTTCACTGGAGTTCTTTATTAATAAAAAATTAACAATATTTTAAATTTTTTTTTTCAAATTGCAATCGGAATCTTTGGTTCCTTAAACGCTTAGATTTCAATTCTTTTGTGGTTAACTTATAGATTTTAATATAAATCTTGGTGTTTTCTCTTTCTAAAAACCATTTAGATCACTACGATAGTATGGGAGATGCAAGAATTTCTATGAAACCTATTTGAATTAGCTTGAGCAACTCCTGCAACTTATAAACCTAAACATACCCACAAGAACAGCACGACACAATACTCCATTCTACTGCAGTATACATTGCTCATTCCCTGATACAGCAATTACACACTATCAGAACCAATAATTAGAAGCCTTTAACCAGCGGCCGAAAATTTAAATTTCGTCGAACGATGGTCTTGCGATCGTACCCTTACAACTGTACAGGACGGTTCCGATGAGCAAGATTAATTATTCTCCATACCAGCATTTTAACATAATAACTCAATATCGATTTTATTTCATTCACAATTTGCTTTGATAAATACCTACCTTCAAAAATGCTCAAACTCCTATCGATAAAACTAGTAAAATTATGTACTTTTTGTAATTATTTTTTGATCATAAGTATTTATAATTTTTCAATAATGTCTAAGCAAAATAAGAATGTAAAAAAAATCTTAAATATATTATAATTTAAAATAAAACAATAACTTTGTAAACAGCACTTTTAATTTTTATACTTTATGCTGACCGGGTTTCGCTACAACCGTAGCTTCTTTAGGGCAGTATAATACTATATTAATATATACTGCAGTAGAGTATAAAAAAAAAAAGTGGTGTTTACAAAGTTATTGTTTTATTTTAAATTATAATGTCACATCACAAAGTATCTGTTTCATACGAACAAAAATTAAATATATGAGTTTGTAAGACCGTAAATAAATATACAAACTGAAGTATTATCGTCACAACACACGTGTGCAGCTATTTTTTTTAATGATTTATTTGATTGCATAATCATTGAATTTTAAATGTGTGTTGTACCTATAATACAAAATTTTGTTTGAAAATTTAACAAATCTTCCAACGACCTACGGTAAAACCTTATTGTACTAAAAGTAAACATTTTTTCTCAAAATTTAAAACTAGATTACAAGATAAAAGAACAATCTTTCGAAATCAATTTATAATTTTTTGTGGAAAAGAGTCAATACGTCTAAAATTTAATTTAAAAATGACATTTCCGGTTTTGTCTGGTTATTCCCTCTTATTAAGTGATATTGACATGTTGAATATTAACTTTGTAGCAGTTGGAATACTGCTACAACAAATTAGTTCCTACCCGGACAAGGAAGATAAAAGAATTTCCAGCCGCAGGGTTCCGGCGTAATCTTCTAGCAGCTCGCTTTAGTCTATGACGGGTTGGCGTTGACTTGTGTTAACCACAGATCAGTGAGGACCAGGCTTTCTAGAAGACAACATGGCGTTCCGGACAGATATTGGCGGCGTGCGAATTTTCTTCAACCATCAGTATTTCACGTATCGTTAATTTATATTCCTTGGTTACACTCGTTATTTACCACTATCGATCGTGTGGATTACCTAGAAATCGATTGGCGCCCTAAACTATAATTCTTCATACTACCACAGTAAATTCAGTAGAGTCATTCTTTCTCATATGTTAATAATTTTGCCTGGCATCTTAGAGCAGGCAACCACGACCTGAGATATGATCATTTAATCAACACGTAGAGTCTTCCATTCATGTAGTCATACCTTAAATTATAATAAAGTTTAATAGTTATATCATTGTTTTATTCCTGACTCATTGAATGATAACATGCTACCTACCCTGAGCTCTTTGATAACTTATACACTAAATTCAATAATTAAAACATTCTAGCTATACATTGTCTTTTACGTTACAACTTGGTGAATTTTATGGATCATATTAAAAGCCTATTCCAATCATATTATTAAACCTTTGGTTGTATCTTTGAAAACCTATCTGGTCAATGTATTTTTTTTATATGCATTTCGTGTATTCGAGATTTTTATTATGCAATTTTATTTTTATTATTTGTTTCTCATGAGTTATACTACCAACATTCGTGTAAAAGCCCACTGGGTGTAAAACAAATAAATTCCATTTTTTGTGTGAATATGGCACAAGAGTTCCAAATTAATGTTGTGAGGACGGATAATTTTTTCGCTTTTTTTAGCAAAGTAAGTAAACATTTACAACAAATTTAAAAAAAATTTCAGCCCAAAATCGTTGCTCATTGCTGAAGTACACGGCAACTTAGACTCTCATCTTCAACAAAAGTGTTTTGTGGTGACCTCGATTGCGGGCGTCCTGCTTATCTGAAACAAAAAAATCAAACGGCATTTTAATCTGTGAAGAATGAACTAGTTTTTGAACTATAGAATTATCGAAAAGTAAATTTTTGGCATCTTGTTGTACACCAAACAAAACACAAAAATTCACAAAAATGTTAAACAAGATGCCAAGAATTTACCTTTCAATATCTTAATAATCCTAGTTCATTCTTCACAGATTAAAATGCCGCTTGATTTTTTTGTCTCAGATAAGTAGGACACCCGCAATCCTGGTCACCGCAAAATACTCTTTTGGAGATTAGTGTCGTTGTCGTGTACCTACTTCAGCAATGAGCAATGATTTCGGTCTGAAAAAAATGTAAAATTTGCTCAAAATATGAATAAACATGTGGTGAAAAGTTCGCAGTTGTATATTTATTTAGTTCGCCAAAAAACCTCCAAAAAAAAACGAACACAAGAGATGACCCCCGTAAGAATGTATACATTTAATTGAATAAAAATGCAATAAACTTGCATCTACCGGATTTATCAAAGAAATCCATCAATTTTATAAATTATGACTTGGTAAACACTTGAGCAAACTCGCCTGTACATTTTTTCAATGAATATTTCAATGAAACTTGCCTGTACAATTGCTGAACGATAAGCATAACATACAAAATAAGTCAATATTTTCACTTATTTGTATAATGTTTTCATTGTGAACAGATACTTGAACTCATAAAGATAAATCAGTCAATATTTATCACTCAGTAGTTGAAATCCTTTATTATGTATAATAAGCGAATTCTTAGAATTGAACTCTCTCGTCTTAAGCCTAAAATATTTTATCGTAGGTTGTGATAATGTTATCTTGTCAGAAAATCGATTAATGTAATGTGGTGTATTTATTTAGTAAACAAATTATAATATACTAGCTGGTTCCCGGCATGCGTTACAATGCCATTAAAAGAAATAAATTGTTTATCCCTAAATGTTTAGCATTAATATATAAATAAATAAATGGATATTCTCATGCGTCCCTTTTCCTTCCTGCGTTCCCCTTCCATCCTTTTGACATTGACTCCCCTCCCGTACGGCCCGTATCCCAGTGACGCCTAGATCGCATAAGATGTTGCCTAGCTAGCCGAGCAGAGTGACCGGCGACCACGCAATTTTTTTCTAATACTTACATTTTTGAACTCGTGATATCTTTCGAATGGGATGTCCGAATTGAATAATTCAAAAAGTTATATAAAGGTATTGAAGCAGTCTTGAATATGCAGTAATTTATTTTGAAAAGGATTAATACCAAGATACAAATAAAGAGCCTTTTCTAGCGGCGGCATTTCAATTAAATTTTTAAAATAAAAGAACACTTATTGTGGCATAACTATAATAGTTAGACATATACTGTCTGGACACTTTTTGTAAATAATGATGTGTTCTGCAAAGTCGTCGTACATCATTTTATTCTATCATCAATAGTTTTCGCAGCGCACGCGATGCAAAGAATAGTTTTAGGTAATTTTTTTACACCTTGGGTTACATTATGGGAGTTTAAGTAAGGATTCCTAATTTTTTTGAAAATACAATATAGCTTATGTCACCCGGGGATAGTGTAGCTTCCCACCAGTGAAAGAATTTTTCAAATCGGTTCAGTAGTTTCGGAGCCTATTCAATGCAAACAAACAAACAAACAAACAAACAAATCTTACCTCTTTATATAGTGTCTTAGATATGCCCATTTGAATAAAGATAGATTTAAAAAATAAATATATATATTATTCCCAATGAATGAAACATAATATTTTTAATGGCATGCAACACAAAATGGTTATTAATTAAACTTAGGTATTTGACCTCCTTTGTGTCAACTGTCAAGTAACTTTTGTAACTCCGGGGTTTTGTCAACTCTTAATAAAACTCTGTGATCAACAAAATACTTAGGACTTTATTGTGATAGATTGACAATGGGCTCAGCCTTGTTTAGCATGCGGTTGGAATAATGTGGACCCCGACCTTGAGGTTCCCACCTTATTTATTATATACTAGGTCTCTACAATATCGACAGCTAAACACCATCTATGAGCAACCTAATAAACTATTATGTAGTGCCATCTATGGGTCAGCTCTTACACTAATATCTAGGATATTACAGTAACCATTTATCAAGTATATAATAAATGGCAGCTAAAACAAACATTTACTTGACAGGTAGCATTATTTTACAGCCATGTATTTTATAATACGTTACTAGTTAATAATGTCACTTGATGTGTAGTGCCAATCGATAGTTTACTTAGAAGTAGTGAAATAATGAAATGAAAGTTTTATTGACTAGATAATTGTCTGGGATTATTTCCAGGTAAAAAAATCATTTTCAACTTTATGCATTCAGAACTTTGATCATGAAAACCCCATGAAGACAAAATAACTCAACAACATTAAATAAAATTGAATGCCACAAAAAACATGCAAAAACATATTATTATAAAGCCACAAATAAAATATGATTGTTGAAATTGGGAATTCGCATTACATGAAATAGATTAAAGATTTTTCTTTGAGAGATATTGGTGTGTTAACATATGTAGTTTATATTTCTCTTTCTAAACCTGGTAAACGAGATAATATCTAGGTGTAATACAATAATTGTACACAAAAATACTTTCGGGTACTGTCCTGAAAAGCCTTCCAGTAATAAAATTACATATTTGGTAAAATCTTAAACTCAAATTTTCTGCTCAGGCTTACAGGGTTACAACCAAGCCAGAGTTAGAAAAGAAGTGAGAGAATGGCCGCGAAGCCTTTTTCATGCAAAACTTAAATTTTGATTTGAAACCAAAATACTTGACCAAACTGAATTAATTATTTTTGAAGTAAAACTTCTTTACGCACGCTCGACACTTGGGGGTAAAATGATGAATACGTTATGAAACGTTACGAAAAAAAATATAAAACGTTACGAAAAAATATGAAACGCTATTTTTTTTTAAAATTTGAATACCGCACAAGAGTCCCAACTGCTCCCGTCTGAAGCCAGTGAGACTATGGCATCCCCAATTGGGGTATGTTGTGAGGCTGAAGGTAGTGGGAATGGGAAGGAGATAGGGAAGAGGAAGGTGGGGAAGTTCCAGGCTATTCAGATCTGGAAACCAAACATGGCTAATGCCATTTCAAGCGACATTTCAATTCTGAATGGTGGTCTTACACCAGGGCGATACTGAGAGTATCTTCCACTCTGTCAATCATCAATATGAAACGTTATCAATGTGAAACGCTAATCAATGATATGAGTTGAGTTGAATTGAGTTGAGTTCAGTTGAGTTGAGAGCTGAGAGTTGAGTTGAGTTGATGGGGGTGTTGAGGGGATGGGGATATTTTTATTCCTGTTATTGTTATATTGTTAATGGACGGCATAAGTTAGTGAAGTTTTACTTCAGTCGTGTGGTCTAAAGCACAAGTTTAAAGTTTTAGTTTTTTTTAATCAAAAGGATCGAGTACAGATATTTGCTATTTTATTGATCTGTGTTTCAAATTATAAAATAAAGGCCATTACAAAAATCGATTTTTCACAATTTTAGAGGCATCTCTCACAATTATTTGCGAGTTAGTGATAATTATTTAAAAAATAAATTAACCCTTCGTACCATAAAAATATAATATACAAAATTTAAAAAATATTTATTATTAAAAAAGCATTTTTGATGGGCTTAAATTTCAATTATAAACTTCCAATTAACATAGGTCCACAAATTTGTTGTATATACTTAATTTAAAATTTCGACCCAAAAACCACATTACTAAAGATATTTTTTATTTTTTAAATTTAATATTTCATTCTATTTACAATGTAGGTAAGGCAAGATTATTTTTCTATAATTAGGTACCATTAACTCAAAAATGGAAATTTTTATTTTTTAATGGCCTATATTTTATAATTTATAAAATATAGGCCATTAAACATAAATAAAGTGAGACACTAGATATTTGCTATACCTTTTGATTAAAACAATAATTATTAAGTTTGGTTAAGTATTTTGGCAGAAAATCCAAATTGAGTTTTGTGGGCGAAAAAGGCAGTGCGGGCCTTTCCTCTTAAGTTGGCCTCTCGGAAGCTGGGCGCACTGTAGAGAGCTCCTAGATGATTCGATAGAAGACAGCTGCTCTACTGCTGTCCAGAAAATGACTTTAATTATTCAATACAATCGATTCTCATCAATTGAAAATATTAAAGTCAAACCTAATTATGAATTGCTAGTCACTGATATCAGAAATCATGCAAAGCGAAAACTGCACAGGGAACAAAATAAGACCTGGCGTTAATTTTAATATGAATGATTTTGTTAGAGAAAACGATGGGATTGAAATATTGAAAATATTAAAGTCAAACCTAATTATGAATTGCTAGTCACTGATATCAGAAATCATGCAAAGCGAAAACTGCACAGGGAACAAAATAAGACCTGGCGTTAATTTGAATGTGAATGATTCTGTTAGAGAAAACGATGGGATATGGGAAAGATTAGAGATGGGCAAGGGCAAGGGCAAGGGCATGAACACAGATGTACATTAGTGGGCAAAAGTCTCACAAGGAATGGCAGTTTACCGACTACAGTGACCGGCAATCAACGATGGAAGAGAAATATTCGAGTCTATATTTCCGTCACTGCTGTAAATCAGAACAACATTTGTACATATTATTAATTGTCAATCATTTTGTCAATTTTCAGTCAATAGCAATAATTTTGTCATTTTTAAATAATTATTTGAAAAACCAATCATTTCGTTAGTTTCAATTTTCAGTCAATAGTCAATTTCAATCATTTTGTCAATTTTCAGTCAGTTTTCAGTCAATAGTCAATTTCAATAATTTTGTCAATTTTTAATCATTACTTGAAAAATCAAATCATTTAGGTATTGTTTCAAAATATTTGAACAATTAATTCATCCAATATTTGAAGTAATTCTTCAAATTCTGTGTAAATTCTATTCAAGTTCTGTTATCATATCAGTATAGGTCAGTTGCTTCATAAAACTAAAATAATCACAGAAGTTGAATAGAACTTTCACAGTGAACGTGAAAATTATCTTCTAATATTTGATAAATTGTTAAATTTTTTTTAAACAACCCGGTCCTTGGTCAATTTTATAGTTCTCACTCAATATTCAATTATTTCAATCATTTTATCAAAAAATAACGCAACTGGGACACAAACCCACAACCCCTCCTGGTTACGCCAATACACATACCTACACATACACATACCTACATAGCACGCATACATACTGTTACTGCTTGGATTGGTATTAATAATGTTGCAAATTCCTGTCCTACCTTGCTCCAAAATCCGCACCTTTAACTACTATCAGCACGTGCTCCAGTGTGTAATTAACCGCCCGCGCCGCAACATATCCTATAGTAATTGTGCTCCCACTATCTGTGAATCGACATTAACATAATTCCGCCGTGTCTATCAAATAAACGTAACGCACGCCTATTGCTGTTTCTGTGCCTATTGGATTGGGGAGAAAGCAGACAAGTGCATTGGCAGCATGAGAGTTCTTTATTGTAATATTCTTTAATTGACTATTGTGGCTCACTAGCCCACAATGAATTACAACGCAAGTTCGTCTTGTATTATTATTTATTAATTGAATTACAGCGGAATTACTAGTTGTTGGTAACGTGTAACTATACGGGAGCTCTTAGATTAGAAGTCATTAGCATTCGAAGTGGCGCCGGCAACGAGCGCCCAGCGGCTGTATGTTCGGAAGCATTCGGCTACGCCCGAATGTCTCCGAACGAACGATAGACATATACAACATTTATCCTTCCGGTGAGTCCTTTCCTTTCTATGCAGCATATGTTCTTCTCATTTCCAGGCAGTAACAGTAATACAAAATCAAGGTCCTTCGTCAGTCATTCTTTACACAAACATCAATCCACTCACACACACAATCTCATTCACCTCCTCTAACTGGGACGGGTGCCTTTACCAATTTGGCCATTGCTACCTTCCATCAAACCGACATAATTGTCAATCTCATATTTCAAATTTTTGAATTAACAATATTATCTTCGACTACCATAATCTTTTCATTTTTTCCGTGTCTTGTTCTCTTTCATATTTTCGTTTAGATTATTATTAATGTTATCTTATTCTTCAATGATATAAGTATGTACAATATTGTTTGCTTATATAAAAATGTCTGAAGATTTATTTATTGGATCTAAAATATGCAAATTGATAAAATGCAATGCGTAATTTAATGTTGACATATTTTGGGTAGGAGATAAACATTTTTCTTGGACTGAATCGGATAGAAACTGTCTTACCACAAAAAAAAACAAATATTTTAACCACAATATAGTTTTGACCATCATTGAGACGATAAGAATTAATTTACACTTGGAATAATATGCAAACGGAAATGACAAAATGCATAAAATATTAACTATCAAGTTATGTGTATGCATTTGAAATTCACATGATAACAAGCATGCTTAAAACTAGGCTTAATTGGCAGAACTACTGTGGTATATCAAACAGCCAGTAGATTAGTCAGACATCTCAGAAAAATCGAAATTTGAGCGGAGTATGCAGTTACAGTAGAATTCGGTTACAACGACTTCGCATATAACGGCCTACCTACATTTTAAGCGACAACAATGTAAACTTAACCACTCCGATACGTAAGCGGATATACACGAAAATATAACGATAGCAGTCAAGTGCAATAAGCAAGTTTTAATGTCAACGCTTGTGTTTCCAGAGAAATCGTTATAACTCCGTAATTCTTCTAGTGACATCCCTAAAACAAAAAGTAGAAGGTCCATAATAAATCAAGCTGCATCTCTCTTCAAGTTGTTCATAAAAATACATAAAAATACCTATTCTGTCGGATACATATTTTACCCGCCAAATCACCGTTAGACATTGTTATTTTTTTATTAAATATTCTTGTATGAAATGATAAAAAAGTGAGGTGACTAAATTGTTTATTATACATTTATACAATAGAATAAGTATTGTTTTTTTACATAATCCGTGATTTTAGTACCGTTTTCACATAAAAACATCATGTGAGTCATTTTTACATTTTTATATTTGCATTCTAAATTTTATTATTTACAAATGTTAATATTTATTTGTAATATAACAATTTGAAAGTTTATTTAGTAACCTTTCAAAAACAGTTTTCAGTATTCGGCTACGTTCAGAAATGTTTCATTTATAGAGCTTTAATTGTGAAGCGGAAATAACACAAAGTTTTTGTAAATCTGACATATCGTTTAAGACGAAAAACTTGCATATTCGGAGCGGTTAAGTTAGGTTTCATAGCTTTTAGTAGGAAAACGTATCCGTTTAGTACGAGTCCGTTTTAAGCGACTAACTACTTAAAGCGACCTATTTTAATGATAATTCGTCCCGTTTTGTAAACAAAACCTACGCACTAATACCTCACCGCCCAGCGCATCGCCTATTCCCTGCGTCCGGCTACTCCCTGCGTGCATCACCGTAAGTGTTTAGTCACGTATTCACAATGCTGTGCGAAGTTCTTACAATCGAACAAAAATTGGCCAAAAACAAACTCAAATTACAGACTTTCTATGTTAGTAACTACATATTATTTACTTGCATAGAATGTAGGTACATTGTATCTTTTTGGATTACAGTGCATTATGTATGTTTGTTATAAGTACCATTAAAGTTATAATTTGTATTAAACGTTTTATTTATCTAAAATTAAATTTATCTTTCTGTACTATTACATATTTCATAACCTATAGCCTTGCACCACAATGGGAGGGATGGATTCTTACGTCCATCATTCCTGGACACATTAACCACCCAGATTCCTACCCATTCCTTATATCTTTTTCCTCTCCTTCCTTTCCCTTAAAAGACCCTTCACACAGCATTCGCTAAGATGACATAGGCCTTGACGGATTTTTTCCCCAGGGTCTCCTGTGTGGAGTTAATGAAAAAAAAAGAAAGAAAAAAACCCACCCTCGGATGTAACATAGCGATGGAAAGAGATTAGCAGCCTAGAAACTTGGTGACTCAGAATCAGATCATGCAGTCTTTTGAACTTACAGAAAGTCACCAAGGTGATCCACATTGATAAATTATGATAATAAAACTAATCATCGGGTATTGTCCAAGATAAAAAATATTAATAACCCGGCGTGAATGAGGTCGGGTATCTCATACCCACCGATTTGTAAAACACTAAATATTTATTTACTGTGCGATTCCTGGAACTTGGATAACTCGGTAGTTGGAGGGGGTGCTGCCGGGAGTGATTTTAAGCGACAGTAACAATGTTAAGCCAGCGGCGGAGTAAACTACACGTGTGCAAACATAGAGCGGGTATGTAATACCCGACCTCATAGTCGGTGCAACTATTTTGTGTTACATATAGGACAGATGTAACTATTGTACACAGTGTAATTACTTTGTGTTATTATATAAGACAGATTTATTGTTTAATTTTGTGTAGGTACACAGTTGATATCAATTTTCTAAATTTTTAGATATTAAGTCATAGTTTCTAAATATTGTTGATTTGTGCTTAAAACAATACTACTTTGTTTTTTATAGAAATAAAAATACTTTTATAACTAGAACTGAGTTATTTTATCATATTTCGCTAATGCTAATTAATATATTACAGTAATAAGTATTATTCTAAAGTAATTTCAGTTATCAAAATCGACAATTCTATATTAGGGTATGTCATACCCACCTCACAGCTGGTGTAACAATTTTCCACCTCATTCACGCCGGGTTAAGTAGAAATATATAATATACGGATTATAATAATTAAGATAAGGAATTCTTCAAATTCTTTCTCAAACACAATGCAAACAGCCTATCATTAAAAAATAAATTATATGATATGAATTATTGAAACAAAACGAGCAATTTAATTAATTTACGTAATTTTTTTATGTCCCCTGTTAAAAGCATTATTTTATTTTATGTGAACACCGCACAAGAATCCCAACTCTTCTGAGCCAGTGGAACTACGGCATCTCCCAAAAGTTATGCTATGTTTGGTGACTAACCAGAAGTGCCCGGGTTCATGGGTTGAGGTTTGTCTAGGTCTTGGCCGCAGATAATACTCTTTTCCTTCCCAGAACTTCCTCTCCTTCCTTTCCTAAAAAGACCCTCCACACAGCATCTCCAAAGACGACATAGGCCCTGAGGGGAATTATTTTCCTCAGGGCCTCCTGCATGGAACTAACATAAAAAAAGATTTGTTTGCCTAAATTGTTTATTATACATATATACAATAGAATAAGTATTGTTTTTTACATAATCCGTGATTTTTGAACCGTTTTCACATAAAAACATCATGTGAGTCATTTTTACATTTTTTTTATGTTTACATTCTAAATTTTAATATTTACAAATGTTAATATTTATTTGTAACATAACAATTTGAAAATTTATTTAGTAACCTTTCAAAAACAGTTTTTAGTATTCGGCTACGTTCAGAAATGTTTCATCTATAGAGCTTTAATTGTGAAGCGGAAATAACACAAAGTTTTTGTAAATCTGACATATCGTTTCGCGATAGATCAGAGCGGTTAAGTTAGGTTTCATAGCTTTTAGTAGTAAAACGTATCCGTTTAGTACGACTCCGTTTTAAGCGACTAACTGCTTAAAGCGACCTATTTTAATGATAATTCGTCCCGTTAAAACGACGCGCAGTGTTTTGTTTACAAAACCTACGCACTAATACCTCACCGCCCAGCGCATCGCCTACTGCCTGCGTCCGGCTACTCAATGCGTGCATCACCGTAAGTGTTTCACGTATTCACAATGCTGTGCGAAGTTCTTACTATCTAACAAAAATTGGCCAAAAACAAACTCAAATTACAGACTTTCTATGTTAGTAACTACATATTATTTACTTGCATAGAATGTAGGTACATTGTATTTTTTTGGATTACAGTGCATTATGTATGTTTTTTATGTGGAATGTTTAAGTACCATTAAAGTTATAATTTGTATTAAACGTTTTATTTATCTAAAATTAAATTTATCTTTCTGTACTATTACATATTTCATAACCTATATATAGCCTTGCACTACAATGGGAGGGATGGATTCTTACGTCCATCATTCCTGGACACATTGACCACCCAGAGTCCTACCCATTCCTCATATCTTTTTCCTCTCCTTCCTTTCCCTTAAAAGACCCTTCACACAGCATTCGCTAAGATGACATAGGCCTTGACGGATTTTTTTCCTCAGGGTCTCCTCTGGTGTGGAGTTAATGAAAAAAAAGAAAGAAAAAAACACACCCTGGCTGTTAATCTCTTTCCATAGCGATGGAAAGAGATTAGCAGCCTAGAAACTTGGTGACTCAGGGTCAGATCATGCAGTCTTTTGAACTTACAGAAAGTCACCAAGGTGATCCACATTGATAAATTATGATAATAAAACTAATCATCGGGTATTGTCCAAGATAAAAAATATTAATAACCCGGCGTGAATGAGGTCGGGTATCTCATACCCACTGGTTGCGCCAATTTATATTTTAATTATCAAATTTTCTATTGCTCAAAACGCTTTGTTCCCTTTATACATCCCGCCCCACTTATCCATTCCTTTTTGCCAAAGACCTGTAAGGTTGCCAGAACTGCATATAGTTTTGTTGCCAGACGAGCGTGCAGTTCATTATTGAGTATATGGCTCGCAATTGTATTTTGACCCGCCGCTGTGTAAGGTGCTCGCACAATGTATAGTATTTGTTCCCGCCACTTGCAAGTGTATTGTATCGCCCGATGTGAAACATCGTGATTTGCCGTGTATTAATTGTACTGTTTTGTGTTCATTGTGAATAAAGACATTTGATCTCGAGGAACCAGCAGCCAAAAAGAATAAAGAAGAACGAGAAAGGCAAGGTAGGTCTTTGGCATTCTTAGTTGAAACCTACTTTAGCAGTTTAGTAAATTAATTATTGTTGATGAGACGCATCCGTAAACGAATGGATTTAATTTAATTCGCCCTATCACCCACCAATTTGTAAAACACTGAATATTTCTTTATTGTGCGATTTCTGGAACTTGGCTGACTCGGTAGTTGTAGGGGGTGCTGCCGGCAGTGATTTTAAGCGACAGAAACAGTGTAAACTACACGTGTGCAAACATAGAGCGGGTATGTAATACCCAACCTCATAGTCAGTGCAACTATTTTGTGTTACATATAGGAAATATGTAACTATTGTACACAGTGTAACTACTTTGTGTTATTATATAAGACAGATTTATTGTTTAATTTTGTGTACGCAGTTGATATCAATTTTCTAAATTTTTACAAATTAAGTCATAGTTTCTAAATATTGTTGATTTGTGCTTAAAAGAATACTACTTTGTTTTTATAGAAATATAAATACTTTTATAACTAGAACTGGGTTATTTTATCATATTACCTCATTTCGCTAATGCTAATTAATATATTACAGTAATAAGTATTATTCTAAAGTCATTTCAGTTATCAAAATCGACAATTCTATATTAGGGTATGTCATACCCACCTCACAGCTGGTGTAACAATTTTTTACCTCATTCACGCCGGGTTAAGTAGAAATATAAAATATATGGATTATAATAATTAAGATAAGGAATACATTCTCAAACACAATGCAAACAGCCTATCATTAAAAAATAAATTATATTATATGATATATGAATTATTGAAATAAAATGAGCAATTTAATTAATTTACGCAATTTTTTTTATGTCCCCTGTTAAAAGCATTATTTTATATCAACACCGCAAAAGAATCCCAACTCTTCTGAGCCAGTGGAACTACGGCATCTCCCAAAAGTTATGTTGAGGTTTGTCTAGGTCTTGGCCGCAGATGCTTGAGGGAGAGAATGATTTGATGACTTTGACTTCTCGAGCCGTACTTTTTCGGAACATCACATTGCACCGCAGTGGGAAGGATGGATTCATACTACTCGTATTAGTCACTCCTGGACACACTGCCCCTCAGATTCCTACCCATCCCTAATACCCTTTTCCTTCCCAGAACTTCCTCTTCTTCCTTTCCTAAAAAGACCCTCCACACAGCATCTCCAAAGACGACATAGGCCCTAATTATTTTCCTCAGGGCCTCCTGCATAGAACTTTAAAAAAAAAAAAATTTATATGAATACCGCACAAGAGTCCCAACTGCTCCCGTCTGAAGCCAGTGAGACTATGGCATCCCCAATTGGGGTATGTTGTGAGGCTGAGGGTAGTGGAGAGGGGAAGGAGATAGGGAAAAGGAAGGTGGGGAAGTACCTGGCTATTCAGATCTGGTCGCCAAACACGGCTAATGCCGTTTCAAGCAACGTTTCAATTCTGAATGGTGGTCTTACACCAGGGCGATACTGAGAGTAACTTCCACTCTGGAACGGGCCGCAAATATAAAAACCAATGTAAAAAAAAAGATTCTTTTGCCTATCTCTTTTAATTTTTTTTATGTGAATACGTCTTTTCTACTGACTTTTTTGAAAAAGGGATTTTTTTTGTTAACCCGTCTGCTTGGTTCAATATATTCACACCTCACAATCCGGAAGCCTCGGTTTCGTCAAACCGTCACTTTGCATCGAGATTGTAAAATATCAATGCAAGATAGCTTTCAAAATTCAAAGACAATAAGAAGCATTATTTAGCTCTTTCTGGTTAAAAGAAAAAAAAAATAATTTGTGAAAAAGCCGCCGCACTTTTAAGCACAGATTATGGAAATTACACTTCATTTCAACAATTACTACAAGAAATAACTATTTACGTACACAAAATAGGTTATTAGGTTCTTAGTTTAGGTAAATTAAGTAATGCATGCGTATTTAGTTTGAAAAAAAAACTTCGCGAATGTCAAATCCATACAAAAAACATGGCGGCTATGGAGATGTTATATATGGGCAATTTTTAACTTTGAATGAATATCGTATTTTAAATGCATATTTTTCCATCTATCATTACTGAAACCGATGCTTCTTGTTGTAATTAAGTTTAAAAGTAGTTTACTTTTCAAAATGTATGCCTATTTAAAGTGTAAGAGCATGTGGCGGCTTCTTAACACTTTACCGAAAAAAAAAATGTTTGCATGAGAGGAAGAGAGATGCGAGAGAGCGAAATGTAAGGTCGCTCTGGGACGTTTTTGGTCTTATGAAAGTATAATGCGATTACGTGTTTTGGGATGTATTTATTCCTAAACAAGCAGACGGGTTAAAGGCCTCCTGGATTTGAGGCCTTTTGCGGAAAAACAGTGTTATGTGAAAAATAGAGTTCTGAGATATTGGATGTTAAACATTTCAATGATATAAACTGTTTAATGTGCATACATTTCCCTTCACAGATACCACTTCTCACATCTACACACACAACATACTCACACATACACACACACCTACACACTACGCAAATTACCCGGTAATCACTAATTATACATTCCACAAATAAAACATTACAAAGAAACATATAATAGGTACCCACCATTAAATATTACTAAAAATTGCGTGGTGTTTTCTCTTTCCAACACCGTTTAGATCATATGGTAATTATCGGTTCGGACTGGCCGAATAATTTTTAGAAAAAAACTTTAGATTCGCCTTAATTACTATAAAAGGAAACTTTTTGGCTTGGGGGCGGCGGAAAATAAAGCATTTTAATTTTCAATCGCGTAAAATTAAAATTCACTTCGCGAACCGATCGGTGACCGTCAGCGGCCATTAGGCACGTCGCTGTTATGTTGGTATCACTGATACCAGTGGCGGTTCTTTACAGGGGGACAATGGGGACAGTCCCCACCAGTTACACTCAAAACCTACTAAAGGAAATAACAGTCGATGCCGCCAAAATGAATGAATTCTTTAAACATAAAAGTAAGCAGAAATAAAATACAAACAATTATTCCGGATGATTTTAATAAGACCCTACACGCGTACAGCGAACAATGTACGACGCAAAAAAAGCAAGTCTATTTCTCAGTGCGCAGAATTACTGCGCACTTGGGGGACAATCCCAACTATCCCCATACTTTCCTTGCGTTGTTTCGCAATCGTATGCAACTGCGCATGCGCAGTAGTATGTGAGTTCAAGCATCTGCGGGGACAATCCTTTGGATCCCCATAGAACCATTTGTTTGCGAAATTACGGGCGGGAATCGCTCGCGTTCAAATTAGTTTGATGATAATCTCGCAAGGTAAAGCTTTATTTTTATTATATATCATTGTAAATTGGCATATTTCTATAGACATTTTATATTATTTCGTGTTAAATATATCCGACTAGCATGATTAGACCATCAAAAATTTTTTTTGAGAAATTTTATAATATATAATAATAATAATAATATTCTACAGGTGATGAGATTCCGGTACGTAAAAAAGTCGATCCCCACCACTAAAGAAGTGCTCGAGCCGCCACTGACTGATACATTGCAAAGAACTAACATTTGTTTTTATTTCACAGACAATCAATTATAATTACACAAACCCGCTAGACAAACCCTGCTTTGCCAAACAAACCATTCAAAACCTGGGATGTTTTTTAAAATTATGATGACATGCAGCTTTCGTAGTTTAAAGGTGAGCGTCGACCTGTCCGCGCCGGCCGCAACGCACGCACGGCACGCAACGGATTGAACGGATTTGCCGATGGCATGCGTCCACTGTAAACGGATTTTAAATTTAGTTTGAGTACTTTTGTTGTAGACGACGGTCGTCTGTCATGGAGATTGACGAAGATATTATCATTATCAGTTGCTTGTTGGCAGAAGAAGAAGAACGTAAAACTAAACGTAGAATGTGGGTTCATAAAATAAACTTGAAGCAACCAATGTTTGGGGAATATCATTCGTTATTGGTTCCTGATTTACTTCATGATGAAGATTAATTTAATTTTTGTGGGTTTTCAATTTCAATTCAATTTTCTAAAACAAACAACCAAGCCTCCAAAGAGCACACAAACCCCAATAGCTCTGAGGGCTTTGAAGCAAAGAATGGAAGGTTACCTGGAGAGTGTTTTCTCTTGGGGTAAAAATAACCTCGTCGAATTTATTGTTTCGAAGACCGAATCATGTTTGATAATATCTAAAAGGGATCGAAATGATAATCTAGTCTCCTTCAACGGAAGCATTCTTCCGAACAGGACCTCCATTGATATGCTTGGTGTAACTCTAAGTGACCAGCTCAGGCATGGGGGCTCCATCGAAACCAGAGTTAAGTTAGCCTCTCAGAAACTGGGCGTACTGTACAGGGCCGTAGATACTTTAATAGTACACAACTGCTAACCCTGCACAACGCAAGTGCGCCCCACGGTTGAATTTGGCATCCACCTCTGGTCTGGAGCTCCAAATTACCTAAAAAAAACACCCTTGACTCTGTGCAGAAACGGGCGGTCCGTTTGACAGATTCTCACATCTTAACAGACGGATTGCAATCTTTAGAGCACACGCGTCAGGTGGGAATGATGTCCTTGTTCTACCGGTATTACAATGGAAGATGCTCCGAGGAACTAGCGTCATTGATCCCCTCGGCACCGGTGCACAGTCGGGAAACACGCGACCAACATTTGTACACGGTTGACATTGGTCACATGAGAACGGGTTGTTTTTACGACTCGTTCTTGAGTTCAACAGCTCGGCTGTGGAACGATTTACCGGCCTCTGTGTTTCCTCCCTCCTACAACAAGGGTCTCTTCAAGACCCATGTTCACCCCTTCCTTTCCTCAAAAAGACCCTCAACACAGCATCCTCAAAGATGACATAGGCCCTGAGGAAAATAATTTCCCTCAGGGCCTCCTGTGTGGAGTTAATGTAAAAAAAAAAACCAAACACTTGCGGCAGTGAGCGATGCAAGCTGCGAACTAAAGTCAATTAATCCGTGTGACGTCACCGGCACGCAACGCATTTTTTGCTCAGTCAGCTAATCCGTGTGACGTCATCGGCACGCAACGCATTTTTTTGCTCAGTCGGCTAATCCGTGTGACGTCATCGGCACGCAACGCATTTTTTGCTCAAAAATACCGGCGGGCGGGCCGGTATTTGCCGGTAGTGGATGCAGTGCTGTACAAATTCATATAAAGATATAGAAAAATCCGCTGCGTGCCGTGCGTGCGTGCGGACAGGTCGACGCTCACCATAACCGTGTTTTCATGTATCCCACGAAGTTGGCCACAGTAGTATTTAGTTCTTTGCTATGTATCAGGGATACCAACATAACAGTGACGAACCTAATGGCCGCGATTTAATATCGTGTAGATTCGCGAAGTGAATTTTAATTTACACAATTGAAAATTAAAATGCATTATATTCCGCCGCCCCCAAGCCAAAAAGTTTCCTTTTATGGTAATTAAGGCGAATCTAAAGTTTTTTTCTAAAAATTATTCGTAATAAGCGTGGCCAGTCCGAACCGATATTTACCAAGCGAACAAATTAGCCTGACAGGTTAAGCGTGTCAAGTGATTTCTAACGTTTACCGAAGTAGTATTATTTTGCCCAAAATTATAAATTTTATATACATATATGTTTCTCAATAAATTTGCACACACGACGATGTGACCTAACTCAAGATTAATAAATAAATAGTTATTATTGAATGTAGCATGCAGATTTTGTATTATTTTAGATTATTATGCTGTAATAATAATCTGCATATTTTTTATAATCTGCGAAATAATGTTATAGTTTATATCTACATTGTAATTGATCATCCTGTTGACAAACTGCTCAGTTGCAGTTTAACGGGATAGTACTTTTGAAGAACAATAATAAATAAATAAATAATTATAAGAACGGAACTTCACAAAAGAAGAAATCAAGTAAACCAATTCAAACAAACAAAAAATATAATGCACAATAATTGCATTGTTTACTAATTTACAAATAAACAGTAGAAAATGGTTTGAAATTAATGGTAAATATTCGGAACAAACGTCAACGGTTAATACGCACTTTTTTTTGATAAAACCTTTAGCTTCATGTCATCATAATTTTAAAAAACATCCCAGGTTTTGAATGGTTTGAGGGCAAGGCAGGGTTTATCTTAGCGGGTTTGTGTAATTATGATTGATTGTTATGAAATAAATATTCCGTATTAACCGTTGACGTTTGTTCCGAAGAATTACCAAATTAATTAAAGGTTTGAAATCGAAAAATTCCCAGTTATACAATGAGGAAATGATGACTCAAGGATATAACAGGACGTAAATAAACCGTAAAAATTGGCTGAAAACTTACATTTTGATAGACACTGCCGTGTTGACAAAGGCTGGAAAAAGAATAAAACCAATAGTCCAAAAGAACGCAGACACTTCGCCATTGATATAATATCTAACTGCGATATTTATATCTATTCCGACGTCCACTAAATGGCTAATAATTGAAACAACAAAAGCTATGATATCCAAATCGGATATGTGTATGTTGGACGGAACCTTGTCGATTTCGTCGATCGCGGGACCGTTAGGCAACATCTTCTTTGCCGCCTTAACGCGTTCTGCCATGTTTAAAGTTTTCTCCAGCCTTTACAGATAAACAGATAACAAAATAATCAACAATAATTTAAAAACATAACCGCGGGCGCCATCTGTCACATTCGCACGTCTTTCCGTTTTCTCCATAGAAGTGCGCAGAATGCAGAACACACGTCACGAATACAGATTCTTAGCATTTAGTGTTGCGCATCATCGAAATATTTTGATAATCGAAATATCTGACTTAGAAGTTTCGAATCAATCAAAGAGACGTAACACTTAGCAGGCTATTAGCCGAGTGGACAAGTGCACAGGGTTCTCATCAACTCCTCACCTAGCTAAGTCTTCCATCATTACAAACCTCAATGAGAGTAGGTACTAGGTATTAACAGAAATTCAAACATTATATTGTCATGTTATTCGTATCCCGGAAATGCTAGTTTTTTTAAATGATAAAAAATCTTTCGGATTTAGTTACTTTTGGGGCTATTACGTAACTGGAGCTATAGGTAAAACAGAATAAATGCTTTTTAATGTATGCTTAGCAGTCTACATATTATATTATATTATATTGCAATACCTACTACATTTTCAAAACACAAGCCTCTTAAAAGGTAGCCAAGATCAGAACCAAAACCAATAAGTAAGTTCGTTCAAACTACAATAGAGGGAAGCATTGATACTAGGATAATAACATATAATCGCAAAATGATCGCGATCATTCATAAATTAAGTTTTTACTGTACACTGTACATACTGAATGATAATATTTATGTACATGCAATAAACTGATTGTAATTTAATGCTTACAACAGTAATACCAGTTATTACATTTCCTACGTTATTTCGAGCAGAACTATCGAGCAGTCGTAAAAAGTCGAAGAAAACGCGTGATGTTTTAATAATTTACACGAGTAGTTTTCAATACAGATTGTATATCATTTCCAAATACAAACAAAAAATAGTCGCTACACTAATAAAATTATATACACGTATTATGTGCAGTCGTGTTTTATTTAAATCACTTCAATTATAAAAAGTGGATTTATGTTTTTGAATAAAAGCGCGTCAGTGCATTACTGTTTTGAGTGTTGCAAATCAAAAATTAGTTTTAATGTTATTGTGAAATTAATATAAAACAATATTTTTATCATTATAAAGTTTGCTTAGTGCTGTGGGCAAAAGTATTTTAAAAATATTTGCACTTGCTTTATTTATTACAAAAAAAAGTTTAATAGATAGTTTTAATGTGACTTGCTGAGGTGCTGAGCGATTACTTTGATAAACAGATTCATTGAACATATTTATAACATTGTAAGTACGTACCTACCTTATTTAAAAACATAATAAAATATGGCCTGTTTATTAACCACTCGGACCCATAAGCTTATTTTCATGATAATGTAACATTACCAGACTATGTATGACGTGTGTGATTTTCCTGATTTATTAACGCCCATATTAGCGACTAGCGACCAAATTATCATAAAAGAGTTATTGCCCAATCCAATTTCGCGTTCTCACCTTTTCTTTCTATAATCTATTTCATAGATTCTATGAATTAAATCAGTAAGAACAGGCTTTCGAGAATTGACTTCAACTTTCGTTCTATCTATCTATCTATTTATAATATAAAGGACAGTGTCTGTAGTGGGCGAGCGGCATGGATTTGATTTGCATACAAAACTACAGTTTTATTCAGCCATTGATGAAATTTTGCACCCTTGACTTACAAAAAAGAGAAAGGTTGCTGTGTACTGTATAGAGTTCTAAAAACGACCCCATCCTACCTACCCATTAAAGAAAAAATTAGATACTTCTTGATGAAATTTTACAAAATTGAAGTTCAAAATAAGAGGAAAATTACTGTCTAATTTCGAGAACATCCCGGAACATCCAAGATCATTGTGGAACATTCCAGAACACTCTCGAATATTGTGGAATGTTCTGGAACATTGCGAACCATTCGAAGCTTTTTGTGTGGGTGGGGATTGATGAGGGGTATATAAAGTGTTCAATCTTAAATCAACTCCCTGAGCGAAACCGGGTACCCCAGCTAATTGTATATAGAATCGACCATAGAATGGATCAAGTTTGAACAAAGTAGAATAGAGCAAGTGTGAATGCGCAACGATTATTTTTTTTTCCATTTTTAAACGATTCGTTCTATAAAATAGATAATAATGAGAATCCAGAGGGATTCCAGCTTAGACGAAATCGAAAAGCCAAGCGATTTATTAATTTAATTATATTTATTATTTTGCAATATATGTACCTATCTGTTTTAATTTTTTTTTAATTTGATTTAACATTAGCTAAATACTTTCATACAGGTATTTCATTTGGCAATTCGCGCTTTTACAATTACCGTGACGATTCACGGTTACGGTACCGTGACGGTAAAAAGGCAATAAACACACGTTCGCGTATCGCTATAATGCTGCAGCTCTATCTTTCACATTAAATAATTGTGAGACAAAATATGATACACGTATATACACGTAAATACATCTGACTGTTTCCTCCAAAGTACTACTTTTTCAAGTGTGAGAGAGTATGATAATGATTGTGTGTTTCCTTTGGGGGTGTGCAAACATACGTTCACAGTTTGTCTCATTTTCGACTGTTGTTATTTAGTGTGTTAGAAAGAGCTGCAGCATTAAATGTTTAAGGCGAGACATAAACCACGTTTATCAGGGATTTGCCTGAGACTCACTTTTAAATTTATTTCGGCGAATTCGTAATTGAATTATCATTTTTATTTCCATACCTCACAAGGGATGCGAGTTATTTATATTTAAGACTAGCTGACCCGACGAACTTCGTACCGCCTCAGAATCAATAACTGTAAATTCAGTTTTTTTTATTAAGTTAAAAATTACACAACGAAGCAATCATCAATGCCCAACTTTCCATGTTTTGTTTTTGTCAGTATCAGAGATGACATTGCGTACGGATTTATATTTTTTGTGATTTTCTTATTTTTCCACTTACTTACTGGAAGTCGGGAGGCGGGTATGGGTGCCGCCGCACAGGGAACCATTTATTGGATAACCAAACACCTCTATCATAGGTCACCCCAAGTGATTCGCTACGTTTGGGATTTAGCAGGGGTGCCTGGGTTCATGGGGTGAAGTTTTTCCAGGTCTTGGAGGCGGATGTTTCTGCCCACCTGCTGCGTGGCAGGACGGATCGAGAGATACTGGTTGAGGGAGACTTTTTGAACTTTCCAGCCAGACTCTCGACCAATTGCCTTGCACAGCAGTTGGAGGGATGGATTCATACGTCCGTCACTCCCGGACACACTGACCCCAGATTCCTACCCACCCCTCATTCCTTTTTCCTATCCACCCCTTCCTTAAAAAGACCCTCCACACAGCATCCCCTTAGATGACATAGGTCCGGAGGAAAATAATTTGCTTCGGGGCCTCATGTGTGAGCTGATGTAAAAAAAATGCTTTTAATTTTCTTTATACGTGTGAGGGATTTTTATTATAATTATTGTATCTTTCCTTTGGATGGGTGGAGACATACGTTCACCGTTTGTCTAATTTTCGACTATTGACATTTAGTATGTACGAAAGAGAATCAGCATTATGTGTTTAAGAATAAAACAAAACAATCAGCGCATTGTCATTTGACGTTTTTTTGAATTTTTGGAATTCATTGTCTACTCACTATTATAGGTACTTATCACAAAATGCCCGCAGCTCTTTCAAATATGAGAATTCGTTCCATACAAAATGTATGGGGAAAAGAATTTTCTTAATAACTATATGTTTCGTTAATTTTTGTGATGTTTTAATAGTTATTATCCTATCCGGGGCGGAGACAAATCCAACAAATTAAATATTATCAAAATCGGTCCGGCCGTTCTCGAGTTATAAATAGTGTAACTAACCCGACTTTGTTTTTAATAAAAGCAGTACGTTGCAGTTATTTTTTTTAACCTACAACCTTTAAAAAAAAAATTTAAAACGTTGAACAACTAAAGTTAGCGGTGGGCACCAAATTTTATTTTTCTAGACGATGAATTAATAATTTCAGGAGATATTCATTTTGAAACATCTTAAATATTAGGAACACGTTCTTCAGAATTAATTAAAATGAACCCGGCGGAAAGGTCGAATCTCCAGGCCTGCTAGGATGAATTCGACCGTACATTTGTTTACACGCTTTCTTCACTTATGTCGTTACATCATTTTTCTTCTTCCTCTTTTCTTTGATAGGGCAAATTCGACAGTAGGTCCGTCCAATACACGGGTCGCGAGTCGCAATTTGTAGATATACATGGCTTCTTTACTTACTTCGTTAAAATTGTTAATATATTTTAGGGTATAGTGTCGTCTTGCAAAACCATTAGCGCATTGATATTAGACGTTTATATTTTTTTTGAATTCACGACTTCAATATTATCCTTCAAGGGCGGATCCAGTTTTTTTTTCTGGGGGGGGGCACAAGGGGCGGAGGGGGGGGGGGGGGGGGGCCGCCCCGGGTGACACCCCGATGGGGGGGTGCCCCTCAAGAGCACAATTCTCCCCCTCCCCCCCAGGATGGACCAATTTTTTATGAAATCGAACTTTTTGTTTGTCAACTTTAATGGAGGGGGGCTTTTCCGACCGCGCTTTCCCCCAACCGTACCGCTCTCGCAAACGCTGATTATCATCTTTCATTTGCAAGTGCATGAATGGGATGCAACGAACAAAATTTTGCAATTCCAGCCAGAAATAGACAAGATTTTGACTCATGTTATTTCTGTTATTTTATTTATATATTTTAACAACTATGATAATTTAATTTGCTTCTATGTATGTATACTGTGATGGAATCTCCACAGTACACAAAAAACTGTCCTGGGGGGGGGGGCACGTGCCCCCGTGCCCCCCCCCTAAATCCGCCCTTGTTATCCTTATAACTATATTCCATGCTTTCAAAATTATCGTCACTGCTGGTAGTATTGTATTGGTCTACGGAGTCTTTACGGTGCGGTGTGTGAGAGAGATGCAAAAAATGATCACTTTTTCCTTTGGCGGAAACTAGGGAATGCAATCCCGGTATACCGGGATCCCGAAACACCGAGATCCCGCAGACATTTTGCGTGACTAATCACTGTCGAAAATTTTGCGGGATCCTGCTGGACTGGCGGGATTACAGAGAAGCGTAGTTCATACGTGTTACTCGGCTAGATTACACGGACACGGGTAACAACGCAGTAGCCACTGCTCCTGCTGGACTGCTCCGGCAAATGAGGGATCTGTCGCTCCAAGAGTGGCAGCTCCGGTGGGATAGATCGAATATGGGAAGATGGACTTTCTCCTTCTTCCCATCAGTTAAAGTCAGAATGGAAGGGGCTTATCTACAACTGGACCACCACATCACCCAGCTCCTGTCCGGGCATGGGGAATTCAGGGGGAGGCTTCACACCCTCGCCCTGTCACCCCACCCCAACTGCGCATGCGGATCTGCAAACCAGTCAGCCGAGCACATTCTGTGGCATTGCGAGATTTTGACGGATGCGAGAGAGGAACTGCTCGATGGTTTGGACGTACCTATCAGACCAGTATGGAATACTGACCTGGTGTCGAACAAGAGGAATTTCGAGTGTTTGAAGAAATTTGCAAGGGTCTGGGTTGAGAGATGGCCTGAGCTTAGAGTCGCTGATTAGTTGAATTTTTTTGAAACCAGGTGTACTTGTTCCTGATTACCACGGTTTGCTCTATGATTTTTACTCTATTCAAGGTACTCTGCCCAGGATGTACAGTTTTATTTTATCTTGTTTTCTTGTTTTTATTTATACATTTTTATGTCTTATGGCTAATAAGTTGGTTCTCTTTTTTTATTTCCTATGCAACTAAATTTTATGTTGTACTTTTTATATTTTACATTGATTACTTCTCTTTTTACATCTTTTGTATTATCATCTACTACTGTATATATGTATTTCTTTGTTTGTATATTCTTTTCCAATTTAGACTTTGGGTCCAGTTACATAGGCGTACATAAGCGCTTATGTCGACTGTACAATATTTAGTTCTATTTTTTTTTCACGCCTTTGGTTTTCTTCTTTTTTTCTATATATTCGTTCAACTTCTGTGTTTTTTATATATTTTTCTTTTCAGTCTGTGACAACGTGCGAGTACTGAACTCCGTTGCTTGTGTTGTATCGTCCTTCTCCCCATTTAAGGGGTTGGACTAGAACATGTCCCTGTGTACGTGACTTGTCGTTCTTATGGTTCTGGTGGGGCTGCTTTTGGCCCCGTGCCACCCCCCATGACATGAAGAGGCTGAGGAGAGGGCTAAACGCCATCCGAAAGCTGTCCGTCCCGCCTCCAGCGACCCGACGCTTCTCTTCCTAGGGTCTTCTTTGGATTTCCATTTACTTATCGTCTAGGCACCACCGGGTAGCTGGCTTACGGACGACGCTGCCGGTTGTCGGGAGGCCTAACATTCAGCCCCCTTCACTGTTAAGGGGACTGCCGGTGGCTGAATTTTGGTTTCACCAGCTCCTCATTGTATATACTTCTTTACTTTTTTGTTTTTCTTTTACATGGACAGAGCACGGTGTTGCCTGCAGGACTGTTGTGTGGTCCGTCGCCGTCATGAACTTCCCACTCATGACGGTTTTACTTACTTTGTTTTCTTATGTATTTTTTAACAGCCCTAGCCTAGTCACTAACACCCTGTTTGACTGTCCATGAGGCTTACCGCTTTGCGGTGAGTTACTCATGGGCTTTAGAATTGTAGAACTGACCATAACAGTGCATTTCTATAGGCGCGCCTGCATACCGCCCACTAACAACGTATGCGGGGACATTGAAGTTCTAGAATCGTTCCATATTTTAAATGTAGAGTCGTTTTTTTCAAAAAAATTAGAGTCTTGCGAGAACTCCGAAGGGGCGACCATAAGTCGCCTATACCGGGGTGGGAATAGGTGGGTGAAAGCTTCAATGACCCTGATGATCCTTACGATGACGATGACGACACTCCTCTCGCTAATCTGGACACATACGCAGCAGCAGCACCAATGTCACTTTAAGACGAACTCGAACTTACTTTGATTAGTATGAAGAGTTCGAGATCAACAGCCCAACAACCTAGATCTGGAAATATTAGCAAACTTGAGGTTTTGATAAAGAAGGAAATGAATTACTTCGAGTCCTTCAATTCACTTACAATGCGCTAATGATTATTGTGAAAACCAGCGTAGAAGCTGAATGAGCTTATTCAACCGCTGGCTACCTTGTGTCCAATAACACAATTAATGCTTTTATTTTTTTACGAAGCTATTTCCAAAATAATGTACTTATGATGCTTATTGTACAAGAATATCGTGTGAACGTTATTTTTTAAATTGAAGTTGTTATGTAAATTTATTTCTTATCTTATTCTTTGCCAATTTATGACTTAAACTTTACCTATGTTTAACTAAAGGTATATTAATAAACCATTTAAAATGTCCCAAAGAACGTGTTTGATAAGGTATAAATTTAAAACTCTAAAAACAAGGTTGGTAGATCGAGGTATTAGGTCTTTATTATACGATTGATTAGATATCTAAGTCCACCCTGTTGGATCCCGCAAATATCTGGATCCAGCGGGACTAAGATTGTTCAGTCCCGCAAATACCTGGATTGACATGGTCTTGCGGGATTGCATCCCTAGCGGAAACAGACGTACGTACATTGTGTATCTCATCTTTTGAAAGAGTTGCAGCATTATTGTGATAAGTATGTATGTTTATTGTATTTTTTTGCCATCACGGTACCGTAACCGTGAATCGTCACGATAATAATAAAAAAGATAAACCGATAGACGTGTGAACTACACCGATTTGAATGAAAACTAATGTCGTCAATTTACAATACCTTTCAACTTCCAGGGTCCCAGATATATAAACGATTTTTGGAAACGTTTGATCAACTTTATCAGAAATAGGGAAAAATTGAGAAGATGAAGCTATTCGATATAATGCAAAATCATACAAAATTATGTGTTTGGTTCGAAAATTTGAAAATTATTATAGATACTTCAATTAAATGCTGCGAGTAGAGCACATCTTGGTCTTGGAAATAATCGAGTATTTTTTTAATAAATCTTTTTGTAAGTCAGGGGAAAAAAAAAGTATCAGGTCTATAAAAATATTTTCAAGAGCCAGAATGTCCTACTAATGAATCCATTTTCTGATAAAATTTCATTATATAATGTGGCAAATTAAGTACTTTACAAAATAATCGGAAAACATTTTAATATTTGTGCTTGGATTTCAAAAAAGTAAGACAAAACAATGCAATTTCGCTCTGGTTTTTTAATTGCTCTGAATTAGGAATTGAGAAATAACTAAAATCTGCATAACGATTTTGTACATTTTGTATTAGTTCCACCTTCCGGCCCGTCTGCGGTGGGGAATAGACGTCCTTAGAATCTGCGTCGCTTGGTTCCGTGAAATCAATTTTAAATTTCCTTTTTATTATTATAAACAATGCGTAAGAAAGGGGTGAAGGGCCATTAACCAGCCAGCGGCCAAGAATCCATTTTCTGATAACATTTCATTATATAATGTGGCAAATTAAGTTCTTCACAAAATAATCGGAAAACATTTTAATATTTGTGCCTGGATTTCAAAAAAGTAAGACAAAACAATGCAATTTCGCTCTGGTTTTTTAATTGCTCTGAATTAGGAATTGAGAATTAACTAAAATCTGCATAACGATTTTGTACATTTTGTATTAGTTCCACCTTCCGGCCCGTCTGCGGTGGGGAATAGACGTCCTTAGAATCTGCGTCGCTTGGTTCCGTGAAATCAATTTTAAATTTCCTTTTTATTATTATAAACAATGCGTAAGAAAGGAGTGAAGGGCCATTAACCAGCCAGCGGCCAAGAATCCATTTTCTGATAACATTTCATTATATAATGTGGCAAATTAAGTTCTTCACAAAATAATCGGAAAACATTTTAATATTTGTGCCTGGATTTCAAAAAAGTAAGACAAAACAATGCAATTTCGCTCTGGTTTTTTAATTGCTCTGAATTAGGAATTGAGAATTAACTAAAATCTGCATAACGATTTTGTACATTTTGTATTAGTTCCACCTTCCGGCCCGTCTGCGGTGGGGAATAGACGTCCTTAGAATCTGCGTCGCTTGGTTCCGTGAAATCAATTTTAAATTTCCTTTTTATTATTATAAACAATGCGTAAGAAAGGAGTGAAGGGCCATTAACCAGCCAGCGGCCAAGAATTCATATTTCGTTGAAAGGCGTTCTTACGATCGTACAGGGCGGTTCCAAGAATTAAGAAAGAATTCCAACTAGAAAGATTAATTATTCTCCATGCCAGCTTTTTTAAATAATAATTCAATATCGTTTTTATTTCATTAAAAATTTGCTTTAATTTATAAATTTTAAAAATATGTACTTTTTGTTTTTATTTTTTGATCATAAGTATTTATAATTTTTCAATGTCTAAGCAAAATAATAATGTAAAAAAAAAATTATACATACTAGTTTGTAAGACCGTAAATAAATAGACAAGCTGAAGTATTTTCGTCACAAAACACGTGTGCTGATCTTTTTTTAAATGATTTTATTTAAACTAAAATTAAAATTCTGAAACATAGCTTTTCCAGATAATTTAATTAATTATTTAAATGCACGATTATATGATTTGAAATGTGTGTTTCATAATACAAAATTTTGTTGGAAAATTTAACAAATCTGCCAACGACCTACGGTAAAACCTTATTGTACTAAAAATTAACATATTTTCTCAAAATTTAAAACATATCTTTACTAGATAAAAGAACAATCTTTCGAAATCAATTTTTATTTTTTTTTTGTGGAAAAGATGCAATACGTCTAAAATTTGATTTTAAAATGACATATTTCAGGTTTTGTCTGGCTCTTAATGTTTTTTACAGGCCTTTACGAAATCAACCTGTAAAAAAACAAATACAGTATTTTTAAATCCCTCCCGAAAAGAGGCGGGGATTCCGATTTCAAATTTTTCCAGAACTAGTGGATCACCTTAAGGACACACAGGCTCGCCTACAATACACTTATATTGTTTTCTCTTTTCAGTGGCAGTCACCCTTGAAAAGAAGATCTCACTAGAAGATTAATGACTTACAACTTGTCTCAATTTGCCGTTTACTTACGCGTAATAAAGTATTATAATTATATTTAAATCACATTTGTGCAGGTAAAATTGGCCAATTGAAGGCGACAACCGCAAGGTTGGGCAATTGAGCTGAAAACAGCTGGTGCTCGGTTAACTTAAATGCCAAATTAACTTTTTTATCCCAAGGCTGGTGTCACTTAAAACCATGTTTACTTTCCCATTGAGTTGACACATTTTTTTCAATTTTTTATAAAATAAATTAAATTTTACGCAGCAACCTTACTTACGCTGTATTTCTTACCCACTGTTTAAGAATAAAGTACAATTTTTCACGGTTACGGTACCGCGACGGCAGAAAGGGGCAATAAACATACGTTCTTTATCGCTAAAATGCTGTAGCTCTTTCTTACACGTTAAATAACAGTGACACATACAAAATACGTGTGAATGTTTCCTCTGAAGTACTACTTTTTACGATGTTTTTTCCGTTTCATTTTCTTTAGATGTGTGAGGGAGATGTATGAAAATTATTGTATGTTTCCTTTGGGGGTGCTGGCGATTGCGTTTACCCACCTACTGCATGGCGGGCTAGATCGGGAGAGACTGGTTGAGGGATATAACCTAGACTTCTCCAGTCGGACTCATCGTCTTGCACCGCAGTGAGAGGGATGAATTCCATGAAGAACCCATCCCTCTTTTTTATTCCCAGAACATTATATTTTTCTTTTCTATAAAAATACCCTCCACACAGCATCCCCTAAGATGACATAGGCCCTGAGAGAAATTATTTTCCTCAGGGCCTCATGTGTGGAGCTAATGTGAAAAAAAGGAATGCTGTCCTTGTTCTGTAGCTATTTCAATGAAAGATGCTCCAAGGAACTAGTGTCGCTGATCCCTTCGTCACTGGCCCATAGTCGGGAAACACGCAAAACGCGCACCTAACATTTGTACTTGGTTGACATTATTATTTATCTCATGAGAACGGGCCGTTTCTTCTATTCGTTGTTGAGTTCAACAGTTCGGCTGTGGAAATATTTTCGTGTTTCCTCTCTCCTACAACAAGAGTTTCTTCAAGACCCATGATCACAACATAATCTTCTCAAAAGAACGTCCGAACAGCACCCCCAAAGATGACAAGGGTCCAGAGGAATTTATTTTCCTCTGGGCCTCCTGTGTGGAGTTAATGTTAAAAAAATACTTTGACTAATTTTAAATTTTAAAAAATTGGCCTTTTCGATATGATTATGGTGTATTATTCCATTTAGTTGCGATGAAAAGAGTTTGGGTTATTTCAGTATGGGGTGGGGAAGGAAGTGGGGAAGTACAAAATGGTGACCAACATTTGTAGGTACCTTAGCTACTACTCGCAGTTTGTCACCTAAGGGGCCGCAACTCGAATTTCTACCGAGTTCTTACATACTCGTATCTCCCTTAAATATTTGAAGTTTTTAAGCTGTTAAAAAAACACATGTTATTTTTGAAGATAATATCTAGATGCTGCCCAAGCCGAAACGCAAATTATATAAAATTCCCTCGATAGAAAAAAATCGCAAAATATGCTCCAAAAATTATTAAAAACACGTCTGTTTCTATTATCTTATAAATTATATTTGTGAAAAAATTCACAATGTTTCTTTAAATAATAATAATAATATTTGGCTGATTTATAAATTGCCGTTTTCGTGAAAAATCACCTCAAGGGTACCTCGTGATACTTAAGATGCTCCCCAAGAGATTTTTGCTCTATTTTAAACGAGTCGTGTTTTATTAAACATTATCGCAATTTTCGCATCAATTTTGGTGCTGTAAATTTTAGCGCTCTCCTCTAACATTCGTAATTTCGAATCTCTCCATCTTCTTCTTTTCGAGCCCGGTTGCGGAGCCTTAAGAGGAAACTGGGCGGCGTTTTGCCCATTCAAACGTATTCCTTAATTTCCTCTCTGGATTTTGACACTAGTGCAATATTTATGTAGACATCGACCACTAGCGTGTAGGTACGTTTTGCCTTTTTTGATAAGTTACTTCGGTTCCATGCCAACTCAGAATCATCTCAGAAAGGTCATTAAAAGCTATGAAAAAATAAAGTAGCCGGTAACCCTAACCTAACTTAATCTATTTATCCAATTTTTTAATATTTTTTATCATCACTCTTAATGACCTTTCTGAGGTGGTTCTGAGTTGGTTTCATTCTAAGTTGGCCGGTCACCGTTACTTCTTACAGAAGTTAGGACCCTCCAAGAATCTTTAAAATTGCCTTGTTTAAACGCCATCAATAGAGTTCAGTATACAAACTAGACAATGTATTTTTGAAAAAGCAAAACGTACGGACATAGAATATTTTCTTTTAAAATATTTAGTATAAAAATCTTTAAAAGTCGGTTCAGTTTTGGAGGAGTAAAACGGGGTACACAAAACCTCGATTTTGATGATTTTGCTTAGGAAGTATCAGCCTGAGGTGTAGTTGTCCCTTTCGCTCAGTATTCGGGGGAGTAAAAGCAACAATGACAGCAACAGCAACATTTTCTCTCTATTACAAGAAATTAATTAGGTTTAAGGCCCGGCTTCACGCATTTCTTCCGATTTATTAAAAAATCTCTTTTTTTCGTTATTTGTTTTTGGGGTGTTATGCCGTGTTGCGCTAACTCCTTCTTTATCCAACGTTTCGGACAACGTTGCAGTGTCCATCATCAGGGCAGATCCGACAGATCAACACCCCAAAAACAAATAAAGAAAATACTTTTGGCCGTGAAAATCTAATAACGTATCCATGCCGAAACGGCAATTATATGAAATTCCCTCCATAGAAAAAAATCGCAAAGTATCCTCCGAAAATTATTATAAACACATTTTTTTCAGTTATTTTACAAGTTATATGTATGAAAAAAGCACAGTGTTTCTATTTTAGACATTCCACAAGAGATTTATGCTCTATTTTAAACGAGTCGAGTTTTATTAAACATTTTCGCTATTTTTGCTTAAATATTATCGTTTTTAATATGAGCGCACTCCCTCTAACATTCGAATTTACATACCTCTTCTTGTTCTTTTTGAGCGGATACTACCGGGCCTTAACCCAAAAAAATCTTTGTTTGTTTTTTTAAATGCGATTTTAACCCTGCATAAAGAAACTGTATGAAGAAATTGTATGAAGGATAAGGTCAGAATCGCTTGCGCCAATATCAATCTAGGACCTGGGTAGGTACTATTTGTTTATTGTAGCTACTCTGAATTATTAAGAATTTTCTATGAAATTTGTGAGCATTTTTTCGAAATACCATCCAACGTTCGATAAGTTAAGGCGTAGAATAAATAAATAAATGGTAAATTAAAATTTAAATTAAAGTAAAAGATTTTTCGTAACTTTATTCATTTAAAATTGTGTTCACTGCTTTAGTAGGAAGTAATTTAGAATACAATTCTATTATTTGGTCTCCATTCTATAAAGCACACAAAATAAAAATTGAGAAAGTTGAACATAAATTTTTAAGGTACATTAATTGTAAACTCTCCATACCCATTGAACAAATAAATTATGTTAACTTAATGAAAATACTTAATTTAACTGACCTATCGTGTAGAAGAATCAAGAGCGATTTGGTACTATTATTTAAATTAGTTAATGAATCACTTGACGCACCTGACTTAACAAAACTAATAACATTTAGAGTACCAAATCGTGCCACGAGACTTCCAGAGCTGTTCTTTGTTTATCTGTCTAAAACAAACTATTTCATTAACTCCCCAATCCAAAGACTACTACATAGTCTTGGAAATAAATTCAATTGAGTTGATATTTTCATTTATTCTTTACCTAAATTTATATCAGAAATTTCTAAAATTCTTATATAAATTTTATTATTATTCTTCTAATATTGTTTTTGATGTTATTTCTTTTTAATTCTGCTTATATCATTAATGTTCAGTTTATTATGTTAAAATATACTACACGCTTATAATTTTACTCCTGAATAACTGATGTATATTATGTATGTATAAGGCGTGAATAAATAATTAAATTAGGAACATCAAAACCACGAAGAGTGCATAAAGCATGCGTTATTTCATAATTCAGACATAAGTACTTAATTATAGCCAAATAAACTGCTTTCACTTATATAACCAACACCGCATCGGGGTGTCCTAGATATCCGCGTAAGGCGATACACCTCTGCTAAATTAAATTATACATTACTGCTGTGACAATAAGTCAAGCATTACTTACATTTCAATACATCGACTTACTTACAGTATAAGTAAAGAGCGTAATACACGAGCCCGATTTTCAGCCCGTTTCCAATTGGAGACAAAAGTCAACATTTTTCGCTTAACGCGATCGCTGTTTTCATCTCTATGTTTATACCTACGATTTCAGTAGGCATCACAACAAACAGTATGGTTCATGTGTTGTTTGCAGTGATGACAATTGAAATCCTAGATATGAAAATAGAGGTGAAAAAAGCGATCGCACAAATCGAAAAATGTTGACTTTTGTCTCTAATTGGAATCGGGCTGAAAATCGGGCTCGTGTATTACGCTCATAAGTTGTGACCCAGCGTCCCGAAGACAATCAATGTCAATAATTATTGTCAATATATTTACGCGATTGACGGTTCCATTTCAACTCAGAATCAAGACAACTCAACACCTTTTTGAAAAATCATTGAAAGCTATGAAAAAAATTTTTTATTGAAAAATAGCCCTTATCTAAATTAAGGATTTAACCTTTTTTTTTTTTAAAATTTATCACTTTTCAAAGGAGATAGGTAATGAGTTGATTTCATTCTGAGTTGTCCGCGATTTACACCTTAGAGCAGTCTCAGCTGCTCCCGTCTGGAGCCAGTGAGACTATAGCATCCCCAATTGACGTATGTTATGAGGCTGAAGGTAGTGGGGAGCGGAAAGAGATGGTGAAGAGGAAGGTGGGGAAGTACCTGGCTATTCAGATCGGTTCACCACACACGGCAAAGCCATTTCAAGCAACGTTTCAATTCTGAATGGTGGTATTACACCAGGGCGATATTGGTAGGATCTTCCACTCTGGAACGTGCCGCAAATATACTATATATTTATTTTTAATTGATAAACTAACGTTTAAACAAGATTTTTATGCATAGCACAAAGGGTAGATAACAAATATTATAATCAATAATTATCAGCCTGAAACACTCATCTACATTGAAAAAATCTTCCGAGAAAAGATACTGGCCGCCAACGGGAATTGAACCCGTGACCTTCTGATTGCCGGTCAGGTGCTCTTGACCACTGAGCTATGGCGGCTTATCTAATACCCGCCAAATAATTCAATATATACTAGTGTTTCATTCGACAATTACTTATTATTACATTTTTCCAACTGAAAACAACCAACTTTATTTTTGTGAGAGAGGTATTGTTAATACTAAATCTCCCGCTAGGTGGCGTCGAGACTAATTATGTCTGCATTTATTGCTGAAATACTTTAACTTGTCAAATATTAATTATTATTTTTAATTGATAAACTAACGTTTAAACAAGATTTTTATGCATAGCACAAAGGGTAGATAACAAATATTATAATCAATAATTATCAGCCTGAAACACTCATCTACATTGAAAAAATCTTCCGAGAAAAGATACTGGCCGCCAACGGGAATTGAACCCGTGACCTTCTGATTGCCGGTCAGGTGCTCTTGACCACTGAGCTATGGCGGCTTATCTAATACCCGCCAAATAATTCAATATATACTAGTGTTTCATTCGACAATTACTTATTATTACATTTTTCCAACTGAAAACAACCAACTTTATTTTTGTGAGAGAGGTATTGTTAATACTAAATCTCCCGCTAGGTGGCGTCGAGACTAATTATGTCTGCATTTATTGCTGAAATACTTTAACTTGTCAAATATTAATTATTATTTTTAATTGATCAGAAGGTCACGGGTTCAATTCCCGTTGGCGGCCAGTATCTTTTCTCGGAAGATTTTTTCAATGTAGATGAGTGTTTCAGGCTGATAATTATTGATTATAATATTTGTTATCTACCCTTTGTGCTATGCATAAAAATCTTGTTTAAACGTTAGTTTATCAATTAAAAATAATAATTAATATTTGACAAGTTAAAGTATTTCAGCAATAAATGCAGACATAATTAGTCTCGACGCCACCTAGCGGGAGATTTAGTATTAACAATACCTCTCTCACAAAAATAAAGTTGGTTGTTTTCAGTTGGAAAAATGTAATAATAAGTAATTGTCGAATGAAACACTAGTATATATTGAATTATTTGGTGGGTATTAGATAAGCCGCCATAGCTCAGTGGTCAAGAGCACCTGACCGGCAATCAGAAGGTCACGGGTTCAATTCCCGTTGGCGGCCAGTATCTTTTCTCGGAAGATTTTTTCAATGTAGATGAGTGTTTCAGGCTGATAATTATTGATTATAATATTTGTTATCTACCCTTTGTGCTATGCATAAAAATCTTGTTTAAACGTTAGTTTATCAATTAAAAATAATAATTAATATTTGACAAGTTAAAGTATTTCAGCAATAAATGCAGACATAATTAGTCTCGACGCCACCTAGCGGGAGATTTAGTATTAACAATACCTCTCTCACAAAAATAAAGTTGGTTGTTTTCAGTTGGAAAAATGTAATAATAAGTAATTGTCGAATGAAACACTAGTATATATTGAATTATTTGGCGGGTATTAGATAAGCCGCCATAGCTCAGTGGTCAAGAGCACCTGACCGGCAATCAGAAGGTCACGGGTTCAATTCCCGTTGGCGGCCAGTATCTTTTCTCGGAAGATTTTTTCAATGTAGATGAGTGTTTCAGGCTGATAATTATTGATTATAATATTTGTTACTATATATTATTTTTAATTAAATAGTTGTCAAAAAACACATATTAATCAAATAAAATTTATTTGTCCACTCTGGGATTCGATCCCGCGACCTGACATATTACGCTATTTGAATTTGAAGGGAAATTATAATGTATCATAATTAGTCTGTGATTAGTTCTAACATTGCTTTAGTTGTCTATGGGCTCTTCGGGTCACATGGTCTCCTTTCCGAGATGTGCCGAAGGTAACCGAAGGTAGATGTGCAGAGTCATTATAATCTGAGAGCTCCACAATGGCTCCGCAGATAAAACCTAGCTTCCAGTTAAAAAGTAGGTTAGTCCTCCGAACTATAATTATAAATTACGATACGTCAATTAACAGTCACTGTGATTCAAAGAACCCAAGTCTTTCAATAAGCATCCTGTAGTACTGGAGAATACAGGTCCCAGTAATAATAATAATATTTGGCTAATTTATATAGCGCCGTTTTCGTGAAAAATCACCTCAAGGGCGCTGGGAGTACTAACTACATATAACTAATGGAGGGGAAATAAGAGACATTACAGAAAATTTTCCAGATACCTACTATGTTATTTTTATTAAAACCACGCCCACGGATCGATCACGCGAAATAAATAAATTTGCTGCGATTGCTTGCGATTTCCCAGAATATAATTTTTTTTATTTTTTGCCAACATAAAAAAATCATACCTTCAAATTTTAACATGAAAACATAAAACTATATTATACTGCTGTATAAAAATTAATGACCCTGTATTTGACCGTTTATCTCATATTTTTAGGATTTATAAAATAATATTTTAAAAATTCGTAAAGTTAATAACCGCGCGAATCCTGCGTGTTGTAACTATGAAACTACCGTGAGGGGTACTTATTCGAGTCAACATAGAATATTTTCGATTTCTGTATGTTCTCTGTGGTATACTTGTTAATGAAATGTGCATATCTATGGAAAAGAACTTAATTTTAACCGTGAACAGCTGATCAAAAATTCGACGTGATTTTTTTTTTTATTAACATCGTTTTAAAATAGTCTACGAAGTTCGAATTTGCGACATCTATGGTCATAAGAGATACAGCATTTCAATAGCTTCGTTTTAAAATAAATGGCTGGCGGGAGAAATGTTTTGAATAATTACAATAAATGTTCTACGAATGGTACGAAAATGTGGTCCAATTTTGGACCACTATCAATCGCAGAAAAATAAAAAGTGGTCCATTTTTCGACCATAATCGCTACAGTGGTTATACTATGTATAAAAAATTGTTCTATATCTACCGTTTGTTTTTTTTGTTGTTATATTTAGACATTTTGTTGTTATATTTTTTTGTTGTTATATTTTGTCTTGGCTGCGAAATAAACGAGAGTGGACCGGCATTAGAAGTGTGGAGGAGCTATTCCGGGCAGCGCAAGACAGAGAGACCTTTTCAAGAGTGATCGCCAACGTCTGGGGGACCTGATAAGGCACATAAAGAAGAAGAAGATATTTAGACATCTGATCAGGCGCATAGCTTGTCCATGAATATTTTTATTTGGGAAATTTTATACATACCTACTCAGGGTAGAAGATAGACAGTACCGGATTATCCCTAAGGCAGAGTAGGCAACTGCCTAGGGGCCCCGCATTGGCTAGGGGCCCCGCGCCCCAAGAAAAAATAACTTGCGTCAATGGTTCGATTCACAATAAGTGAGCAACTCCGGCACCCATTTTGGAAAAAGTCAGCTTTCAAGATGTTTTAAATATTTTCATTTTTTATTACGAACATTATTTATAGGTTAATAACATTACATGCATTAAACAAAACAACAAATTATAATAATTAGGTTATAACCCAATAACTGTTCATATCACGCACAAATAATAAAAAAGTCAATAATTAAAACAAATATTTAAACATAGTTGTATTTTACTTTACTTTCCTTCGTATCAATGGGGATATGATTATAGGTGCCGTTTGCGGTTTATATTGGCATTTGTTTTGTTTTTTTTTTGCTTTTATTTCTAATTTTTAAAATATAAATGTTGTACAAGCATACAAATATTTAAACATAGTTGTATTTTACTTTACTTTCCTTCGTATCAATAGGGATATGATTATAGGTGCCGTTTGTGGTTTATATTGGCATTTGTTTTGTTTTTTTTTGCTTTTATTTCTAATTTTTAAAATATAAATGTTATGCAAGCACTACCTATCTGCTTGCACAACATTTATATTAATATTAATATAAATGTTGTGTGCACTACCTATCTGCTTGCTAAAATTCTTTGTTTCTCTTCATACCACGGTTGTCTGGAAGAGATCACTTTAGTGATAAGACCGCTCATTGTACTATTGTATTCGTTTCATGTTTTTTATTAAATGGGGGTGAAGGCATATCTTCGAAATGCAGTAAAAAAACAGATTAATCTTACTAATATTATAAATGCGAAAGTTTGTATGGATGGTTGGATGGTCCTTACTCTTTCACGCAATAAGTATCGAATGGAATTTAAAAATTCTTTCACTAATCGAAAGCTACATTATTTGCAAGTAACAAAGGCTATATATATTGGTAAGCTCTGGCGTTATGAATAAGCGTTATGAAATTATGTATCATACGTTTTCTGTCCCTAACAAAATCGAGTTATTGCAAACGTCAAACAAATTGTTACCTTGGAAACAATGTTTTTTTTTTTTAATTTTAGGCTTAAAAAGAGTGCTTTGTTGTGCTTAAAGAGTGAAAAAAAGTTGGCGTCGTAGTTAATATCTACCTATCTCTAAAAAGGTTTATTGTCATTTTGTTATTTTTTTACGTTACTCTGGATTCAAATATGAATAAAATATTAATAAAGGGAGTAGGTACTTAAAATAAATTTCTATTTCTATAATTTAAATATTTTCTAATATAGAATTTTTATTTGCGAAATGTCATTCTCAAGAATTTTATTTGTCTTATCGTTATTTGTTGTTTGTATTATATGTTTTTATTTAAACAGAGATAATTGTAGGAATGGGAAATGACATAGGCTACTTTTTATCACGGAAAAAATTTCGTTACCGTGGGAAAATTCTTTATACAGTAATTTCCCACTAATACCGTGCGAGCGAAGCCGCGGGTAAAAGCTAGTTATAAATAAAATTACGTTGTGGTAGAAAAAAAAGTTTGGAAGTTAGAAAAGGGTAAAGTACCGTGGCGGACTAAGCCCGTCAGAGGCCCGGGTGGAAAAGCTGAATTACCCCCTCCCCCCCCCCCCCTTGTTTAAGAAGTTGATGTAATTTTACAAGCTTTTTCTTCAGTTCACACGGGCCTCTGACTCTTGGGGGCCTCCAAACGCCTTACTTTGATCAAATCCTAAACAAGGCTTTAAGGCACCAGGGCACTGTAAAAAATGATATTTTTTTAAAATTAATTTTCTGAAGATGCATTTATTAATAATGCTCTCACCAAATGTTTTAAGGAAATTCGTAAAATTGACGGAGATACCTACATCATTTTATATGAAACCATTTTAAACAGTTTGTATGTTGAATTAACGTTCAGCAAAACTTTGAACGCATTTTTCTCGAAACTGCATTTTTCAACACGGTTGACAACATATTAGAAAAACTATACATCCGATTTAAATGCACTAAGTCTTAAACTATTAGTAAATCCAGTCAGTATGGCACCACTTCGGGATTTTCTTATAAAGGGCCCCCTTCTATTTTTTTATGAACAATTAAAATTTCCCATAAAAAATCGAAATTAAAATTTGTTGGTCCGCGATTTTTCCTTATTTTTAAACAAAATTCACCTACGTGGTGAAATAGACACTAGATTTTCAAAAAGTTTAAGACTTGCAAATCGGATGAACATAGGTTAAAAAATGTGTTAACAAAGTCTAGAGAAAAACACAAAGTTTTGCTGAAGGATAATTCAACATACAAACTGCCCTGAAGAACCTACCTAGGCATGTATAATAAAAGTTATGTTTACTATGTTATTGTTTCTTATAAAATGCTGTATCTCCGTCAATTTTTCGAATATCTTTAAAAAATTTGGTGAGAGCATTTTTAACAAATGCATCTTTCAGAAAATGAAATAAAAAATTAAAATTACAAAAAACAATTTTTACAGAGTCCGCCTTAAGAGGCGGTTCTCCGAATTTCAACCGATTTCTTGCAAACCTCCCTTAAACATTTGAAGTTTTTAAGCTCTTAAAAAAATATATGTTATTATTGAAGATAATATCTAGACATTTATCGTGCCGAAACGCAAATTATATAAAATTCCCTCGATAGAAAAAAATCGCAAAGTATGCTCCAAAAATGATTATAAACACGTTTGTTTAGGTTATTTTACAAGTTATATGTATGAAAAAATTCATGGCGTTTCTTTAAATAAAATAAAAGACAATTATCGCAAGATTTTTGCTCTATTTTTAACGAGTCGTGCTTTATTAAAGATTTTCATGATTTTTGCATCAATTTTATCGCTGTAAATGTTAGCGCACTCTTCTAACATTCGTAATTTCATATCTCTCCATCTTCTTCTTTTTGGGGCCGGAAACTGAGCCTTAACAGACAAAACCGGAAATATGTCGTTTTTAAATCAAATTTTAGACGTATTGACTGACTCTTTTTCACAACAAAATTATAAATTGATTTCGAAAGACTGTTCTTTTATCTAGTAAAGCTAAGTTTTAAATTTTGAGAAAATATGTTTATTTTTAGTACATTAAAGTTTTACCGTAGGGCGTTGGCAGATTTGTTGAATTTTCAAACAAAATTTTGTATTATACAACACACATTTCAAATTATATAATCATGGAGTAAAATAAATCAATTATCTGGGAAAGATATGTTTCGGAATTTTAACTTTAGTATACATAAAATCATTAAAAAAAGATCCGCGCATATATTGAAAAAAAATTACATTTTTATTTTGCTTAGACATTATTGAAAAATTATAAATACATATGATTAAAAAATAATTAGAAAAAGTACATAATTTGATTAGTTTTATCATCACGAGTTTGAGTATTTTTGAATTAAGGTATGTATCAAAGCAAATTGTGAATGAAATAATATCGATATTGAGCTATTATGTTAAAATGCTGGTATGGAGAATAATAAATCTTTCTCATCGGAACCGCCCTGTACAGTTGCAAGGGTACGATCGCAAGATCATCGTTCGACGAAATTTAAATTCTCGGCCGCTGATTAATGGCATTAAAGCCTTGTTAAGGATTTGATAAATGGGACATGGAGGCGTTTGATGGCCCCCGAGGACCAGAGGCCCGGGGCAGGCCGCCCCTCCCCCCCCCCCCCGTTAGTCCACCATTGGTAAGGGGGCCCCGAGACATGCATTGCCTAGGGGCCCCGACATGGTTAATCCGGCCCTGAAGATAGAAGAAATTTATCCCACCAAATTATTTTATTCTAAGTTTTGGCTCGGAGCGGGGCCATTTGGCTTGTTGACTCCGCCGTCTGTGTTCAACTTAAAACATGTTTTATCTCAATCAACACCAGCTTTGAGAGACCGTTATTCTATTGCTTCACCTTAATCTATCAAATATCTCCAATAACGTGTTAGCCGATTTTATAAATACATTTCATAGATAACTCGATTTCTTTGATTATAGATCTGCGGAGAAAGTAGCATTGTTATGAAACAGAATTAAATATATTAATTTCGGTGTGAGGAGTGGAAGTGGATGAGGAAGAGGAAGACGAGCATTTTTTTGCATTAACTTCACACAGGAGGCCCTGAGGAAAAAATCCCTCAGACCCATGTCTTTTTTAATATACTATGGGAAGGGTCTTTTTAAAAAAAGAAAGGAGAGAAAGTTCTGGAAAGCAAAAGCTGTGATGGGTGGGTAGGAATCTGGGGCTCGATGCGTCCAAGAGTGACGGACTTATGAATCCATCCCTCCCACTTCGGTGCAAAGTGATGGCAATGTATCGAGAGAGTCTGGCTGGAGAGGTCTAGGTTAGGCCTCCCTCAACTAGTCTCTCCCTATCCGACCCGCTACGCCACGCGTGAGCAAACGCATTCGCCATTAAGATCTGGACCATAGGTTCTCAACATGGGTGATAACGCCCCCTTGTGGGCAGTAGTAGACCCATAGAAAATTAGGGGGCCTTGAGATGGCATAGTAAGGGCTGGACAGGTAAAAATATTCACATATTTCGGTAGTTCGGGAAGTGGATGAAAATTGAACTGAAAGATTCCATTGCATTTAGATCTACATTAAATTGGATGACATGAATTTTTTAATTTTTTTATTACATAACATTGGCGGGGGGTGTATCTTATAATGTTAATAATAAATTAAACAGTTTTTCTTTTTCTTCAAATTTAACCAATTTTCTACAATCAACACAAAGTATCATACATAGTTTCATATTTATTTATTTATTAACCAATACGTATAATATACAATTAAATATATATAATAACAGTGGTAACAATACCTCTATATTTGAGAAATTCTCGTGTTTAGAGAAGGAGCACTATCAGATTGACAGTATTATACATACTTAACAGTTGTTACAATTTGGATGAATGTAGAACTACTTTTTTTTATACATAATGAATAATAAGTTTGCATTTTTTTTGCAGATAATAGAAAAATTTTATACATAATGAAAATATAAGTTGGAATTTTTTTTGGTACGTAATGAAACATAATGTGAAGTTTCATACGTAGAGAAAATATAAGTTGACATTTTTTTGTTCATAATGGAAATATAAGTGGGCACATCGTAACACATACCTAAATCTAGTTAATAGTAAAATGTTTTTTAAGTTTTTGTTTAAAAATTTCAACCATAGATTACCTAAATACTAGAAATGTTATTTTATAACCTAACCTGTATCTATTATAATATGCGAGACTGGCGCGTGTAAACATTTAATTTATATACCTGTACGCCTGTCTCGACACAGGTATACCCTAGTGAGACAGGCATATACATAAAACCATTGTAATTATATTTTATTATAGATAAATAAATAAAAAAAAAAATTAAAAAAATTCGACGGTATTTTTTTTTTTTTTTTTTAATGTTTGTTACCTCAGAACTTTCGATTGGGTGAACCGATATTGATGATTATTTTTTTATTAGAAAGCTGGTGCTTTCCGTGTGGTCCCATTTTAATTTGGTCCAGTTCTGACAATGGGATCTATGAGAAAACTATATATGTCTTAAATTTGCAATAAGTAAGTGCGCGACAAATGGACGAATAACTCAATATTACGCATAACAGATTTCGATGATTCTTTTTTTAAGTAAAACTTCTTTACGCACGCTCGTCACTAAAAATAAAAAAATAAACAAAAATTTTAACAAAACAAAAAACAACTTCAAAAAATGCACTAAAAAGGAAAAAAATAATTTCGTACGATTGTTATTTTTGGAGTCGGTATCAGCCAAGGTAACTACATACATAGGTAGTTATAGGTGAGATGTGGAGATTATTTTTTTACTTTTTAGTTCATTTTTTTAAGTAGTTTTTCGTTTTGTTAAAATTTCTGTTTATTGAATAAATACATTTTAAACTGCACTATTTCTCCAAACGGACAGGTGAGCGCCATCTATGATCCATTGTGGCCTTCGACCAAGATATCATACGTCAATGATTGTGGCCGATCATGATGATTTTTAAGTTTTTCGAACAATACATTTCAGTGTCTCTGATAATACAAAGAGACCGCCAAATCACCATTCTTGCATTATAAATATATTAATTTAATTTTTTCCATCAAACCAAAATTAATACATATTATAATACCTAACCATAACCTCTAACGTTCATTAACCGTTCAATATCTCATCAATGTCAAACAGAATAGCTGACCGACTTAAGTATTTAATAAATACAAAAACTATGCAGCGCGCATAACATTAAAATACTTGTCCAACCTTGAAACACTTTGTATTATAAATACCAACCATTTACATTCTAAGTCAAAACAATAAAACTTTATAATTATATCTTCGGATTAGCTTTTGTATTTTCTTTCCCAGATTACCATAGTTATTATAAAATGTATAATAAGATAATTTTTATTTTTTACTTTTATTTGAGTAAAACCTCAAATTGTAATACTTAATTAAATGAATACAATATTAGCGAAACTCTGTCGAAAATCTGGATACATTAAAATCAGAAAAAATATTGGTACCTCTGGGACTCGAACCCAGGACCTTCTGCTTACACAGCTCTACCAACTAAGGTGTTTATATCCAATTCGGTCACTTTTTACTGTATCATTCTTGGACTAAGAACTATCAACATTATCTTCGTTTTCTTGACGCACATATTATTGGCTGCTATCTTTTTTAGAGTACCTATATCATCTGGATAAATTTGTATTTATTTTATTTTTAATATGAGACATCTATTGACTTTTCTCCAAGTCTAGGATGAATATTTTTTTTAACTTTCGTAATACCTCAAATTGTAATATTTAATTAAATGAAGACAATATTAGCGAAACTCAATCGAAAATATGGAGACAGAAAAATCAGAAAAATATATTGGCACCTCTGGGACTCAAACCCAGGACCTTCTGCTTGGCGGTTGGATCTTTAGATTCTCCTAACTTAACAAATGGATTGCAATCATTAGAGCACAGGCGTCGGTGGGAATGCTATCCTTGTTCTACCTGTATTTCAATGGAATATGCTCCAAGGAACTAGAGTCATTGATGCCTTCGGCACTGGTGCATAATCGGGAAACACGCCAAACGTGTGCCCAACATATGTAAACGGTGGAGTCACACGAGAACGGTTCGCTTTTGCAAGTTGTTTTCTGTTCAACAGCTCGGCTGTGGAACGATTTGCCGGCCTCTGTGGATCCTCCTTTTTACAACATGGATCTCATGGATAATTTGTAATGTCCTTGTTAGACTTTTAAACAAGACAAACTAATGTATTTGAAATGATGAGAAGGAGGAAGAGGATCGTGATACGAAGAGTTTATTGTCGATATAATGTACACAGTATAATAGTATGTCCTATGCTACGTTCTCGGAGAGAATGAACGAATGAACGCTGAGCGGCCGATGCACCGCGCGCTGCCTGCCTCCGATTACCGACTTCGGGTGCCATCGGAAGCGTTCGGCTATTTCCGTTAATGTTGCCATACTGAAGCAAGCTTGCGGATACTACACTAATGTTCATTTTTTCCTCTCCTCAATAAGACCCTCTACACAGCATCTTGTGGAGTTAATGTAAAAAAAATGTAACTTTACATGTAACGACAGTTTCGTGAACGAAAATAAATTTCATATTTGAAAAAAATGCATAAAAAAAAACACTCGGTTGGACCAGACTTCTCCCTTAAGTTGCAAGGCTGGAGAAGGGGGGGGGGGGACAAAGATTAGGAAATCGTGCCGAACATAATATTTTTTTTTTTTTTTTTTTTTTATTGAGTAAATTTTTTACAATAAGTTTATTTCATTCTAATATTACATATTTTATATACTCTCCTAATAAAGCTAGTGCTTAATATTACATAAGTACCTGCTCTTGTCTAAAATCGACCTTTCTCAGTAGAAACACTACTCGTACTTGATGGAACATTAATTTTAAACAAATTATTCTTTGAAAGAATAGAAGGGCATAGTTATATTATTTAAACACAACTTTACAATGCCGTGATTAATTGACTAACCTACGAGCTTTGAACGTTAATTTGGGCACAAATAAACTCTAAATGAATGCAAGACCTTTCAGTTGAAAAGGCAGTCTAATAAAGACGTGCCTAATTCTTCCTACAAAATTTTTAAATGACAGAGTTGAATGCTTGTCACAAGTTAGCATCCAGGAAAAAACCAAAAATCAGACATGCCACAAAGCCGGTAAAGGTTTTCTTTTGTAAGTAGACCTTAACACGACAATTTTACGTATTTGGCAAGAACGGTAAACTGAAATAACTTGGGATAAAAAGGTATTTTGAAAAAAAAATGCGATGGGTAGTATGTCTATACTTTCTGAATGAAAATTATTTTGTACAGAATTTATTGTTTTGCATATTTTACAATTTTGCTCATCTACTGCGTGGCGGGCCGCAAGGGCGGATTTAGGGGGGGGGGGGGGGGGGGCACGGGGGCACGTGCCCCCCCCAGGATGGTATTTTTGTGTACTATGGAGATTCCATCACAGTACATACTTAAAAGCAAATCAAATTATCAGAGTTGTTAAAATATATGAATAAAATAACAGAAAGAACATGAGTCAAACTTTTGTGTATTTCTGACAGGAATTGCGAATTTTGTTTGTTGCATCCCATTCATGCACTTTCAAATCAAAGATGATAATTGCGAGAGCGGTACGGTCGGGGGAAAGCGTGGTCGGAAATGCCCCCCCCCCATTAAAGTTGACAAATTCAAATTTCGACTTAATAAAAAAATGGTGAGGGTGGGGGGGGGGGAATTGTGCTCTCGAGGGGTACCCCCCCATCGGGGTGGCACTCGGGGCGGGCCGACCCCCCTCCACCCCTTTTGCCTCCCCCAGAAAAAATCCTAGATCCGCCCTTGGCGGGCCGTATCAGGAGAGACTGATTGAGGGAAACCTTTCGAACTCTTCAGCCGGACTCTCCCGACCCATCGCCTTGTATTGCAGTGGGGGGGATGGATTCAAACGTCCATCACTCCTGCACGATACCTTTTTTCTTACCAGAACTTTCTCTCTATCCTTTCCTAAAAAGGCCCTCCACATAGCATTCCCAAAGTTGACATAAGTCCTGAGGGGAATTATTTTCCACTGGATCTTTTTTGTGGAACTAATGTTAAAAAAAACCTGAAGTAACATGATAATATGAGATACATAACTTGGTGAATGATTTTTATTTCAGGAAACTATGTAGAACTATGCAAATTCTCATTTTTAATACAAACACAGTTTTCACGATTTCATGCCAACTTAGAATTAACTCAACACCTATTTGAAAAGTAATTAAAAGCTTTAATATTTTTTTGAAAAATAGCTCATCACCTAACCCAACGCAACCTATTTAACCAATTTTTTATATATTTTTTCGTCACTTTTAAATGACTTTTCAAATGCGACGTATTGCCTTCATTCTGAGTTGTCTGGTCACCGTTATCACAGTTTACCCAACTTTTGTAATTAATTAATATTCTCTGTAACAGATAATGGCCACTTGCATGGATTTCATAACGACTTGGAAAAAATCGTTTGGGTAGATTTTTTAACTAAGATTACGAATTTTTTTTTAGAAATGTATGGTTTTTCTTATTTTTAAATAAATAAATCCATTATTTGAGCTCGTGACGTCACTACATGAAAATGTTCCGTCTCCGATTATGTTCCCTTAAGATGAAGCCATACTAAATAATGCAAAATCATACAAAATCGTATTTTTTTTTTGAAAATTTGACTGCTTAGAAGTATTATAGATGCTTCAATTAAATACTGCGTATACAACATACCTTGTCCCTTAAAAATATCGGTCATTTTTTTTAATAAGTCTTTTAATAAGCTTAGAAAAAAATAAAGTATTAGGTCTATAAAAAACATTTTCAACTGAAAACTCTCCTACTTATAAACACTTTTTCGGATATGGTTTATTGCATAATGTGGCAAATTCAGTTTATTACATAATTATCGCGAAAAAAATGATATTTACGCCCGAACCTCACAAAATAAAATATAATATGCATTTTCGCGTTGGTATTTTTGACATCACGGCGACAATACGGCAGTCGACGAATTTGTTATATCAAAGTGAACCTTATACCGTCCACCGAAGAACGACTGGCAGCCGCCCCATTCATCCGTCATTACTCCTCCGAACGGAGAACGGAGCGGAGAAACAACGTGTTAGGGTCCGCGCTGCTTGTTTTCGTGAAATCAATTTAAAATTCCGTTTTATTACAATAAACAATGCATAAAAAAGGAATTAATGTTTTTTACAGGCCTTTATGAAATCAACATGTAAAATAAAATTCTCAGATATCTTTTCCAACCTTTCCAAAAGCTTTTTCTCGAGTATTTTTAAACTCCTCTTATAAAAGGGCGTGAATTCCGATTTCGATTTTTTCCTGTACTAGTGGATCGCCTTAATTTAGTAACATTCAACATTGATACATTTTTTTTATATGGCAACTCTTTGATTTCCGGCGAATATTTGAATTTGCGTTTAACGTTCAGTAGATTTATTGTTTGTTCTATGCGAACTTATCCTTTGGTTTGATTTTTTGATAAAGATGGCGGTGTTTTTACAGATGTTACGAAGAGAACCCCGTACAATTTATTGCTATTCGTGTGGAAGACGTTCTTTTTTTAAAATGATTTTCGGCTATGTAATTATCGTTTTTTCGCACCCATAAAATTATGTCCTGTCTTTCCGGTTTATAAAAAATGATCTGATTTTTCGGATTGAAATTTTCGAAAAATTGCCAGGGTTTCAAAAATACGATTTAAAAAAATAAAAATACAGAATGCCTTAGAATATTTGCCTAAATCGGATTTTTTTTTAAATGTGAGGCACGTGGCCTATTGTTGTTGTGTTTGTTTGAAAAGTTTTAAATTCAGAAAGTGGACGTATCTGGTATCTGTGTGCCCTAAAAAGCTTCTTTCTTTTCGTTTCTGGTGAAAATTATCAAACGTTGTTTAATTTGAGAGGCTTTATGTAAATTGCAAATGTCAGTTTTCTTTAACGTCGGTTAATCAATCAGCCAATTAATTTCGTATAATATTAATTAATATAATTATTATTATAACAATAACCCGACAGTTGATCCCCGACAGTTCATTATCTAACAATTTCAACCTAAAATGGAATACAAAAATACCTTTAATACTAAGTTTGTATGGATATCAAACGATTTTTTATACTTATACGCTGGTATGTAGACAGGCAGTTTTTTCTGTAGTGCATTTGGTGCATTGAATAAACAAATATGTTTTTGTTATTTAGCGGTACATCCTTTCTGCACACCCCTTCGGAACTCTGAGTTATATTTAGTGTAAGTAGGTAAACCGTATTTTCCCTAAACCGACTGCAAATTGTAAATAAGTCCACCAGGAGGCTAACTGTCGGGGTCAACTGTTATGAAACAATCACACCTATACAGGATGTTAAGGAACGTACATGAATGAGACTGAGTTTCTCTGGACAGCCGCAAGCAGACGTCAGCGTAGTATTGATAACTCCCCAATAACCATTTCAGGAAGTGACATCACTCCAAAAACATGCATAAAACTACTAGGTGTCAATCTGGACGCTGATTTCTCCCTTAAAACTCAAGTGAACAGAACTGTAAGCACGGGGTTCTTTCAATTAAGGCAAATTAAAGCAGTACGGAGAAACTTGACAACAGAGGCGACTAAATTACTAGTCAATTCGTATGTTATTGCAACGGAATATATGCTAGTCTCCCGAAATATCAAATCAACAAATTACAATCTGTGTTCAACGCTGCGGCAAGACTCATCACCGGCGTATCTAAATATTCCAATATTTCTGAGCATCTCAAAAATCTTCATTGGCTCAAGTGAATCCAGTTTAAGCTCTGCTGGATGGTTTTCAAATCCCTTAACAAAATGGCTCCGGCTTACTTATGGGAAATGTGTATTTCAGAAAATTCCAATTTGCGACAATTAACCCTCAGGTCAGCAGCAACATCCGCTATCGGAAGGTTGAAGGAACCAAAGCGCACACCAGATACTAAGTTCGGTGAGCGTGCTTTCGAAGTGTCAGGACCTAAAGCCTGGAATGGACTGCCACACGAGTTAAGAATGTTTACAGATTCAGCAGAATTTAGAGCTTAACTAAAACTCATCTTTTCAGACAGTCGTATCCATAAGTTAAAAAAAACCTTTCATCTTCAGCTTCACGGCTCACGACAGCTAATTTAGTAAAATAAATCAAAATCTTACAATTCTCCAGTCATTCAAATAAATATAAACTCAACTTTGGCATTAATCTTCTAATAAATATAAATGTAAAACCAACAGTGATGAGGGTAGCAAAGGTAAAGTCATGCAATGTCCAGTGTTTTAAATATAATGCCCTCCACGTGCAAAGTCGTATCTTTCCCAAGCATAAAGTGTGTTTTCGGAAGTGACCTGCAGGTAAGTATGTATGTTTTTGTATCTATCTGTAAATAATAAAATGAAATAGAACCTAGGAATTCATAATGAATTGTAAAGCGCCCTTGAGGTGATTTTTAACAAAAACGGCGCTCTGCAAATTGTCCAATTATTATTATTATTATGACTTACTGTTAACAGTGAATCCTGACATTATTTGGAGTAAAAATGTTAATGAGATTTGGGTCTACGGTGACTTTTTGTTATAATTTTCTTTCCAGTCTTTGTTATAATTTTCTCTTCAAGATCAGCCTTTTTTTCTTCCACATTTCGTCACTGGTCACTCAACCGAGTAACCATCCAATCTCTCACCCCGCGCCTAACTGCCCATTACCCACTAATTTTTTTTTTAGTTGAAAAGAAAAGTACATCAAAAATGTCACCGAAAATGTATTTCATTTATAATTTTTATTTCAAATAATTGAAGGAATCACTGGTTAAAGTAAGTCAAGTGTATGTATGTACGTACATATATATCCCTTAACCCTTCAAAAAATTGGCATTTTTTTCAGTTGATCAAAATATTTTCTCTTTACAATAAAATGCAAATATTTGGAATATTTCTGAGCACATTCAAAAACTAAAAACTGTTTTAGAAAGGTGATGAAATACGATTTCAAATTATATAATTCGAAATAAACACTTTTTTTTTTTATTATAAAATTTTTGCACACAATCATAAAAAAGTTTTAAAAATGGCTCATCTTACGTTTTTTCTAACTAAAGTTACAGATAATAAAAAAACATACATATTTTATTAGACAAACGTATAATAAACATATATTGTTATCTCACTTTTTGTCGCTCTATGCAAAAATAATTTATAATAAAATCCCGAAGTTAAAATTTTTTTTTTCAATTTGCGATTCAAAACTTTGTATCCATAAAAGTGTACATTTTACTTTTTTGGTGGTTATTTTTTAGATTGGAATATAAAGCGTGGTGTTTTCCCTTTCTAACACCGTTTAGATTATATTTCTCACTATGATAATAAGGGAGTTACAGCGTTTTATACGAGACCTATGTGCGTTGGGACAAATATGGTCTCCTGCCATTCTAAGGGTTAACATCCTGTATAGAGATTTGACCGTTCAGAGTTTTAGTTGTGGAATTAGAACAACGCATGGACAAGAACGAAACCTGTGCAAGATAAATATTTGGATTACTTATATAGCGCCGTTTTCGTATAAAAAAATCACTTCAAGGGTGGTATTAGCTTTATAGCTTAATTTATTTAACCTTTAACTTAACACTTAGATTTATAATCAATAAATTACAGCTCAAGATTTATTACTAGTGACTTAGGCAACTAACTACTAACCAATAAATTACAGCTTATATTTATTACTAATAACTTACAACCAAGACTTATAACTAGCAACTAACTACTGAGACTTATAATTAGTGACCTACAACTAAGACTTATAACTAGTGACTTAGAACTAAGACTTAAATTAGCAAGTAAGTACTGAGATTTATAAATAACTAGCTTTTGCCCCCGGCTTCGCTCGCATATTCGTCCCCCCCCCACTTACTCCCCCCCCCCCTATCCACCCTCACTACCGCTCCCCCTCCCCCAATCAATCAACAATCAAATACGCTCCGTTTCGCATTCATAATATTAGTATAGCTGTTGGCTTAGGTCAAAATGTAAATTAGTACCTATTTTATTTTTGTATCTACCTAAATTAAATATTTATATTAGAACACTCATTTTTGAATTTTCGCTATCAAATAAATCTCCTTAGTCACCTAAACAAATAACAAAATGACAGCTTACGTCAAACATTTACTTAGCAACACGCTTTGCCAATAAACGTATAATAAATAATTTCATAACGCCACAGCTAATTCATAACGCCAAAGCTTACCAATATATTACTGCCTATGTTACTCGCAAATAATGTAGCTTTCGATTAGTGAAAGCATTTTTATATTCCATTCGGTATTTATTGCGTGAAAGAGTAAGGACCATCCATCCATACAAACTTTCGCATTTATAATATTAGTAAGATAAGATAAGATGACTTAGTACATCTTAAACTTAGGTTTAGCTAGTGACTTAAAATTAATACATATATTTTAAAATAATCCAATAAAAGCAAAAATCAGATAAGACGTTTCCTTGCTTAATAATAATGTTTCCATACCAAATAGCAATTAAAAATAAAATAAATCTTATGTACTCTTAATTATTGAAGTGCAACTTCTTTAGCGCCGTTAGTTACTTGAAATTCGGGTGAAACGGAATCAAAACTCAGTTCTACACAAATACCCGGTTCTAATATAATGCGGTAAATTCGCACCTCGGCGCGTGCCTTCCATAGCGTAGTGAGCAAGGTGCCTGACAAGTCTTTAAGAAAAGAAGTAAGAGAAAAGAAAGCGACATGTAGAGATTTTCTAGTTTCACTTCTACCACGTGTGAATTACACTCTCTGAGATTTTTTTAAATGTGGCCGTGAAAGAATATTTTTTCGAAGATCTCGTATTAACACATAGCTTGCAAACTATACAATACACTACCAATTACGATCAGACAAACTGACTCCTTGACAAATTCAAACAAGATATAAAAAAATAGGTTAAGTATTGGACGCCACACTATTACAAATATCTGTAAAATAAATCACACATAGACAGAAATAACTATTCACATACGACCTAACCCATAGAAAACAAGTGAAAATAATAGAATCCTGTCAAATTTAACTCCATAAATAGATTAGGCAGAATTTACTACTTTACTTCATCTCCAAAATTTATAAGATAACTCTCTTTAAAAGATTCACACATCCTTCCAATAACCTTTCTGTTTTAATTCTATTCAAAGTGTTATGAATTTTACCTTAAATATTCTTGTAACTACAATATTCATTTATATACCTGTAAGTCTGTCTGGACTAGGGTTGCCATCTCCAAACTTTGAAATCCAGGATTTGGAGGTAGAAAAACCAGGACATTTCGGTTTAAAGCCAGGACTATATATTTTATAGTTATATTGCCCTGAAAAAAGAGTCAACTACCTTCACACGCGCGGCGCGAGCCCAGTGACAAAACGACTGGAGAGAGTAGTGCTGCGCGAATTTTAAAACATAGGTCCAACAGGACTCTTTAAAAACTCAGGACGATGCTCAAAAACTATCTAGTTCAGCCCAGGACACCCCAAAAAACAGGACATGTCCTGGGAAAACAGGACGGTTGGCAACCCTAGTCTGGACACAGGTATATCCTAGTGACACAGGCATAAAAAAACCACATATTGCATTCAAAAACCTTCAAGTTTTGTGGTGTGGTTGGTTTTTGTAACCTTCGGACGCGCCATTGAAAAACTGGAATGATATTAATGATCTTATCTTCCGTACTTAAGAGAGTGTAACCAGACACAATCAGAAATATGTAATTTTTAAATCTAATTCTAGACGCATTGACTATTTTCTACAAAAAATATATGATTTCGAAAGATTGATATTTTATCTAGTAAAGTTATGTTTTAAATTAAAAAAAAGTAGGTTTATTTTTATAATAAAGAGGTTATACCGTTGTTTGTTGTCAGATTTGTTAAATTTTCAAACCAAATGCTGTATTATACGGCTCCATGCCAACTCAGAATGAAACCAACTCAGAAACACCTCAGAAACCTTAACATAACTTAACCTTTTTAAACATTTTTTTATCATCACTCTTAATGAGCTTTCTGAGGTGCTTCTGAGGTGGTTTCATTCTGAGTTGGCCGGTCACCGTATTATACAAAACACATTTCACATCATATATTCATATGTATAATCTACATGAAAATAAATTAATACGTTTTCTAGGACAGCTACTTCTCAGATTTTTAACTATAGTTCAAATAAAATCATTAAAAAAATCCGCCCACTTGTATAGGATGAAAATATTTCAGTTTGTCTATTTATTTACGGTCTTAGAAACCATTTACATTTCAGGTTTTTTTACACACTTATTTTGCTTATGCATTATTGAAAAATTATAAATATGTACTTATGATCAAAAAATAATTACAAAAAGTAGGTACCTACATAATTTTACATTCCCGCGATTGAACTTTTTTATTGCAAACTTGAATATAGGTATATGTACGTTATAGCAAATTTTGAATGAAATAAAATCGATATTGAGTTATTAGTTAAAAATGCTGGTACGGAGAATAATCAATCTTTCTCATCGGAACTGCCCTGTACAGTTGCAAGGGAAAGATCGAAAGACCATCTTTCGACGGGATATGAATTTTCGGCCGCTGGCTAATTTTCTTTTTATGATAACGTAAAGTTAAAGAACATTTTATTTCCCCATCACCTTATATGTATAGTCAAGGTAAAATTAATTATCATTATTTACTAGAGACCCAACAACTCCCGTCTATGGTATCCCGAATTGGGGCATGTTGAGACTGAAGGTAGTGCATAAGGAAAGGAGATGGGGAGGAGAAAAGGTGGGGAAGTAAGTACACGGCTATTCAGATCTGGTCAGTAAACACAGCTAAAGCCATTTCACGTAACGCTTCAGTTTCTAATGGTGGTCTTACACCAGGGCCATACTGAGAGTATCTTACACTGCACAGGGTGTCAAGGGAAGTACTTGATTTACTTTACCAGTGGCGGCGGATGCGTCTCCCCACCTGCTGCGTGGTGGATCGGATCGAGAGAGACTGGACGAGGGAGGCCCTTTGACATTTCCAGCCGAACTCTCTCGACCCATCGCCTAGCACCGCAGTTGGAGGGTTGGATTCATACGTCCGTCACTCCTGGACACACTGACCCCCAGTTTCCTACGCAACCCTCATACCTTTTTCCTTCCCAGAACTTCCTATCCTACCCTTCGTTAAAGAGACCCTCCACACAGCAACCGCTAAGATTTTTCTAACTCTTTAAATAAACTTTTAACTTATTTGCATATATGTGTATTTTCGGTAATGTTAATAATGAAAAATAGGAAATCTTGTACTGTTAATGAATAGTTGAGTTAATTTGGCAGGCATTCATTTTGGTTGTTCCGCCTCAAAACACTTGTTTCTAAATGCAAGAATGGATTTGAAAGAATTTTACAAGTTTTTAGTCGGTTACCAAGAATTTGACAAGTATTTACAGGAATTTAACAAGTACTTGGCTGGTTAGCACGGCAAGTAAGTGAAGTGACCGCGAAATAAACCTCTTCGCAACCTGTTATTTCTAGCTACAGGAAAATCCTTCAAAGCAATACCTACTTACAGTAGGTTCTCTTTTACCTGCTTGATTCACCTGTTGAAATACTAGGTACATAAAATTCACAACATAGTATGTCTTTATTGATGGCACACATTACTAGGGACCTGAAAATTTCGCGTTATTTTTCGACGAAATTAGCATTTTATTGTATTTTGTTATAAAATATTTTCTTCCAATTTTTTTAAAAAGAAAGACAAACATTCCCGGGTTACGAATAATCAAACGATGTTTGAAAATCTCCCCTACAACTATCACAGAAAGCGGAAAATGTTTCTTGCGTCGTGATAGAGGACTCAGCCATCCGAGGAATCGAACACGCGACGCCCGGGTGGCACTCGAACGCGATGCCCACTCAGCCAATGTCCGGTCGTATACTATATCTATTGTAAAACGACTATAATAATATTCTATGACTTACGTAGGTACTAAATTTTGGACTTCACAACCCATCCAATTTGGGTGACGGGTGTGGGTACCGCCGCCAAGGGAACCAGTTATTGGATAACTAACACCTCTGCCATAGGTCACCCCAAGTGGTTCGCCACGTTTGGTGGCTTAGTGTGGGGGCTCGGGTTCATTGGGTGAGGTTTGTCTGGATCTTGGCGGCGGATGCGTCTGATCTGGAGAGACTGGTTGAGGGAGACCTTTTGACCTCCCTAGCAGTACTCTCTAGGAATATCGCCTTGCAGCGTAGTGGGGAGGAATATATTCATACGTTTATCACTCCTGAACACACTGACCCCCGATTCCTGCCCACCCCTCATACTTTTTTACCTTCCAGAGCTTTCTCTCCTTCCTTTCCTAGAAAAAGAAAATACACAGAATCACCAAAGATGTCATAGGCCCTGAGGGGAATCATTTCCTCAGGGCCTCCTGTGTAGAGCTAAAAAAATATATTAAAAAATTGAAGCATTACTTACGAAAAACTGCAAGGCTTTCAGCTTCCTTACCATTTTTTATTGGGTTATCCACTGGAGCGACAGCACAATTTAAAATTTCGATTGCTCGAGGTTTTTTGGAGATCATTTTGAATATTTTCTGCCCACATTAAAAAATCATATCTCCGAATTTCAATATGGAGACATAAAAACTGACTAGAGTTCTATATAGCCAATGAATTCACCTATCTTTGGTCGATTTTCACATATTCGTAGGATGTATATAAAAAAAATATTATAAAATCGTAAAATTCTACTTAATTACTTACAAATAAGGGAAAATTTGCCGAAATTGGCAGCAAAGCAATCTAAGGTATTTTAAATAGTGCCATACTGTGGCAAAAAGCGCTCCAGTTGTTAATAAATATTTTAAAACCTTTATTATAATAAATAATAATAAAAATTTATTATAATACTTATTGTTTTGTGTTCCTGATAAATTTGTTTTATAAAGCCTAAAATCATTGATGTTTCTCATAGGATACCAATGAACTGTACTAACATTATTCAGACTATAATCTGGTAAAATTTTATTTTATCTTATAAATAAGTACTAGGGTTTTATAGACTAATCGTTGCCACGTTGTTAAGATATTGAGTTTGCGTTGCAAAGTTTTTATCCTAGTATGTCTGCTACAGCACAAAATAGATCTTGTGCCTCTGTTCTGAATTATTTCCATTATTTTAACTTGTGTTTTATTGCTCAGAAAGATTACACTTATGCAGTAATTTAGGTGGGATGCTACAGTGGTATTGTAGACCAATTTCCTTGTTTTGAGGTCCATTTTTTCCTTTATCCTACTTAAGAAGTTAACCTTTTTTGCATTATTTAAAGTGAATATTTGAATGTTAGTGTTAAATTTTAATTATTATTTTTAATTGATTAACTAACGTTTAAAACAAGATTTTTTAATGCATAGCACAAATGGTAACAATTATTATAAGCAATAATTATCAGCCTGAAACACTCATCTACATTGAAAAAATCTTCTGAGAAAAGATACTGGCCGCTAACGGGACTCGAACCCGTGTCCCTCTGATTGCCGGTCAGGAGCTCTACCACTGAGCTATGGCGGCTTATCTTAAACCCTTTAGATAGGCGGGGTTTAGATAAGCCGCCATAGCTCAGTGGTAGAGCTCCTGACCGGCAGAGGGACACGGGTTCCCGTTGGCGGCCAGTATCTTTTCTCGGAAGATTTTTTCAATGTAGATGAGTGTTTCAGGTAGATAATTATTGCTTATAATAATTGTTAAATTTTAACTTCTTGTCGATTGATTCCCAAACGTCGATTGATTAATTTTCAACGCCCTGATGGGCTTTTGCGTAATTGGTGCATGATACACAGACACAGTGTTTAAATAAAAATAAAAAATAAAATAACTTAAAGAAATGAACACTGTATAATACGGTAAGTATAAAGGTGCATTTAAGTGGAAATAATTTATACGAAAAGAGGAAGAAACAAAAAGAAACCAGTTTTTAAATTGCAGATGAAGGTTAATAATGCAAAGTTTACATGTGAATAATACATGACAAAGTGCATGATACAGAAAATTAAAAGAGAGGATGAAATTTTTACAAGTTATAAATAGAAAAAATATAAGCAGTATATGCAATATATGTCTCTTCTTCATCTTCTTCCTTGCACTGTTCCAACTCATTGCCTAAGTAGGCTGTTGGGGTCGGCTCTTCTCGTTCTCGGGCTTCTTCGGTTCTGGGCATCGCTTTCATCCAGGCTGTTTCTTTGTAAAACTTTGGAGCATTTTATCCAGGTTTTCCTCTGGATGACTGTCGATGAAGCTTCATATACATTGCCTGCTTCACTGTGTGGTCTGGTGGTCTCCGTCTTATGTGCTTACTGTTTGTGTCCGTGACACCCAGCCTACCACGAATGCGTGAACTTTTAATCTTATATTTTAGTGATACTCCTGCCGACCATCTAAGCTTTTGCTTTTGCTGCTGTTTCGAGTTGCTTTAGAGTAGGAGTTGTACATAGTCCAGCATTCATAGCCATACATTATCGGGGGAATAATAATATGCAATAATTCGAAATGATGAATTTCGCATATTCGCAAACGCGAACATTTTCAGGTCTTTCAGGCGCTTCAAGTAACAATTAAAATCCCCAAAAACCACATTAATATTAAAATAAATTATGTGACTTAGCTTAAAATACTCTTGGTATCCGGTACTTGACGGCTACACCAAAACTTAACTCCCTAAAATCACATATGTACATTGAAATCATTATTATACTGAAATACCGGCCCTAAGTGGATTAACGCGTACAACATGCTACAATCACAAACACGCACTTCTCCACAATCAACAAGCCTACCCTGATGAAGGGCACTGTATCGTTACGAAACGTTGGCTAAAGAAAAAGGAAGCGCAACACGACTTAATAACCTAAAAACGAATCACGAAAAAGTATTTCAACCTTTTCAAATAAAAAAATACCCATATTGGTAACATGATTTTTTTACAACGTAATTAATGGAAAAATAGTCGACCTTGATAAAAATAGTTGTTTCAATTTAAACTATTGTGCAAACTTATTTTTATCGAATGCCTTTCTGAATTCAAGAATAAATCGTCATGTTTTGCTAGCTAGCAAAAAATTTTGCAAGAAGACATTATTATATTTATTGTCTCCAATTTTGGAAATTTCTCCATATTACCATAGAATAATGAATGCGATAGTCTGACAAATATTTTGAACAAGAGGTGAACAACTTTAATAATATATTCTACAGTTTGGCAACACCGAAAATTAGCACATTTTTGATGCTGTTCATCTTTAAAACGTGCGTTTTTTAAGGATGTTGCCCTTGTCCAGAATAAAAAATGTTAAATATTTCAAAATGATATTAAAATATCAAAAGATTTACAAGATAAGTAGATGTCTATAATTTGTGCAAATTAATATAAATAATGTCTTTGCGAAATTTAATGTAAACAGGTATAGATAGATACGAATATAAACGATGACTTAAATGCGATTACTAGTATTTCAGAATCACATGTTTTTTACATTTTTTAAATTAAATTATTTTTTTTACTAGTGTAAGTCATATTATTAATACCTTAGGCCCAATCTTGTAAAGGCGCTAAAATTTAATTGGCGTATAAAAAAAGCTTTATATAATAATTTTATGAATTTATTAGTATGCGCCAAGTAGGCTTTTATAGTAGTTGAGTTGAGTTGTTATCAGTTAAAAAAGTAAGGGACGTACGTAAGTTAAGGGACGTACGTGGCTTGATTTAACCAGTGATTCCTGGAATAATTTGGAGTAAAAAAATGGCAATCAAATTTTTGTCTCCGGTGACATTTTTTTTTTTTTTTTTAAATTTTTTTCTTCAAAATCAAACAAAAAAAAAATTGGTCATTGGTCACTCTGCCGAGTAACCGACCAACTCCTTCTCTCTCTCTGGTTTCGATCCTGGGATTGGTTTGCAGCAATTTCCTCTAATTTTTTATTCCATTCTTCCCTGTCTTGTGCGGCTCTTTTGAATTCTGCATGTGTTGAGCAGCGCACGTCCACCAGCAGGTCGTCCAGGTACTCTCGGCGTGGGCGTCCCCTAGAGTTTGTCCCCTCGGTCATACCCTCCATTATGGCATGCAAGAGGCCTTCTTGTCGTATAACATGGCCGATCCATCTTGCACGCCTTTCGGACAAGGTCCTGAGCAGGTGCCTTCCTCCTTCGATTCTTTGGAGAACCTCCTCATTTGTAATGTGGTCTCTCCAGAAAATTCCTAATAATCTTCTATAGGACCACATCTCAAAAGCCTCTAGTCTCCGTTTATCTCTTTCGGATAGGCACAATGTTTCGCAGCCGTACATCAAGATACTCCACACATAGGTCTTGATGAGGAGTATTCGCAGTTTTAGGTTTTTCCATAGACATATTTTCCATAGAATATTAGTAGACCTGCCCTAAGCGATAAAAGCGTATTATTTCCCCCTCCCATTGGAACCATTCCATTGGAACCGGCTGGGATCGTGTATGGCTTCGCGTTAATCTAAAAAATGTGACGTCATCATTCTTCTGCAAGCCAGCGTCGAGCACTCATCGGTGCATTTTACGAAATAAAACGGTAAACATAGTGGCTTGTGTTTTGAAAACGTTTAAAAATAGAAGTGAAAAAGAGAATAAACAAAATTGTCGTATTACATTCCATAGGCAAGCATTATTTTACACTATTTTAAGCCAATTCAGACCACACAATATGATCATTTTTGTAACATACACTGTCACTCGAGATATATGGCGTGTGCCCGTCCCTGTTTACTGGGGTAAGTAAATTATGAAACATTTATAAAAGTGTCTTCACTTAATACAGCAACAAAATATTGAACTCGATCTTATAGGCGACCTTACTTTGCATATTTGGACTTCGCAAATGTGTTCATTACGCGGCGAACAATTCGCGCTCCCACGTAAAAGGGTATATTCATTCAAAAGCAGAGTTTACTTTTAAGAACGAAAGTGTGATATTATAATGCGAGATGCCTATATACTGTCAGATTGAGTTTTGACGAATCACATATCACCAAAGCTGTCTTCCTGCCCTTCGTCCCGCTGTAGTTGGTTTCTACCCCTCACCTTTCTGTTCTGGTCTATTAATATTCATATGTCTATGGGTTTTTCCAACTCCTTACCCCGCCCTTAACTATCCAACGACTACCATATTTGTATGTTATTGTAGAAAAAGAAAACGTCAAAAATGTCACCGGAGTTCAAAATTTTATTTACATTTTCTACGTGTACTCCAAATAATGTCAGGAATTAGTTATAGTAAGTCAAGTATGTCCCTTAACACCCTGTATAATATTTAATAATTGACGAAGATAATATCAATAATTCTCAATGAAGATTTGAAACAGACAGACCCATACATTTTGTAAAAATCATCGCAACTGGGATTCGAACCTAGGTCCTGTCTAGTCTTACCAATAATGGATTACAATGATTAATATTACAAAGAGTTGTAAGCTTCATTAATTTATAATAATAAAAAATAATTTTATAACATAATGCGTCCGGTAAGAATGCTGTCCTTGTTCTACCGGTATTACATTCGAAGATGCTCCGAGGTTCTAGCGTCACTAATTCGAATTAAGACACGTTAAACGCACGCCCATCATTTGTACGATTCCATGCCAGTTGATCCCCGATAGTTGCTCCCTCCCCCCGGCCTACTTATATACAATATGCAGTCGGTTTAGGGAAAATATTTACACAAAATATAACTAAGGGGCGTGGAGAAAGGATATACCGCCGAATAAGAAAGAATAAAATAGATTTTCATTAAAATGCATCAAGGATAAATCTCCTTGTCTATATATACTAATATACCAGCGCATATGTAAGTAGGTACAAGAAATCGACACTGTAGATAAATTCGTTTGATAATCATGCCAACTTACTATTAAAGATATTTTTATAGTTGATTTTAATATATTATAATAAAACAAATACAAATCTTATTTCCACTTAAATTTATTTGACCGTAACCGGCTTCAGCCTGTTAAGGACATCTTCAGACTGGTACAAATTATTCATAACTCACGGTTTATATACACAAATATGGGAGAGGGGTGGTCTACAATGATTTTATTCGAATAAATGGGTTTTCTTACAATTGTTACTAAGTAACCGTCAAAAAACCCTCCACACAGCATCCTCAAAGATGAAATAGGCCAAAAGGGATTATAATTTTCCTCGGGCCTCCTGTGTGGAGTTAATGCAATGAAAAGATACAGTGAAGGCGAAACGAAATAAGACATTAATAAGTAGCAAATTTTTACATTAATATTGATCGACAAGTAAATATTATAATGTATTTAATTTCCTAGTGGTTAAAATACATCATCCACCTCTGCTTATGAATTATCGATCACGCAATCTAGGTGAAGCGTGTATCTAAATGATTTTTTTGGTATTACTGTTAGATTTACAGTATTTTAAATGGCATTAGGTAAATTCACCGACCACATTAATTCCCCGCGGAACATTCACCACAAGTAAAATTATTTGTCATTATTTGGAGGTGTGTTTCATGACTGAATGCAGTTGGCGCTAAAAAAAACCGTCAGAAGAAGCGAAGCTAGCAGTCCACAATGGAGTCCTAGAACCTACTCTGATGTGTGGCAGTGAGGCATGGAACTGGCAGAGGAAGGATGAAAGTAAACTGAATGCTGTTGAAATGAGATCCCTGAGGCGTATGTGTGGTAAAACATTGTATGATCGTGTGAAAAATGTGGATATCCGCAAAGAATGTAAGGCTGATGTAAGCATAATGAGTAAGATTAAGAAAGGGACCCTCAGATGGTTTGAGCATGTAGAGCGAATGAACGAAGAAAGTAGTGTAAGAAGAATATACGACGCAAATATGAATGGTAGAAAAAGTCGGGGACGCCCGAGGAAGACATTGCACGATCAAGTGAATCAGATACTTGAGTCGGGCCATGTCAAAAGTCAGAATAATAGAAGAGAATGTATGAGACGATGTATGAATATGAGTGAGGCAAAGAGTGTGTGCCAAGACCGAGTTGTTTGGCGGTCCGTCCTCTCTACCTACCCCTGCGGAAAAACAGCGTGATGGTTAGTTAGTTAGTGTTTCCTGCCAAACATAGGTTTCAGGTTTTAGTCTTGTCCGTGCGTTGGTATAATAGGTATACGTAGAAAGAACGGTGACCGGACTGAAATGAAACTCGGAATGAAATCAACCCAGAACCTGGGTACCTACTTTTCTTTGAAGTTCTTCTCTAAAAAAAACAGAGTGCGCAATTCACACGCGGTAGAAGTGAAACATTCCAAAAACATTCCAAAACTAAAGTAGATAAGAGACGAGTAGACGAGTGGGGAGGCTACGAAGCACCGCACAAAGAGGAGACCAATAAGCTTCGAGGCACGCTGAAAGAGGAGACGGTTAAACTCTCTCATTCTTCGACTACCATAATACGGGCATGTGCCTAGCGTAGTTGTCGAATCACCTGTAAAACTGTACACAAATTATATAATGAATAAAGAAAAAAAAAAATTCTCTCGCATGTTTTAAATCTTATAAGATGTATGTGTTTGTCTCTTTTAGTGTCGCTATTTTTCGTTTCATTGAGTTTCAAATCACAACGGCGCTAAAGCCATACACGACATCTTTTTTCAGCACGATTCCAATTAGGGACCAAAGTCAACATTTTTCGCTTTACGCAATCGTTATTTTCATCTCTATTGTCATATCTACGATTTCAATTGTCATCACTGCAAACTTTATGAACCATGCTGTTTGCGGTGATGCCAACTGACATCGTAGATATGAAAATAGAGGTGAAAATAGCGATCGCGTAAAGCGAAAATTTTTGAATTTGGTCTCTAAGTGGAATCGGGCTTAAAAAAGAGATGGTGTAAAACCTACATAAAGAAGTTTTCACTTAAAAATATAAAAAAAATGGTTAAATAGGTTACGCTAGATTGAGGTTGTCGGCTATTTTAAAATTATTTTTTTATAATTGGTGTTGAGTTGACTTGATTCTGAGTTGCCATGAATCGAAAGAACAACTGAAGCGATAATGGTATCTACTGACACACATGCTTATAAATGAGCATGCTTATGAACTGCACACATTTGCTCATAAATGAGCAATAGTTTGAGCATACTAATGAATGAGCATGCTCAAAGCCAACAATTGAACACGCATGCTCTTTATGAGCATGTTCTTGTCAAATAAATGTGATCAGAGTCAGTTTTATTTGACAACAAAATAATCTTATTGAAGTAAAACTTCTTTACGCACGCTTGACTTGGGGAGTAAGCTGGTAAATGCGTGACGAGAGCGTTACGAAAAGTGTGATCGGGTGAGGCGAACGGAAGTTGAGTTGAGAGGGAGATATAAGTTAGTGAAGATAGAAAGAGAGAGAGTTACGTTTCGTATATTACTGTAAGGGCAAGAGAGAGAGGTGCGAGCACACATTTTCTTTCTCTCTTTCTCTCATAGCCAGTTACGTTTCGTATATTGACAGAGTGCAGGCCTATTGTCTGTATCACTGTAGGAGCAAGAGAGAGCAGTGCGCGCGCACATTTATTTCTTTCTCTCTTCTTTTACAAGTTAGTGAAGTTTTACTTCAGTCGTGTGGTATAAATCACACTCGTTTTTCAAGCTTGCAATGTAATTATTTAGTAATATTTTGAGGAAATAAAATAAAAGGTTTGATTTGGACCCAAGATGTCAACAAATGCGAAAATGACTTGATAATAGAAAATAAATGCTAATTTCGAGGTACTTTTGGGAAGGACTTTTGGAGATTTTATGGGGAATTTTAACATCTAATGTGGTTATTGGTGTCGCGAAACTGCGACTCCACTATAAAATTGGCGGTTTTGCTTCAGAGCAAAGCCCTGACGCAACCCTCAAAGGACCAGTCCCGAAACTACGTGGTCGCTATGTTACATGGGACGATTAGATAGCATGCACTCGCAAAACCTGACGGATAGTCAGTCGATGTTCAGATCTGGGCTTTTGGACAATTAGATAAGCCCAGAACGGAAAGGGAAAATAGGACTCACCAGTTGCAGATGGGGCCTCTCTGATCTCCAGGTTTTGGTGCACTTCACTATGTTTAATAACTTGCAATATTATTTTTGCAACAGTATATGCTCAATATGTGCTCCCTGTCTGAGACATTAATTTGTACTGAGCTTGAAATAGTGTCACCTCTTCTTCATGCAACAATTGCTCTTTTTCAAGGTGACATTTTGGGATAGGAATATTAGGTAGGTGGGATAAAATCAGGAATTTGACATATTCTACCCACCAAGTCTGCGAATGCAATACCCAACCAATCCCACATAATAATGCTCAAACATTCTCCCGGCCTTGGAAGTACCTACCGAAACTGAAGGTACTTTCAAAATAAAGTAAAGAATTATAGTGAAAAAATGAAATGTAATAATCTTATATATCCACGATTGATATTACGTAGTTAAGAACCAAAAAAAAAAAATAGAGATAAAGAAAAATAATAATTATTGTGTAGGCAGAGGACATAATTTCACGACTGGTCGTTTAAAGTTCCCAGAAGGGGTTCTTACGAGTGCCACACGAACCACTCCGTCTTTGCCCGGGAATATTTCCTCAACAACACCCACCGGCCAATAAAGTGGACTCGCATCTTCTTGATGCACCAATACTATAGTACCTACTAGAATGTTACTCGCGGGACTATTCCATTTTTGTCTCATCTGCAGAGAGTGAAGATACTCTATATGCCATTTCTTCCAATAAGATTGAACGAGGTGGTCCAAAAGCTTTTTCCTTTTCAGCAGACTAATGCGTTCATTAGTCATATCATAAGCGGGCAAATGCTGAATCGGAGTAGACATTAGAAAATGAGCCGGAGTAAGAGCTTCTGGATAATGACAACTACTTAATAAACATAACGGACGTGAATTAAGTAAAGCCTCTATTTGTGTCAGAACTGTGAGAAGTTCTTCATAACATAAAAGTTGGGTACCCACAACCCTATACAGATGTGATTTAATGGATTTAATATTTGATTCCCATAATCCTCCAAAGTGAGGAGCGCGAGGTGGAATCGTCTTCCACTCAATTCTCCGAATGTTAAATTCATTGCGAAGGACTTCATTAGTTGAATTTGCCTCCAAAAAATTATATAAGTCATCCAGACAATTCTTCGCGCCTATGAAGTTTGTCGCATTGTCACTGTACATATATGAAACCGGTCCACGTCTGGATAGAAAACGTTTAAATGCGTTTAAAAAATTGTCCGTGCTTAGATCCGATACCAATTCTATATGTATAGCCTTTGTCGTTAAACAAATAAATAGACATATATATGCCTTTTGACTTTTTACCCCCCGACGCCTAGAAAGGGTTATATTTATCGGTCCGGCAAAATCTACACCAGTATGTGTAAATGCTTTTGCTTCTTGAACTCTAGCTGTCGGTAAATCAGCCATTGGTGGTATAATATTAGAAGGTGTGGTTTTAAAACAGAAATTACACGCATGTACTCGTTTGCGTATTAGGTTTCTTCCCGATAAGATCCAATAACGCTGTCTAATTATAGACATATTATAAGGAGATGAGCACCAGTATGACAATTCACACGATGGTAAAAATCTATAATTATATCGACAATATGATCCTGTTTTGGCAGAAGTATTGGATGTTTGTTTTCATAAGGTATATTCGCGTTTGTTAATCTACCACCTATACGTAGCAATCCATTATGATCGACAAACGGATTTAATTTTCGAATCGAAGATGAGCATAGTTTTTTCCTCTGTATTAATTGTATATCGGCATAAAAATACCTTTTCTGTAAAGCTTTTAATACATTTATTTCAGCAATATTTAATTCCGTGGAATTTATAACTGTTGAACGCGATAACTTTCGCGTAAATCGTAAGATATATACGACAATTCTTAGCAGTTTTGGCCATGAGAAAATTTTTAAGGCAAGATTATATATTGGAGAATTATTCTCTATTGACGTTATCGTGAATGTATGCGATTTTTTCAATTCCAAAGTATTCTCCTCCTGAGCAGAGGGAGAAAAGCTTTTGACAGGCCACTCGGACACTGGGTTTGCAGCCCAGGGTGGACCGTGCCACCAAAGAGAATGATCAATAAGCTGAGCGGGCAATAGTCCACGTGATAAACAATCACTAGGATTGGTAACTCCATCTATATGATAAAAATGTTTCGCGGGTAAATTTTCCTGAATTTCACTAACTCGATTAGCTACAAAAGTTTGCCATCTGTGCGGGGATGAGTGAATCCAAGAAAGTGCTATTTTTGAATCTGAAAAAGCAAATATATCGTTTATCGAAACGCGATTCTTATAAGTATCTACAATAGATCTAACAAGTCTAGATAAAATAAGCGCTGCGCATAATTCCAATCGAGCGAGCGAAATTATTTTTAATGGGGCTACCTTGGATTTCGAACATATCAAATTCATAGTAGCGTTGCCACCCTTATCTGTGACATGAAGATATACTACGCACCCGTACGCTTTCGTACTCGCGTCTGCAAAAGCGATAATATTTATCGTGCAGTCCTCTTTTACTCCCAAATATCGAGGTAAATTTAAATTAAAAAAGCATCGGTAATTCTTCCTTGAATTTGACATATCGATTAACAATACTTTGGGGTAGTTCTTCATCCCATCCCACTTTCTCTAACCACAGCTCTTGTAAAAGTAATTTGGCATATAAAATTACCGGAGCAACCAAACCTAATACATCGAATAAACGTGCTATTGTGGAAAGAATTGATCTTTTACATATAGTTTTCTCCTCCATGGGACATATTATAAAACGAAAACAATCAGATACCGGATCCCATTTTAGTCCTAAAATGCTACAATTATCCGAGAAATCCATCGTTGCGCGGTGCGATTCTGGTAATTGAGCGAGCAAATGAGCAGAATTACTCGACCATTTAACTAATTCAAATCCTCCAGACTTGAACATCGCCATTAATTCTGTAGACAAAGTGACGGCTTCACTTATAGTATTTACAGAATATACAAAATCGTCCATATATAAATCATTAATTGCAACTTCTGCGGCTTTCGGGTGACGATTTCTTTCATCGCTCGCTAGCTGTCTTAAAGTTCGCATCGCAAGGAACGGTGAACAATTTAATCCAAAGGCGAGCGAATTAAATTGATAAACTCCAATTTCTTCATCTTCGTGAAATCTATAAAGAATTTTTTGATATTTACGATGGCTTTCCGTTACCATTATACGTAAATACATCTGCGGTCAATGCTATAGCGAATAAGCGAAATTTAATTAAAAGTGTAAATAAGTTAGATTGCAAGTTTGGACCAGTATACAAAATGTCATTAAGTGACAGCCCTGAACTGGTCTTTGTACTGGCGTCTAATACAACACGAGTTTTAGTTGTTGATTTGTCTTTACGAATTACTGCGTGATGAGGAATGAAATATCCCTCATCAATATTAGATGAAGACGGAACTTCATACCTTATATATCCCTTTTCCAGATATTCAGAAATTACTTCATTATAACTCCGATGCAATTCTGGCGACGTATTAAATTTCCGTTCTAAATATTTATATCTGCGTTGCGCGACACTGAGCGAATTTCCTAAATTATTAGGATCTATCTTAAAAGGTAAAGATACAATGTACCTTCCCGAGTCATCCCGTTGGACGGACTCGACGTACATTTTCTCACATTCCGCGTCTTCAGCACTCATCAATGACTTAATAGGCATGTCTTCAATGGTCCAAAATTTGGATAACGCATTGTATAAATCCACGTTGGTTATGGGGCCAAATGTCCACGAAACATCCGGCGTACACTTAGGTATTTTACCCATTACAATATATCCGAATACCGTTTGTATAGCGGGTGGTGCATTCATATTATGTTTAGATAAAACCTTATTTCCCAGCATAATATATGGAAATAACTGAGCGCCTAATAAAATATCAACATCAGATGGAACGTTCCAATTTTCATCCGCTAGGTTTAAACCAAGTAAATGCTCACATGACTTTGTGTCAACATATTGTGTAGGGAGCTTGTCCGTGATTTTGTCGACCACTAATAGGCTTATTTTATATTTATCTTCTGAAACACGGGATTTAATTGTCAATGCAACATGTCCCAATATTGGTGTCTCTACCGAACCAACACTTTTAATAACTGAATTATTTAAAGGAATTATTTTAAGATTCAATTCATTACAAGTATTTAAACTAATTAAATTTTGTTGCGAGGCGCAATCAATTAAACACCTGACGGTTACTTGATTATTTTTGTTGTCGTAAGCAAATAACTGCGCGGTTGACAATAGTACATTCGTAGCTAAATTACCCGCAGTAAAATCATTATGATGTTTATTCCTTGTTATTAATATAACAGCTTCGTTTTTTGAATTACTTTCGTTGTTCACCGTACCCTCAAAATGCAATGCGGTATGGTGACGTTTTTTACAAATTCTACAATCCGATTTAGATGAACATTTCACCGTCCTATGTTTATCGCTTAAGCAATTTACACATAAGTTATTTAATTTTACAAACTGAAAACGTGCCTTAGGTCTCAATTCATTAAATTGTTCACACTTAAACAATTCAACATGATCGCTTCGATTGCATTTCCGGCACTTATTATTATTACTTGTAGTACGATTATTATCAAACGACTTCGGTTCAACCACAGCGAAAGAATGCGAAACTTTATTTTTATTATTATTAACTTTACTATCTAGTCCGGTTCGTTCAAGAATTTTAACATGCGAACGAATATATTCTATTAAATCGGTATATGTAGGTATATCTTTCTCCCGTACAGACATTTCGAAATTTTGCACCAATTGTATATCTAATTTTTTCAGTGCAATATGTAGAATTATAAAGTCTGTTAGGTCATCAATACCTAATTCCTTGAGCGCAGACATGGAAGAAGCAAATTGTTCAATAAAATTATTTAAATCATTTGAGTTAGAAGGTGCCAATAATTTTAAATTCAATATATTGTTCAGGTAAAAGGTACCTAGCACGCGCTTGTCTTGATATTTCTTTTCGAGAGCATTCCAAATTACAAAATAGTTTTTTTCATTCTGAAGTACTCCAGCAAAAACCGATAACGCCTTTCCTTGGAGTTTTCCTATCAAATATTGCATCTTTTGCGAAGTATTCAAATTTTCATTAGAGTGGATGTTTAATTTAAAAGCTTCGTAAAATACTGACCAATTCTCTTGATTTCCGTCGAAGGATGGCATATCGATCGCTGGAAGCTTAATAAATTGCGAATTATTTAATTTCTGCGTACCACCTAAATCTTGCTTCGCCACAATACTTTCGCGTATACTAACTACAAAGCAGTACTTATTTTCGAATTTATTCCATAAATCGTAATTTATATTATAGTTTGGATCCCTTTTTAATTGAAGCGAAAGAAAGTCATCACAATACATGTTAAATTGTGAATAATATGTAGCTACATTAACCGTTTGTTTAACGAACTCATCCGAACTCCTTGTCTCTCTATCAGCGATAATTTTTGCTTTCTCATGTAACTCATTGAGACGATTATGCATTAAATTAATTTTAGATTCTAGTAATTTGATTTTAACTAGATCCTGAGTACCATCACTCGTCGCCATGATTAATTCTATATAGGAATTTTAATGCAACAATAATTACAAACGTAGTTCGGTACAAACGAATTTACAAATTATAAAAAGCAAATAACATTAATTTGCAGGTTAAATATATTAATTTGCAGGTTAAATATATTAATTTTAAATACCCCGTTGGTAATCAGGCTCGAAAGTCGAAAGAACCAAAAATGGTGTCGCGAAACTGCGACTCCACTATAAAATTGGCGGTTTTGCTTCAGAGCAAAGCCCTGACGCAACCCTCAAAGGACCAGTCCCGAAACTACGCGGTCGCTATGTTACATGGGACGATTAGATAGCATGCACTCGCAAAACCTGATGGATAGTCAGTCGATGTTCATATCTGGGCTTTTGGACAATTAGATAAGCCCAGAACGGAAAGGGAAAATAGGACTCACCAGTTGCAGATGGGGCCTCTCTGATCTCCAGGTTTTGGTGCACTTCACTATGTTTAATAACTTGCAATATTATTTTTGCAACAGTATATGCTCAATATGTGCTCCCTGTCTGAGACATTAATTTGTACTGAGCTTGAAATAGTGTCACCTCTTCTTCATGCAACAATTGCTCTTTTTCAAGGTGACATTTTGGGATAGGAATATTAGGTAGGTGGGATAAAATCAGGAATTTGACATATTCTACCCACCAAGTCTGCGAATGCAATACCCAACCAATCCCATATAATAATGCTCAAACAGTTATTTTAGTGACTCTGTGTTGTTAAAAATTAATTTTTCCATTAAAAATGTATGAATGCATGTAAGAAACGACTTATAAAATACACGACCATTGTCAAGGCAATGTGGGCTGAATTTTAACATAGTATTTCCGTCCATGGCCACCTGTGACCAAAAATTAATCTTAATGTGTGTTAAGCTTAAGGAGCAGAATGATCTTTTTTCGCGTGCAGACCCCATCTTAAAAAAACCGACTGTAGAACATTACTATTAATATGGCTAAGATTATCAGTGACAGTTTCTCTTGATTTATTTTTTTCTTTCTTATAAAATTATTCACAGAACACAAATAAATAAGACCATTATTTCGTTAAAATCAACGGCCGGCGTGGTCTAGCGGTAAGGATTTTGACTCGCATTCCGATGGTCGTGGGATAGCCTGTAGATACTAAAATAACTGACTATTTCTAATCTATATCCATTTAACCTATTCTATCCTAACCTATTTTATAGCACTGTTCTGTTTAACTATAATGATTCAAGATGAGCCAAAAAGAGGCAAGACGAGCCAAGAAGGGGCGAGAAGATGCAAGATGACGGCATGCGTGGTCTAGCGGTAAGGCTCCTGACTCACAATCCGAAGGTCACGGAATCGAATCGAGGCGTGGCAAATAAATTTTATTTGATTAATTGTGTTATTTTACAATTAATTTATTTAAAATAATATATAGTATATTTGCGGCACGTTCCAGAGTGGAAGATACTCTCAGTATCGCCCTGGTGTAAGACCACCATTCAGAATTGAAACGTTGCTTGAAATGGCTTTAGCCGTGTTTGGTGACCAGATCTGAATAGCCAGGTACTTCCCCACAATCCTCTTCCCCACCTCCTTCCCCTCCCCACTACCTTCAGCCTCACAACATACCCCAATTGGGGATGCCATAGTCTCACTGGCTCCAGACGGGAGCAGCTGAGACTCTTGTGAGGTATTCATATAAAAAATAATAAAAAAATTTAGACTCGGTTTGCCAAACAATTTTTATGCTTGTGTATTTCACTTATAAATCTGGAGCCTAGAGTCGAAAGGGCTTATGTCAGACCCATTGAAGTTTCTTATAGCGAGAAGGGAAGGTGGCAGTCATTGTTGGGTTTTATTTATCGTTTATTAAATAAATAGTTTATAAAGTAGTTGTAGGAAGAGAAATTAAATGGGCATTGTAATTTATGGGACATGTTTTTCCACTTCTTTTACAGCTTCATCAAGTTGAATTCAATTGATTTATTTCGAACAATGGTGCCTTTAATGGAAGGACTGAACGAGCCCAGAAAACCTTTCAAAGTATTTCGTAAGAGTAATCTGAATAATTCCATAAAGAATCTACCTACTTTTAAACAATTTATTGTCACTGGTTTATTTCGCTTGGATTTAATAATGTATTATGATAATTCATGCGAAGTATTATTTAAGGAGGCTATAAAGGCTATTTATCAAAACTACTATCTATCTTGTACATAAACTAGATGCTATGTATAATTGTATGTATAGATCCTAACTGCAACTAATCTTTTATTTTATGTATACGATACTGCCGCCATGGGTCGACCCACAGTCTCCTCCTTGACAATATCAAGGAGGATACGGTGTTTCTACTTTTGTCGTCAGAATTTCAATTATTCCAAAACATGGGAACACGTCAGCACAGGTTTGCCTAGTGAGGTGTTCACAAAATACTACTAGGTACTTACCTATATACAGTTACGGATCATTAACATTTTTTTTCCTTATTACTTAACTTGATATCTATGTATACCATTGTAATTATCTGTAATATGTATGTATGTTAAAGAATAGAAATAAATAAATAAAAATAAAAGGAAAGGGGATATCGAAAATAGCGTGCAATATAATACTTAGTTGTAATTTATGAATGGGTCGTGCGATATGCTTATTAATTATATTATGAATATTTGGTACAGTATAGTTGTGGATGGTGAATGCTTCGCGCAATGTACTCGTAGTTGTGAATGATGAATACTTGGTGCGATATAGTTGTGAATGATGAATACTCGGTGCAATATAGTTGTGAATGGTGAATACTTGATATAATATATTTGTAAAGGATGAATAATTGCTGCAATATATAGTGAATGATGAATACTTGGTACAATATAGTTGTGGACGATGTATACTTAGTAAAATATAGTTGTGAATGATGCATACTTGCTGCAGAATGTTGTGAATGATGAATACTTGGTACAATATGTTGTGAATGATAAATATTGCTGCAGCATATTGTGAATGATGAACACTTGCTCCAGCATGTTGTGAATGATGAATACTTGGTCAGACTTGGTGCAATATGTTGTGAATGATGAATACTTGCTGCAATATATAGTGAATGATGAATACTTGGTACAATATAGTTGTGGACGATGAATAATTGGTGCAACATAGTTGTGGATGATTTATACTTGATGATATATAGTTGTGAATGTTGAATACTTGCTGCAACATGTTGTGAATCATGAATACTTGGTCAGACTTGGTGCAATATGTTGTGAATGATGACAATATGCTTTGTACTAAAAAAATACACGTGGTTTTTTGAAGGGGGGGGGGGGTTGTCCGAAACCTCACCACATATCACCAGGGGGGGGGGGGGGTTAAAAAGTTGCTAAAAGATATCACGTGGTTAATGAACGACCCCTTACAATGTAGTTATGAGTGTTGAATATATGGTGCAATGTGGTCGTGAATTATAAATACTCGCAGGTTCTAATACTTGATGCTGTTGTACAATTGAAGCAAGGCTAGCAGTCCACAATAGAGTCCTGATACCAACACTGATGAATGGTAGACAGAAATGAAACTGATAAAATAAGAATGCTTTAGAAATGAAATCCCTCAGGGTATGTGTAGTAAAAGCTTGTATAGTCGTATTACAAATATTGATATCCAGAAAGAATGCGAGACTGATGATTAAGAAACGGACGCTTCAAAGTAATGAGCTGTGATGTTGTGTTTAATTTTAGTAAAACCACGCGGTCATGAAAGATGGTCACAATAGACCACTTGCATCACATTTTAAAAAAAATCCGGTTTAGGCAAATATTCTAAGACATTTCGTTTTTTTTTTTTTTAATCGTATATTTGAAACCCTGGCGATTTTTTGAAAATTTCAATCCGAAAAATCAGACCATTTTTTATAAACCGGAAAGACGGGACATAATTTTATGGGTGCGAAAAAACAATAATTACATAGCCGAAAATCATTTTTATAAAAAAAAACGATTTCCACACGAATAGCAATAAATTGTACGGGGTTCTCTTCGTAACATCTGTAAAAACACCACCATTGGAAATGAAAAGGCCGATTCATTGGCGAAAGATTCCATTATTTCGGGGGATATTTTATATAATTTTTTAAACCCCGATGACATTTTCATTAAATTGAAATAAAACATGATTTCCACATGGCAGAATCATTGGGATGAGTCTAATAAAACAAAAGGAAATAACTTTTTCATAATTCAGCCAACGATTCCTTCAAAACCGTGGTTTTCTAGACTCTCTTTGAACAAATTCTCAACATCCTCGATTTGCCGCATGCGGATAGGGCATTGCTGCCACAATGTTCACTTGACAAATATTCATGTTAAGAATTCTGCGATGTGTGAATGTCGTCTTGGTGAAGAGGACCTCAATCATATTTTTTTCAGTTGCCCTATAAAATAATTCACACCTACATAAATTTCATCCCTCACCTTATCAGTACGGGCATAAAGAGCGTAATACACGAGCCCGATTTTCAGCCCGATTCCAATTAGAGACAAAAGTCAACATTTTTCGCTTTACGCGATCGCTGTTTTCAACTCTATTTTCATACCTACGATTTCAGTAGGCATCACAACAAACAGTATGGTTCATGTGTTGTTTGCAGTGATGACAATTGAAATCTTAGATATGAAAATAAAGGTGAAAATAGCGATCGCGCAAATCGAAAAATGTTGACTTTTTTCTCCAATTGGAATCGGGCTGAAAATCGGGCTCGTGTATTACGGCCTTAATGCCTCCCTACAACATTGCATGTCTGTTATCTTCTCAAAACAAATGCGTTTATAGAGTATTGGCTAATTTCCTGAATATTAACAGCATCAATTTGTAATTGTAAATTTAGTTTCACATTTTTAATTATTTAGTTTATTTTTTATGTATAATAAATTATATAAGCATATTTATTATTTTCCAGTTACTTCCAATTGTTATACATAATTAAAATCATCTCGTGTTGTAAGAATTTAGCGTATTATTATTATTATTTGTATAGTATTATTATATAATGTAGATATGTTTTTGATACCAAAATTGTAAATATTGACCAAAAATACACTCACAAAGTTACACACAAAAATCATTCACTTGACACTGGCCAGAACACTCCTTTGGGGTGAAAAGCCATTAAAAAAAAAAAAATAACCGCCATCTTATCAAAAAATCAAACCAAAGGATAAGTTCGCATAAAACAAACAATAAATCTAGTGAACGTTAAACACAAATTCAAAAATTCGCTGGAAATCAAAGTGTTGCCAAATATAAAAAAATTAATTAGTGTGGAATTTTACAAAATTAAGGGAACATAATCGGAGACGGGACATTTTCGTGTAGTGACGTCACGAGCTCAAATAATGGATTTATTTATTTAAAAAAAAAAAACTATACATTTCTAAAAATTTTTACTAACATTTTCGTAATCTTAGTAAAAAAATCTATCCATACGATTTTTTCCAAGTCGTTATGAAATCCATGCAAGTGGCCTATTGAATTAGGTACCCACATCAAAAATACCGTACCAATCCATCTGATTATGAAATATTTATGATGTTATCATTGTTTAAAAAGGTCGCACGGGTTGAATAACTTCGCAATAAATTCTTCTCCATCAAATGATTTATAGGTAGGTGTAGTTACCAAGATCTTGGCACGATATACATACTAGAAATGTATTCCATTAGTACTATTTTTCATCATTACTATGACAACACCAAGCTACTAACTTTGTCTTTGAAATAATTTGTTCTTCACATTCGAGTTTGGTATGGGTACCACCGCCCTGGGAACCTTTATTGGATAACCAACACCTCTGCCATAGGTCACCCCAAGTGGTTCGCTACGTTTGGTGATTTAATAGGGGTGCCCGGGTTTATGAGGTGAGGTTTGTCTAGGTATTGGAGGCGGATGACCAGGACACACTGAACCCCAGATTCCTACCCACCCCTTTAACTCTTTTCCTTCCCAGAAATCTCCTATCCTTCCTTTCCTTTAAAAAAAACCCCTCCACACAGCATCCCCAAAGATGACATAGGCCCTGAGGGAAATTATTTTCCTCAGGGCCTCCTATGTGGAGGTCATGTTAAAAAAAGTAGTTTGCTACGTTTGATGATTTAGCACGGGTGCCCGGGTAATTGGGGTGAGGTTTGTCTAGGTCTTTGTGGCGAATACGTTTCCTCACCCACTGCGTGGCGGACATCATCTAGACCTCTCCAGATTTTCTCACCCATCGCCTTGCACCGCAGTGGGAGGGATGGATTCATACGTCCGTCTCTCCTGGCCAAATTAACCCCCAGATTTCTGCACACCCCTCATACAATTTTTCTTTCCAGTACTGCCTCGCCTTTCTTTCCCTAAAAAATAACGTCCACACAGCATCCCCACAGATGACAAAGACATTTTTTTCCCTAAGGGCTTCCTCTGTTTAGCTATTGTTAAAAATAAAATCCTATGAGCCAATCTCGGTGTTGTCATTTAAAACCTTTAAAACGATCGCCGCGCAATCAGTTTTTGTCCAAGTACTTTTAAATGTCAGATTTGTACTCGTCTAAGACTTATTGATTGTGTAGAAATTCATCATAAGTGTACTTACTATGAATTTACTATTATCAACCCATCAACCAAACATCTTGAATGGTGAACATAAAATGACTAGAAAATAAATTGAGCAACCATAGAAACAGGCCTTCTATAGATCAAGAACAATATTGACCGTGTCCTTAATTTGAATGTTATAATAAATAGTGATGTGCTTTAAGATTATACGCATTTCGAAATGATTAACCGATTTAAAAAAAAACTGTTTTAATATTCTATAAAATGTATTTGTGAGAAACAATCTGCTTTTATGAAACAAAATTAAATGTAGGTATACACGAGGTTTTGGGAGTACACATAATTTGGGTTAGGTTAGGTTTTGTTGTAAATGCAGCACAAGATTCCCAATTGCCCGGAGTCAAACTATGGCAGCCACAATTGGGGTATTTTGTGAGAATGAAGGGAGTAATGAGAAGAAGGAGACAGGGAAAAGGAAGGTTAGAAATCTAACAAATATTAAGAATAGGAACGTACAATTTAAAAAAAAAACTGTAATAATATGATCAGATTTGTAAACTTCTTGATAGAAGATTTATTTGGTAGAGAAGGTATTTTACCATAATCAACCAAAATATGCAGTTTGTAAAAAATGGTTGTCCGACTTTGATGGATACGATGGATAAAATTACAAAAACCTATGCAGTCAAAGAAAATATAATGTCTACTGTAAAACAATTAAAATTAAAATTACAACATCGTAAATAAAAACTCACTCAAACACGGACGTACAAAATATATGGACATGCCCTTACGTGTTAAAAAACGTGTTATTTCCCCCTCCCATTGGAACCATTTTTCGGAACCGGCTGGGCGTGTCCGGACCAATGTCGTGCTCTCGTCGTTCATTTTACGCGCGGACGCTGTATGTCTATGAAACACATACTTAGACAATGAAGAAGACTTGGCGAATTACAAGTCTCTTTCCTCTCTTCGCCCCGCCATAGTTGGTTTTTACCCCTCATCTGTAAGTTCTCGTCTAGTTATTTGTATGTCTATGCACTCAAATGACAAATAATACAAAGAAACACAAGTGTTACGTAATAAATTTAGCTCAACAATAATTGTTATGTGTATATTTTTGAGCAATGCAGGACATGTTTTCTGAATCTGTGTAAATTGTCGTCGAAAATATCTATGTACTTCAGCAAAATATATCTTACAGGCATTATTTTTTTAAATGTACGTTTTCAGGTAAAATAAGGAATTGGCAACGCTTCTAGGAAATATCTTTTCAGTGGTTCAAATTTCAAGCGGTTAAGATCTTCAACTACGAATCCAGAAGGTACCGGTTGAAATCATAAGAAAATAATATAACATATTGATTTTGTACACATAATGTACATACCTATCAATTAAGTCAATTAAGAGTAGAAAATATAAAAATGGAAATACAAAATTTGTAGCTGGCAACACCAATTTAACTGTCAAATTAAAGCGCAATGACACTGAATGTATAGAACACGGTAAATCATATTTTTAAAACATTTTTTTATTCTTACAGAAAAGAAAAAATAAAATCGAAAAAGCACTGTTCTTGATGTACCTACTTAATGACATAAATATGATGAAATGGTGTTTTACAATGTGATTTGCTTTCAATTAATTTAAAATAAATTTGGATTAACAGTAGATTAGATCTTAGATCTGAGTGAGTTAAATATTTTCAGATCTAAATTTAGAGATATGTTCTAAAGCCCGGGCAACTCTCGGTATTTAAGCTAGTATTAAATAAATGTGGTCAATATCTAAATTCTGCTTTATATTTGATTTTAATATCGTATTCTTCATTATGTTAACACAAAATTGCAAGGGTATAATATACTTATGCGCAATTCTAATTTTGAGATCAGTGGGTATCTATACTGCAATGAAAAAAATTTTTTTTTTACTTTTATGCCTTTTTAATTTTTTACAAAAATATAGGTTACACAGTTTTTCATTTCCACTTGAGTTATATTTTTTGTATGGCCATTTGAACAACAGTGGTTCCCAGCTCTGTTTTCTACTCTTATTTGACAAGCGTACTCTCAATATCACCCTTCAGTGAGGCTTCATTCAGGATTGAAAAGTTGTTCGAAACGGCTTGAGCCGTCGTTGATGATCAGACCTTCCTCTATCCCATTTCTTTCCCTTCCCTCCCATCAGCTTAACAACGTACGAAAATTGTTGACGACATAGTCCAATTGACTCCCGATATTCGGGACTCTTCAACTGTATTCGCCATTAAAAAAAACTAGCTTGATTACAAAATAATTTTATTTTGCATATCGAAACAAAACTACTTTTGATATCACTCAATCAGCACTCAATCAGCATTCTCTTGAATGTCGATTGTACACATTTTGAAATATTAAGTGCGAAATAATTCAGTCAAAACCGATGACATTTGGACAAAAGCATTTGAATAAGTGTTTACATTATTATTTTATTTTAGCTATTTGCAAATAGCAGTAGTCAAAAGATAATGACGCAAAGAGTGCTTTGAAAGTAGTACCTACCTACTTCAAATAAACTAAATATCACTCTACCTTCTTATTTTGCGACTCATCCTTTAAAATTTGATGACTAGTGATGGGTATAATCGAATCATGTTTCGAATCAGATTCGACAGATCGATAAAATTGGTCGTCTGCTCAAGAAAGAAATTTGATGTTTGAAAATGTTGATAAATTTCACCTAGGTTGAAGTTAATTGAAGTTACTTCGGGTTTCGAACACGCCCACAACAAACCACTGGTTTAATTCCGGTAATTTCAACCGGTCAGTGGTTGAGTGGGCATAGCGCTTGGGTCCGGGCCCGGGCGTCGCATGTTCGATTCCTCGGCTGGCTAAGTCCTCCATCACAACACAAGCAACATTTTCGGCTTTCTGTGGTGGTAGTAGGAGATTTTCAAATATTGTTGGGTTATTCGTAACCCGGGAATGTTTGTCTTTCTTTTAAAAAAAAAAAAAAAAAAAAAAAAAAAATTCTCCATTAAATTTTTGCTAAGCTGCAGTAAATATATAAACTGAATCTTCCTTCTTATACTGACATATAACATGTAATAATCTTCTACTGACATGTAACATAGGTAGGTACTTTTTACTTCCTTGTTTTGAAGTTAATCTCTATTCAGAAGCCGAGTTAAAAAAGTTATTGTATAAAATTCTATTTATTATATGTAAAAAAAGTGTGCTCCGAAAATTATTAAAAAAATCTGATTCTGTTATTTAACATGCATAGATATGCATGGTATGAAAAAAGTCCCCGTGTTTCATTAAAAAAATGCCACTTAATTCAGCCGAGTGATTCTCTTTGTTTTGTGAGATCAAGATAGATCTCGGGCGAGATCTCCTGTCAGATTTGTGTAATTTTCTTTGGCTCTTATTTGCTTTTTCTATAGGCCGATGTCAGAATTTCAGCTGTGAGCTGTCACGTATTTTAGTTTAGGTCGTTTTAAACACGAATTCATGCAAGTATGCGTGATTATTTATTCATTTAACAGCCTTAGAAAATTACACAAATCTGACAAGAGATCTCGCCTGAGATCTATCTCGATCTCACAAAGGATAGAGAATCGTTTGGCTGATGTTAAGAGATTTTTGTTCTATTTTAATTAATGTTTTATTCAATATTTTCACAATAGTCACATAAATAATCGTATATTAACTATTATCATTTTTATTTAATACTAGCGAGTACCCGGCATGCGTTGCATTGGCACTCAAAAAAATAAAGTGTTTATATTAATTTTGTTTATTGAAGTGCTTTTGGATACAGTTGTTTTCCGTCTGGCTTTCCGACGTGTGAGCAGACCACATAGAACTGTCCGTGTGAGAAGCATGGATTTTCCAAAATCTTCCCCGGCTATCCCCTGCCGCTACTATGTCTCCTTTGCAATCCCTTTCTCTGCTCCTCCTTTGTCCATCACCCTTCCCCTGGTTACAATTCATTTGGGTCCCCGTGCCCGCCCCCGTTCCTCTCCTGAGTCCCCTTCCCCTCCCGCTTTCACCTTCTCCTTCCACCTTCCTTATATTTCCCCTCCCGAGTTCCTCCCGTCTTGCGTTTCATCCCAATCGATGAACGGTATAGGAAATCATTTTACAACTTACGATCTCACCATTATATACATGCCCTTCACGGGCGTGCGCATAACAAATTACTAAAGTTTCATCGCAATCGGATGAATGGTATGAACGTGTACGGGCCAAACGAAGAAACATTTATTTTTATAATTATATAAAAATAATTATAATATATTTTACATATATAAGATTAGCGCGCTCTCTCTATCATTCGTATTTACATACCCCCTTTAAAACCATCTTCAGTAAACTTCTTCTTCTTTTTGAACGCTGCTTATATCGGAGACTTAAGATTAAATTATTATTATTTTATTTTTTTATTCTTCATTTTAAGCACCCGCTTAACTGCCAAAGCAGTTTGTCAGCAGGTCAATTTAACACAACATATATTAATATAGCACTAAAGCTTGCCATTGAAGTAAAATGATGTATTGGTTTCATAGTGCTTTCGCACAAACGAAGTATTGAAATCCGTAAGTCTAAATTTAAACTTTAGGTCGCACAGTTTACACCCGCGCTGTGCAAGCGGGTTCCCCACAGAGCATCGGACCATCCGCACGGACACATCGGTCCAAAGCACAATTATAATAAGATACCACAATATTCAAAATAGAAAGAATAATAACTTTTAAGTAATTACAATATAAAGGCATAAAATACGCAAACATACAGATATAATGCAAGAAAATTACCCATAGTCATATTACACACAAGATTACAAACCAAATTAATATAAAAAGTCTTCTTCTAAAACAGCAAACTTATTTTGTGGCAACATTTTAATTCATATTAATAAATTACTTTGTTTTTACAACTATTATTGTTTGTATATTATTGAGCATTATTAAAACCCTGGTGAAGTACCTAAGCTTTGTTTACGAAACATGTCGGTTTTTTATAAACAATTAGTGGTAAAAAGAAATTATTTTATTAATTTGAATAAAAGTCTTGATCAATTAGCCATTTTTTTCAGTTCGGTGGTGCAATATGATTCGATTTTTATATTCATTGGCATCTTATTAAATATGTTAATGACAAGATTAAAAAGACAATTCAAATAGGATTTTTAAAACAGGACTTCTGTCCAGAGCCGGTGTCGTATGGCCTTGTAACTTTGATGAATAGACTGTCCGTTTTCCGTTGCTGGTGGAATTACGTACGCAGCTGGAGCACTTTCGCCTTCGACCAGACTTGGGCAGAGTCGAAAGGGAGGTTAAAAGAGATTTATTTATTTATTAAATAAAAACGGTATAAATATACCTACCATAAACACTGATTAAATTGAGAAGTGACATCAGAAAAAATAAAATTAATATTGATTTAAAAAAATTGGTAGGATAGCCCTCTTGTACCTACCTCGCAGTTAAATAGATCTGCATATCTATTAGTAACTACATGTAACCTAGGTACAAGCGAGTGTTTCGTAAACTCAGTCCTGTTATTGTTGCATTTAAACATGATTTTACAATGATTGGCTCTTGTGGGTATATGGAATTCAATGAAGTTAATTAAATCGGGACTGTCTATTCTACCATTTACAATTTTGAACATAAATATAAGCCGGATGTAATTCTTCGACCTGAGAGTCTTAATAAATAAGATACCTTATCCTTGTTATGTTGATATATTATAATTGTTCCTTATTCCTGTTATCGGTCAAAACCCAGCTGTCACCGACACGTTCGGTCGGGTTACTTGAAGCGTAACCAGCACTTGAGGCATAATTTGTATTTTGGGTGGCGAGTATGGGTACTTCCTTAGAGATGCCATAGTCCGAATTGAATTTGGTAGATATATCTGGTTTAGAGCTCTAAAATACTTGAAAAAAAAACCTTTGATTCTATGCAGAAACCCTTATCTCAACAGCGGATTGCAATATTTAAAGCTTAGGCGTCAGATAGGAATACAGCCCTTGTTCTACCAGTATTTCATTGGAAAACGCTCAAAAGAACTATTGTAATTGATGCCTTCGGTACCGGTGCATAGTCGGAAAATTTGTACATGTTTGACATTTGTCATAAGAATTAGACTGTCGAACAATTTGCCGGCGTCTGTGTTTCCTTCTTCCTACAAAATTGGTTTCTTCAAAACCCATGTTCCACTCCTTCCTCTCCTGAAAAAGTCTCTCCTAAAAATGACATAGGCCCTGAGAGAAATTATTTTCCTCAGGGTCCCCTGTGTGGAATTAGCAATGACATCGATGTTCAACTGCATTATATGATCAAAATCATTATACTGCAGTTTGGCCCCATACCACCAAAATACATAGAATTGAAAGAATAATTTAAAAAATAATCTTTATATGACAATGCGTCGTGAATGTCCGAATCTCGCTACGAAAGTTTCCAATCTAGGAGAAATGGACCATTACAGTAAAAGTTTTTAAAATAATAAACTATTTTACAATGCCTACTAGAATGATATAGATTGTTCATACCGAAAAACTACCGCCAGCGTCGATACCACGTCTTGTTCTGTATTCCGCATGACAGAACGGACATTCTGGCCCAGCATAGCATGACAAGAGGTAGGGTACCGCTAAATGATACCTCTAGGTTTCTTCACATATTCAATATTGGCCTTGAAGGTTACAAGAGTTATTTTAGCAAGAACTCTAAAATATTGATTTATTGTTATGTAAATTATGTCAGGTGTCATAGGATTATATAAATCTTTAATACACATTACTCTCATCTGTTGCAAACCCGTGGCGGACCCAAAAAAATTATTAAAAAAAAAAAAATAATGCCATTTTAATCGTTATGTATAAAAAGACTCGCTTGCGCCAATATCAATCTATGACCTGGGTACTATTTGATTATTGGGGACTACTTTGAATTATTTTATTTAAAGAAATACTAATTGTGATAAAATTAAAAAAAAAAACATTAAAAAAGCGATCCAAACCAAGAAAACAATGTCAAGTTTAGCTAAATGGGTACATGTCAAATTATTACACAAGATACTTGAGTCGGGCCATGTCAAAAGTCAGAATAATAGAAGAGAATGTATGAGACGATGTATGAATGTGAGTGAGGCAAAGAGTGTGTGCCAAGACCGAGTTGTTTGGCGGTCCTTCCTCTCTGCCTACCCCTGCGGGGAAACGGCGTGATGGTTAGTTAGTTAGTTAGTTAGTTAACCTGCATTTTGGGTGTAATTTAATTATTGTTGGAGAGGCAAATAGCTTATTCAAGTATTTATTACTCAATCCCTGATCAAACCGAAGAATAACATAGTCCTCATCTCATAATTCGATGGCCAGCAAATCTATTAAAAAAAATTACGAAACTAAACACAATTAAATCGAGTGGATTAACGCGGTACCTACTCAAGAAATGAATTATTTAAAAAGTACATAGGTACCTATATTATTTCATTTTTAACTAAAAACTTGCGAGCGAGATACTTACTCTCCAAACTATCTCAATACGAATTCGGAGGTCGCGGGTTTAAATCTAGACATGCCAAACAATTTTTAATAAAATAATTGGTTTTATTTCACAATTAGTTTTTTTTTACTAGCAGACCTGGAGATTCTACCTTTCCGCCGCGTTCATTTTTATTAATTCTGAAGGACGTGTTACAAATATTTAAAACGTGTGTCCATGTCTCACTCCCTAAGTTATTAATTCATTGTCTAGAAAAAAAAAATCTGGTGCTCACCGCTAACTTTATAAAGTTTTAAAATCGTTGTGCGTTAAATATTTAATGGTAAGGTATTGTTTTTATTAATCTTAAATATGAAGAACTTACATCCTCAGTGTTCTGTTGGAATAAAAAAGTTAATATAGTTTCGAATTCGCCGGAAATAATTAAAATGTGAGTGTTGAGCAAACAAAAATTATTAGAGTTGTGTACCGCCTGAATTCGCAGTTCCTCGCCGTAATTGTCGTTTTTATAATTGGAATTAAAATACCGCGTGATTTTCAAGTGGCTGCGCTACTTTTTATTCTAAATTTGAAATGCGTAATATTTTTTGTGATTACGTAGAAACTAGAAGCAAAATTTCTCAGTCACCATGTTGGCAAGTTGTGTTAGGTTAGGTTTTTCACGGCAACAACAATTACTAACTAGTTGTTACTAACAACTAGTTATTACTAGCAACTAGTTATTAAATAACGAAGTCCGGCCCTCTCTGCGGCGGCGGCCGTGTTTTGGGAATCAGGTTATGGCGGTAAATATGCATTCTGTTTTTAAAGGCGAAGATCATCTCAGTTCGCTTTCAGTTGTTGTTTATGTCGCGCGCCAAAACAAGCTTTTTCGACATTTACGCGCTTTATTGTCTGTGGCACGTTTTTTCCGAAATAAGCAACATATTGATTACTAAAATTTCCGTCCACAAATTGCTTGAAATAATAGTGTTCAGATTTTCCCGAATATGCCTACTGTGAATTGATAATGGAATTATCAGTTTAATATTTATGAAAAGTGTTTAAGTTTTTCCAAATAAGCGTACTGTGCATTGTTGTTGTTTTCTTAAACGGAATTTTTACAAATTATCTTAGGTAATTATAACCAATATGGATCCTAAATGTCTTAAAACGGTTAATTAATTTTCCCAAAGGCTGTGGATTAATATAAATTTGTTTTAGGAATTTTAAAAAATATACTTTATAATTTGTACAGTGTTTATAAATTTTCCCAAATAATTCCCGAATTTTTAGAAATGCCTTTGTTTATTGTAATTGTAATGTAACCGAAAATTTGAAATATGAGCAATTCAAAAAGGAAATTAACTACCTTAACTTGAATAATGATATACCTACTCTATCTGACATAAAAATAAAACTTTGTTTATTATTATTTATTTCTAAAACTATGTTTGTTGAATTAAATTTTTAGCTTCTCACTAGCTCAGTGGTTAGAGTTTTGTGTTCAATTTCCAGTTGCGACCGTTATCTATTTATTTTCTTTGTTTTATTCTGTTTCACGTTTCATTTAGATTTATTAATGTTATCTTCTTCTCCAACGATCATAATTATAAATGAGTATAACCTTTAAATGTTATTTCAATATATTTAGAATTTCTTCAAACACAGCAAAATCATTTTGTGGCTCCATTAATAAAAAAAATTGTTGGATGATTTTTATAGCGCCATTTTCGTGAGAAATTCACCTCAAGGGCGCTTTTAAGTGATTTGATCTAGGTTTAATTAAAGATCATTTTTAAGACAGAATTTAATCAGTATTTAGGTACTAGGCAATATTTTTAAACAATAGAATTGGTCAACAATTTGCTTGATAAGTGTTTCGGCTTAGTTTCGGTTTCGGCCACCATCCAGCCGAAACTACGGCCGAAACCGAAACTGAATTCGTAAGTTTAGAAAAAATTATTTTGTTCTTAAGATGAAAGTTCTTCCATTAGTTTGCGAGAAAACGCTTCTTATTTTCATACAAAATAAGAAGCGTTTTTATTCGAAAAAAAAAATTATTGTAGGTAGGTAGGTACTTATAATTTTAATTATGTTGTAGTTCATTAAAAAGAGTGCCATTCAATATGACCAACGTTTAGAAGAAATTATTTGGTGATGTGGTTAAATGTGACGCTAAAAGACAAACGTGGCTATCTCCAAAAATCTTTTTTTAAAGATTTTTGATGGGTATTACTGCTTATGTTTTTATTTTATTTTATAATATTCAGTTCATTCATGGTTATTTCACGTTTTTCTGCTTTAAAAATGAATTTAAATGTTGTAGTTTTTTTTAAACTCGGTCATTTCCATCCTGTTTTTAAATCAAACATGGCCAAATTCAATACAAAGTGGTTGTTTTAATTTTAAAAGAAATAATTTTTTAAAGAGTATTTTTTGTTTAATGTACCTAAACAAATTAGGTTTAAAAAAGTAATTTTGTTTTCTACCTTTTATTTTATGTGATTTGTTAACAACGTTCAAATAGGTACCTAATACCTACTAGTTCTTTTTTAAAAATATTATTTACGAAGCGATTTACGATTACGATTTCAAGAAGCATAAATTATTTATTTGAAATCAGGAGTGATAATTAGGTATGTTATATTTATTTTTAGTATAAATATCAGAGACCTATGATTAATTTATGATTAAAAAAGGCTAACTGATTAAGATTCACTATTTTTTTCCACGAAAACATGACCTTATATGAAAGTTTCGCTTTCGGTTCGGTTTCGGCCGAACCTGATACCAAAGCCGAAACTCAGTTTCGGGCTCGTTTTGGCCGTAAAAACTAGTTTCAGTCGGACACTAACTGACTGATATAACTAACTAACTAACTAACCATCACGCCGTTTCCCCGCAGGGGTAGGCAGAGAGGACGGACCGCCAAACAACTCGGTCTTGGCACACACTCTTTGCCTCACTCACATTCATACATCGTCTCATACATTCTCTTCTATTATTCTGACTTTTGACATGGCCAGACTCAAGCATCTGATTCACTTGATCGTGCCATGTCTTCCTCGGACGACCCCGACTTCTTCTACCATTCACATTTGCGTCGTATATTCTTCTTACACTACTTTCTTCGTTCATTCGCTCTACATGCCCAAACCATCTTAGGGTCCCTTTCTTAATCTTACTCATTATGCTTACATCAGCCTTACATTCTTTGCGGATATCCACATTTCTCACACGATCATACATTGTTTTACCACACATACGCCTCAGGGATCTCATTTCAACAGCATTCAGTTTACTTTCATCCTTCCTCTGCCAGTTCCATGCCTCACTGCCATACATCAGGGTAGGTGCGAGGACTCCATTGTGGACTGCTAGCTTCGCTTCTTTTGACAGTTTTTTATTAGCGCCAACGGCATTCAGTCCCCCATTAATGGAGTTACCGGCATTCACCCTTCTTTCAATATCTCTATCTACTGATATTGTTTTCGTAAATAAGCCAATTGTTTTCACGGCCAAAAGTATTTTCGTTATTTATTTTTGCCAACTCCTTCTTTAGCTAACTTTTCGGACAGCGTTGCAGAGTCCATCATCAGGGCACATCTGTCGGATCTGCCGTAATGGACATTGCAACGCTGTCCGAAACGTTGGCTAAAGAAGGAGGTAGCGCAACACGGCATAACACCCCAAAAACAAATAACGAAAAGCCAAATGTAGTTTGGTTAGTATTTTTTTGGTATCTATACTACATGATTGGGTTCACATTTAGTTTTTTTTTGGTTTCCAATACCATTGTTAATCAATTAATGTGCAAGAATTCAAAAAAGAAAGGAAAATTTCTGAGACACGCCACTTTCCGCAGCCTGTTATTCCGCAATTTACCTACGTATTTATTTAAACTGTGTTATTCTCACGTAAGTTCAGTTATAAAAACTCAGTTATTGTGCATAATAGGTTGGTACAAAAAATTACAAAAAACCTACTCAAATTATGAAATTATGAAAAAATATATTTTTAAAATCTTTCAGATGACATTTAATGCAGACAGACACATCTGATAAATATTCATTATAATTAGACAAACAGTTGTATATTTTTATAAATTATCAATTATTTACAAAAATATCTTCTTCAGCACAATATCGTATTTTATAATCCTTACGTTTTGAGTAAGAATGCTAATATAGGTATATAGAAAATATAATATAATAAATAGAAAGAAGTACACGACTTACTTTATTTAATCAGTGATTCCTGACATTATTTGGAGTAAAAATTTAAAAAGATGTAATTTTGGTCACCGGTGACTTTTTTGAGTTGTTTTTTTTTTAATTTTTTTTTTCACAACCAAACAAAAAGCATTCCACATGTCATCACTGGTCACTCAGCCGAGTAACCGCTCAATATCACCCCGATCTTAATTGTCCAATACCTACAGATTTTTAAAATTTTACCTTGAAAATGCAGATTACTTTAAAATACAGATTAATTGAATGCAGGCAACTCTATTAATGGAGGACAGAACGCGCCGTTGGCACCAACCAAAAACTGTCATAATGGAGTACTGGTACCCACCCTGATGTATGGGAGTGAGGCATGGAATTGGCAGAGAAAGGATGAAAGTAGACTGAATGCTGTAGAAATGAGATCCCTGAGGCGTGTGTGTGGTAAAACCATGTATGATCGTAAACGCGGTGATCCGCAAAGAATGCAAGGCTGATGTAAGCGTAATGAGTAAGATCAAGAAAGGAACGCTCCGATGGTTTGGGCATGTAGAGCGAATGAACGAGGAAAGGAGTGTTAGGAGAAGATATGACGCAAATGTGAATGGTAGAAAAAGTCGGGGACGCCCGAGAAAAACATGGCACGACCGAGTGAATCAGATACTTGAGTCGGGCCATGTCCAGAGTCAGAATAATAGAAGAGCATGTATGAGACGATGTATGAATGTGAACGAGGCAAGGAGTGTGTGCCAAGACCGAGTTATTTGGCGGTCCGTCCTCTCTGCCTACCCTTGCGGAGAAACGGCGAGAAGGTTAGTTAGTTACATTGAAAAAATTTCATCAAATATGTTACCGAAGACCCAAATTTCAATGACATTTTATATTCAAAATAATGTCAGAAATCACCAGTTAAAGTACGTCCTTTGACACATTTTATATATTTTGTAATGTATTTAGGTGTACTTCTAAGACATAATGTAGCATCAAGACGGCCGTGAATCATTTTAAGTACCTAAACATATTATTAAATCAATCAATTGCCTTCTAATTTTAAGTGCATTCATCTTGAAGTTCTAAAGACGTAGGTATGTCGTATTATCTAAGATGGTCAAGTAGACCTCATTTAAAAGAACAGTCTTAGAATTTTTTTAAACATATTTAACGATGTTTTCATATTTGCAGTAGGCAAGGGTCCAAATTTATCTCACCAAGGGGGAGTGGTCTAGATTGGAAGAAAAACTGCTCACGTAATTAATGTATGCCCCCTAATGTAAATTCCAAATAGAGCTTCTATATTTCGGGGGGGTTGCAAGGGGTTAGAATTGATTGGGGTTCTTTTAAATGGTTTACATAATATTCAACATAAATATTTTAATATAGGGCGGGTATGTCAGTTGCTTTTATGCTCGGTGTGAGAGAGATTCCGTCAAGTTGCTCTCTGGTAGAAGCCCTGGCAAGATAAACTTAGTGATATCATTAAGTACTGAAAAATACTCATATACCGACCCATAATGCAAAGGAACCTGCTGCCACAATACTTATCCCGTTAAAACCGTGGTTTCAAAAATTCCCCCATTTTTCCAATAAATTAAGTTCCTCACTTATTCGTACGGAAATTGGAATCGCTCCCACCTTTTTAAAATTCACGTGATCTACTTACCCAGATTGTACTCTCTGTGATCTGAATTTTATAACATATATTTTTTTGGTTGTCCCTCTCTATATAAATATCCACTCTTCTATCAAGCCTTATCTAAAATTGCCTCCCCCCGTTCAACTTCTCATCTCTTCCAAGTATGACCTTGACTCCAAGCTTCCATATTATTATAAAATTTTCCCATTTAAATAAAATGTAGAATTCAATTTCCCTCTCTCCATAATTTGAAAAGATAGCCCCTAGGCTAGGGATGTCCCAACATCCCTGACGGGTGTAAGCCAGAAACGTTTGTAAATAAGATTTTAAAATGAAGATTATTTTTTGTTTTTCCAGATGATAATGAACATGTCGCGGAAGAGGTCCCCAAGGAAGAAGAGGTTTGAATTCTGTTACCGTCCAACCTTCGAATGGTGGTCGATCCCTTATGTTCTTGTAACAATCGTAATACTGACCGAGTCAAACGCCACATCCCTGGCCCTCCAAAACAACACAGAAAATCGGGAAAACTCTGTACGGGACATAACGAAATCACAACATGAACACAAAAAGGAAATGCCGACAATTAATGTAGTATTTAACGACACAACAATTAATTTTACGGTGCTACCGGAACATAAAACACATCAAAATAATGTTGTAAGTGGAATAATTAACAAATTGGTAAACGCAGAACCTAACCTAGTTCGCTTTCCCGCCATAACCACAACAACGCCGAATGTCATTGGGTACAAGATGGCGGCCTCCGAACGCATTATCAAGGACAAAAACGGACACTCGGCTGATAACACCGCCAGCGACTCCATTGTTGTGTTGAAAGTCAAAGCAAGCAGCGTGGGATATGTGCAATTAAGTAACGTTACACAATTGAATGAGAATTCCATAAATAACGTTGGAAAATTGCAAAATACAACACAGATTGTCCAAAAACAAACATTTCCGACTGCCGCCATTAGTGTACCTTGTCCTTACAAACTGCTCGGTTCGAACATTGAAAACTGTGGCAAAGTTGTAATGAATTTTAATAATACTAGCGAAACAGCAAAAAACCACAAGAAAAGATTAATAGACGATTTGAATAGCGAAAATTATGTGGTGAATGACATTGAAGTTGTGAAAAACGGTGTGAAGGTCGGTTTTAACTATAGTAAAGATGGTGGAATCAATGCAAACGTTGCACAAAAGAATTCAGAAGTGCTAAATATGAATGCTCATAATGATGTTAAGACTTCTTCTGAGGGTCAAGGAAATAATTTTAATGACTTGGTTAAACTTTCTGATGGCCAAAATGCTAAAAGCTCTATACAGAATTCGGGAGGTCGAAATAACAGCGTTAGTGATTCTGGCGATAAAAACAATGATGCAAATAACTCTGTCCGGAATTTTGAAAACCAATATAACAATAATGATAAAAACATTATAAGCAATAACTATGGTCGTAAAGACTTTATTGCAAATTCTTCTGGACTAAATAACAGTGTTAATAACTTTGATACAAGTTCTGAAGGTAATAAAATCAGTGTTTATAGTGACTTTGTTACTAGTGGTACTAATAACATTAGTTTTAATAACTTTGTTACGAATTCTGCTGGTTCGAATAAAAGTACAAATGACACATTTGTTAGCAGTTCTGAAATTCATAATAGCAATGTTAATGACATTGTTGCAAGTTCTGCCGGACAGAATAACAGTGTTAATAAATTTGTTGTCAGTTCTGGAGGTAATAACAGTAGTGTAAAGGACTTTGTTACCGATTCCGGTGGTAATAACATCAGTGTTAATGACGTCGTTACGAATACTGTACATAACAAATATGTTAACAGTTCTGAAAGTTATAACAGCAGTGCCAATTACTTTGAAACGAGTTCAGATAGTCAAAACAACAGTGTTAATAACTCTTTCCAGGATGCTGGTAGCCAAAATAATAGTGCAAATAACTTTTTAAACAATTACTCTGTTCGTGGAAGAACCAAAACATATTTATATGGTGGAGGAGAGGATAGTATTAAAAACTTTGCTAACAATTCTGGTATTCATAACACCAGTGTTAATAAGTTTATTGCCAATTCAGGTAGTCATAACATCAGAGTTCATAAATTTGTTATCAGTTCTGGTAGTGATAAGAACAGTGTTAATAATTTTGTTACGAATTCTAATAATCGAAACAACAGTAATAATAACTTTGTTACCAGTTCTGGTAATCAAAACCATACTTTAAATAACATTGTTTCCAAATCTGGTAGTCATAACAACAGTGTTAATAACTTTGTTACCAGTTCTGGTAGTCACAACAACAGTGTTAATAAATTTGTTACCAGTTCTGGTAGTCACGACAAAAGTGTTAATAACTTTCTTACCAACTCTGCTGGTCAGAAAAACAGTGTGCAGAGCATTTTTACAAGTTCTGGTGGTCAGAATAAGAGTGCTGTGATGAAAAATATGAGAGTGAGGACTTTTAAAGGACAAAAAAATGAAACCCACGTGAAAGCGGGACAAGGGTACGTCCTTTTGGAAGATGAAAAGGACGAATACGAAGCCAGTATAGACCACGAGTTGGATGAATACGACAGAACCACCATTCGCGCTAAGTCGGTTTGTAAGCTATATTCATAGTCATTTTGATAATATGTTCATCTTTTAACTATGGGTGGTGTGTAATCGCAAATAAATAATGTTATCTAGATTTACTGGAATTCAAATAGTGAACTGTATTTAAATTTGTTTTGTGGACTTTGTTGCTGACACAAAATATACTGGATAATAGCATGAAATTGGGCAAGATCTTGCTCACCAAACGTCATTCGGTTGTGATGATAAATCCTTCTTCTTGGTCGATCTCACGGCCTGAGGGACACCTCCAGTGGTTACCTACACAAACACCTGAGAAAACAAGAGAGTTCCTGGTCGATATAGTTAAGAACTGAGAGAACAAAATCAATTTTTAATGATAAATAAAAAATTTAATATTTTCAAAATAATAAATAAACTATTTTATTTGTATTATTAGGTACTTGGTACCTACTTATAGGTTGAATGTTGGTTTTGCTCCCGTAAGCATTGTCTACCAATAGATTTAGCGCAGGTTTCCATAGTGCCCACGCGTTGCAATCAAATTGTTAGACAAAAAAATTAACAACTACTTTTAGAAAAATTCAATAGGTGTCCCTTATAAATAAAAGCAGAGTTAACTTCAATTAAATACTTTTAAGGGTGCTTACATAATACGTATCAATAAAATTTTACCATCAATTTGCACATATTTTATTTTAAATTTTTTAAAAACTTGTCACAAATATGTGTAAAACGATGTGGCAAATCGTACCACCGCGCCGGTACATAAATCGTACTCAGGCCAAAAATCAAGGAATGCTGCACATTCTGAAGGCATAATTGAATCACATATATATCCGGGTTACTGGTGCAAGTTTCATTCACCCATCCATGGCAACGCACGCACTGGATGCAGTCACCCTTGAGGCCAGTTTTATCGAAATAATTGCCCATGCACAGGTGGCGTGTGTTTTCATCTTTCGACGAAAGATTTTGTTTCTGAATCATTTAATATAATAATTTTTTTTTGTGTTTAATTCGTAATTTTTTAAAATTCGATTTATAAATGTTGTTATTAAGTTCTGCAAGTATTTTATTTTTGTGACAGCTGTTTCGGCTTACAAGACAATTTTTTAAACCGTATTAAGACCACTTTGAGACGACTTATTTATAGGATTCTAATTTTAAAATTTTAATGTGTCTAAATTGATTTATTACCATTGAAGAAGAAGACAACCCTTATAATCTAAACGAAAATATGAAAGAGAACAAGACACAGAAAAATAGAAAAATATAACTGTTGCAACCAGAACCTCTCGCCTAACGAGGACGGGTGCCTTTACCAATTCGGACATTGCCACCTTCCGTCAAAACGTCATAATTTATTGTCAACAATTTTATCTTCGAATAATTTTTCCATATTATGGGCAACTACCCTTTTCATTGGAAAACATCGTTCTAAGAATTGGTTTGTAAACTAGATAGCATCTCGGATAAATATATCCGATTTTATTTTTATATGGAACACAGAATATGGAATGTATATAAAAAAAGTCTAAATGAATATTCACTTTTTTTATAAGAAAAACTCTCTTTTTATAAAAATATAGTCGAAGATAATATTGTTAATTCTAAAATTTGAAATATGAGATTGACAATTATGACGGTTTGATGGAAGGTGGCAATGACCGAATTGGTAAAGGCGTCCGTCCCGATTAGACGAGAAGTTCTGGGTTCGAGTCCCGGTTGCGACAGTTAATTTTTCTATTTTTCTGTGTCTTGTTCTCTGTCATATTTTCGTTTAGATTATTATTGTTAACTTCTTCAAAAAATAATTTTCCTTACTTTATTAATAAGTGTTACATTAGGGTCTTTGGTTCGTTTATTGATTTATAATTTTTCAAGTACCTAAAGTCCCTTTTTCTTTCTATAATATGTAATGGTTTAGGCTCGCTGTTGTACGTCCCTACAAACTGTGCAATATTGTAAAGAAGTAGGTATGTCAGTGATGGACTTTGTTTCTGTACAAATCTACGGTTTTATTCCGAGATTGATGAAATTTTGAACACTTGACCTTCAAAAGAAGGCGACTGTCTACATTAGTCTTCACGACATTTCGTAAAAACCACCCATCCCCTTTTCCTACCCCTTAAAGCAGAATTATGATAACACTTCTTGATGAAATTTTGTCTTAATTTTCCCCTTAAAGCAGAATTGTGATAACACTTCTTGACGAAATTTTGCCTCAATTTTCCCCTTAAAGCAGAATTGTGATAACACTTCTTGACGAAATGTTGCCTTAATTTGCCCCTTAAAGCAGAATTATGATTACACTTCTTGATGAAATTTTACCTTAATTTTCCCCTAGCAGAATTATGATGATACTTATTGTTGAAATTTTGCCTTAATTTTCCCCTTAAAGCAGAATTATGATAATATTTCTTGATGAAATTTTGCGGTCATTTTCCCCTTAAATCAGAATTATGATTGGAATTTTGCAAATATGTTCGAATTAGTAAAAAATACTAATTACCCGGCTTTTTTTCGTTTTTGACATTGGATCCACAAAGGAGGCCCTGAGGGAAAAAATCCCTCAGAGCCTATTTGAGGATGCTGTATAGAGGGTCTTTTTAGGGAAAAGAAGGAGAGAAAGTTCTGGAAAAGGTATGAAAGGTGGGTAGGAATCTGAGGGTCAATGTTTCCAGGAGTGATGGATATATAAATCTATCCCTTCCACTGCGTTACAAGGTGATGAGTCGAGAGAATCCGGCTGGAGAAATCAAAGGGGTTCCTCAACTAGTCTCATCCGATCCGGCCCGACACGCAGCAGGTGGGCAAACGCATCCTCCGCCAAGACCTAGACAAACCTTATCTCATGAACGCGGGTACCCCTGCTAAGTCACCAAATATAGCACCACTACGGCAGGAGTGTTGGTACCCACACCAGTCTCCCAAATGATTTTTTTGTCTCTATCTGATTTAGAAAAACTCTGCGTAAAGCCCGGGCGAAGACGGGGACTTCAGCTAATAGTTAATTATATAACACGAGATGTCCATGTCCGACCCCATTAGTACCGTAAGGTAATTGTGAAGCGCATCACCTCGCAATTAGTGTATTTTATTTAGCGTCCATTAGCCACTAATTACGGATATAATAATTAAGTATTCACGCATAATAAAAGACACAACACACGTTGCGACATTCTCGTTTCATGAATACCTTCCTTTCGTTATGTCAAAGGACAGGGCCGCCGCGAGGGAAAGAGCTTTAACCGACCGTCAAATCTGACATCGTCACAAATATTCATCAAAAATCAATCATCTCAACTTGAAAGACGGGTATTGAACGATTTATTGAATAACCAGCACCCCTGCCATAGGTCACCCCAAGTGTTTGCTACCTTTGGTGACTTAGCAGGGGAGGCCAGGTTCATGGGGTGAGGTTTGTCTATACATCTGTCCATCTGTTGAGGGAGACCTTTTGACCAGCCGGACTATCTCGACCCATCATCACCATCACCTGGCACCGCAGTAGGAGGGATGAATTCATACTCATGGACACATTGACCCCAGATTCCTACTCAACACTTATGCCTCTTTCCTTCCCAGAACTTTCTCTACTTTATTTCCATTAAAAAGACCCTCCACACAGCATCCCAAAAGATGTCATAGGCCCTGATAGATTTTTTCCACAGGGCCTTCCGTCTGGAGCTAATGTAAAAAAAAATCGATTTTGAATTTTGTGACATATCATCTGCCCTCTACGGCGTTCCCGGTGACACGATTCTAGATCCCCCGACAGATGATCCCCCGAATAGTTTATTTCCCGGAAAATTATTAAACCCTGGGACACGTGATTCCTAGGATACAAATATTTTTGTTAATAATAATTGCACACGTATTGCATTTTTTTTTTAAATATTGAAATATTTGTTGCATTAGAACAGTTATAAAATACAGAAAATTTTTTAAAATACAAGGAAATATAAAAAAATAAGTATAAACGAGAAATACCACAGAGGCAAAGCTTGTGTATTATAATAATTACTATCACATTTCCATGATTTCTGATAGGCCACTTGCATCACATTTTTTAATTTTTTTTTCCGGTTTAGACAAATATTCTAAGACATTCCGTATTTTTTTTTCGTATTTTTGAAACCCTGGCGATTTTTCAAAAATTTCAATACGAAAAATCAGACCATTTTTCATAAACCGGAAAGACGGGGTATAATTTTATGGGTGCAAAAAAACGATAATTACATAGTAGAAAATCATTTTTAGAAAATAACGTTTTCCACACGAATGGCACCAGAGAATAACGAGGCATACCAAAAATATTACATTTCACAGATAAATTTTTTCTTGATCCATCTTATTGATCATTAATCATTATAATGTTCAACGTCTATATATGACTAAATCCAATGTAATATACTTGTACTTGTAAATAATAATAATAATTAGAACGATTATTTAGAACTACATTAACAAAATTTCATTCCCATCATCCAAATTCAGCTATAGAACGAATTAATTTACCTAGAAATTTAGGAGGTAGAGGTATAGTCAAAATAACATCTTTAAAACATAATCAGGTAGAAATGCTAAGAATTTTTTTCCATAGGAAAGCTGATAGTTCAGAAATGCACAAAATAATTTGCAAGGCAGATAGAAATATTTCACCATTAAATTTATACGACGAGAATGCCAGCATTCTTATAAATACCAACCAGGAATTATTAGATTCCTGGTCAAATAAAATTCTTCACGCAAAACACTTCAATTATCTCAACCAAACATATGTTGACAAATTTTCGTCAAACAAATGGTTGAGTATTGGAGAGTTGAGCGCAGGAATAGAAGGCTTTATGCTTGCCATTCAAGATAGAGTCATTAATACTAAAAATTATAGGAAGCATATCATCAAAGATGCAAATCAAATTGATGATTTATGTAGAAAATGTTTGGCTTTTCGGGAAACTATAGAACATATTATATCGGGATGTTCTGTATTAGCGCCATCCGAGTATACATTTAGGCACAATCAAGTTTTAAAAATAATTCACCAAAGTTTGGTAATTAAACATAACTTGATTGACTGCCGTAATGTACCATATTATGAATATGAACCAAATTCATTTTTAGAAAATGAATTTTATAAAATTTATTATGATAAAACAGACAGAACAATTAGTCATAATCGACCCGATATAGTTTTACATGACAAAATTAAGAAAATAACTTATATCATTGATGTCGCTATTTCAAATTTTTGTAATATTCAAAAAACTGTTTCTGAAAAAATATACAGATTTAGGAAATGAGATTAAAAGAATTTGGCATTCTCAGACTATAAAAATATTACCATTTGTTATTTCGGCTACTGGCATTATATGTAGCTCTCTCATTCAAAATTTAGGCGTATTAGATTTGTCAAAAAATTTGTACATAAAAATGCAAAAGTCGGTCATTTTAAATACATGTAGGATTACGAAAGATTTTTTAAATATTTATATTGAGGGATCAGTAGGATTTATCGGACCAGTTAGGATTTCATCAGAGCCGAACCCTCTGATATGAAAATATCTGGAGTCGGTGAAATATTTTCCCATTATGTTTCTAGTGGATTGACGTATTGTTCTTGTATTGTTTTGTATTTATTATACTTATATAGTGCACTTACATTGCGTGAATTTACTAGATATTCATTTGTGGAAAATTGTGTGGAAGGGTTTAGTCTTTCATTTGGGAAAGATTTAACCCGGACATAAAATCTGGAGCACCGTAAAATTATTATATAATTTGATTTTGGTTAAAATCAGCGCCATTACCATAACACTTCTAAATCAGGTACAAAAAGCATAAAATGTACGGGGTTCTCTTCGTAATATCTGTCAAAACCTCGAACCAAAAGACAAGTTCGCAGAGAATAAATAATAAATATACCTAGTGAATGTTAAATGTCAAATTCAAAAATTCGCCTGAAATCAAAGTGTTACCATATTTAAAAAAATCAGTGTGGAATTTTACAAAATTGATAGAACAATATCGGAGACGGGACATTTTCATGTAGTGACGTCACGAGCCCAAATAATGGATTTATTTATTTAAAAAAAACTATACATTTCTAAAAATGTTTACTAATAAGATATCTTAGAGATAAACACTTGCATCTATAGGATTTAGCCTGTGAAAGAATGAGATCGAATAATCATCTCCTGTGCGGTGCTTCGTGATAATCGGTCTCCTCTTTGTGCGATGCTTTGTAGCCTCGCTACCCTGTCTACTTTAGTTTTCGGGAGGTTTCACTTCTACCGTGCACACTTGTATTTTTATTAAATAATATGATGGTACAAATTACATAATATTATACTTTAAAAATTCAATCACACATATAAATGACCTCTTCATTGGTCGAAGCGATCAGTGGTCGGTAAATGGATTCAAATTTAAGATGCCCCTTGGTTCGGCCGCCCGTGTGCGTTAACACACACTGGTCATAATAATGCGGCTTCCCTGTCAAAAATAATGAAATAAAAAAAAAAACATATCGTAAGCTTTTGCGAAATACAGGCACTTTGTACGTAAATTTAAAAAATGAACAATGTTGATTAAAATACATAAATTTGTCTAATCAACGAAATTTGATCGCTCTTGAAAAGATACATTATGAATTGTTGGTAAGCGTTGTTGTGAAATTGTTTTTTTTTGTATTGTTTTGTCTATCTATACGTACGTCTTGAATAAAATTAGAAGGCAATTGATTTATCTAATGTGTTTATCAAAATAATTCACGGTCATCTTAATACTACATTATATCTTAGCAATATTGAAATAAATGTTCTCAAATCCTATTGTATAAGACGCCGCACTGTGTATTTTTTTAAACTTAATGAGTAAAACATCAAAATTGTAATATTCAGGCTTGCAGAAATATCAGTGGATGTCGCATATTAAATAAAAAAATTGATAAGTTTATCTAGTTCGAAGCATGATAACTATAGTTTAAAAAATTACCGAATTGGATTAAGACACATTCGCTGCTAATAAAAATATGCGTTGTTAGTTCGTAGTCGAAGGTTACTTACAGTTAAAAAAAATTACCGAATCGGATAACGATACATTAGCTCAGTTGGTAGAGTTGCGGCCCGGAAAGCCGAAGATCCTGGGTTCGAGTCCCAGCATTGTTATCTTATATATTTTTTTATCTTTATTTTGATTACTTAATTTTTTAAGATACTTATGTAATTTTTTCTGATTTTCCAGTTTCAGATTTTCGGTTGAGTTTCATTACCTAATATTGTCTTCAGAGCCATTAACCAGCGGCCGAAAATTTAAATTTCGTCGAACGGTGATCTTGCAATCCCTTGCATGCAGGACGGTTCCAATGAGAAAGATTAATTATTCTCCGTACCAGCATTTTAAAGATTTTATTTCATTCAAAATTTGCTTTGATAAATACCTACATTCAAAAATGCTCAAACTCGTGATGATAAAACTATTAAAATTATGAAATTTTTGATCATAAGTGTTTATAATTTTTCAATAATGTCTAAGAAAAATAATAATTTAATTTTTTTAAAGTATTTTAGTTTGTAAGACCGTAAATAAATAGACAAACTGAAGTATTTTCGTCACAAAACAAGGGCGCAGATCTTTTTTTATGATTTTATTTTAACTAAAATTAAAATTCTGAAAAGTAGCTTTCCCAGGTAATTTATTGATTTATTTATTTACTGTACGATTAATATGATTTGAAATGTGTGTTGTATTATACAAATTTTTGTTTGAATATGTAACAAATCTGCCAACGACCTACGGTAAAACCTTATTGTAGGTACTGAAAATAAACATATTTTCTCAATTTTACTGGATAAAAACACAGTCTTTCGAAATCAATTTATATTTTTTGTGGAAAAGAGTCGATACGTCTAAAATTTAAAAATGACATATTTTTGGATTTGTCTGGTTATTCCCTCTTAGGTAAAGAGCAATTAATTTTCTGTTCAAATACGATTCGATATTTTTCCGCACGAACTTGCTTCACGCTTATTTTGTCATTTTACAGGTACCACATTTTTTTAATATAAAGGATTTCCAGGCAGGTTTTAATAATAATAATAATGTTTTATTCCAGGATGTGGGGAGGATAGTGCAATCCCACACGTCCCGTAGAGTTATACATACATATTTTATACAACAGATTAAGCTAAAAAAAAAGAAACATAATATATGCGATAATAGAAATAATCAATTATAATGTAGAACGTGGTCTAGAGTCGCTCGCTCAGGAGTGGCGCTTGATGCTGGAAGGCTGCGATCACCACTGTGTTATTGGAGGCCATTAGCCGCATCCTGGCTCCAGTGACCCGGTGTTTCAACAGACCGGCAAATCCGTGTATTCCTAGCTCCGTAAACATTGTAGATGCGCTGCTGTATCTTCTATATCCAAATTAGGGATGTTATGGATATGATATTTCGGATCTGGATACGGATACGGATATTGGAATAATATTATACCGGTTTCGGATATGGTTACGGATATGAAATTATTTCGGATTATCCGCTAGTTTCGGATAATTTCGGTTACGAATATTAGAATTTTAAAATTACTACTACATACTTACTACTATCATCCCAGGAACCTCTATTTTTCAAAGAGTCTATTATTGACAACTGTTTTTTACACTCTTATAAAGATGTTAGCTGTTGAGGTGGTTGTTGTTGTTTTTGTTGAGTATCCTTTTCCAGTAACAACCATATTTAACAATGTGTTTCGATATAAGATGAAGTTCCAGAGAAGTAGTGCCACCTCCTTTGCGTGAAGAGTTTTTACCATACAGTTTACATTTTGCAGAATCTACATTAATTTCTTCAAAAAATGTCCAAATTAAACTAGACTTAAAACGCATTTTGCTTTTTGCCAAAACTATAACAATTTATTTACACAACTCTTTGAAACCAAGTAAGATGGTACTCATAAATAATAAGTTTTAATGTTTGTACACCCACAATCACAAAATAAATAATAAACAATGCAAATTGCAAGAGACACGCGCGTTTTGAGTTTGTGTGACAGGTGACGGCTTGGCCGGACAAAACATACAAAATCCTGTCGTAACCTGTAATTTTGACTCCGCCTTTATCCGAAACTATCCGAAACTTTTATATCGGTTTCGGTTACGGTTACGGATATTTTTTTATTTCGGATATCCGATAGTTTCGGTTACGGTTACGGAGCTCCATAACATCCCTAATCCAAATATAACTCTGCAAGCATCATTATATTGGATCCGGGGTCGTTCTATTGAGCTAGTTCGGTAGTGACACCATGTTTCACACGTATTTAGGTTAGTGCAAAATGCATTAAACAATGTTTTTTACATCGTTACTGCATTTGAAGAATCTTCGGGCAATCATATTAGACAGTATACTGATACTTCTCCGCTGTCGTTCAATATCACCGTCATCCGAGAGGTCTTCAGTAATAACGTGTCCCAAGTATTTTACATTCTTAGATGCGTTTATGTTTTCCTCATTAAGTTTTACGGGGAGCATTTTCTCGGGATTTTTTCCATGGTGGAATGCGATTAGTTCCGTCTTCTTGGGGTTGTATATCATGTTGTGGTAATTTGCATATTCTTCACAGATTTTTAATAATGTTCTCAGCCCCTTGATCGACGGAGCTAGGAGAATCATGTCGTCCGCATAGCTGATGTTATGTGATTTAGGCATAAATTATTAATATGACAGCCCGCTCTGGTGTCCAGGCGATTTGATAACTCGTCCATGTATACATTAAACAGGATTGGGGACATACACCCTCCTTGCCTTACTCCTGATCGCAAATATATCGGTTGGGAGTACGTACCTGCCCACCGTACAACGTTTTCATGCTGGGAGTGCCATCGGGATAGTGTGTTGATATATATATAGTAGGTATATTCTAGCTTTCAATTTCTCCCATAAGGTTTTATGACATACTCTGTCGAACGCTTTGCTCAGATCTAAGAAGCATCCGTATACAGTAGTTTTTCGTTTCTTGTAAAATTATATTATTTGCTTTGCGGAGTATATTGCCATATTAGTGGATAATCTGTACTTAAAACCCATCTGATTGTGTTTAGAATTTTTGGTTATTTATTTTCGGTTCTGAAAAAAATTTACCTTATTTTGGAAGGCACGTGGTACAGTTTTTAATATTTTTAGGTTAACCATGTTAGATTTTTATAAATTATAAAAATAGTGTTATGTGTTTTAAAAAATATTATATTTCTAACTTATAGAGAATTCATTTCGGAGATTATATCAAAATCTTACATAATTTTTCATTTTTTTAAATAGAGCAACTATGTTTGTGTTCGATATTTTCCCACACAAACCTGCAACAATTTTCGTATATTACTGGCACCACACACAAGATTTTCAGACAGGAAGTTCTCTACATGGAGAGTTCGCGCACTTTACCGGAGAAAGAAATGTATAATATAACTTCAGGAAATGTATAATAATATTTTAAGTTTATTTGAACTTGAAAAGCTCAGTATAAGTGAAGAACAACTGATTAAAAGCAGAGGTCGGCTTAATTTAATCCAAAAAAATATGTTTTCTGATAATTTGTAAACAGAGTATTTGTAAAAAAGTATCATATGTATCAAGCATCATTATCATCAACGTTCTTTTACCAGGGAGTTAACAGAGACTATATAGGTATCCATTCGACCTGCCTCAAATGTAATTTAATTTTATGTTCTAGCCTGAGCCCGAAGCCAACTCTGGGTTCTTTGGATCCATACAGAAGTTGACGGAAGGGGTCCTGGAGTCCTTGGCTGAGAGGATCATCCCTAAGGGTCTGAGGGACATCCTCAAACGGATGCAAGACCAGAACACCGCCCTGGAGACCATCAGGCTGAGGAGTAAAGAAGAAAATGGCGGGCTTGGTGGGTGTTTTCATTCATTATAAGTTAAAGGCCAATTGTTTAACCAACCATTTGATGATTTGATCACAATTTATTACAATATTTTACAAAATTTATACTACTACTACTGCCCGGATATTACGCACCACATTTTCTGTTGTTTCACACTGAAACTGTTTACTCATGTATCATGTTTTATATTAATATGTATCATGTTTTCTTAGGTACCATCTTCAACCACCTCTTTAACATCTAAAATTTGGCTATTTATTTGTTTTAAATCTTTGTTTTTTTTTCTTGTTTAACTAGATATTATCAATAACTTTACACGTAGGTATCCTAACTAAATTTGCATTCTTCTTGTACTATTTTTCTGAATCTAAGATACATATCAACAAGTTTTTCGTGTCTTAACTTGTATCATTCAAGGAGCCGGAACTGTACTACCATCTCATTTTCGTATTGTCCTAACCCCATCAAGAGGGTGAACTAGACCTATAGACTAGGAGAAGAGATAGGTAAACCCTACGTCATCGAGTACACGGATGAGACAACTTTGTAGTGATAATAGACATTTAGAAATTGCGGCTGCGGACTCCTGCCAAGAGGCGCACCGGCAGACCAGCTTTTTTAAGGTTTTCTAAATGTCCATTATCACTACAGAGTAGTTTCATTCGTATACTCGATGACGTAGGGTTTAATTGTCTCGTCTCCTAGTCTACTATGTCCGTGCAACAACCGTGGTGATGACTCCCAAGGTAGCCGCTGCATAACCCGCCCTCGCCTCCCCCGCCGCCATGAGCGGGCCTGAAGACCAACCGTAGCGGACCGGTGCCCTTTCGCCCTGCCTCCGGTGACCCGATGCTCACTTTTATCCCTATTCCTAGTGTATTCAGGTCTTTCCCCCCTTAATCCCAACACTTTCTTCGAGGGCCTACCGGGAAGCCGGCTTAGGGGCGCGGACACCGAGTCTCGCTTGCGACTGGACTGATGGCTCCGCTTATCCTCGGCGGGAATGCCGGACGACTGCAGCTCAGCTGCTTCGGTTGAGTCAAACAATCTCATCATAATATGTTATTTTTTCAAATTCTATTAACAAATTTTATTTCAGCTTACATCAAGTGGCAGAGATGAGACGTGATACTGTGAAATAAATAACTAACAACGTGTACGCACACGCATACTGCCTGCTAACAATGTATGCCCGGATATTGGAGGTCTAGAATCATTTAAATAAAAAGTAGCTTCTTTATAAACAAAAATTAGAGTCCTGAGGTGTACGGTGAAGGAGGAAACCATCTGTTTCATTAGAACGCCGTGGGAAAGTTGTTGGGCAACCTCCAATGATCACAATTTAGATTTTTTGAGGACAAATCAAGTGTAACCAAACGTGAAGCCCCATGATTAAAAATAGCAAGATCACCAGCCGTAAGTATCATTGTGAGATACTCTGTGGTTGGTATGTGAGTATCATTCAATTCGTTGAGACCTATAGGGAATTATTGCGTCTCGAGGACACTACGCTCCTATCGACTCGCTTGAAGTGGCGCCGGCCAGCCGTTTACCGTTTTGCATTGCTGATGTTTGTTTAATACTTGTTTATCTCCACCGTATTTTTAAATTAATTTATTAGGGCATTCATTATATTATGTATTATATTTTTAGCACGGAAATTAACCATTAATTGTTTAATTCGTAGAACTCCTTTTTATAAATTCAATAAAAATTATATTATTATCGAGTTCTGCAAGTGATTTACTGTGTATTTTTGTTAGAGCTGTTTCGACTTGTAAGGTCATTTTCAAACTGTGGTGAAGCCACTTACGGACGACTTATTTATAACATTTTAAATGTCAATTTTTGAAGGTGTCTAAATTGATCGAGATTCGGAATCTTTCCCTTTTGGTTTCCCTTGCACTAAGTGTAAGGGTTTTCTTAATTAATTTAGAATGACGTTATTGCTATGACTCATTTAAGTGCATTATATTGTTTAAGTTTGGTAAACATACTAAGTAGTGGGTAGTTCCATAATTTATTTTTCTAAAAAAAAACGGAAATTAACGGTTTGTCTGTCCAACAGATGTACTTAGATTAGATTTGAGATTTGAGTAGAGCATTTTTAATAGAGTTTTACGATACTGAAAACATTAAAGTTTTTTTCAATTTCTTTTGATTGTGTCTATTTTGTTTGTTTGTTGATCGTGATTATTTTTGCAGGAGCCTTCGGGCGAAGTCTTCTGAAAGGCCTGACGGACCCCCTGACACAGTGGGTGGGGGGCACAGGAGACAGGGGCTCGCTGGACTCGGACCGGGGCTTCCTGACTGGCCTGCTGTTAGGGGTAGCGGACTCTATGGGGGACGCCTTCAAGATTAAGGTCACCGCCATCTATCCAGGTCAGTATATTTATTGGAGTGGTGGAGGCATTGAATATTTTAAATTTATCAAATTTAGATCCTTTTGTCACTCTGTGTAAGTTTTTGTCACTCTGTGTAAGTTTTTGTCAGTCTGTGTAAGTTTTTGTCAGTCTGTGTAAGTTTTTGTCAGTCTGTGTAAGTTTTTGTCAGTCTGTGTAAGTTTTTGTCACTCTGTGTAAGTTTTCATCAGTCTGTGTAAGTTTTTATCACTCTGTGTAAGTTTTTGTCACTCTGTGTAAGTTTTTGTCAGTCTGTATAATCAATGAAGTTTGTATATTTCCTTTATCCCCCTTTAGCCTCAGGCATATTGTCAGAAGTTCAGAATATATTTGCTTTGCAATCAAATTCTAATAAAATGAATATTTCTGAATGTATCCGAAAACTGTTTTTAAAGATAAGGGGGCATCCATTAATTACGTGAGCAGTTTTTCTTCCAATCTAGACCCCCCCCCCACTTGGCGAGATAAAGTTTGGGCAACTTTGCCCCCCCCCCCCCCCCCCCTTTTGAGTTCACGTAACTAATGTATGCCCCCTAATGAAATACGCTTGTAAATACTTTTATTACGAACATTGAAAATTTGAAAGCAAACATGAAAAGTTTTAAAATGACCCACCTTACGTTTTTACTAACTAAAATTACTGAATACATATTTCTTTAGACAAATGTATTATAAAATTAACTTTTTAATTCGGGAGGCCGGCATGGGTAACGCCCACCCGGTAACATTTATTGGATAACCAACACTTCTACCGTAGGTTAACCCAAGTGATTCGCTACTTTTAGTGACTTAGCAGGGGTGCCCCGATTTATGGGGTGAGGTTTGTCCGGGATTTGGCGGCGGATGGCGATTCTCTCGGAAAATCGCCTTGCACCGCAATGAGAGAGATGAATTCATATGTCCCTCACTCCTGGACACACTGACCCCCAGATTCCTATCCACTCCTCACACCGTTTTCCTTACCAGAACTTCTTCTCTTTCCTTTCCTGAAAATACCCTCCACACAGCATCCCCAAAGATGACATTAGGCCCTAACGGGAATTATTTTTCTCGGGGCCTCCTGTGTGGAGCTAATGGAAAAAATGTCAAATCACAGTTTTTGTAGTTTCATTAAAAAAATTATGAAAATTTTTTTTAAATGCGGTCGGAAACTTTGGTTTTATAGGTGCACATTTGAAATTTTTGTGGTTAATTTCTAGAGTTAAACATCGTTTAGATCAGGACTTCCCAACCAGGGGGGCGTCGATAAATGTCAGGGGGGGGCGTAATAGGTACGTTTGCATTTCCGAAAAAAAAATCTATTTAACGCGTAGGTAACTGTTCCGAATTGCCATTCAATCGCTAAAAATATAAATTAAATAAATAAAAATAATACTAGAATAATATGTACAATTAAAAGAAAACTACGTAATATAAATAGAAAAGTAATTAATGATTAAAAGTGTACCTACTCTTCCATTAAAGTTCCATAATAAACAAAAATATTGTTATCTGTATTGTACCTATTTGAAATTCAAATAAATAATTTAGTTAATATTAAAAAAAATGTGTTTCTTATTTTTGTTGAAACATAATTAAGGGGGGCATAAAATTTTTTTTTTTGGTTCGGGGAGGCTCGGCGAAATAAAGGTTGGGAAACCCTGGTTTAGATTATATTTCTCACCATTACAGTAAGGGGGTTCAAGGATTTCCATGAGCTGTTCCCAAAAGCGAATAAATTGACTTGAGGGGTTAAGGTGATAGGTAATGGGTAATACTTAGTATATTTTTATTTGTTTGGTTTGATCGAGGGTGTATATTCCCAGGAACCCTGTGGTGTGGAGACGGCCACGTGGCGGAAGCTCAGTCCGCGGAGGTGGGACTGTTCTTCATGACGGACAACTGCTGCCGGAGACATGACTCTTGCCGGCTGTACATCCTGGCTGGGGAGTCCGACTATGGCCTGACCAACACAGGATTGTTTACCAGGTAAACAAACCCCCCTTTAAGGTACGGTCACATACAGCGTTAAAAGCGCGAGCACGTATCTGTTGAACCGCGAGCGCTTATTTGTTGTACCGACAAACTACGCTATAAAATATTTCTTCCTATGGTAGGAGAGGGGGTCAATTAAATTAGAGAGCTGCCGCGAAATGTCATTTCTTTGTACTGGATCTGTCAACTTGACAGCTGTCATCCGCACGTTTACGCAGCTCCTTAATTAAAATGACCCCCTCTCCTGTTTACGCGGGAGAGGGGGTCGCATAACTTTTTGCATATATCACCTCAGCAGCGGTCATATAGAAGCAGTGTAATAGAAAAATATTTGTAATGTTTTTAATAGAAAAAAAAAGTCATCGGACGGCAAAATGACATGTACATTTTTTACTCCAAATATACTCAGAAATCGCTGGTTAAAATCCCTCGGGTACTTCCTAACACCCTGTATAATGGTAAATGTGCATCTCAGATTTATTTAATCCTTGTTTTGAAGAGTTTTAATTTCCTTGTACATTCGTTCGCTAGTGAATGACACAGATGTGTCGAAACCGGTAGCATATAAATTTTAATTTAAGTAACAAATATATGGAAAGTAAAACTCTTGAAACCAAAATGTCTAGAAATTGTTACATAGTTAGCGCCAAAGAAATACAAAAAATATGTAATCCTATTAGAATACACATGAAATAATTTATATGGTTCCATTAAAACTCAGAATCATGCAATTTCAAACCAGTTTGAATAGTTCGATAAGTTTTTAGATTTTCACGGCCAAAAGCATTTTCGTATTTAGTTTTTGGGGTGTTATGCCGTGTTGCGCTATCTCCTTCTATAGCCGACGTTTCGGACAGCGTTGCATTGTCCATCATCAGGGCAAATCCGGTAGATCCGACGATGTGTGATCTCATCGTGACATCGTCGGATCTACCGGATCTGCCTTGATGATGGACACTGCAACGCTGTCCGAAACGTCGGCTATAGAAGGAGGTAGCGCAACACGGCATAACACCCCAAAAACTAACTACGAAAACAGTTTGAAAAGTGATTAAAAGTAATGAAAAAAATAGCCCACAAATCTAACCCAGTGGTTCCCAAACTCTTTTCTCTTTTGGCCCACGGACCCCGGGGCGGTTAGCACAACGGAGGGGGTTGAATGGGATAGGGTTGGACGGCATATTTACCACGACGGAGGGGGCGGAATGGGACAAGGTGGGACGGCAAATTTACCACAACGGAGGGGCGAAATGGGATATGGGGTGGAACGGGGTAGGATGGGGTTGGGCGAAACATCCCACCCCATCCCATCCCATTACGCCCCTCCCCCGACAAAATTTCCATATGAATAAAATGTGTCGTCATTCACGGACCCCCAAATCAATTTTTATTTTACACGGACCCCCTGAATTATTACACGGACCACTTTGGGAACCACTGATCTAACCTAACATAACCTACTTAACTAATTTTTATTTCATCTGACTTTTAAATGGAGGTGTTGAGTTGCACGATTCTGAGTTGTCCGGCCACTAATTTACATAACTTAAAAATAAATAAGTACATGAAAATTTACACATATTTTATTTAGAGTTCTAGCCTAAAATGACTCTTGAAACCTTCAAGGCCGTTTCAAAATTCTCTGTCATGTTAAAAATTGCACAACCTACATGTAAAAGTAAAATAAATACATTAATAACAATGTGTATTTGTCAGATCCCACTGCTCCTGTGACAGTGCCTTCTACCGCTGCCTAAAGAGGACCAACACCCTCGTGTCCTCGCAGATCGGTGCCACCTTCTTCTCTATCCTCGGGCCGCAGTGCTTCAAGAGGGAGCACCCCATCGTCAAGTGCGTCAGACGCACCAGGTAAACTATCCAACTCCTGGCATCCAACTATATAATATAACTGTAGTATTTCTTATGTCCTCTCCAAAGACATTTGGGACAAAATGTTTGGGTCCCGATATGTATTTATTCATTTATATTTATGCCCCAATTAAGTCGAATCAACTGTAAAATATGTATCGTCCTTCGATTTGGCTAACTTAAAACAAATCTTTCTTCTATAGACTGTTTCCCGTTATCTCTTTTTTAATTTTTGTTATTTTTTAATTACAGGATCACAGGACAAAAGTGCGAAGAGTACGAAGTGGACAAAACGCAACCGAAAATATGGCAGTGGTTTGATAGTCCGACATTTTGATTCGTGTTTGGCAAAAAATCATCATAGCATTTATAAAAAATTCAGATATTATGTTGATTTTTGTGACGCATTTAAAAGCGTTTTTAAAAACACACCTTTTAGCAGCGTTTAGTGGAAAATAAGTTAATTTTATTTATCAATTAAATAGCCCAATATGCCAATTAGATTTAAGTAGGTTTTTTCTTGTAAATAATGCATTCAATAAATAATAGCTTTATAAAAACATTTAGTAACAAATTGTAAGTAAAAATGTTTTCGTAATATGTTTAAAGTAAATCAATATTGTAGTTTTAATAACTTCAGTGGTGTTCATAGTGGCGTTTTGTTAATTCTCTAATGTGTATATCCATCGTCCACTTGATCAGTCAGACATCTCCGAAAAATCGAAATTTCAGTCTGAGTAAGCAGTTATATGTAAAAATGTACCATCTAACTGGTACAATACTTAGATTACTAATAACACCACCCAATTAAATATAGATAATGCAGAAAAAACTTCTAAGTGAGTTAAACAGATTGTTGTTGTTTTCTGGGTCACTAGTAGGATATTTCGAAATGTCATACTATGCCTCCCAGTGTTATAATATAGCATATTTAATATGTAAATCACTCGTGTTTTACATCTTACTGACATTACACGGGCAATAGCCTAGTATGGTAGTTTAAAAAATAGGTTAAAATGTAACATGTAAACATTTATGAAATAATAAATAAATAAATAAATATTATAAACGCCAAAATTTTTATGGATGTATGTGTGTTTGTTACTCTTTCACGCAAAAACTACTGAATGGATTTTAATGAAACTTTACAATAATATAGCTAGTACATCAGACTAACATATAGGCTATATATAACGGTAAGCTTTGGCGTTATGAAATTTGTATAAATAAAAATGTGTGTATTTCATATATTTTAGCGGCAGGGGGAAGGGCGGAAGGGGAACGGGGGAGGTGGGGTTCGTGGAGAGGGAAGAGACGAGGGAGGGGAAGGCGAGGAAGGTGTAAGGAAACGGGGACACACGGGAAAGGACACGCAGGGAGAATCAATTTATTTCTTTGAATTCCATAGCAACGCATGCCGGGAACCAGCTAGTATTAAATATAATCAACTGAAAGATCGATATGTTAAAGATTACATTTTTCTACACAAAAGATAATTTATACAAAGTGTATCTTAAAGTCCTAACAACTATGGGGGGCTGGTCGTGTGTAGAGAAGGCCAGAAAAAAGGACACCGGCAATCATGACCAAGTAGGTGCCCCAGGGGATGCGACCTAGAGGAAGACCGATGGAGGACTTGACGAACGTCTGAAAAACTTCAAATAAAATAACACATTTGCTGACTAAAACATTATATCCGTTCTATCAAGCCAACACTGTTTTTTTTACCTTAGCTCTACACAGGAGACCCTGAGGAAAATAATTTCCCTCAGGGCCTATGTCATCTTAGGGGATGCTGTGTAGGGGGTCTCTTCAAGGAAGGGATGGATAGGAAGTTCTGGGAAGGTAAAAGGTATGAAGGGCGGGTAGGAATCTGGAGGTCAGTATGTCCAGGAGCGACAGACGTATGAATCGATCCCCCAACTGCGGTGCAAGGCGATGGGTTGAGAGAGAGCGGCTGAAAAAGTTAAAAGGCCTCTCCCAACCAGTCTCTCTAGATCCGGCACGCCACCCTGCAGGTGCAGGACAGACGCATCCGCCGTAAAGACCTGGACAAACCTCACCCCACGAACCTGGGCACCCCTGCTAAGTCACTAAACGTAGCGAACCATTTGAGGTGACCTATGGTAGAGGTGTTGGTTATCCAATAAATGGTTACCGGGGCGGCGGTACCCATACCCGCCTACCAAATTTACGCATTGTTGGACTGAAAAAGTGGAAAATGATTTAAATACATGTGTAGATATGTATCGATAGCAGACATTTGAAATGCTATAAAGGATTATAAATCCAAAAATGGGTTAAATGTATCATTTTTCTCCATTTTTTTTTCTCTTTCGTCGAAATATTTCTAGGAAAATATGTCTGTCCTTAACGACGTGTCTTGAAGATTTTGTTTTCGTGAAGATTTTGTTGTCTGAAATTTTTTAATTAAATTAAATTGTCGCGTCCGATGACACGACAATATGATGTTGTGGACTGTAAATCGATTTCGAAAAGATTATGACCAATGGATTGTGTTTTAAAATAAAGATCACAGGAAATGGGGTATGACGGAATAGTCTCTTACCTTTTGACGGTTTATTCGGCTGTTTCAGGATCGATCCTGAATATTGGAGTTTCCCAAGAAACGGCACAACACCAGCTACACTTATAATCCATAAAAAAACGGACTTTTTGCGATAATTGCGATAGTTCAACGACAGAGAGCTGTGTCCCATAACACCGCGAGATTTCAACTGATGTGTAGGTAACTTAGATTAGGGCGACAATATTATTTTCCACTTGTTCACAGGTAGGTAGTCGACAAACATCTTCTTCTTCCCCTGGTAGAGACTTTGAGGACAGGAGGACGAGGAAGGAATATATGATTTATGAAGGACTTGGGGAATATGGATTAAGTTTTTTTTTTTAAAACTGTTTCAGAACCAAACATTCCGCCGACCTTGAGAAAATGTGATATTTTCTCAACAACTATAAACGAAAGAAAAGCAACGTAACTAATTAACCTAGGAATTGAACAAGACAAAAATAAAAATGAAATTAATTAATTAACTAATTAATCAATCGATGGGTAGTTTATACAATTTGACCACGGGCCGCTTAAATATGCCCTGAGGGGTTCTTACAGTAGCGATACGAACCATACCATCGGCACCGGGGAACAATTCAACCACCCTCCCGACAGGCCATCGCATTGGGGTAGCTTGTGAATCATCTAACATGACTAAATCGTCAACTTGCAAATTAGGAGTCGACGTTGCCCACTTGTTTCGTTGTTGAAGAGTATGTAGATATTCTTTCCGCCACCGATTCCAAAAATGTTGGGACATTTGTTTCAATAGTTGCCAACGCGATAAGCGATTCATTGGTACATCCACAAAATTTTCTTCAAGAACAGAAACAAGAGGAGCCCCAATTAAAAGATGTGCAGGAGTTAACGGATCCATTTCGGATGGATCCGACGACAGCGCTCCAATTGGTCGCGAATTAAAAATGGCTTCGATACGAGTCAGGACAGTAGTTAATTCTTCAAACGTAAGGATTTGATCTCCCACAACCCTCTTCAAATGGTGTTTAGTTGACTTAATACCAGCTTCCGACACACCATTGAAATGGGGTGCGGAGGGCGGAGAAAAATGCCAAGTAATTGAACGAGCGACAGTTGCGTCAACAAGTTTGTCAGTGTTTTCAGATGCATGTATGAATTTAGCAAGGCCAGTATGATATCTATTAGTTCCAATAAAATTAGTTCCGCAATCGCTATAGATATTCTGGCATATACCGCGTCTAGAGATGAATCTATCTAATGCTGCCACAAATGCTTCAGTAGATAGATCTGATACTAATTCAAGATGAACGGCTTTGGTCGATAAACAAACGTAAAGACATAAATAGGCCTTATAAGTTTTTGCGCCGCGACGTCTACTCTCGCGTACCAAAAAGGGACCTCCAAAGTCTGTTCCGACATTCAAAAATGGACGACCTTCTCGAAAACGGGAAGCGGGTAAGTTACCCATCAAAGGGAAATTACCACGCGGGTTATTTTTAAAACAAGAAATGCATTTACTCAATCGATGTCGAATTACGTTCCTGGCCGAAATTATCCAATATTTTAATGATATTATGGATTGGAGTGCACGAGGACCTGGATGAAGGTACATGCTATGGTAATAATCAATTATTAATGTTGTCAAATGACATTGTTTCGGTAGAATAATAGGATGTCGAGCATTTTCAGAAATCTGTGCAAGGCGAATTCGACCACCGACTCTTAAAACCCCATTTGTATCAATAAATGGAGCGAGTTTTTGCAGCTGCGTTGAGCATATACGATGGGAAGAGATATTGTTGATATCTGGTTGAAAATAAATTGCTTGAACAAGCTTAATGCAACATTGTAAAGCTACATTATTTTCTTTTAACGAAAGTGGGGATAAACAATTGAAATTGATGATCGATTCCGAACGTAATCTATTGATAAATCGACGGCACCAACATATAACACGCAATAATTTCGATAATGATGAGAATTTCAATAAAAACTCTTCGTCATACGTTGACACATTCGTCGATAGAGAAATTAAATTTTTTGACTTATACTCTGGTAACTGGTCCACGGAGATATTAAGAGGTTTAACAAATAACCATTCCTCCAAAGGTGTTGATATAAAGTTAGGTCCTTTCCACCATAACGAAGCGTCAGCGATTTCACTAGGAAAAACTCCTCGTGAACCCAAGTCTGCAGGATTTTCTTGCGATGAAATGTGATACCACTGTTCAAAGGGTATATTTTGTATTATAGTTTCAACACGATTTGCTACAAAAGTTTGCAAGAGAAAAGAAGGTGTCTTCAACCATGCCAATACAATAGTTGAATCTGTGAACGCGACAGTCTTTTCTATTTGAAGTCTATCTTTATATATTTCTTGACAATAAGTCAACAAATTTGCTAATAAAACTGCTCCCAACAATTCCAGTCGCGGGATCGATGTTATCTTTATGGGGGCAACACGGGATTTTGCTAATAAAATATGGCTGGATATTTCTGTGTTATTAATCACTACCAGATAAACAATTCCACAATATCCTCTTTCAGAGGCGTCCGCAAACCCAACAAGGATGCATCGACTGGTTGGAGAAGTTGCGACATATCGATCAACTTTTAAATTGGCGAGTGATGGAAGCTCTTTTATATATTTCTTCCATTTCAAATTCATGTCCGAAGGGATTTCTTCGTCCCAGCCAATTTGAAGTTTCCATAAATTTTGCATAAAGCATTTAGCAACGAAAACGACAGGATTGATAAAACCTAATGGATCATATAGACGTGCAATTGTCGATAAAATTATACGTTTGGTACAGTGGTCACTAAAAACATTATGAATTTTATATGTAAATTGATCAAGCGACGGTATCCATTGAATACCTAAAATATTAAGGTTTTTCTTGTCAGTATCCGACTCAAAACTTAAGGGTACTTCTCGATAGCTAACAGGAATATCTTCCAGTATTTCAGGATGGTTACTCGACCATTTTCTCAATTCAAAACAACCTTCTTGAAGTAATGCAATTAATTCCACTATACAATGTCGAGCGCTTTCCAAAGTTTGCGCACCACTGATAATATCATCTACATAAGTGTTTTCAATTAACGTCCTAGCAGCCTCTGGAAAATTCAATTTTTCATCATTTGCTAATTTATGAAGTGTGCGAATAGATAGGTATGGCGCACTGGACGTGCCATACGTTACTGTTTGTAATTCAAATTCCTTTACAGGAAGATCCGGAGATTCTCTCCAAAGAATATGTTGATATCGGCGAGATTTCTCATCCACAAGTATTTGCCTATACATTTGACGGATGTCAGCTGTAAACACGATTTTGTGTATTCGAAAATTACACATTAATTCGACAATGTCCCTTTGTAATTTGGGACCAACCAAAAGTATATCGTTCAATGACGTACCCGAGGACGATTTGGTACTGGCATCAAAAACGACCCTTAAACGAGTTGTAGAACTGGTTTCTTTGATTATTCCATGATGTGGTATGAAATAGTTACCAATAGTTGGCGATTGAAGTGGCACTTCCATCATGTGCCCTAATGTTGAGTATTCTCTCATAAACGAAATATATTGAGATTTGAGATCAGAATCTCTATTCAGTCTCCTCTCTTAATGCGTGAGGCGTGACAATGCTATGTCATATGACTTTCCCAATTTTTCCGGGCTTTCCTTAAATGGCAACGAAACGACGTATCTTCCGCCTTGGTTACGGTAGGTACTTTCAGTGTACAATTTTTCACAACGAATTTCATCAGGCGATTGAATTTTCTTCAAAGATGGAACATTTTCAATTTCCCAGAAACATTTAAGCTTTTCATCAATATTTTCCTCCATTGACGTGAAGAATGAATTTATACAATTATTTGATGGTCCAACATTTCCCATCAAAATCCAACCCAATTTAGTTTCTATGGCTATGGGTTCATTTTCTTTGCCCATCAATTTTCCTGAGCATAGCAATGAGGCAAAAATATCACTTCCAAGCAGTATATCAATAGCTGATGGTAGGTAAAATGTTGGATCTCCCAATTTGAGACCTACGATGTGTTCCCAATGATGATCGACGATACGATTTGATGGCATATTTGAGCAAATATTATTTAAAATAAGGAAATCTGTCAAAATACCAGATTCCTTCGAATCGACAGGACGAAATTGTGTTTTTATTAATCCGTTAGAATTAATTGTAGGAGTATTTCCAATACCTATCATGGTAAGAGGTTGTTTCTTAAAACGAGTGAATCCTAATTTTTTCACGCAATTTTCCGATATAAAATTTGCCTGGCTGGCGCTATCGAGCATGACACGAACCTTCTGGAAAACTCCATTTTTGTCTAAAACTTCCACATAGGCTGTGGACAGCAGTACCGTGTTGGTTTTATTGTAAAATGTTGTCAACGCCAAAGGCTCCGACGAGTTTTCTTGTTGGTCTGAATTTTCCACGATTTTTTTTGGAAAATGTAATAGGGTATGATGTCTTGATTGACATTCCCTACAAGTGAAACGAGATTGACAATTCTTAGCGTTGTGTTTTCCTTGTGTGAGGCAGTTGAGACATAAATTATTTTCCCTTGCAAACAAGTACCTATCTTTTGGAGTAAGGCGTAAGAATTGTTCACACTTGTGCAGAGAGTGTGACGATTTACAAAGAATACACTTGACTTCAATCTTTAATACAAATGCATTAACATTATTGCCAGATCGATGTTTAGCATTATACGATTTCGATTGACCTTTATGAGTCTGTATCAGGTTTTCAGGAAAAACCCCGAGTGCCATTTCTTTTGCCAAGCACTGTCTATCTAAGTACTTTAATAGGTGATCAAACGTTGGAATATTCTCTGAACTATGTTGAATTTCAAAATCAATACGCAATTCTTTTGTTAATTTACGTAATACAATATGTAATAAAAGAAAACTCCATTGGCGAACTGGAAAATTCAAAGCTTCTAAAGCAGCAATATTTTCTTTTAAAATAGAAATAAATTGTCTGATATTATCCTGAGATTTTACAGGTTGAATCGACAGAATTAATTCGACATGCCTATCAGCGATGAAACGTACGTTTTCATACCGTTCCTTTAAAAGGTTGTATGCAATAAAATAATTTTCTTCAGAAATCGGCAAATGTTTAATGTGTGTTAATGCCTCTCCTGACAGGCTACTTATTAAATAATGCATTTTTTGAACAGGATTTAAGGCATTATTAGAATCGATCAATGAATTAAAGGTATTAATATAATTTGTCCAATCTGTTGATATTCCCGAGAAAATAATCAATTTTAATTTTGGTAACGACACATTATTATTTGCCAGTGAATGATCCGATTCAATTTTCGAAACTTGTGGAAATAATTGATTATAATACGACTGAATCTCGTAATACATGTTTTGAATTTCAGTATATTTTTCTTGTAAAACTTTAATTTCCGATTCATCTTTTTTATTTGATTCTATTGAAATATGTGATGCAACAAAAGTTTCTCTAATATTTGATATATCCGAAAAACGCGCTTTAAATATATTTTTGTCAACAACGTTCAACGAAGTTATAGCTTTCAATGCAGCGGAGCGAATTCTTTCCATGTCTAACAGAGCTAATTTGTACTTCACAAGAGTAGCCGCCATTATGAAGAGGTATATTAACCAAACTCTAATAATAAAACCGCAAACAAACGTCAAACTTGTAAACAAACAGAATGTCCGCTGTGATAACAGCTGACCGATGCGATCCGCGATCTTCTTTACCGACACTCAGTGCAGGTAGCAACCCAACGACACGAGAATACTTGTATTTAAAAACTACCGACGCGCGGCAATGAATGCTTTGTGTAGGTACAAAGTATTATCTACGAATATTAAGCTACCCACGATTTAAAATTAATACCAAATTAAATTTAAATATGCTAATCAATATTCACGATTGAATGTGTAATTCTGAAACAGCTTTATAAAACCAGAAAAGGTCAACGAATGGGATGATCTATATTTCAAACACAATGTCTAGTTTCTAAATTACGACTATCAAAAAACGACAAAAAACGAGAATTTATCCGGCGAATGGACCAAAAATGTCGCGTCCGATGACACGACAATATGATGTTGTGGACTGTAAATCGATTTCGAAAAGATTATGACCAATGGATTGTGTTTTAAAATAAAGATCACAGGAAATGGGGTATGACGGAATAGTCTCTTACCTTTTGACGGTTTATTCGGCTGTTTCAGGATCGATCCTGGATATTGGAGTTTCCCAAGAAACGGCACAACACCAGCTACACTTATAATCCATAAAAAAACGGACTTTTTGCGATAATTGCGATAGTTCAACGACAGAGAGCTGTGTCCCATAACACCGCGAGATTTCAACTGATGTGTAGGTAACTTAGATTAGGGCGACAATATTATTTTCCACTTGTTCACAGGTAGGTAGTCGACAAACATCTTCTTCTTCCCCTGGTAGAGACTTTGAGGACAGGAGGACGAGGAAGGAATATATGATTTATGAAGGACTTGGGGAATATGGATTAAGTTTTTTTTTTAAAAACTGTTTCAGAACCAAACATAAATTCTTTTACCAAAGAATGTAAACGTTAAGCACTCTAAAAGTTCCATTCAATATTGTTTTATAATTTTAAAAAATCATTATTATAGGTCTACGAAAGTAGTGAATATATATTTTTTAAATAAAAAACTTTCTTTTCGCTTACCTGAACAATTAACATTATGTCCTTTACTGCAATTCAAATATCCGTTATCTACTTATACATAATATATACATAGGCATCATGTACGTATCTGAAGGATTTTTACCAGCGATTCCTGGGCATATTTGGAGCTAAAATGTAGAAGAAGTCATTTTGCTAATCCGATTTACTCAAAAACAAAAGCTCAAAAAGGTTACACTACAAAATCGACTCACCGGTGTACACCAGTACACCCGATGCACACCAGTTTCCCACTTGTACTACAGGGTGTGTCAGGATGTGCCCGTCAGAGCGGATGAACTTTTAAATGGCCATGGGGTGATTTTATTTTTATTTTACGACTAAACAGCATTATAAAAAATGTCCGCTAATAAAATATTTGTTAACTATTACATGTAATATATTTATTGTTAGTGCCTATAGTACGAGTGTACACCACTGTCCGTATGTTATCATAATAAATAAAATCATCAAAAATAGTGTTTTTTTTACCTTTGTATGGAAAGTAAAAGTCCTTACCGATCATGTTTTCAAAATTGCAAGTAAGAAGTTTGTTCAAGTCAAAATACTTGGATTTTAAAATGAATTTCCCGGGTTCACGGGGTGAGGTTTGTCTAGAGCTTAGCAGAAAATGCATTGCACCGTGGGAGGGATGGATTCATACGTCCGTCATTCCTGGACACATTGACCTCCATATTCCTACTCACCTCATATACCTTTTTCCTTCCCAGAACTTCCTCTCCTAAAAATACTATCCACATAGCATCCCCAAATATGACAGGGCCTGGGGGATTTTTTTATTATTTGGGGGTTCTGTGTGGAGCTAATGTAAAAATGCACGAGGGAAATTATTTCCTCAGGGCCTAACGTAAAAACGTTAAAAAAAAAACTTACTACAGCTAACGTAAAAAATAATTACAATAGATATCTTAAGATATAAACTTATTTATAGAATATATTTTAGCCATATTTAAAATAAAAGTAATAAAAGTATACTCGGTAAGTATACGTAGCCACATAAACCAACTAAATCGTTACTAGTTGGTAGTTGGTCGGGGGTGTGTACAAATCATCATTTTAGTTGTCACATTTCCCACTCTACTTTGTTGGATTAGAGATTAGATATTACCATTTTTTTAATATAGGCTCCAAGTAGGAGTCTTTGTCATCTTTAAAGATGCTATTTGAAGGATGTGTGAGACGTGAGATCTGTTGCACAATCGATAAATAAAAAAAATACAAAATATTGTGTGCGATGGTTCAGTTACTGGTAAGTACCGACAAAAGACTTGATTAAACATGACGCGATTTTATCATCCCTAATACAACCATTATACTGGCAACAGTGGCAACATTGCTGGCAATTGCTGGGTTTGGCACAGGGGGGTATAACTCCGACTTATTTTGTGACCAAATCAATGTCTATGGCTCGTGACGTAATAAATATCATTTCTGCCATCTTTAGATTTGATCCACCAATCATACGGACTTCCAAGTACAAAGAAAAACTGAGTGGTATGCAGTGGGATATCTATGGTTATATTATGTCAAATAGCACATGGCCGAACAATCAAACGCCAACGTAAATATTTTGAAATGCCACCTAAATACTGTTCTAGTGTCGAAGGCTGCAAGGATCTGACATCAATTCGACATAAATTAACGCGAAACGAAAGTTATTACAGGGAATGTGCATGGAGAATTGGCAGAAGTGACTTCGTTGTTCATCCGATTTTGGGAAGTTGTGGATATGTTTGAGGGTCCCATTTCGAATACAAATGCAAACATTCCAACGGTTCGTTGAAAAAATATGCTCTGCTGTCCCTTAATCTTCCGTCGGAAAATCTAATCAGAAAACATCGGACTTTACCCAGTGAAAACCTAAACTTACGTAGGACGTGGTTGCCACCAAAATACAGGTTAGAATCTCTTTTTTGTGCAGTGTTCCTAATGTAGGTACTGTGTAAATTATCATTGTTCGCCTCAGAATTGAATCTATTTTCGTTTTTAGATCGTGTTCTACCAGCAGTGTCCAGCATAAAAGTACCAGAACCAAATGTGTTCCGCCAGCAGAGTGCCTTTTGCTGTCAAAGTGATCCTTGAAGGTATACTACATCTGTATTTATATTTCGTAGGAAATAATATTCTATATTTTGTTTGCGAACTTTGGTTAATGTGATGAATATATTTATTTCAGAATCAAATGTGTTCCCTGAAGCGGAAGGGACGTGGGACAGGAATGGGACGAATAGTGAAGGACACGCAGGGAGAAACAATTTCTTAATTAAATGGCATAGCAACGCATGCCAGGTACCAGCTAGTAATCCAATAATTGCAACTCCTTTCTTCAAAGTCATATTTTCACAAGATATATTGACATCAAAAGACATCACAACGAACATCTTGTTTTTGGAAATCAGCAAGAATAATAATCCTAAAAATGGTTTGTGATGAATATATCTAAACACCATTTAATCAACAGGAACCCTTCGAGACTAGCGAATTTGATAAAGATACTACGGACGAAGATGATTTTGGCGATTTATAAGGTATGTTTCTATGACTTTAGTGTCGGGGTGCATTCAAAATGGCGTATTTCGTAATCAGTGTTCAGTGTTTAGAAAGTGTCAGTGTCGTTTAATTCAGTTAATATTGCTTGCCGACGCCTAATTCTTTCAGATTCGGATTTTACGGCACATAATTAGTATAGTTCTTGTTTTTATATGACTTGAAATGTCAGAATATGTTAAAAATTACGTGCTTTTGTGTCAGTGTATAGAAAAATTTTAAAGTCGTTTAATTCAGTTAATATTGCTTTCCGACAAAAAATTCTTTCACATTCGGATTTTCCGGCCCATAATTAGTATAAATAAAAAAAAAAAAATGTTCTGGGACCGCCTCCCATAAACCGAATTTTTTCCCACCTTTAAAATGTGTTTGTGTGATTTATATTTCGTGTGTGAATGTAAAATATAAATGTAGTATAAATTGATACAAAAATAAAAAAAGTACTATTGACATTTCAGACGTTTTATTTTTAAAATATATTTTTAGGCTAATAAATTGGGAAGGTTTTTAAATTGTCTATGGTAGTACCTTTTTTTTAACTTTCCTCTATCTTTGTCGATGGTGTGTGACGTCATAAATTTGAAATTGATAATCTTTTTTATTATTTATGGTTAAATAGTGTTGAAACCTGTTCAGTACTAAAAGCCCGAAGATATCGATCTAGGTATTAGTTCATTTATGGTTTGGCATTTTACTTGTTTTGGCGCCACTTCCTTGCATGACAGTTTGTCAAAACAGGAATACAGATGTGTTGCGAATTATTAGTATTTAGCCAACAAAACACGATGAAATTGTGCATTTCATGTCTAAATTTGTAAGGCCTGCCTTAAATTTTGCATACCGAAACTATTCGGTAAGTAAAATAATGTTTATATCAACATAACCTAAACGGTACTAGTCTAAGATATTGAGGAACTACGCAGTTTTATTTCGTTACATTTCCTATAATTACTAAAATATGAATCAAGGAACTATTGATAAATAATGATAGTTATTACTAAATAATTATGAAAGTTTTAAATAATTTTGTTTATTTTCAGGTTAATTCGTTTACTTTTTGTGGAAGAAATCCGAGATTGCTTTTGAATCCAATCATGGCGCAAAAAAGTATCATGTCGTTCTTTTCCAAGACTCCAGTGAAACCTGTTATCGTTCCTGTGAAAGAAAAGGTTTCTGAGGTTAAACAACTAACACCAAAAAAGGAAGTAAAATTGGAAGATGAAGATAGTTGTTCTCCGTTGAAAATTAAGGGGGTAAGTTTTGACATGGAGATGCTATTTAATATCTTATTATAACCACAGAAATAGAGGCGCTACCCCGTACATAATTCTCTTCTCTGAGATTTGTGTTTAAATCATGCACAAACAGGGCTTCGACAGATTCCGTTGTTTGCCGAACGATACCCGGTGTCTAGCAGAGGTTCACAGACTTTTTAATAAGAGGGTCGCAAACAACAACATCAAGGTTCATCATTAAGAGCGTATAACCAGAGAACACCAGAAATATTTAATTTTTAAATCAGTGTTTAGACGTATTGACTCTTTTCCACAAAAAATTATAAATTGGTTTCGAAAGATTGTTCTTTTATCTAGTAAACGTATGTTTTAAATTTTCAGAAAAAATGATAATTTTTAGTATAATAAAGTTATACCATAGGTCGTTGGCGGATTTGTTAAATTTTCAAAAAAGTACATTTATTATACAACACCAATTTTAAATCATATAATGATGCAGTAAAATAAATCAATACATTATCTGGTAAACGTATGTAACAGAATTTTCATTTTAGTTTAAATAAAGACGAAAATTGGTCCGTTTGTGTATTTATTTGCGCACTTACAGACTAATATATTTCAATTTTTTTTACATTCTTATTTTGCTCAGACAATATTGAAAAATGATAAATACTTATGATCAAAAAATAATTACAAAAAGTACATAATTTTAATAGTTTTATCAACACGCCTTTCAGCATTTTTGGATGTAGGTATAAATTAAAGCAAATTTGGAATGAAATAAAATCGATATTGAGTTATAATTTTAAAAAGCTGGTACGGAGAGTAATTAATCTTTCTCATTGGAATCGCCCTGCACGATCGTAAGAACCTCTTTCGACGAAATATAGATTTTCGCTTTTTTTAGCTGGCTGGTTAGACGCTCTTAATATTAATGTTCAACATTAGAGTAGGTAGTTATTTTAGTTACAGTTATTTCAATATGTATTTTTTATATAAGTACTTTTTTTGCAAAACATTAAATTCGTATTTTGACGTTGGCTAGTTTTCGCTGTATTTAGTAACAATTTTGTGGTGGACAAACCTAAAAACATTTTAACACATTATCCACCCATGTATATTTTTATGTTATGTTTATCAGAAAACATTTTGTACATAGGGAAATAAAACTGGCTTAAAAATCGATCTAATTGCATTGAAAAGAAGAAACATGACAACATTTTTTTTTTAATTGAACATTTTTCAATTTAAAAAATTAACAAAGGTACTTAGTTAATAAAATAAGTTAAAACTCTGAATCCGGGTATTCAACTATTTAAGTAACTTACAATATTATACACGCTCAAAACCACGAGAATGCAGGCCGCGGTTTTAATATCCCTGTGAAATACCGTTATCCCGTTAAAACAGGTGTTGTTTGTTTGGCTAGTGCAGCCGGAAGGGCATTCTAAGAATTCTGCGTGTGAATTCTAACTGAAGCTACCTCGTCGAAAGGCTTGGCCGTCAGACCGTCCTTTCCTTTTACTCAATCCCATGATTTCATCCTTTTCCATCCTATTTTAATATTACACGCCAGCCGCGGTCGACGGTTGTAGAACTACTAAAGTGGTGTAATAGAGATTTGAATGCGCCCCCTCCAAATCCGTTGAACCAATTTATTCACTTATTGTCTCATCTGTGTATATATATATATCTACGATTATAACGAATGAATGGAAAAATTGGTGTAATCATCTCTATTTGCCTCCTGTGGAATTTATCCCTGGAATATCAACCAATGACACAAACTATAGCATGTTGTAGAGATCTCGAAAGTGGCAAGCAAAAGATGAGGTAGTTGTCTGTTCAGTGGTTTTCGGACTAAACTGTCAGGTGTCTTGTGAGGTTTTGTGCTATCTCTAACCAAATTGCATGAATCATTCCCAATGTGTTATGATAAAATCTCTTCATTACACACCAAATATTAATAAAAGCCAAGGAATAACATTTAATTCGTAAATACCTGCAATTTACTTTTTATAAATAAAACAATTATTTCAATTGTTTCCTGAAAATTTTAAGCGCAATTAGAGCGAGATAGCGAATATAGCAAACATAAGAAGGACAACCTACTGGTAGGGTCGTCTATAACGCGTTTCGTATTTGACATAGTGTAAGCTAGTAAATGTCTCATTACATTTCAATGACACCCGTGGTGTAAAATGTAGTATTTGCTGCGAATTTTTAAATATGAAAGCGCCACCCGGTCATGTATCTATTTAGATTCGTATAGACATATTCTTTGAATGTCTATCTTTGTCAAACACGAACAATGTTTAAATTAAGAATTTACTGAAAACATAAGAGTATTTGTTACAAGCCCCATTTTCTGTTAATTTTGTCATTGATTTCAACCGCTATTATTTTCATCAATATTGTTTTTTTCTTGTATTTTTAGAGAGGTTCAAAGAGACTTAGAATCGACAGTAGCGACGGCGATTCCAACTCACCTCCAGAGAAAAGAGCTTCAACAGATGTACGAGAAACAGAACAAACTAATGCAGAAGTTAAAAAAGAATCCCAGGATTCCTCGAAAGAGAACATTGAAGAAGCCATTAGTGAGGATGAAGTTGAAAAATCTCCGATTAAAAAAAAAACAAAAGAAAGTGAGAAACAAGTGAAGTCCGCTGAAAAAAAGACACCTAAGAATTCAAAAAAGGAATCTAACGGTAAAAAAAAATCCGCTGAAAAGAAGACACCCAAAAGTTCAAAAAAAGAATCGACACCAAAAAGTTTAAAAAAAGAACAAACGGTTAAAACAAAATCTGCAGAAAAGGAGACTGAAAAAGATTTAAATATTAAGAACACAATCTCTCTCAAAGAAGAAAAAGTTATTTCATCAAGTGAAAGTGAAGAAGACGTTGGTGTTGCAAAGAAAAAAAAATCTAACGCTAAAAAGAATGCAATTTCTAGCAGTGACGAAGAAGACATTGATGTTAGCAAGAATAAAAAATCTAAAACTAAAAATAATGCAGTGTCAAGTAGTGATGAAGAAGATATTGATGTTAGAAGGAAAAATAATGCAATTTCTAGTAGCGATGAAGAAAATGCTGAGAAAATGGACTGCTCTGAAGAAAAATGCGAAGACTCTGATAAAGATAGCTCAACGGAGGAGAAGGACTATAAAAAATCACCTAAAGATAAAAATAATGTAAAAGAATCGTCTAAAGATAAAGAGAAAGTAAAAGAATCGCCTAAAGCTAAAAATAATGTAAAAGGATCATCTAAAGATAAAAAGAATGTGAAAGAATCACCCAAAGATAAAAAGGACGTAAAAGAATCGCCATCACAGCCAAAAAAGGTATTTAATTCTTTCTTTACTAGTGTAAAGAAAACTGATGAACAGAAAGATGGCAGCGTAACCAAAAAAGAAACAAAAACTTCCGGCAATGATTACGATCCAGCAAAGCTAAAATACCATCCAATTGACGATGCAATCTGGTCCAAGGATGAGAAGGTTCCTTACTTGGCTCTGTCCAAGACTTTGGAGAAGATCGAGGCCATATCAGCTCGGTTGAAGATAGTGGAAATTTTAAGCAACTTCCTACGTTCAGTTTTGGTTCTTACTCCGTGTGATTTTCTACCCAGTGTGTATCTCTGTTTGAATCGATTGGCGCCGGCCTACGAAAGTGTTGAATTGGGTAAGATACTGTTTTTTAAATCTTTCTGACTAACTAACCATCAAGCTGTTTTAGGCAGAGAGGATGCACTTATAGACAACTCTCTTGCTTAACCTTTAACTATGGACATTACATTTTTTTACACTACTATGGACGTGCAGTCTCACAGACCGCTATCTTTAAAGGCCGGAATCTATCTATGTAGTTAAGTAAGTATTGTACCTAAAATTGTTTTTATTTATTTACGGCCTTTACCATAAATGTAAATAAAAGAAGACATTTATTTTAAACTAAAATCTAACCATTTAACAATCAAAAGCACTTTTCAGTCAATTTTACTCGAGATCACTTTGTAGGAACATTATCCAAGGAAAATTACTTTTTCAGTAGGTTTCACTAATTTTACGATAAAATATAAAGAATAAAAAATATAAAAAAACTTAACATTAACTTCTTAAAACAAAACACAGAAAATTTTTCATGAAAATCACCATCAATTCAATTTATTACACAAACGTGGACACGCGGTCCCACAGACCGCAATCAAAATATAAAGTGAAATCACTCACGCAAAATACAGCCGGCGACATAACATTCACTCTCGACAGTCGTTTCGCCACTAAAACCGAAGCTACTGAGGCGGACAGACGCTTCGGGTACACGGGAGGAGAGGGGCACGAGATTAACAAACTGCAAGCGGCCTGTGAGACCGCACGTCCATAGTTAAAGGTTAATATGCTCTTTTCATAATTTGTTTCTTACATATTTATTTTTCTGTTATTCAGACTCGTAACTTGACCCGATTCGAGTATTTGATTCACTTGGTTGAGCCGTATCTTCCTCGTATTACCTGACCCCTTCTACCATTTTCTTTTGTGTCACATATTCTCTTTACACTCCTTTCTGCGTTGATCCATTTCACAAGTTCAAACAATCCAAGCATCCATTTTTTAATCTTTCTCATTACGCTTACATCAGCCTTATATTCTTTCTGGATCTCCACATTCGTAAAACGGTCAAAGCATGGTTTTACCACTCATACTCTTCAGGGATCTCATTTCTACAGCAATCAGTCTACTTTCTTCCTCCATGCCTCACTTCCATACATCAGAATTGGTATTAGCACTCCATTGTGAACTGCTATCTTTTCTTTTTTGTATGCTTTTTTATCATTTTACGTTAAATCTTTAAATGTTTCATATTTTGATACTGGTATGCCCCTGTATGCAACAACTTTTAGCCTCGATGTCCCAGTACTTGTTCATTTATATGTGTTCGCAAGACAACTATCGTGACACCCGCGTATGGGGCACATCTGCTCGCAACCCAACTGTTGTGACGTCCGCGCATAAAAGGTTGATGGAGTTTCTTGCAAAACATTATATAATACATAATAAGAGATTTGGTTACATTCCAGGCATTGCAGAAACTTAATAGAGTTTTCTGCAAGACATTATATAATACATAATAAGAGATTTGGTTAAATTCCAGGCATTGCAGAAACTTAATAGAGTTTTATGCAAGACATTGTATAATACATAATAAGAGATTTGGTTAAATTCCAGGCATCGCAGAAACTTAATAGAGTTTTCTGCAAAACATTGTATAATACATAATAAGAGATTTGATTAAATTCCAGGCATTGCAGAGACAACCCTGATGAAGGCCATCGCCCAGTGCACGGGGCGCACCATGGCGCAGGTGAAGGCCGACTGCAACTCCATGGGCGACCTGGGCCTAGTGGCCGAGCAGTCCAAGTCAAACCAGCGGGTCATGTTCCAGCCTGCCCCGCTGACCATCAGGGGCGTCTTCGATAAGCTCAAGGATATTGCGCAAATGTCGGGTATGATATGATACAGCATCTAGTTAACTGACCAGCTCAGATATGGGGGCTCCATCGAAGCCAGAATTAAATTAGACTCTCAAGAACTGGGCGTACTGTACAAGGCTCGCATATACTTTAATGGTGCACAATTTTTAACCCTGTACAAATTGCAAGTGCGCCCCACGGTTCAATTTGGCAGCCACCTTTGGTCTGAAGCTCCCACATATGTAAAAAAATCCCTTGACTCTGCAGAAACGGGCGGTCCCTTTGATAGATTCTCCTATCTTAACAAAAGGATTGCAATCTTTAGAGCACAGGCGTCGGGTGGGAATACTATCCTTGTTCTACCGGTATTTCAATGGAAGATGCTCCGCGGAACTAGCGAACATTGATCTCCTCGGCACTGGTGCATAGTCGGGAAAGACACCAAACGCGCGCCGAACAATGGTTCAACAATGTTCATTCCTTCCTCTCCTCAAAAAGACCCTCTACACAGCATCTCAGATGACATAGGCCCTGAGAGAAATTATTTTCCTCAGGGCCTCCTTTGTGGAGTTAATGTTAAAAAAAAGAGAGTTAAGAAGAGATCAAGACAGCCTCTCATTGATCTGTTCTTAACTCAGTTTCGTACTCAATTACCTGGGTGTACTATACTAGGCTCACATATATTGCAGATAGTACACATCTGCTGACGCTGTACAAATCGCCACCACTGGTCTCTAGCTCCAAAATACCTGAAAAACCCACAACTCTTGTGAAGAGACGGGCGGTCCATTTGATGGATTCCCTTATTTTAACTAAATCAGATTGCAATCTTTAGAGCACAGGCATCAGGTGGGAACTCTGTCCTTCTACCGGTATTTTGATGACAGCTCAGATGCTCTGAGGAAGTAGCATCATTGATCCCTTCGGTACAGGTGAAACACGGCCAATGAGCACCCTACATTTGTACATACTTGATGTTTGTCACATGAGAATGTTTTGCTTCTACGGCTCGTTCTTGTGTGCAGGGTGTGGAATTATTTGTCGGTTTTAGTGTTTCCTCCCTCCTTCAAAATGGGTCTCTTCCAGACCCAGGTTTAAGCTGAGATTGCTCGTAGATTTCGCTTGTACATTCACCGTCTAATGATCAATATATATTATAAAAGAAAGTCCAAAAAAATGTGCATCCCGCAAAAACTCAGAAACGAGTCCTGGTACGATCACGGAAGTTATATGGTGTGGTAGATCTCTACCCCCCCTCCAGGATGACGGTTCCCGTTTTTACCTAAAGGGCATGGTTTTGAAGATATAAGGGCTGGAAGTTTCGCCCTCTTGAAATTTCTAGAACAGTCTTCCGGAAAGTTATAGAAGGTTCGATAGAGCTCTAGAAAGTTCTGGAAGGAGTGGCAGAGTATGTCGTGAAGTGTTCGGGAATCGGGAACATTATTGTGAAACATTCCAGAACACTCTCGAATGTTGTCCTGAGCGAAGCCGGGTAACCCAGCTAGTAATTAATACATTGAAATGTTTGTGTGTTTGGCAGGTCACGCTTCAATGGCCAAGAAAGTGGACAAGATACAAGCCATGTTGGTGGCATGTCGACATTCTGAATCCAGATATCTCATGAGGTAAATTAATTATTATCTTTTTCACGGCACAAAATCTCAGGCATTACTGAGAGTTACAGCACTCACTTGAAAACCACAGTTAAAAACCCAGAAAGGCTATCTATAGATAGGCTGTAATATAGCTATATTACAGCCTATCAAAGTGGAGGCCTAATATACCTATATTACAGCCTATCCATGGGCCTGTGGAATTATGCTGCAACCAAGCTAGAATAAAAATAAAAATTTGATACTGAAGTCAGAATTAGCATGACAATGAAGTCAAGGTTAGCATGACAATTTGATACTGAAGTCAAAATTAGCATGATAATTTAATACTGAAGTCAGAATTAGCATGACAATTTAATACTGAAGTCATAATTAGCACGACAATGTAATACTCAAGTTAGAATTAGCATGACAATTTAATACTGATGTCAGAATTCACATGACCATTTAATACTGAAGTCAGAGTTAGCAAGGCAATTTAATACTTAAGAGGCGGTTCTCTGAATTTCAACCGATTTCTTGCAAACCTCCCTTAAACATTTGAAGTTTTAAAGCTCTTAAAAAAATATATGTTATTCTCAAAGATAATATCTAGATATTTATCGCGCCGAAACGCAAATTATATAAAATTCCCTCGATAGAAAAAAATAGCAAAGTATGCTCCAAAAATGATTATAAACACGTTTGTTTCGGTTATTTTACAAGTTATATGTATGAAAAAATTCACAGCGTTTCTTTAAATAAAATTAAAGACAATTATCGCGAGATTTTTGCTCTATTTTGAACGAGTCGTGTTTTATTAAAGATTTTCATGATTTTTGCATCAATTTTATCGCTGTAAATGTTAGCGCGCTCTTCTAACATTCGTAATTTCATATCTCTCCATCTTTTTCTTTTTGGGGCCGGGACCTGAGCCTTAAGTCAGAATTAGCTCGACAATTTAATAATGAAGTCAGAAATAGCACGACATTTAATACTGAAGTCAGAATTAGCATGACAGTTCAATACTGAAGACAGAATTATCATGACAATTTAATGCTGAATCAGATTTATAGATTAAGTGTATGAAATATTCACAATCATAATCTCGACCCGTCGCGTTTAGTTTTTAAAAGCCCAGGTTTTACAGAAGTGCTAATTATGTACATTTTAAATGTTCCCACTGATTCCTTACTTTAGGTAGCTTGCTAAAAGGGACTACTTGACGCTAGCGCCGCGAAAATTCAGTCTGCGCATGTGCGATGTGAGATACAGACTTGTGTTTCGGCGTGAGGCTCAAAAAATATCATGAAAAATCAAGTTTATATGTTTTTTCATTGAATTTTGTTGATTTTTTGTTGTAAAATAATAAGTCTGTATCAATCTCAAATAAGTTTGATAGAAATTGGTTAGATTTTTTTTAAAGTTTACTATTAAAAAAGTATGATTCAAAATTATTAAAAAATGTTCCTTGTTGATTTTTAAGCTTTTGCATTGAATATAAATATGTATCTAATTTTTAATATTTCTTTTTATTTCAATGCAGTCATTAATTATCACCTGACTATAATCAGATAAAATAACACATAAAATGTCTGCTTAAACAACAATTTAATCATGTTTATTTTTGGGGTCCTAAGCGACCCCGCGCGTCACCTTGCATTAAAAATAAAGGAGCAATGGCCTCCGCCCTTAAGGGACCGAAAACAAAACTTCTTAAGTGGGAACTTTGTAAACGATTTTCCTCATATAACATATAATAATTGCTTGTAATATTACCTCCAGGTCCCTGGCCGGGAAGCTGCGTGTGGGTCTGGCAGAACAGTCAGTGCTGCAGGCCATAGCGCAGGCCTGCACCGCTACACCCCCGCTAAGCACGCAGGGGGAGGAGTGGCCCCCAAAGGTGCTCAATACCGCCAAAGGGCTGACTTCCGAACAGTTCAAGGTATTACACTACACATTCATTCCTATACTTATAAGAATATATTCCTATACTTATAAGCTTATAAGCTTGATGCCTTGAACAAGTAAACATTATAAAATATTTAGGAATAACCTTTGATACACATCTAAATTGGAAGCAACATATACTTAACACTACCAACAAAATCCGCAAATCCATATACTTTTTCAAACAAACACGTAATTTCCTCAACCTACACCTTTTAAAAACAGTGTATTACTCACTGTGCCAATCACACATCGAATACGGAATTTTAGCTTGGGGTAACACTTATTCTAGTGCCCTCGACCCCATCATTAAAGCACAAAAACTGATAATAAAAATAATCCTTAAACTTCCTCTTACTACCAGCACGGATACGATCTTCAACACCTTCAACGTTATGGACATTAAACAGCTCTACGCAAGATCCATCTTAGTTAATTTACATAAAAACAACATAACCCTATACAAAGCAACACAATCGATACACAATACCCGAGCCAAAAATAAAGAACTCCTCCAAACTCCCTTTTCTAAAACCACCTTTGGACAAAGACACTTTAAATATGTACATAGCTTGCAAACTACACAATACACTACCAGCTACGATTAGACAAACCGAATCAATGACCAAATTCAAACAAGTTGTAAAGAAATGGATTATAAGTACTGGTCGTCACACTATTGCAAACATCTGTAAAATAAACTACAAATAGACAGAAATATCCATCTACATACGTCCTTACCCATATAAAACAAATTAAAATTATAAAATCCTAAATAATCTAAATCCATAAATAGATTTGACAGGATTTACTACTGTACTGTATCTCTTCCCTCATTTATAAGAAAACTCTCTTTATGTGGTTTACCCACACTTTCAATCATCTTTATGTTTAATTGTTAATTATATTACTCTTATATATGATATGTAATTATGTACCTCTACGCCTGTCTCAACACAGGTATACCCTAGCGAGACAGGCATCGAATAATATATTGTAAACATCACGTATATAGATCAATAAAAAAAAATAAAAAAAATAAAAAATATAAGGCGGGGCATAAGGTCGGAACAGTTAAAACTTGATTTATTACCACGGCTTTTGTGTGGTTAAATCAGCCTTAAAAACAAGGCTTAACCCTTCAGGACTATTTGTTTGGTTTTCAGAACAACTCATAATGGTCTCTTACAAGTCGCTGTCTCGCCCTTACTATCACAGTTAGAAATATGATCTAAACAGTGTTAGAAAGAGAAAATACCACACTTTATCAAATCTAAAAGTTAGCTGCAAAATAATTCAAATGTACACCTTTATGAATCCAAAATTTCAAAAAATTATGAAACTTTGAGAAAAGCGTATTTCATCACCTTTCCAAAACAGTTTTTAGTTTTTGGATACATTCAGAAATATGCTATTTATTTGAATTGCAAAAAGAAAATATATAGACCCTCTGACAAAATACAGTCGAGGCCTGACGGGTTTAAGGCCGGCTTTCCATTCCAATGTTGTACCAGCATATTAGAATCTAATTAGTAAGATGGTAATAGTTAAATGGATAGAAGTAATTAGGATGAGGCAAGGAGTGTGTACCAAGACAGGGTTGTGTGTTAAAATAATTGACCTTTCTTCGGATACAGTTTTCTAAATGTTTAACTCTTCAGTTGTTTAACTAATTTATTTATTATCAACATTAACTATCTATTCCAGGCATTAGTTGATGGTCAGGCACTCATCCTGAAGACCACGTACTGCTCGTGCCCCAATTACGACAAGGTGATTCCCATCATCCTGCAGTACGGGATCCCCGCCCTGCCGGAGCACTGCCGCCTCACTCCAGGGGTGCCCCTCAAGCCCATGTTGGCCCATCCCACCAAGGGGGTGCACGAGGTGCTGCAGAGGTAAGTCAGACTAAATAAGCAATACTTGTGTAGAAACCAGTTCGCAAGTTCACCCCACTGTTGAATTTGGCAGTGCCCTCGGTGTGGAGCCCCAAAATACCTGATAAAAGCCCTCTGCTTAGCGTCCCAGGTCATGGTCTCCAGATATTCTGCAGTCAGGTGTAAACTGAGCTGCCTTTGTTGACTTCCTTCGTGTTCCACGCCAAGGATTGGCGTACAGAGAGAGGTGATGATGTTTTGAGAGGTTATGCTTTTATAAGTAAAAACACTTGTGTTTTGTACTGGATATTGTTGTAACTTGTTTATTCTGTTGATTAAATTTACAGCGAGAGATTGATTCGAGATGCGATTTGTAGATAAGAATTGTGAAAGGAAATCGAGAAATGAATAGAATGACTGGCTAAAATGACAAAAAAGCAATTATATAGGCAAAAAGTGAAAGTTAGCGCATGGTCACAGAGAAAAGCGATCATAGACACAAAAATGTTTTGCAATGTTTTAGTAAAGGGTGGCATAGACGTGAAAGTTTAAGGTAAACGAGTCTATACATCTAGATTAAGTAAATGATAAATTAGAAGTGCTAAAATGAAGTTAACTATGTAATAAGACAATCCCAACACACAACACCCTCAATCTGTGCAAAATGGACGGTCCATTTGATAGAATCCCCTAGCAATAGAGATTTCTGGGGGTTTGGTTTTGACTTTGGCCGTGTGGTAATAAACGTTCTTTCCAAAAATTATTCCTCAGAATTAATATACGGAAACATATTTTAAACTGCGTACTGTTGGTTCCATGACAGTTGATCCTCCGACAATTGGTCCCTCGGCGTACTTATTTACAATGTGCAGTCGGTTTAGGCAAAAATATAACTATGTGACCCCGTAGAGATGTGCAGAGATGATGTACCGCCGAATAACAAAGTATAAAACTTATTTTCATTCAAATGCATCAAGGACAAATCTGCTTCTCTATACATATACTGTATATACCAGCGCACAAGTAGAAACAAATCGACACTGTGTATAAATTCGTTTGATATTCATACCAACTTATTATTAAGGGTATTTTTGAAGTCGATTTTACGTTTGAAATGGGTAAATAATGCACAAAAAAATATAATTTTATAGTAAATATCATTTCAGGGGGCCAACTGACGGCTAATCACCTGTCGGGTCACCCTTACTGTTGTTTAAAGCCAATTATATTTCATCATTTATCCCATATTTTTAGATTTTATAAAATAAAATTTATAAATATATTTTCATTGTTAGTTTTTGGGATGTTATGCCGTGTTGCGCTATCTCCTTCTTTAGCCGACGTTTCGGACAGCGTTGCAGTGTCCATCATCAGGGCAGATCCGGTAGATCCGACGATGTGTTTTTAAATATAGTTTTTTGAGTTTCATATATGTGTACATTTTAATTCTTCTGTGGTTTACTTCTAGATTTGATTATAAAGCATGGTGTTTTCTCTTTCTAACAATGTTAGATCATATTTCTCATCAAGACAATTAAGGGAGACACAACGATTTCTATGAGACTATATTTATATATACGTTTATCTTATCTTTGGGGATGCTGTGAAAGGAAGGAGAGGAAGTGGAAGAAAAAGGATGTATAAATCCATCCCTTGAGAGAGTACGGCTGGCAAAGTCAAAGGACTCCCTCAACCATTCCCTCCCGATCCAGCCTGCCATACTGTTGGTGTGCAGACACAATCGCATTCGTCGCCAAAACGCAGACAAACCTCACCTCGTGAACCCGGGCACCCCTGCCAAGTTACCTAATGAGGCGAATCACTTGGGGTGACCTATGGCAGAGGTTTTTGTTATCCAATAAATGATTCCCGGGACGGCGGTACCCATACCTGCCTCCCAAATTGAATATGAGCTGTTCCCAAAAACGAACGAATTAGCTTGAGTGGTAAAAATGAATTGTTTTTTCCAGATTTGAGAATGTGGAGTTCACGTGTGAGTGGAAGTACGACGGGGAGCGTGCGCAGATTCACGTCCCATCCAGAGAAGTGGATGGAGTGACCGTGGCGGATGTGGCCAATTCCTCCATCTACAGCCGCAATCAGGAGAATAATACCTCCAAGTACCCCGATGTACTGGGCCGCCTGGTGGGTACCATGAAGGACACAGTGCAGAGCTGCGTGCTGGACTGCGAAGCCGTCGCCTGGGACAAGGAGAAGAAGCAGATTCTTCCCTTCCAGGTTAGTCTCTAACTCCTGACTGATTATTATTTTTTTAATAGAACAGCGTAACACCGACCCGGCCATGCATTGCTGTGGCTAACGAGACACAACGCCATCTACTGGATGGTTCGTTGCGTGCTACCAGTCAGGTGTCTGTAGCATGCAACTGACGTCAAGTAGGCGCGTATCGTAGCACTAGCCAAGTAGTATGGCGGGTACTCACGAGCGGCGAATATGCTATGCGCATGAAGCTCGAGTCACTTGTAAGTAGCTCCATGTACGAATGCGCTGAGAGTAGTAATTTATCGTTATGGGCATAAGTTGTGATTGCGCAAGTATAAGCTGTATTATTCAAATCTCACAGTGATCGGGTATTGTGATTGAGTTTCACAAAGAGAGACACTAGATGACAGCACTTGCATTCGCAACAAGTAAGTACAATGTATCAAATTGTGTAAAGATTTTTTTTATTTTTTTCGCAGGTTCTGTCAACGCGCAAGAAGAAAGATGCAAACGAAGCAGACATCAAGGTAGCTGTCTGCCTCTTCATGTTCGACCTGCTCTACTTCAACGGAGAGTCTCTGGTGAAGAAGCCGTTCGAAGAGAGAAGAAGACTACTAAGGGAGAACTTCGTAGAGGTTGAAGGTAGGGTGAACAGATTTTCGACTGGTGATGATACGAAATGAATTTGAATTATTTTATTTACTTTTGGATGTCAGGCTGAAGAGATGCAGCCAGGAAATAAATAGGAGAATCATTCTGACCTTTGTTATGAGTGTGTGGGTGTCCCAGTGGAAGGTGGATAGACTGTGTGGAAGAGGTCTGGAGCAGGACAGGAAGAACTGACCACTGAAAGTGAGGGACCACATTTGTGAGAGAGGTCAAATCCCAGTGGCGGTTCTTCACAGGGGGACAATGGGGACAGTCCCCACCAGTTACACTCGAAACCTACTAAAGGAAATAACAGTCGATGCTTTGTCTTCACCGAAATGAATGAATTCTTTAAACATAAACGTAATTAACATTTGCAGAAATAAAATACAAACAATTATTCCGGATGATTCTAATAAGACCCGATGCGCGTACAGCGAACAATCTACGGCGCATTAGAACATCGGGTCTATTTCTCAGTGCACAGAATCTACTGCGCACTTGGGGGACAATCCGATCTATCCCCATAGGCGTTATGGTTCCTTCCTTGCGTTGTTTCGCGATCGTATGCAACCGCGCTCATATGTGAATTCAAATACTGTGGGGACAATTCTTTGGATCCCCACTGAACCATTTGTTTGTGTAGTTACGGGCGGGAATCTGTCACTTTCAAATAAAGTTCATCTTGCAAAAAAAGCTTTATTTTTATTGTTCTATATTGTAAATTGGTATACAATCTATAGACATCTTATATTATTTTGTGTTTAGATATCTGATTGATGAGATCAGAGCATGATTAGACCATCAAAAAAATTTTTTAAGAGAAATTTTATATTATTTTCTACGTGTGGTGAGATTACAGTACAGTTCGTAAAAAATATCGATCCCAACTACCAAACACGTGCTCGAGCCGCCACTACAAATCTCACCCTTCGATGTACATATGATGATGACTGTATCTTTAATGCAAGAGTGTGTATAATAATGTCGGTTGTGTTTGTTGTCTAGGTGAGTGGCATATGGCCACCAGCCTGGACTGCAGTAAGACGGAGAGCATCCAGGAGTTCCTGGAGGAGAGCGTGCGGGGGAACTGCGAGGGATTAATGGTGAAGACCCTCAACGGGAAGGACGCCACCTACGAGATCGCTAAACGTTCTCGGAACTGGCTCAAGGTATGGATTAATCTGTCATCTTTTAAAATCTAACATTCCCAAGAACTGTAAAAGAGACCCTCGTTTTAGGAGGGAGGAAACACATTCTAAAACAATTCTCCCATTCGGCAAACAAATATAAAAAAATTGTATTCGTAAGAATATAAACTGATTTTATTATTTCTACACAAACTTCAATACACATCCTTCATGAAAAAAAAAATTAAAGGTGTTTTCAAACAAATAATGGCATTGATACTCTTTTGAAAACGTTAAATGTTGTTATTTTTACCACTGACAGCTGCTAAAAAGTGACCCACAAAGTCATAGAAAGTTCATTTCAAATCATTCCGAGAAGCTAGATTAATCAAATCAACTGTTATGTTAAGAAAGATATTGTCCTTCATACAGTTTCTTTATACATAAGGGTTGAAATCGCATTTTTTTTTTTAAAAGACTTTTTTTGACCTGCCAGCGGACCAGCTGGAAAGTTAATGAATAATGAGAGGAGATATCTATCTCGATTGAGACGGATATCGGGCGAGATCTCTTGTCAGATTTGTGTGATTTTCTAATGCTGTTAAATGCATAAACAATCATGCATACTTGCATGAATTCGTGTTTAAAACAACCTAAACTAAAATATGTGACATCGTCCGTGAAATTCCGACATCGTCCCATAGAAAAAGCAAATAACAGCCATATAAAATCACATAAATCTGACAGCAGATCTCGGCCGAGAACTATCTCGTTCCCACAAAAGATATAGAATAGCTCGTCTGGTACACAGAAAGCAATCGCAAAGGTAATTTTCAAGCGGTTCTGCAAATAATGACAATTAGGGGTATTTTGAGGATTTTCCTACTCCGACGTTCAAGAAGCTAACCGAGGGCTTGCTGTTGAAACTATATTTTAACAGCAAGCCCTCGGTTTCATCATTATTAAATTTAAATTAAATTGGACGTTTTTATTTTTTAGACTGGATGTAATTGAAATTTTCGTGACTGTTTCAGCTGAAGAAAGACTATCTGGAAGGTGTGGGCGATACCATTGACGCGGTGGTGCTGGGCGGGTACCTTGGCCGGGGCAAGCGCGCCGGAGTGTATGGGGGCTTCCTGCTGGGCTGCCACGACCGCGAGAGCGACGAGTACCAGTCCCTCTGCAAGATCGGCACCGGCTTCAGCGACCAGGACCTCTCCGATCACATCAAGTCATTGGCCGAGCATCTCATACCCGCACCCAAAGGGTATTATCGGTGAGTTCAACACTACCTACTACCTTATCTTTAATAATAACTCAAGTTACTATTAGCTCGGAAGGCTTATTTGGCTGGCGGTAGAATGATTCTGGGTCTTTCTGTCCCAATAAGGAAGTTGAGTGAAAAATATTTTGACTTATAAAAAATATGTTCATGTAGATCAAAAAATATCGATTCTAAATATATAAATATATTTCTATATTGTTATTCTTAGAATTAATTAAACCTTCTTAAAAATCCATCAAAAAGCTACGAACTACAAACGCTTCACGAATGGTCGAAAGAATTCTGACGTCATCGGAACCTCAGTTTGTATGAAGAGCGGCTCACCGAAATGTCTACGGTGCATCTCTTTCTATTACACGAGAGATGGTTTGTGTATGATGAGAGAGGTGTATAGGCCAAACGTTGTTTACTTATGGGCCAAACGGTTTTGCATTCTTTCCCCTAAAAGTCTTTTTAAGTTTAGTAATGGGTGGTTTGGTATATTTAATGGTTTAGTAAAAAAAGTTTATGTAATGCAAAATCTGTTTAAAAAACCACAAACCATGTCAGAAATCGGATATATTCAAGGCCAGACCGACTACCTACAAATCGTTGATTCTGACATGTTGATTTTATATTTAAAAGAGATAATACTGATCACATTAGTGCTGAAATTTGTGGAGTTAAAGCTTCCAAGTAAATACATCAAATTATTAATTGTGTTCATTTGTATGTTACAATAAATATAATACATTTTTTACAGTATTAAATAATAATCATTACGTATTCTACCCATCTGACATCTGATGTTTGGCCATAAAGCTTGGCCACTAGTTTTGTGCAAGTATATTAAATTTATTGATTGCGCAGAAAAGTCTCACAGTGAACTGCGCTTTAAACCATTATCTTACTTTCGGTCTTTACTTTTTTGCGCGGCGGCCTGAATTGGCGGTGGCACTTCAACCAACGGCAATCGGCCAGCGCCGTGTTGTGAAGAGTTTAGGCGCGAGAAACAAAAATTCTACCTTTAAATATTAATTTAACTATGAAATCTTGATCAATTTTCTTTTTTTTAAATAACATCAATTGTGATAGACGGTTAACATTGGTAAAAAAAAATTACTGGAATTCCTTTTTGAAGAATTTAAAAAATCTCCATACAAAATGCCCAAGCGACGTGGTTTTCTCAGTTTAAATGACGTCACACCCACACCCCGCACAACCCGCTTCTTACCTCTCGGATTCCGCTCGTTTTGGCGGGCTAAATAAAATTTAAACTTTGAGAATTAATTTTACTATGAAAACGAACTATAAAAAAAAAAAAAAAATACCAGTATTTAAGTTCAAATGCGAACATTGATAAAAAAAATTTAAAAAATAGACTCAACTTCCTTATTCCTGCACAATCTTCATTTTTTTTTACGTTAGCTCCACACAGGAGGCTCTGAAGAAAATAATTCTAATCAGAGCCTAAGTCATCTTAAGGGATGCTGTGTGGAGGTTTTTTTTAAAGGAAAGGAAGCAGAGGAAGTTCTGGGAAGGAAAGAGGTGGATAGGAATCTGGGAGTCAGTGTGTCCAGATGTAACGGGTATATGAATCTATCCCTCATACTGCGGTGCAAGGCGATGTTTCGAGAGAGTCATGCTGGTCTTAGAGGCGGATGACCAGGATACACTGAACTCCAGATTCCTATCCACCTCTTAAACCCTTTTCCTTACCAGAACTCTCCTCTTATTCCTTTTCCTAAAAAAACCCGCCACACAGCATCCCCAAAGATGACATAGGCCCTGAGAGAAATTATTTTCCTCAGGACCTCCTGTGTGGAGGTAATGAAAAAAAAAAAAACGAATCGGCTGCCCAGATTTGGACAAACGTCACCCCATGAACCTGGGCACCCCTGCTATGCCACCAAACGTAGAGCGAACCACTTGGGGTTAATTTATAACAAATGGTTGCTGGGGTGGCGGTACTCATGCCCGCCTCCCAAATTATGACTATTTAACAAAAAAATGTTGACATGTGCACAATGCGTATTCAATAAAAGATTTGTTTGAAATAGAGGTGGGTAAGTTCTGCATTTTGCCGGAAGCTTCCGAGACTTGCTTCCTTTTAAAAGTACACGGGTTCTAGGAGCAGGTCCCGGGTCCGAGTTCTTAGGTGCGGACTGAGCACTGGGTGTTGTTGCGGCGCACCGAACCGGGACGCACGGGTTCAAAGAACTCGGAGCCAGGACCTACTCGTAGAACCCGCACGGGAACTTAGAACCCCGGAGCCGGACAAGACCCGCATGAGGGCTCGGACCCGTCACCCGTGCAATGTAGGTACATTACACGGCTTTTATTGAGAATTTAAATAAGTAAATTAGCAGTAAGCTGTGGTGCTTTATTATAAACTATTATTTTATAATGCACTTCACCCTTTGATTATACCAAGATAACATGCTCTAATTAAAAACGACTCCGTGTCTAGCCAAATATTCAAAAATCTAATATACCTACTAAACAATTCCGCGTTTCCGCGAGAGCAGTATACTGTTACGTCAAGCGGTCACGCACGTCTATGTCGATCAAAGGACAGCGATAGAATGAACGCCCGGCGGCCCGGCCAGTCGCAGTGACGTGGCTCAAGGAGAAGTGGTTGGCGGCTCGCAAGTCGCGGGTCGCGGGGAGTGTCTTGTGGTTCACGCAGTTCCGAGGACCCGAGACTCGCGACTCGGGAGTGGAGTGAAGAGTGGAGCGTGTCGGGGACGCCGAACGGTGATTCCTAGTTCCTACTACTCGGTACTCGCGGCGAACACGGAGAAGCCCGCCGGCCGTGTGAGTGGCAGGAATGTATCGTGGTTCGCGAGTCGCGGGAATGACGGGAGTGGCGTGAGAGTGGCGGGTTCTTGGTTCACGTGGCTCGGACCAAGACGCTTGGGTTTGAGCGTACTCGGCGAACTCGGGACTTGTATTCGAATGGTTAGGAAAGCCGGCGCCGCGCCGCGGCTTCGCGCTGCGGCGTTGGGTTTACTCGGACCGCCGGATTTATTTGGATGCGAGTACTGGGCCGGGTTCTCTGGGAGTAGTCGATTTGAAAAAGGAGTGGGAGTAGGAACCGCTTCCCGCAAAGGAGCGGATCACACGAGCCCATTCCAGCTGAACCGACACATCGCTAGTTTGAAAGGCCTTGCCTTTCGGTACAAATCACAAATGAAGCAATCGATGCTATCTGTTGGTACCTCTATTAATAAGTACAATTTTACTAATGAAATAAAAATATGTTATGTTGACTTTTTCTTCTCGTAGAAAAAAAAAGTCGTTTAGCGAAAACTCGTCACGTCTTTAGAAAGATGGTAAATTAAAATCAATAAATTCTGATTTTAGAAGTGTTCTATTATGTCTTGTGAACTCGTGACTTTATTTTACCGCTCATAATGAATTGATTAATTTTTTTTTGCAGATACGACCCGTCCCTTGAACCCGACCACTGGTTCGACCCGGTTCAGGTCTGGGAGGTCAAGTGCGCCGACCTTTCCCTGTCCCCCATTCACAGAGCTGGAGTCGGCATCGTGGACCCGGAAAAGGGAATCTCTTTAAGGTTTCCCAGGTAATTACTTCCTTTTTTTAACCCTCAGGCCTCGAGCCGAATGTGTGGTAAAACCATGTACGATCGTGTGAGAAACGTGGAGATCCACAAAGAATGCAAGGCTGATGTAAATGTAATGAGTAAGATTAAGAAAGGGATGCTCCGAAGGTTTGGGCATGAAGAGCGAATGAACGAGGAAAAGAGTGTAAGGAGAATATATGACGCAAATGTAAATGATAGAAGAAGTCGAGGATGCCCAAGAAAAACATGGCATGATGAAGTGAATCAGATACTTGAGTCGGACCATGTCAAGAGTCAGAATAATAGAAGAGCATGTATGAGACGCTGAATGTGTGCCAAGACCGATTTGTTTGGTGGTCTGTCCTCTCTGCCTACCCCTGCGGAAACGGCGTGATGGTAGGTTAACCTGTCATTTGCCGGGACCTCAGAATTGGGGGCCATTGGAAAAAATTTCGAAAAAAATATTTTTGAATGCGATTTTGACCCTTCTGTGTACAGGATTTGTATGAAGAACAAGGTCAGAATAGCTTGCCCAAATATCGTAGAAGATATAGCAACTAGTTTCATTCACCTGGCAGCACCAGAATATTTTTAAATGATTTTTATCTGTGGAGTCGAAGTGTCAAATTTTGCCGTGATTAAATCTGATGCGGAATTCTTTACGAAAACATTGTAAAACCTATCAATTTATCAAATTAACACAAGTAATGAAGTTTTAGTACATAGTTTATTGTTCTAGGAATGTGTTTCGGTCAATAAAATATATAAGAGCTTAAAATTAATTCACAAAACATTCAATGCAAAATTCAAAGTGGTGCTTCAAAATTCAAAATTTAGGAAAAAAGAAGAGGGGGTCCGGCCTTTGACAGGGTAATTAGTCAAAATATTTGCGCTTTGCAATAATATCCAAATAAATATAATATTTTTGAACGTATCCGAAAACTAAAAACTGTTTTTGAAAAATGATAAAATATTTTTTAATTTTATAATTCGTTATAAACTATAATTTTTTAAACATAAAATTTTAAATGCAAACATAAAAAAGTTTAAAAATGGCTCACTATTCGATTAAAATTACTGTTAATGAAAAAAAAAAAACACAAACATATTTTATTAGACAAACCTATTATAAACGTATTCTCAATTCACTTTTTTATCGTCGCATGTAAAAATAATTAATAAAATATTCCCATGTTTCATAAATTTTTTTCAAATTGCGATCGATATTTTTAGTCTCGTAAAGGTGTACATTTTAATTATTTTTTGGTTATCTTTAAAATTTTAATATAAAGCTTGGTGTTTTCTCTTTCTGAAATAGTTTATATAATTTATCTCACTATGATAGTAAGGGAGTCACAATGATTTCGAAATATTGTTACTGTGTAAAAAAGTAGAGGAGGAATAAAGTTGGCGTATGGTTTATTTAAAATGATCTTCTTCCAGATTCATCAGGGTGCGCACCGACAAGACGGCAGAGGAGGCAACCTCCGCGCAGCAAATTGCAGAACTTTACTGCAACCAGGATCAGGTCAAGAACCAAACCGCGAACGCAAACAAAAACTTTGAAGATGACTTTTACTAAGCAATTTAAAAAAAAAAAACTGTACTTAACTGAGGTTATGTTGTTTCGAAGTTTGTCGCATTTCACTTTTTTTTTAACATTAGCTTCACACAGGAGGCTCTAAGGAAAAGATGACATAGACCCCGGGACCTATGTCATCTTTGGGGGATGCTGTGTGGGGATCTTTTTGGGAAAGGAAAGTGAGGAAGTTCTGGGAAGGAAAAGGGTATGAGGGGTGGGTAAGAATCTGGTGGTCGGTGTGTCCAGGAGTAACAGACGTATGAATCCATCCCTTCCACTGCGGTGCGAGGCGATATTCGGAGAGAGTACGGCTAGAGAAATCAAAGGGACTCCCTCAACCATTCCAAGACCCGAACAAACCTCACCCCATGAACCCGGGCGCCCCTAATAAATCACCAAATGTAACGAACCACTTGGGATGACCTATGGCAGAGGTGTTGGTTATCCAATAAATTGTTGCGGCGGTACTCATACTTGCCTCCCAAATTGATTGGCTATAAAATTTAACAGTTATTATCCTCGGTCCGTTTTTTGAAGAATTTGTGATCAACTGTCAAGCATAGCAACATGACAGCAGTTGATTGCATTTTGAGAGCTCAAAATCCGAAACGGGCTGACAATCAACGTGAACTATGACCATTTAAATGTCAAAGAGTCGTTTTGAATTTTTGTCATTCGAACCCCGCTAAGCCGATACTCATCCCGTTTCAGCTTTCGGACAAATTCTGATCAGCTGACAAGCTTGAGAGTGCATTACGATTTGATTAAAAACCGAAGCAGGCCGAAAATATAGCGTTTAAAATAACCCATCCTAAGTTCCCAACAAAATTAAATATCTAATTTTATAGTGACTATTACATTTTAAATACATTTTTCATTTATTAAATTGTGCTTTAGATATTTCGTCACATTGTTTTACTATTTGATCGCAATTGATTTGTGATTGATTGATTTAAAATATGTTTATTATTAATTTTAATGTATTTTTTGTTGTAAATAAATTATATGTGCTAAATTCTTATGCAATTGTTTTATTTTATTTGTATCATTTTTTTATTACAGTGAAAACTTCTTTAGCACCATTGTGATTTTAAACTCGATGAATCGAAAAAGTGACACTAAGAAGAGATAAACATTACATTAGCCCCACACAGGAGGTCCTGAGAAAAATAATTCCCCTCAGCGCCTATGTCATCTTTGGGGGTGCTGTGTGGAGGTTCTTTTTAGGGAAAGGTATGAGGGGTGGGTAGGAATCTGGGGATCAGTGTGTCTAGGAGTGACGGATGTATGAATCTATCCCTCCCACTGCGGTGCAAGGCAATGTCTTTGCTGGATAGGTCAAAAGATTTCCCTCAACAAGTTTCTCCCGATGCGGCCTGCCACGCAGTTGGTGGACAGACGCATCCGCTGCCAAAATCCGGACAAACCTAATCCCATGAACCCGGGCACCCCTGCTAAGTCACCAAACGTAGCGAACCACTCGGGGTGACCTATGGCAGAGGTGTTGGTTATCCAATAAATGGTTCCCGGGGCGGCGGTACACATACCCGCCTCCCAAATTCATACATCTATAGCAGTGGTTCTAAACCTTGTTGGAGGTACTGACCCCCACCAGTTTCATATGCGCATTCACCAAATCCTTCTTAACCGCTTCTGTGCCAAGAGCGAGATATCTCGCATTCTTGGCCGTGCCCAGCAGGCCGGCCATAGAAAAATAGCGAGAATTCTCGCTCTTTTTGAGCCTCTGTATCATACATATGTCCCATTTTTTATTAATTTTAAATATGGAACACACAAAGAGATCTATTGGGATGATTTTAAATTTTTTTTTTTTTTTTTGATTTTGGTTTTTTTAATTTTTTTTTTAAATAAGATTTAAAAATGATTTGTTTTTATTAAAAGTTCACGGCCTGCTGTGCACAGCTACACTTCTACCTACTGGCATTTAAAAGGTTAATTGGAAAAATAAAATGTGTATATGTTTATGTGTAAGATAAGGGTGTGTCTTGACCTCCGCCGAACCCGCGAGACTGACTCACCGAACCCCTGAGGTTTGATTGAACCCGGTTTAAGAACCACTGATCTGTAGGATTTAGCCTGCAATATAATGAGATAGTATAATCGGTCTCCTCTTTGTGCGGTGCTTCGTAGCCTCTCCACTCTTGTCTATTTTAGCTTGCTGAAGGTTTCACTTCTACTCTGTGTGCGCTTCTACTCGCCAACCAGTAGATGGCAAAAGCATCCTCCGACAAGACCTAGACAAATCTCACCCCATGAACCAGGCTGAGTCACCAAATGTAGCGAACCACTTGGGGTGACTTATGGCAGATAGCGCAATAACAAATTCCTTTTTTTTGTAATCAACATTTTTTGTATCGACCTTTCTCTTTCCCTCCCCATTTATTTTAGCCTCACAACGTACCCCAATTGGGGATGCCGTTGTCCTATTGGTTTCAGGCGGTCGAAACTTGTGTGGTGTTCATAAAAAAAAAAATTACCAGATTTTCGTTTATGCGTCCTTTATAAATTCGGAAAACGCCTCAATTTTTAATATATAATGTAAGTACCTATTTAGGAATTTGGTCACTGGCTAGTTAAATTATTCTGTATCTCATATGGTGGGAAATGAAATTTATTAAAATAAAATTACATATCAGGTATTTATCTAAAAAAAAACATTACCACAGACAGTTCATAATAAATCAGGTCGAGATTCTGTGTTTTTATCTGGAAGTTTCGCAATAGCACGAAACTAAATTAATATTAACATCCTTCGATCCGACGGCGTTATCATTATGAGATTATTTTGAAGTTCGCGGAACAATCCAAGAGCAAGGCTGTACACAATTGACGAAGCTCGGTTCCGAAAGCGACATTTCAAATACTAGCGATTCTAGCGTCATAAACTAGCACTACACAAGTGGTAATATATAATATGTATAGTTACGTAAAAAGTTTGCGAGTGCGCTAGTTATCGTGCATGTCGCTAGATGGTTTTGTAAATTGCCGTCTGTATTTGATTTGAAGAGAGCTTCGTGTAAAGCAGTGGCAAATAGCGATAGTATTGCGTACTTGACTTGACTAGGAGAAATGGTCGGCGATAGAGGTGGGAATAACGGTTCTTTTCCGATACCTAATATAACGAATAACACCCCAACTCAATAACAGAGTATCATACCTGTTATTTAATAACAGCTTCTAAATAATGTACATACGAAACGGAGAACGGGACGGCATCGTTATTCGTTATTCATTGCTAGGGGGCTGAGTCGATAATGACACGTTGTACGTCATATTGTCATCTTAAATCTTTACTTCTATTAGTTATCGGAAAATAAGCATTATTCAGACCTCTGGTAATATGCTTATTTATTGTTTTTTTTGGTTACCAAAAATAATGGGATCAAATCTAGAGATATTTTTTAATTGTATGAAATTTGTACATGTAGGTACTCACAATCCTCAGCAATACTTATGTGCATAGGCAGCATAGATGATATTGAAAGATCCACACTTCTCGTCTCTCGTCACATTACCAATTAGCACTTTATACTTTAAGGTTTCAAATACTTTTTAATGTTTGAAACTATAGATTTCGTAGAAGTGAAAAAAAAAATTGATATTTTATCCACATTCCAGGCTAGAAACTTAATCATATTTTGAATGGTCGTTAATGTCTTCCCTCCACTACTTTTTGTCATGGTAACGCGGTAAATAGGTAAAGGACCGCATTGAAGTGTGTTAAATAATAAAATAACTAAATAAATTGTATTTTTTATTAACAATTACGTTTATATAATATTTGTTTAGGCTCAGAAGTGCATTCATTTTTTTTTTTTTTTTTTTTTTATATGTAATACCGCACAAGAGTCCCAACTGCTCCCCTCTGGAGCCAGTGCGACTATGGCATCCCCAATTGGGGTATGTTGTGAGGCTGATGATAGGGGAGGGGAAGGAGATGGGAAAGAGGAAGGTGGGGAATTACCTGGCTATTCAGATCTGGTCACTAAACACGGCTTAAGCCATTTCAAGCAACGTTTCAATTCTGAATGGTGGTCTTTCACCTGGGCGATACTGAGAGTTTCTTCCACTCTGGAACTATCTCCTCATAAACAAATCAAATTGTTAATTTATTATTCTTAACTTATATGCATACGTACCTAGTATCTACTTACATTAAACATAAAAATGTTTAGGTTGTTTTGATAACATATATGACACAAATTATTATAATAAAATGGTTTTGATAATATAAATCGTAGTAATATTATGAAATACTTTTCTAACATACAAGACATCGATAAAATATATTTTTTAAATCTATTATATCTGTAATCCAGTCATCTATACTATTTGCCTTATATAAATATTTAACAAAAGTAGAAGAAAGCAAGTACGAACAATAATATATAATGATAATTCATCGATATTATTCGTATTTATCCTGCGGCCACTTATGATATTAAATGGGTAACTAGGTACATAAAATACATTATCGGCTTATCAACTAGCATTGCAAATTGGAAAACCCAAAGTAGGGTAGTTATGACTGAACATTCCTTTAGAAATGTAAATATTGACCTTCTTCTCTTCAATTGTTGTGGTTCAATATTTTTAAATCACCAAAAATACCCAAATTTATGAAAATAAATAGACTAGTGACATAGCACAGGTAAGTGAAACTAAATTTCTAAGAAATCTCAAATAACTAAATTGTCAGTATTCATAACACCACTTTGTCATTTAATTATTGTCTTAACCTCAATGAAATGCCCCGGGAACCAAAAAAACAAATGGTAATTATCGGTTCGGACTGGACACGCTTATTACGAATAATTTTTAGAAAAAAAACTTCAGATTCGCCTTAATTACTATAAAAGGAAACTTTTTGGCTTGGGGGCGGCGGAAAATAATGCATTTTAATTTTCAATTGCGTGAAATTAAAACTCACTTCGCGAACCGATCGGTGACTGTCAGCGGCCATTACTGCCATTAGGCACGTCGCTGTTATGTTGGTATCACTGATACATTGCAAAGAACTAACATTTGTTTTTATTTCACAGACAATCAATCATAATTACACAAACCCGCTAGACAAACCCTGCTTTGCCAAACAAACCATTCAAAACCTGGGATGTTTTTTTAAAGTTTGATGACATGCAGCTTTCGTAGTTTAACCTACGTATCCCACGAAGTTGGCCACAGTAGTATTCAGTTATTTGCAATGTATCAGGGATACCAACATAACAGTGACGTACCTGATAGCCGCGATTTGACATCGTGTAGATTCGCGAAGTGAATTTTAATTTACGCAATTGAAAATTAAAATGCATTATTTTCCGCCACCCCCAACCCAAAAAGTTTCCTTTTATAGTAATTAAGGCGAATCTAAAGTTTTTTTCTAAAAAATTATTCGTAATAAGCGTGTCCAGTCCCAACCGATATTTACCAAAATAGAATATAAATTGAGATCTTACTAGTTTTTATGATATGTGAAAGGTATTTAATTATTTATAAAAACATGCCATAATATGACATTTTATAATACAAATGCAAAAAAAAACACATGCATTTATTACGTACTTGTCCTGATTATGTACATAAATATGAACTTTAAACTACACAAATTTTTAAAATCTATTAAATGCAAGTTTTAATTCATTTGTCTCAGGTGGGATCTTCGTTAAAATTCAGGTAAGCACCATTGTATGAACGAGACAATGGTAAGCACACACTTAACTCGATTTTCTGGTCGACATCTTGATTAAAAACTTTTATACGCCAAATTTTTCACAACAAAAATGCTAATATCTATCGCAAATTTCCACAAACAACGAAACAATCAACACTTAAATAAATAGTCTATAATAATGTATTTATATCCCCACAATCCTCTAGTTCTCTATATAATTATAATATCACCACACTATATTATTCACAGACGATTTAAATAATAAACTTGTATTACTTGTAATGTAAAAAAAATGGAATAACGGAGAATGATTTTGGGCCGATAACCGAGCGTTACAAATAACGAAATTATACAAAATAACTGAACTGATCTAATAACGAAATAATGCCAATAACGGACGGAACGGAATAACAGATTATCGAACAATACTTCAGTTCTCTTCGGGAATCTTCGGTGATCGGCAATTCCTGGAACTAAGGTCTAAGATCCTACCTACTACGGTCGGCTTATAAAATAACGAAGTTATTTCATACCCTGTTATGCGTTGCTACAGTAACAGGTACGCCGTTATTTGAAAATACTATGTTATCCATACCTGTTAACGTTATATTAGACCCACCTCTAGTCGGCGATTGCACCGCCATCTGTCGCCGCTCGCCAGTCAGTTATTTAACCTCCATGCATGTTACCCGTGGTGTGTGCAAGGTGTGACTTATTTTGGATTATTTTATATTTATTTTGTGTTAATCGTGTTTAAATCAATGTGAAAAAGTGAGGTGGGTGTGTTTTTAAACAATCTGCGCCTCTTGTCGGCTGAATGGATCCCGCCGTGGCGTGGTATCAGCCCGAACAAGAAGGACCCGCGAAGCAACTTTGGCTTCGCATTTGGGAAGCGAGTGACTTACTGAAAAAGAATAGTTCCGAAAACTGTTACGTTAATAATATAAACATGATCAAGACGCCGGACTATATACCGATAAACGACATAAACGCTGGTGATAATAGGAATACTAATTACTACAATCCCGCGCGGAGGAAAATGGTTGACAACCGAGCGTCGACATTCAACATGAATAAAAACCACGCTGCTCTCATCGGGGAGTTCGGCGGCTGCCCATGGCGGGTCCCGAACTTCCACTACTCCCAGGGCATCTTTGGGTAAATATACAATGCTCCTTATTCTCCTTCCTCACGCTTTCGTCATCTCCATCGTATCAGGTGACAGTCCTATCATCTGTCACTAATGTGTTCTAGCAGCTCTGGGATAGAAGATAGGTAGGTAGAACGAGTAAAAAATATAATATGCTCTCAGCCAACAGTGGCAGCCAGCCTTGGTACGCGCTCTTATTTATACTAAACCAACTTGTGACCGCTCACGAGATCCCGTCCAGCCTCAATAAATAATAAATTGCTAATTACTAAGTCAATTCGCTTTCGTTTGAACACATTTTTTCTGCTCGATTTCCGTACGTACCTACGTAAAACTGCGCCATCCAGTTTTTTTTTTTCAATGAAAATGGCGCGTGTGGGTTGAAATGTCAGATAGGACTACAATCTATTGTCACCCGCGATATATATTAGCCATTGCGGCCGTATACTTGCCAAACCATTCATTTACCATTTAATAACACTTGACATTTGCTTTTGTAGCTGGTGTCATGGAGGGAACATTTTTTCTGCTGATCGAAAAAATATAAATTACTATAGACTAGTGGAAGCTCTCTCCAATTCATTATATTTTAGCAGATACCAAATTAGCAGCGCTTAAAATATCTGGGTGAATTAGTACCAGCAAACAATTCTAGTAAATTGTGATAAAAACAATTTTTGTATTTGGAATAGTACCTAGTAATTTAGCTTACTTTTATTATTGTAGTACAACTCCCTGCCGCCAGGTTGGCTTATTTTTCACGGTGTCAGTTCTGCACTAAACCTTCCACTATCTGACTGCCATAATCGTTTTCATCTAAAATTAAACCCGCGCTTTTTCTCGATGCATTTATCTCCGTCCGTATCTCCCAAAATACAACGTTTCCGCATGCATTTACAATCGGAAACATTCCTTCACTTTGTTATCCATTCAATTATATTTCATTCGACTCGTGAAATATTGTTGTCAATCATTTTGAGCAATTACAAAAACTATCAGAATGAGGTTAATTGAGCTATAATTCCTAACCAACATTACACGAAAAGAAAGCTTCGATAGCGCTGCTAAAGTAAATTTATATTAGTTATATATTTTTAAATACATTAATAAAATATATGTTTGTACACAAGCTCGTCTTGGAAGGTTCTAGACTGTTTTTTCTTCACTTTATTGGTTAGAAATTTTCCAACCCATTGACAAAAAATAATTTGATGGTAAAATTCCCACATACCCAAACCCAAAGAAAATATTTTAACAGCGATGAAACATTTTTATAAAAGTTTTTTTACCATTTTAAAATGCGCATTGTTTGTCTTATCATATCTACAAAATACGCCTCGAAGGTTCTAGAATGATTTTCTCTGATCTTTTTAGGTTAGAAAACTGTACACCTTTGAGAAAAGTCATGCTATTAATTTGTAGGCAAAATTTCCACCAAACCTTTTTTAGTAAGATGTATTTCAGTCATTTGAAAACAATTTTATGTCATTTGTTTACAAGCTGCGCTCCGAAGAGTGAATGGTTTTATAAAAAAATTGTAGGTGAGATAAAAAAAAACTGTGCAATCGTAGGTACCTATCTAGACTGCATTATTGTTTTATGTTTCAGATTAGAAAATTAATAAAATGTGTTTTGTTGTTTCTAGAATGTTTTTTTCAATTTGAGTGGGTTTGTTTATTATTTTATTTTATCATTTTATTTTATCTATTGATTATGTTGTTTGTGTTTGCAATCCACCAAATAGATATGTATGCATATAATTCATTATGTCATAGATGACGTTATTTTTGTAATTTAGGTAGGTACCTACCTATTGTTCTCCTGATAATAATGAGTAATAAAACTCATAAATCATAACAATAAATAAAAAGATAAAGCCACTATGCTTGGCTTATTTTTATAGCGCCATTTTTATGGAGTACCTACCACCCCGAGGCCACTGTGCAAAGTTAGTACATAAGTAATTAAAAAATATATATTTAAATCCTCAACTTCTCAGCCCTCGACCACATTTTGTCAGTAGATCAGAATATCTCAGCCTTGCATTAAAATCCAAATATTTGTGAACGTATCCGAAAAGTAAAACTGTTTTAAAAGGTGACAAGCTTTCAATTTGTACGTATAACCAGCCAGCGGCCGAAAATCCACATTTCGTCGAAAGAGGTTCTTAAGATCGTACAAAGCGGTTCCAATGAGAAAGATTAATTACTCTCCGTACCAGCTTTTTAAAATTATAACTCAATATCGATTTTATTTCATTCCAAATTTGCTTTAATTTATACCTACATCCAAAAAATGCGGAAAGGCGTTTTGATAAAAACTATTAAAATTATGTACTTTTTGTAATTGTTTTTTGATCATAAGTATTTATCATTTTTTAATAATGTCTCGGCAAAATAGGAATGCAAAAAAAAAAGAAATATATTAGTCTGTAAGTAAATACACAAACGGACCAATTTTCGTCAAGAAACACATGTACTTACATATTTTTTAATGATTTTATTTACTTAAACTAAAATTAAAATTCCGTTACATACGTTTACCAGATAATGTATTGATTTATTTTATTGCATGATTATATGATTTGAAATGGGTGCTGTATAATAAATGTACTTTTTTAAAAATTTAACAAATTCGCCAACGACCTTTGGTTTTAACTTTATTATACTAAAAATTCTCATTCTTTCTGAAAATTTAAAACATTCGTTTATTAGATAAAACAACAATCTTTCGAAACCAATTTATAATTTTTTGTGGAAAAGAGTCAATACGTCTATCTAAACACTGATTTAAAAATGACATATTTCTGTTTTTCCCTGGTTATACGCTCTTAAGTACGAGTACTAACTTAAGTTTTAAAAATGATTCACCTTACGTATTTTCTAACTTAAATTACTGATAGCAAAAAATAAAACACATTTTTTTAGACAAATGTACTATAAACATTTTTATCACTTTTTGTCGTTTCAAGTAAAAATACTTAAAATTTTTTTAATTCATAATTTTTTTTTCAATTTGCAGTCGAAATCTTTGGTTTCATAAAGGTGTATATTTGAATTATTTCGTGGTTAATTTTTAACTAACCACCTTGCAGTAGTGGTTAGCGCATTTGCCCGGAAAGCGAAAAGTCCTGGGTTCGAGTCCCAGAGGTACAAATATATTTTTTCTGATTTTTCTGCTTCCAGATTTTCGATTGAGTTTCGCTAATATTGTATTCATTTAATTAAATATTACAATTTGACGTTTTACTCATAAAGTTTAAAAAAAATATATAAAATATATATTATAACGTCGTATTGTTAGTTGTTGTATAAAAACCCCAATACGCCTGTTCCTATTTCAGTTGACTGGATTAAAAGTGTTTTTGACCTTTTAATTATTATTAATTCAACTTACGTTTGGGGTCAATTAAAAATGGGCCGTGTTAATTGGCTTTACTTTCATTCTGGCAATACCTTGTCTTAGCTTGACAATGATAACTTTCCAGTATGTGTCACTGCCACTTGTTTTAAATGGAGGTTCATTTTATTTGACGGTCGGCGTAGCGCAGCGGTAAGGCGCTTGACTCGCGCACCGAAAGTCGCGGGATCGAATCCCGGCGTGGCAAATAAATTTTATTTGATTAATTTGTGTTATTTCACAATTTCTTAATTTAAAATAATATATAGTATATTTGCGGCACGTTCCAGAGTGGAAGATACTCCCTGTATCGCCCTGGTGTAAGACCACCATTCAGAATTGAAACGTTGCTTGAAATGGCATTAGCCGTGTTTGGTGACCAGATCTGAATAGCCAGGTACTTCCCCACCTTCCTCTTCCCTGTCTCCTTCAGGGCCCCACTACCCTCAGCCCCACAACATACCCCAATTGGGGATGCCATAGTCTCACTGGTTTCAGACGGGAGCAGTTGGGACTCTTGTGCGGTATTCATATAAAAAAAAATTTGCTTTTTGAAATTTCACTTTCAAATATTATCCAACTCTGTTTTATAAACAACTAACCATCACGGCGTTCACCACAGAGGATGGACCGCCAAACAATTCTGTCTCGGCACATGCTCCTTGCTACATTCACATTATACATACCCTTATGTTATTCTGACTCTTGACATGGTCCTACTCATGTCATGTCAGGAAGACATGGCATGATCGCTTGGTCAAATTAATTAAATTGTGAAATAACACAAATTACCAAATAAAATTTATTTGCTACGCCGGGATTCGATCCCGCGACCTTCGGTGTGAGAGTCAAGAGCCTTACCGCTGGACTACGCCTGTTTGTTAATCTTACTCTACGTTTACATCAGTCTTGCTTTTTTGTGAATTTCTATTTTTCTCACACGTTCTTACATGGCTTTACCATCAAACGTACGCCTCAGAGATCTCATTTCTACAGCATTCAGTATTTTTTTTACATTAGCTCCACACAGGAGGCTCTGAGGAAAATAATTCCCATCAGGGCCTATGTCATTTTTGGGAATGCTGTGTGGGGGGTCTTTTTACGAAAGAAAGGGTAGGAAGTTCTGGTAAGAAAGGGGGTATTAGGGGTGGGTAGGAATCTGGGGGTCAGTGTGTCCAGAAGTGACAGATATATATGAATCTATCCGTCCTACCGCGGTGCAAGATGATGATCCGAGAGATTCCTGTTGGAGAAGTCAAAAAGTCTTCCTCAATCAGTCTCTCCCGATCTGGCCTGCCACGCAGTTGGCGGGCAGACGCATCTGCCGCCAAGATCCGGACAAACCTCACCCCACGAACCCGGGCACGCCTGCTAGGTCACCAAACGTAGCGAAGCGTCCAATACACGCGACCCGTGTTTTGGACGGACCTACTGTCGAATTTACCCTATGAAAGAAAGGAAAAAGAAGACAAATAAGTGGGAATCTTAACGACGTAAGTCAAGAAAGCGTTTAAACAATATGCGCCCACTGAACGGCGTATTGGATGGACGTACGGTCGAATTCACCCTAGCAGGCCTGGAGATGCGACCTTTCCGCCGGGTTCATTTTAATTAATTCTGAAGAACGAGTTAATAATATTTAAAATGAATACCTCCCGAAGTTATTAATTCATCGTCTAGAAAAATTCACCGCTAACATTATAGTTGAAAAACGGGTTATATAGTTTTAAAATCGTTGTACGTAAAATATATTCATGGTAAGGTATTGTTTTTATTAATCTTAAATATAAAGAACTCACATCCCCTTAGTTCCCAACTTAGTTTAAAAAAAAGTTATTGTAGTTACGAATTCGCCGGAAATGATTAAAATGTGAGTTTTGAGAAAACAAATCTATTAGGGTTTTGTTCCGCCTCAAAGTGATATATAAAAACGGCGCTGTAAAATGGAACTGAGTATATTTTACTTTTTCACATATTATTCACATTGCAGAATTATATATACATATTGCTCTGTAGGTCAACGAAGGTCGTTGGGAAAGGGAAATTGGGTTACTTATTGAATGTACACCCAGACGGTATTATTGACATAAAAGTGTCTGCGTTCGCTCGCCAGAACATAACACAATATGACACCAAACCTAAACATTAATGCGTTCTGTTATCAATAAATAATAGTGGTAGATATTCTCAGTATTGCTTTGTCCTTGAGAAAGACTGCCATTCGAATCAAAATCTGTAGGTACCTGAGAAGCATACGGATGCAAGTCCAAAAAGTTAAATGTTCAGGAGAGCCAATAAACTATTCTCGGGATATCCATGCTGATAGATAACTAAAAAAAGTAATTATTAAATCAATAAGCAACTCCAGTGAAAAATATTATGGCTTTAAAAAAATATGTTCATATTGAATATAGACCAATAAACGCTGATTCTGAATATATAAGTTTTATTAAATAATATTAAACGTAGAGCTTTAAAAATATATTAAAAAGTGAATTTTTAATAGTCTTGTTGAAACACGCCGTCAATTGGTATTACTAAAATGTTTAGTGGTGACGTCATTGATCACTGTAAAGTCATTGTACGGGAATGTAGGTATGACACAAGCCATCGTATTAACAACATTTCATCTTATTCGTTTATTTACATACTGTTTATAGAAGAGTTGTTGTGTTTATTGAAACATTATTTAGGCCTAAATAATTCAGTTTCAAAATAAAGGTATCTCTTATTAGTGTATCTCTCTTATTGAAAGTATTCAAAAACTACTGTACAAAAAAAATAGTAATGCTACTACTTCTAGGGAGATTTTTTTTTTTTCTTTTTTAAAAAAGAAAGACAAACATTCCCGGGTTACGAATAACCCAACAATGTTTGAAAATCTCCTACTACCACCACAGAAAGCCGAAAATGTTGCTTGTGTTGTGATGGAGGACTTAGCCAGCAGAGGAATCGAACATGCGACGCCCGGGTGGGACCCAAGCGCTATGCCCACTCAACCACTGACCGGTCAAATTCCAAATTTAGAAACTCCAAATTTCGAAATGGCGGCCAGTCGAACACCTGATTGCGCGATCTTATAGTAGATGACGTTATTGATGACGTCACACGATCCACCATAGATACGGTGGTTTTCGTGGATCTTGAAAAATTAAAACTTTGACACTTATTTTGACCATTAAAACTAACTCTAAAAATAAATAAAAATATGCAGCTATTTAAGTTAGAAAAAATAAAAAATTGGACTGGAGTTCTCTATTGGGCAAATAAAACGAAATATTTTATGTGTAAAGCTTTTAAAAATATTGTTTAACTTGAGTTCTTCTGCTTCAAAATGCAATGGAATATTTTGTTTTCATATTGTGGTGTATTATGAAAGGATCAATGTTTGAAAAGTGTTTACATACTTTCATAGAAAGCAAGTAATGTTAAAGGCAGAACGATAATAATAAATGCATTTGAGTCATAATTCTCAAAATTCAACAAAATTATAAAGATGCAAGTCAATGTACATCTTTCTGGTTCTAAGATAGTTGTTTCATCAAAGGTAGTTCAATCCGTATACATTTTTTTAATTCTATTTTTCTTCATGATATGACCTGTATCTTTCTGCCACTGATAACCATGATAATTTACTTCAAGTCTGCATCAAAAACTCATTTCATCAAATTTTGGACTTGCATCCGTATGCTTCTCGGGTACAGAAATATTGCTTGAAATGGAGTGAGCTAACAGCTTACTTACTAGACTCCCAACGACCCTAAGCCAGTGGAAAATATGGACTACGAACTACTATGGAACCCTGAATTGTAGTATGTTGTGAGGCTGAAGGGAGAGGGAGAAAGGGGAAAGATATGGGAAAGAGGAAGGTTGGGAAGTACCTGACTATTCAGATCTGCTCACCAGACACACCTAGATCAGTTTCAAGAACGTTTTATTTCTGAATGGTTGTCTTAGAGCCGCCAGTGGAAAATATGGACTACTATGGAACAACCCTGAATTGAAGTATGTTGTGATGCTGAAAAGATAGTGAAGAGGGGGGGATATGAGAAAGAGGAAGGTTGGGTAGTATCTGGCTATTCAGATCTGCTCACCAGACACACCTAGATCCGTTTCAAGCGACGTTTAATTTCTGAATGGTGGTCTTACACCAGGGCCATGCTGACAGTATCTTCCACTAAAGAACATGTCTCAAATATACTATAATAATAATAATTGGATGATGGGTTCATGGGGTGGGGTTTGTCCGGATCTTGGCGGCGAACGCGACCGCCCACCAACTGCGTGGCAAGCCGGATCGGGAGAGACTGGTACAGGGGGGTATAACTCCGTCAGTTTTTGTAACCCGGTCACGTGATCATGACGACGTCATAGTAATGACTACCAATAGGAATCTTACAATTTCCATAGAAAAACTTTTGAGAACTGAGTGGTATATACGGTGGGATATCTATGGTATTATATGTCAAATAGCACGTTGGCCGAAACAATCCGAACATTCAAGACAACGAAATATTTTGAAAAAATGCTTCCTAAATATCGTTTCAGTGTCGAAGGCTGTGAGGATAGTGTTTCAGTTCGACACAGAGTACCTAACTGCGAAAATAATGAGAGTCGTTATGGGAATGGGCGTTGAGAATCGGCAGATCTGACTATTGCTTATCCGATTTTGGGAAGTTGTGGTTATGTTTGGTTCCCATTTCACTAATAACTGCAAAAATTCCAATGGCACGTTAAAAAAAGACGCTTTGCCGACCCTTAATCTTCATGGAATCGGAACACATCGGGGTTTACCTAAAGAAAACGTAAACGATCGTAGGATACCAAAATACAGGTGCGAATCTTTTGTTTTTTCAGTGTTCCTAATATACTTTGTAACTTTTCCCTAACTTCACCTAAAAATTGTATCTATTTTCATTTTTAGACTATCCATATTCTACTTGGAGTGTCCAGCACGAATGGTGCCGTCCAAGACCACAATTACAGTTTAAAAGGTATAAAGTCTTCTCTATACTCTATATGGCATCAACCTATTTTATTCATAGAGATAGATGCTGATTCACTGAGTCTTTCTTATTATAAAGATATTCAATACATTTCTTATTTCTTCAAACACAGCAATTCCATTATTATTAAGATATTTAATATGACATGCGCGTATCCGAGACGCGTGGTCGTTGTTCTTAATTTATTTTCTCTTTTATACTCTGCAGTGGTAGGATATAGTTCATAGGATGAGGCTGGGTAATGTAATGAATTTTTTTTTTGTTTCAGAACCAAACGTGTTCTACCTGGGCCGAGTACCGTGCGTTTTGCTGCCAAAAAAGTAGTGGAAGATTATACAGGTATACATCTGGATTTATATTTCATTAAAGGAGATAATATTATATGTTTTGCTTGCGAACTTTGGTTAATGTGATGAATATGTTTATTTCAGAACCAAACGTGTTCCCTGGGCTGAGCAGCGTACCGTGTGTGAATTGCACTCTGTTATTACATTGTCTTCAGACCTCTGCAGCCATACTCGGTCAACCATCGCCTTAGCCGCAGTAAGACGCATAGATTCATACATCCATCACTCTTGAACATATTGACCCCCAGATTCCTAACTACCCCTCTGTACATTTTTCCTTCTCAAAACTTCCTCCCTTTCCTTTTCCTAAAAAGACTCCACACCGCATCCCTAAAGATGACATAGGCCCCGAGAGAATTTTTTCCTCAATGCCTCCCATGTGGGCTAAAAATCTATCCAAACACTTCCTTTTTTATTATTATTACTCATATTTTCATTAATTATGATTAAGTTCCTTCTAAATGTGTTTGCACATGATTGTATTTCCGTTTTTTTGTGTTATTCTGTATAAAGCAATAAAATACTACATGCAATTATGAGTTTTTCATTTTATTTTTAAAATAATTTTTAGGCTAATGATTTGGGTAGGTACTGATATGGTCCAAGGTAGTATCTTTTTTTTTTTTTTTTTTACTTTCCTCTACCTTGTCGATGGTCCGTGACGTCATAATCGCGGAATGAGCATTATTTATGGTCAAATAGTGTTGACACCCGTTCCATACAAAAAGCCCGAAGATATCGATCTAGGTATTAGTTCATTTATGGACTGGTAGATCTCTCCAGCAAGACTCTCGGAACATCGCCTTACCCGCAGTGGGGGAGGATTGGTTCAAACGTCAGTCACTCCTGGACACACTGACCCCCAGATTCCTACCCACCTCTCATACCTTTTCCTTCCAAAGACTGCCTTTCCCTAAATATACCGTCCACACAGCATCTCCAAAGATAACATAGGCCCTGAGGGAAATTATTTTCCTTAGGGCTTCGTGTTTGGAGGTACGTAATGTAAAAAAAAAATGTTGAGCGTTGTTTTTGTGAGAAATCACCTCAAGGGCGCTATACAATTTATTATGTACTTTTTTAGCGAGATTGATCTCGGACGAAAAAAGGGCGAGGAGATCTCGCAAGTTTAACGAGGTTGCACTCGAGCATAAAAACGTCTTATTCGAAGCGTTATTTAATTGATAATTATATGTAAGTTTAATAGTCAACTCAACTTAGATAATGAGTTTATTTTTTTTTACTTGTCGTTTTGTCTGTTATAAAAAAACTGTTTTATTACTAAAAGATTTTTGTTTGACATTAGAAGAGAAGACTGGTTGTTTCTTTCATTTGTTATTTGATAGATACGTACGTCAAAGTTTACTACTTAGAAGTTTATTAAAAAAATATAGACAAATACCTCAAACAATGTTTGATGCACAAAAGTCTATTGAAAAATTCGTGATAATAAATGTTTATCTTATAATACTTATAATTTTTTTTTTTTTTACTAATTTATTCAAATATTGTGATTATTTGCAAAAACAAAACTGCTCATCTCGAAATTGGCGAGATCTCGCAGTATTGTTATTCATAAACTCGCGGGATCTCGCTTGAGCCCCAGTCTCGCGAGATTTGCATTCCTTTCTTCCGATAAACACACTTTTATTATAAAGTTTATGCTTGGAGAAAATACGACAGTGCACGCAGAGGACTATATATTTAAAACACTGGACATTGCAGAATTTTACGTTTGCTACCCTCATCACTATTTATATTACAATAATAAGATGAAAACAAATAATATTGTGAACTAATACTTTGATCTTTTAACCACTGTTAAAAGTAAAATAATTATTAGCGTACATTATGATTATAATAATTAGTTAAGTATTTTAATATTTAATATTATACCCTTATGTTTGGGCATGTAGAGCGAATGAACGAAGAAAGTAGTGCAAGAAGAATGTACGACGCAAATGTGAATGGTAGAAGAAGTCGGGGACGCCCGAGGAAGACGTCCTTGGGTCGGGTCATGTCAAAAGTCAGAATAATAGTAGAGAATGTATGAGACGATGTATGAATGTGAGTGAGGCAAAGAGTGTGTGCCAAGACCGAGATGTTTGGCGGCCCGTCCTCTCTGCCTACCCCCGCGGGGAAACGGCGTGATGGTTAGTTAGTAAAATTAGTAGATTTAATATAACGTGCATGCATTAAATGTTGCCAATGTCCTTGGCATAAATTGTTTCATATTATGACAATGTTTGCTTTTAAGATTACACTCTAAATTCTATTTCACGAATATAATAATAATTATTATTGCCGACACTGAAGTGAGGAGCCGATAGAAATGTGTTGTGGGGGTGTCAGTTGTGATGAATCGCAGTGGATACGAAAATATAGTAGCTTCCACCTTACGAATGAATAAATAATAATTCAGAATTATAACGAAATCAACACACTAGCGACATCTAGCTGATTAAGTTTGATTGGGCCATGGAGACTGCAGAGATCTATAATTATTAAATTAATGTCAAGTTTTGATAAATAGAACACAGAGGGATCCAATTATAAACACTTAAGATTGATCTACCAATCAGAGAAGGGGGAGGTTACCTTTTTTCAAGACAAAGAGATGGACTTTGGACTGGACCATTAGTCTGAGATTTATGGGGTAAAAATCATCATCAACCCGAGAGATCAATACGCTTTAAGATAAACACAATCCCACGTTCGGTGCATTTGGTACAATGACCCTAATTTTAAAGGTAAATATTGAGTGCAACAGAGGAATCGACAACCGCAGTTAACGAACAAATAAATCCATATTATGTTGAAAAAATGATGCAATAAAATAGCAAGGAAATATAATGAACGGAAGATTAAAGAAAAGACCTGGAAAACGTGGGAAAAGCTACTGTAGGGATACTCAATTGCATAACGAGAACGTGAAGAACAAAAGGAGGCCAGATTCAGAGGAAAACGTACGTTTGATATTTAAAAGAAAGAAAAACGATGGAAATTAGGAATGTCACTTTTAAATGAAGCAATACGGTCAGGGAAAACGATTTGAAAAGAAAATCTAATAAAAAAAACGGACATTTAAACGGAAGTATTTATTGAACAATATAAGATTTCGACTTAATTTTGCGTTTTCAGACGAGTTTAAATAGATATCGTTATATATTTGAAATAGGATGGTTATTCTAGTTATATTACGTTAGATTAATTCAAAGGAAGGGATCGTTTTTACGTCATTTGCTATGAGAAAATACTATAGACGATCGAACAAATTGCTGAGGCAATTGATGTAAAAAAAGGTTGTCGACCCCACATGTATATTGTTGATATAAACAAGGAATATTCGAACATGCCTTTTGTTTATTTAAGGCCCATTATCCATTAAAAAGGGTCATAAAAATTAACATTGCTCTTACCTAGTATTTAGATTATAGAATTTCCGTAAAATTTAATTATAAACACATTAAAATGGATTTATCGCCAAGTATGTAGAAATCGTAATGTATACACACGTCAGGGCTTGCAGTTTATGGGATTTTGAACAAGAGAGAGATGGAAAATTGGGCGGAATTTGATCGAAGTAGTTAACTTGATAGATATCCCAGGATAGGAATAGTTAGTGGGCCGGAAAACACCATAAATAATATATCAAAAAGGGAAAAAAGGGTTTTAGCGGGAGATGGAATCACGGCAAAAAGGCAAACGTCAAATTTCAATAAGGGATCATTGGGTTAGGGGTGGGGGGAGAGAACGGAAAACCGACATAACCGGAAAACTCAGATAAGGAAATGGGAAAAACTCAAAACGTTATAAGTAGAGACAATACAGCTTAAAATTGAATTGATTCATATAGGAAACATGAAAATGTGGGGAAATTTAGGGAAATGAAAATTGGAAAATGCGTAATGAAGATTTCGACATGAGTTTGTTCGTGTTCTGGTAACGATAAACCAAATTGAGAATTACATACAGTTTATTGAAGACGTACCTATTATATATTGAGAGAAAAAAGGACACGAAAATCATGATATTTTAGTTAAATTTGTAAGACCTGAAGACAAAGGAACGACGGGGCAAAATTTGACATAATGGTAGGTTCGACACTGGAACAATTTACGTAAGAGACGGAAGATTTCTAAAATCAAAGGGGCCGGACTTAACACGTTGATACGAATATAACAGAATTGATATATGAAATCTCGAGTTGTTAGAGTTTGAATTAGAAAATCAATGAACGCGTAATTAAGATGTTCTAATCCTGGAGGTACATATAAAACCTAGGACTTAGAAGAATCGGGATCAGTTTTCGGTGTTAGTTGTCGTGAAGGAGTCGTCGGGGACCAATCGTCGGGTTAAAACGTGGAAGTTACGTGACGTAGCGTCTAAAACGGTTATTAGTTGAAAATTTCTTAAGTGTTGTAAAATTTTGAGACTTAGAAAAATTCGGAGTGGGAATTCTGGGACTTATAAAAATTACGGTCGTGATTAAATCTGTGGAGTGTTGAAAATTAAATAAAGTGTTTTATATAGTTTTACAATAAATTCAACTTGTCATTAAAATAAAAAGTTTATATAGTGTAGCGAATTTAAAAAGAAACAACAGTGTTTAAAGAATTTTATAACAGCAGTGAATAATAATATATTTATTTATAAATTCAACTTATCATTAAAATAAAAAAAAGGGGTCCTTCGACAACTGGCAAGGTTGATTAAAACGTCGCGCATGTTGTGAGAATTACCCTGGTAATTAATTAATAGAATCTAGAATCAGTTTTTATACTTAAAAATTTCAGTGGTAAAATAGAGTCTACAATCAGTTTATACTTTGATAAAACAGGGAGTGAAGTGCCCGGATAGGGTTAATCGTGCAATTTAACGGAGTGTATGATCTTATAATAAATCTAAAATCAGTGTTTGCAATAATTTCCGATTCAATAAAATCTAATAATTAATTAATTAATTACAAATTCAATGCGGGAGGAGTTTAATATAGTGTGTTTGAATTGCTTTAAATTTGTTCTATGAAGGTTAAAATAGAGTTATTTAGTCCGAGGTTATATAAAGAAAATTACAGTCTAATAAGTTTCATTAAATAAAAAATTTACGTTTAGGTCGAAAGTTGGAAATTTTATTACGAGATATTAATTATCGTTAGGTGACAACGCAATAAAAATAATTGATCCGAAATCTGGAAAATACTTAACGCATAATTAGATAGGATCGTTCTTCTTCAATAATAACGGCAGATATTAAAGGAAAACGTGAGGATTTTTTACATCAGAGATCTATTCAAAGGAGGAAGGAAGGAGATGAGTTCCGGATCTTGTAGGATTAAATCGTTAAAAGTGGGAAGTCGAAATAAAAGTTACACAGGTAGATCGGATGCTCTAATAAGTTTCTCGCCGATGATAGTAACCCGGTGGAGCTGAAATTAAGACATTAGAGCTTGGTGAGTCCTTACAATATTTAAGCTTTTACAGGTTCCTGTGGATATCCTGACACTGATGGACGTAACGCCAAGTAAGGGTAAATAAATAATTAACCAATTTATTAGCATTCGCATGTCACACCTCCCATACAGAATGAAATGTTGCTAAACAAATACTTAACACATAATTAGATAGAAACGCATCACTAAATCAATTTTGGTATCTTAGCGTATTTGTAAGACAAATACCTATCGTTTCTTTTCACTAGCACGATTAGGGTATGGTTATATGACCTTCGATAGTGTACCAAAATTTCGATTTGAGTTCAAGGCCATCCATTGACCCAGTCACCTAAATTCATTAACGAATAAACAAAACAAAACTTAACGTCAGGGACAAGTTTATCAATTATAGCTTGAGATGAAATCTGCGGTCAATATGTGAAGGCGACATTGACGTTTAAATTCACTCAATTCTAAACGACTTGATTTTACTAGAGCGATCGCCAATAGGTAGCATTGATTCAGCATGCAAAAATTTCGCAAAGTAAAGTACTGTGACTAGCTTCAAACTCTAAGAGAGCACATCACAATTATTCAGGAGGTCATTGATTCAATGTCGACTTGATTTATCTCATTTTAAATCTTTCTTATAGGAAGTAGGTATCCAAGAACCCATAAATACCCATTATCCTAAATACCTAACACACGAGGAGCTAGTGACCTCATTTAAACAACACTGGTGTTCAAATACTCATACAGTCCTGAATCCTAACTTGTCTTCGAACGTAAACTTCAAGGCTTCTGTATGTAGGTATGAGCCATCTGGAAATGTAAGTGTCAACCTTTCTCGAACGGACGGCTTTGATCTTGTGGCGGTATTGTCGAGGTGGGCATGCGGGGAAGAGGAAGGACGTATGCGGACAGTACGCTGACGCGGCATTAAAGCCACAGGTTATTTGCATACCGTGAGTCTTGTCGAACCTGAAAGCAAACATAAGGTTCACGAGGTGAGTTTTATGTCAGCTAGTCAGAGGTGGAATGTAACGCTGGGTCGGTTACGTGGGAGGAAGGATCTGCCCGTCACAAGCTTACGCCACATTTAACGGATAGAGGCATGATAAGGGAAGACATGAAATACCCCTTCTAGACTCAGTAGAGTTAAATTCAATCCGGCGGAGATGGAAGTCGGAGTGAGGCAGAAAAACGGCATGAAGACTTGGTATTCCCCCATCTGGCGTGAAGAGTCCCTTTCGTAACAAGAGACGCTCGTCGAAGAGAGTAAAACTCGGACTTAAGGATAAGCTTAGCAAACGTACTTGGGAGAATCCGGTTTGGAATTGTTGTTCATCGGTTTTCACTTGGTTAGCGGAGGTGCCGACTTTTTAAGCAAACATATTATCCCCTCCCCATATCCCTCCATTCCTGCTCTTTCAACAATTTTGCGAATACTAACCAATAGCACTAACTATGACTACAAACACATTATGTTAGGAGAAGTTGCAGACAAGGACTTCAATTGAGAAAACTGGACCTTCGAGTTCGATCATCCTAAGGTAAGGTTTGCTTTCTTGAAATGTTTAATTTATTAACTGTTGTTTATGTTATCGATGTATCAGCGGTGATAGGAAGAATTAAATAAACACACTAAATTCCTATGGAAATCAAATAGACACAAGGTTTAGGGCGGGGGTAGTTTATCAAACTCGGTTAAATATTCTAAAATAATAATAAATAAATTGATCGGAAAATTCTCACCCTTTCTCTAAAAGAATCTATGGGTTACCACACGTAATACATTATCTTCTCTACATATGTGTGCATATTAAGTATGCAAACAGATGTAAAATCTAAAACAAAAAATTTACACAACGCAGATTATAGAAATAATGTGAACAAAAATCTTAAGTCTTGATTACTGTGAGAAAATCGCAGGGATTTAAGAAGATAGGGTAGGTTTAGCTAGATTATAAGGTATAGGGGTTTAGAAATCACGAGCCTGAGGTAGAAATAAACCGAAAGGAGGGTCGAGTCAGGCCATCATACCTAGTGGTGTGATCAGTAGGACATAAGGGTAGAATTATGAGCGTAGCTACGAGACAGGAGCTACGAGATTTAAACTACGAGGTAGAAGCTTAGAAAAGTAAATCAGCTAGGTAGGGTTCATCACAATGGGAGTCAGAAGCCAAGTGTGGGGGACACCTCATTACAACTGTTGCCGCGTGACCAGGAGAGTAAAGGTTACAAGTTGAGAGAATTCTGAGATATTATAAAAATAAAATAGAATGAACAAATAAAAGAAATTATAATTAATTGGAAAAAAAAAGTGAATATTTTAAACGAAAAGTGAAAAACGTGCCATTAAAACAACTTCAGATTACATAAAACAAGTGGAATAAAAAATTCGCATCATTAAATTATACAGTAGAAATATAACAATAAATCAAAAAAATAATTTAAACGAAAAGTGAAAAACGTGCCATTAAAACATCTTCATTAAACGTGAAACAAGTGGAAAAAAAAAACGTACCATTAAATAAAACAGTCGGAAAAAAAAAAAATAATAACTCAAAAACCAAATATTTTAAAACGAAAAGTGAAAAACGTGCCTTATACCAGATAAAAATCATAAATCACATAACGCCTAGGAATGTTGACCCAGATTTAGAAGGGTGGTGCGTATTGAAAAAAAAAAAGCCGTTATATAAATAAAAGCGCATTCCTTCGGTGATTAATAATATTATCGTTCAAATTGGTTCATTGACTGAAGCCCGAATGTAAACAAGCGATTGAATAGACACCGTCGCGAGGGTATGTTTGTGTTGCCACAAACATAAGTGGTCTTACTGATAAATATGTTCGTAACAGAATAGATAAATCTTTGTTATGTTCGCATTGGAACATCCTGAGATATTACTTTAAATAATAAAGAGATACTTAGATAGTTAATAAAATGACGTTGTTTATGTTAATAGTGGTCGAGGGTATTATTGGTTCCTTCGAGTTGAAGGATTTTATAAATAAATACTTCTTTTGACACGGCGACATAAAAATAAATAAAATCAACATAACATACAAAGCAAAGGACGGATAAAAATAAAATAAAATATTACACATAAAACATAAAAGTGAGCTTTTCAAATCGTTGCATTCAAACATTTAACAGGGGTGGATTGGACCTTTAGATACACCATTACATAGATGTCAGCTGAATAAATTAGAAATTTAGCCTTACTGGGGGTTGGCATATTTCTCGGGTGACCGGTTTATTTCCGATTTGCAATAAAGAGCAAATAAGCGGAGTGGTTTAAAACGCATACGAATTTAGGAGGGGGGGGGCTTGTTTAAAACGGGGTTTAGGTACATTATACAATTGTGTATACGTGCAAATAAATAAATAAACAAACAAAGCCGGTGTGGAAAAAAAAAAATGAGATAGTAAACGTTATGGAGTGCATTCGGATGAGTAAACATACAACATAGATCAAATAAACCTCAGATAAAAGATAAATAAGAACAGCATATGAAGAGATTACATAAAAGTTGATCCCATTCAAAAAAAAAAAAAGGGTGTGTATGTGTGCATATATGTGTAATACGTGTATGTTCATATGCGCATTGTTGCCATTAAAACGTTCCTGCGAGAAAAATTCGTGTGGAATTCTAGAATCGCGAAAAAAAAAATATATATATATATGAATAAGGAAAATCAAAGGTTGGAAACCGTCTCGATGAAGAAGAGGGAGTAAGGGTCATAGGGGGGAAGGTATAGGGGTAAGAATCTTAGGGGGGTAGGACAAAGAGTAGGGACAGCAACTGACGTAAGTTAGCCGACTTAAATAGGCCATTGGGTAGACAAGAGTAAATTGAAAAATGGTTTCAGCTCAGAGGAACACCGAACAGGATTCTACGATATGAAATAGTGAAAGGTAGGGGCGCGCAACCAGTTAGAATTTCGAAAAAAAAAAAAATGCAAATAAGAATAAAGAAGACTTAAAGAAAATTGTAGAAAATTAGATTGCCTATGTTTAGTTTTAATTCCATCAACTAACACTAGGAGGCGTGTTTACCGCTGGAATTATAACTATAGGGGGGCTGTGATGAATCGCAGTGGATACGAAAATATAGTAGCTTCCACCTTACGAATGAATAAATAATAATTCAGAATTATAACGAAATCAACACACTAGCGACATCTAGCTGATTAAGTTTGATTGGGCCATGGAGACTGCAGAGATCTATAATTATTAAATTAATGTCAAGTTTTGATAAATAGAACACAGAGGGATCCAATTATAAACACTTAAGATTGATCTACCAATCAGAGAAGGGGGAGGTTACCTTTTTTCAAGACAAAGAGATGGACTTTGGACTGGACCATTAGTCTGAGATTTATGGGGTAAAAATCATCATCAACCCGAGAGATCAATACGCTTTAAGATAAACACAATCCCACGTTCGGTGCATTTGGTACAATGACCCTAATTTTAAAGGTAAATATTGAGTGCAACAGAGGAATCGACAACCGCAGTTAACGAACAAATAAATCCATATTATGTTGAAAAAATGATGCAATAAAATAGCAAGGAAATATAATGAACGGAAGATTAAAGAAAAGACCTGGAAAACGTGGGAAAAGCTACTGTAGGGATACTCAATTGCATAACGAGAACGTGAAGAACAAAAGGAGGCCAGATTCAGAGGAAAACGTACGTTTGATATTTAAAAGAAAGAAAAACGATGGAAATTAGGAATGTCACTTTTAAATGAAGCAATACGGTCAGGGAAAACGATTTGAAAAGAAAATCTAATAAAAAAAACGGACATTTAAACGGAAGTATTTATTGAACAATATAAGATTTCGACTTAATTTTGCGTTTTCAGACGAGTTTAAATAGATATCGTTATATATTTGAAATAGGATGGTTATTCTAGTTATATTACGTTAGATTAATTCAAAGGAAGGGATCGTTTTTACGTCATTTGCTATGAGAAAATACTATAGACGATCGAACAAATTGCTGAGGCAATTGATGTAAAAAAAGGTTGTCGACCCCACATGTATATTGTTGATATAAACAAGGAATATTCGAACATGCCTTTTGTTTATTTAAGGCCCATTATCCATTAAAAAGGGTCATAAAAATTAACATTGCTCTTACCTAGTATTTAGATTATAGAATTTCCGTAAAATTTAATTATAAACACATTAAAATGGATTTATCGCCAAGTATGTAGAAATCGTAATGTATACACACGTCAGGGCTTGCAGTTTATGGGATTTTGAACAAGAGAGAGATGGAAAATTGGGCGGAATTTGATCGAAGTAGTTAACTTGATAGATATCCCAGGATAGGAATAGTTAGTGGGCCGGAAAACACCATAAATAATATATCAAAAAGGGAAAAAAGGGTTTTAGCGGGAGATGGAATCACGGCAAAAAGGCAAACGTCAAATTTCAATAAGGGATCATTGGGTTAGGGGTGGGGGGAGAGAACGGAAAACCGACATAACCGGAAAACTCAGATAAGGAAATGGGAAAAACTCAAAACGTTATAAGTAGAGACAATACAGCTTAAAATTGAATTGATTCATATAGGAAACATGAAAATGTGGGGAAATTTAGGGAAATGAAAATTGGAAAATGCGTAATGAAGATTTCGACATGAGTTTGTTCGTGTTCTGGTAACGATAAACCAAATTGAGAATTACATACAGTTTATTGAAGACGTACCTATTATATATTGAGAGAAAAAAGGACACGAAAATCATGATATTTTAGTTAAATTTGTAAGACCTGAAGACAAAGGAACGACGGGGCAAAATTTGACATAATGGTAGGTTCGACACTGGAACAATTTACGTAAGAGACGGAAGATTTCTAAAATCAAAGGGGCCGGACTTAACACGTTGATACGAATATAACAGAATTGATATATGAAATCTCGAGTTGTTAGAGTTTGAATTAGAAAATCAATGAACGCGTAATTAAGATGTTCTAATCCTGGAGGTACATATAAAACCTAGGACTTAGAAGAATCGGGATCAGTTTTCGGTGTTAGTTGTCGTGAAGGAGTCGTCGGGGACCAATCGTCGGGTTAAAACGTGGAAGTTACGTGACGTAGCGTCTAAAACGGTTATTAGTTGAAAATTTCTTAAGTGTTGTAAAATTTTGAGACTTAGAAAAATTCGGAGTGGGAATTCTGGGACTTATAAAAATTACGGTCGTGATTAAATCTGTGGAGTGTTGAAAATTAAATAAAGTGTTTTATATAGTTTTACAATAAATTCAACTTGTCATTAAAATAAAAAGTTTATATAGTGTAGCGAATTTAAAAAGAAACAACAGTGTTTAAAGAATTTTATAACAGCAGTGAATAATAATATATTTATTTATAAATTCAACTTATCATTAAAATAAAAAAAAGGGGTCCTTCGACAACTGGCAAGGTTGATTAAAACGTCGCGCATGTTGTGAGAATTACCCTGGTAATTAATTAATAGAATCTAGAATCAGTTTTTATACTTAAAAATTTCAGTGGTAAAATAGAGTCTACAATCAGTTTATACTTTGATAAAACAGGGAGTGAAGTGCCCGGATAGGGTTAATCGTGCAATTTAACGGAGTGTATGATCTTATAATAAATCTAAAATCAGTGTTTGCAATAATTTCCGATTCAATAAAATCTAATAATTAATTAATTAATTACAAATTCAATGCGGGAGGAGTTTAATATAGTGTGTTTGAATTGCTTTAAATTTGTTCTATGAAGGTTAAAATAGAGTTATTTAGTCCGAGGTTATATAAAGAAAATTACAGTCTAATAAGTTTCATTAAATAAAAAATTTACGTTTAGGTCGAAAGTTGGAAATTTTATTACGAGATATTAATTATCGTTAGGTGACAACGCAATAAAAATAATTGATCCGAAATCTGGAAAATACTTAACGCATAATTAGATAGGATCGTTCTTCTTCAATAATAACGGCAGATATTAAAGGAAAACGTGAGGATTTTTTACATCAGAGATCTATTCAAAGGAGGAAGGAAGGAGATGAGTTCCGGATCTTGTAGGATTAAATCGTTAAAAGTGGGAAGTCGAAATAAAAGTTACACAGGTAGATCGGATGCTCTAATAAGTTTCTCGCCGATGATAGTAACCCGGTGGAGCTGAAATTAAGACATTAGAGCTTGGTGAGTCCTTACAATATTTAAGCTTTTACAGGTTCCTGTGGATATCCTGACACTGATGGACGTAACGCCAAGTAAGGGTAAATAAATAATTAACCAATTTATTAGCATTCGCATGTCACACCTCCCATACAGAATGAAATGTTGCTAAACAAATACTTAACACATAATTAGATAGAAACGCATCACTAAATCAATTTTGGTATCTTAGCGTATTTGTAAGACAAATACCTATCGTTTCTTTTCACTAGCACGATTAGGGTATGGTTATATGACCTTCGATAGTGTACCAAAATTTCGATTTGAGTTCAAGGCCATCCATTGACCCAGTCACCTAAATTCATTAACGAATAAACAAAACAAAACTTAACGTCAGGGACAAGTTTATCAATTATAGCTTGAGATGAAATCTGCGGTCAATATGTGAAGGCGACATTGACGTTTAAATTCACTCAATTCTAAACGACTTGATTTTACTAGAGCGATCGCCAATAGGTAGCATTGATTCAGCATGCAAAAATTTCGCAAAGTAAAGTACTGTGACTAGCTTCAAACTCTAAGAGAGCACATCACAATTATTCAGGAGGTCATTGATTCAATGTCGACTTGATTTATCTCATTTTAAATCTTTCTTATAGGAAGTAGGTATCCAAGAACCCATAAATACCCATTATCCTAAATACCTAACACACGAGGAGCTAGTGACCTCATTTAAACAACACTGGTGTTCAAATACTCATACAGTCCTGAATCCTAACTTGTCTTCGAACGTAAACTTCAAGGCTTCTGTATGTAGGTATGAGCCATCTGGAAATGTAAGTGTCAACCTTTCTCGAACGGACGGCTTTGATCTTGTGGCGGTATTGTCGAGGTGGGCATGCGGGGAAGAGGAAGGACGTATGCGGACAGTACGCTGACGCGGCATTAAAGCCACAGGTTATTTGCATACCGTGAGTCTTGTCGAACCTGAAAGCAAACATAAGGTTCACGAGGTGAGTTTTATGTCAGCTAGTCAGAGGTGGAATGTAACGCTGGGTCGGTTACGTGGGAGGAAGGATCTGCCCGTCACAAGCTTACGCCACATTTAACGGATAGAGGCATGATAAGGGAAGACATGAAATACCCCTTCTAGACTCAGTAGAGTTAAATTCAATCCGGCGGAGATGGAAGTCGGAGTGAGGCAGAAAAACGGCATGAAGACTTGGTATTCCCCCATCTGGCGTGAAGAGTCCCTTTCGTAACAAGAGACGCTCGTCGAAGAGAGTAAAACTCGGACTTAAGGATAAGCTTAGCAAACGTACTTGGGAGAATCCGGTTTGGAATTGTTGTTCATCGGTTTTCACTTGGTTAGCGGAGGTGCCGACTTTTTAAGCAAACATATTATCCCCTCCCCATATCCCTCCATTCCTGCTCTTTCAACAATTTTGCGAATACTAACCAATAGCACTAACTATGACTACAAACACATTATGTTAGGAGAAGTTGCAGACAAGGACTTCAATTGAGAAAACTGGACCTTCGAGTTCGATCATCCTAAGGTAAGGTTTTGCTTTCTTGAAATGTTTAATTTATTAACTGTTGTTTATGTTATCGATGTATCAGCGGTGATAGGAAGAATTAAATAAACACACTAAATTCCTATGGAAATCAAATAGACACAAGGTTTAGGGCGGGGGTAGTTTATCAAACTCGGTTAAATATTCTAAAATAATAATAAATAAATTGATCGGAAAATTCTCACCCTTTCTCTAAAAGAATCTATGGGTTACCACACGTAATACATTATCTTCTCTACATATGTGTGCATATTAAGTATGCAAACAGATGTAAAATCTAAAACAAAAAATTTACACAACGCAGATTATAGAAATAATGTGAACAAAAATCTTAAGTCTTGATTACTGTGAGAAAATCGCAGGGATTTAAGAAGATAGGGTAGGTTTAGCTAGATTATAAGGTATAGGGGTTTAGAAATCACGAGCCTGAGGTAGAAATAAACCGAAAGGAGGGTCGAGTCAGGCCATCATACCTAGTGGTGTGATCAGTAGGACATAAGGGTAGAATTATGAGCGTAGCTACGAGACAGGAGCTACGAGATTTAAACTACGAGGTAGAAGCTTAGAAAAGTAAATCAGCTAGGTAGGGTTCATCACAATGGGAGTCAGAAGCCAAGTGTGGGGGACACCTCATTACACAGTGTGCCAGAAACAAGCTCAATTTTTCCTTTTCCTCGTCTTCGCTCGCATAGTATTAGGCAGAAATTACAGTACAATGAATTTTCCCACTGGGGGAAAAAAATTAACGCTCAATCCATTCCTTTATTCCTGCCCATCCTAAATTCCAATATTGGTTTATTAGGTTGCCATGCATACCGGTCGATTAAACTCCAAACTCCTTCCTATCCTCAGAGCACTTGTTCCAAGTCCTAACAAATCAGTGCCCCCTGGTGTACCGGTCTCACCGGGACAGGAGTGCTCCTGACTGGGGTGGTACAATCGTATCGTATCGTACTGGAATGAAATGTTTTCCTGGGGTGAAAAGTAGTCTATATCACTTCCCAGTCCTCTTAACTATTCCTGTGCAAAATAAATAAAACATGTGTGCAGTTCAGCTAACGATTTCTATGAGACCTTTATGAGTTGTTCTGAAACGCGAACAAATTAGGCTGAGGGGTTAAGAATCTAGTACGCACGACTGGTTATGTATGTATTGCGTTTTTTTTTATAAATAGTAATGACACGGTGTATAAATTCATTGTCGTTTCCACTAATATTATGCAAATAACGTGTTTCCAAGATAAAAATAGCTTATCGATAAATATTTGTCGCATGGCAACACTGACTTGCGCTTTTATGGACGTTACCCGATCCTATCTTGAATATAAATCGATTAATTTTATAAATATATTCATTCATTTTACCGACCAAATTTTCGATTACGTCGGTGATTGAATATTTAAAAATACAGTTCACACGCGGTAGAAGTAAAACCTTCAGAAAGCTAAAGTAGACAAGAGTTGCGAGGCCACGAAATATCGCACAAAGTGGAGGCCGATTATTCTATCTCATTCTCTCGCAGGCTAAATCCTAAAGATGTATGTACATTTTCTTATAAATATAAATTAATATAAATGTAAAACCAACAGTGATGAGGGTAGCAAAGGTAAAGTCATGCAATGTCCAGTGTTTTTAATATATTGCCCTCCACGTACAAAATCGTATCTTTCCCAAGCATAAACTTTCTAATAAAGTGTGTTTTTCGGAAGTGACCTGCAGGTAAGTATGTTTTTGTATCTATCTGTAAATAATAAAATTAAATAGAACCTAGGAATTCATGATTAATTGTAAAGCGCCCTTGAGGTGATTTTTCACATAAACGGCGCTCTACAAATTGTCCAATTCTTTATTACGGTGCTCCAGATTTTATGTCCGGGTTAAATCTTTCCCAAATGAAAGACTAAACCCTTCCACACACTTTTCCACAAATGAATATCTAGTAAATTCACGCAATGTAAGTGCACTATATAAGTATAATAAATACAAAACAATACAAGAACAATATGTCAATCCACCAGAAACATAATGGGAAAATATTTCACCGACTCCAGATATTTTCATATCAGAGGGTTCGGCTCTGATGAAATCCTAACTGGTCCGATAAATCCTACTGATCCCTCAATATAAATATTTAAAAAATCTTTCGTAATCCTACATGTATTTAAAATGACCGACTTTTGCATTTTTATGTACAAATTTTTTGACAAATTTAATACGCCTAAATTTTGAATGAGAGAGCTAGGTACAATGCCAGTAGCCGAAATAACAAATGGTAATATTTTTATAGTCTGAGAATGCCAAATTTTTTTTAATCTCTTTTCCTAAATCTATATTCTAAAAATGAATTTGGTTCATATTCATAATATGGTAACATTACGGCAGTCAATCAAGTTATGTTTAATTACCAAACTTTGGTGAATTATTTTTAAAACTTGATTGTGCCTAAATGTATACTCGGACGGCGCTAATACAGAACATCCCGATATAATATGTTCTATAGTTTCCGGAAAAGCCAAACATTTTCTACATAAATCATCAATTTGATTTATGTAGAATATTTTATTATTATTATTATTACATATGTTTTTGTCTCTCATTAGTGTCGCTTTTTCGGCTCATCGAGTTTCATATCACAACGGTGCTAAAGAAAATTTCACTTTAAAATCAGTAAAGTTATTCGGCTCAAACGGTAACAGAAATATATCGGTCGTCCAGTTGATTAGTGAGGCATCTCCAAATACTAAGTTTTTAGATAATGAGGTTAGCAATATTCTAATGCTCACCATAATACAAATATTATTTACACGTGTATGTGTTTTTCATATTAAATATGTAGCAAAATAACACCGGGAGGCATAACAGCAGTCCGGTACATTATCAAGACATTTAAATATTATTGTAATAATTTCAACATATTATTTTAAAAAATTGAATATATTATTACTATTATTTCAATACTAGCTTTTACCCGCGGCTTCGCTCGCATAGTATTAGTGGGAAATTACTGGCATAATTATTGGCATAATTGTTATTATTCTTGCTTTTTTGTCTAATGGAAAATAATTATTGTTTAATAGAAAATTTCAAAATTTGAGAATGAAATTTCGCAAATAAAAATTCTATTTATGAAAATATTTTTATAGAAATAGAAATTTATTTTAAGTACCTACTCCCTTTATTAGTATTTTATTCATATTTGAATCCAGAGCAAAGATATTAGAAACCCAAGATATGCTATAGGCAGTTTGAACCCTTTAGAGCTGCGTTACCTCGTGTCGCCGATATTGCTAACCAATACTATTACACACCTTCGCTTACGCTAAAGTATCCGCCCCTTTTCGAACTCACACTTGAAACTTGTCGTTTTCGTTGGCACTAATACTTAGGACAGATTTCTATGCGTACACGTCTCGACTGCATTCGCAATTAGCAATACATTCAAATGACAACAAATAAAGATTGCAACAATATAAATCGACAGCAATCGGTATTTTAATTTTAAAATTATTCCAGTTGAGATTTGGATGAAAAATTCTTATTCTCAGAACCGATAAATCGGAATAAGTGTGATCTATTCTCAGAACCGATAAATCGTAATGAGTGTGTCCAAATCGTAACATGTCCCATTCGTAACAAATCCACATCAATTGTTTCTAATCTATTTAGAATTTTAACAGTTTTTGGTTTTGTTCAATAATATTAATCACAATAACACTCAAATTGTGCTTTTGTTGTAAAAATCCATAAAAAGAAATTCTAATTTTTTACTAATGTTAATTTATTTTGTATTTGAGTACTTCACAAGAGTCCCATGCATCTGTGTACCATCCCACTCTGAATGCTGTCTAACAGCCATTTCATCAATGCTTTGTAAAAACTAAATAGAAAACACATCGAATCATAGTATGACCGGACAGTGGTTGAGTGGGCATCGCGTTTGGGTCCCACCCAGGCGTTCCGTGTTCGATTCCTCGGCTGGCTAAGTCCTCCATCACGACTCAAGCAACATTTTCTGCTTACTGAGGTGGTGGTAGGAGATTTTCAAATATTGTCGGGTTATTCGTTACCCGGGAACGTTTGTCTTTCATTTTTTAAAAAAACGAGTGTGCTTTAGACCACACGACTGAAGTAAAACTTCACTAACTTATAAAAGAACACATAACATTGGGGTGACATTGACATTGAGATTGGGGTGACATATAACATTGGGGTGACATATGACTATGGGGTGACCTGTGACCCTGGGGTGACTTAAAACTGTGGGGTGACCTATGACCTTGGGGTGACCTACTACCTCGGGGTGACCTACGACCTTGGGGAGACCTAAGACCTTGGGTTAACCTATGGCATGGTTATTCAACAAATGATTCCTTGTGCTCGCACCTCTCCATAACACTTCGTAACGCATTTACCAGCTTACTCCCTAAGTCAAGCGTGCATCAAGGCCCGACCGTTCACCTCGCCCTATCACCGTTCGCATCGATTACCGTTCGCATCACACTTTTCGTAACATCACTCTTTTCGTAACGCATTCATCAGCTTACCCCCCAAGTCGAGCGTGCGTAAAGAAGTTTTACTTCAACTTCTTGGGGAGTAAGCTGGCGAATGCGTTACGAAAAATGTTATGGAGAGGTGCGAGCAAAATGAATCATTTGTTGACTAACCATGCCATAGGTCACCCCAAGGTCATAGGTCACCCCACGGTCGTAGGTCACATCAGGGTCATAGGTCACCCCATGGTCATATGTCACCCCAATGTCTTTTTTGTTATGCTTCTCCCCGTCCCGTGAACCCCCCCCCCCTTCATCCCTCTCTCACCCCTGCCAACCCCCCCCCTTCGTTTCCCTCCCTCACCCCCGTTATCCTCTCCCTATCGGATCAGTAGTCCCAGATTCCCTTCTCCTACTCCTTCCCTTCCTGCCGCTTAACTTTATGAATTGCACACATTTTTCAAACTGATCACGTGTCAAAAAATATACAAATTTCATAACGCCAGAGGTTACCGTTAAATGTATATAAACCTTCACGGACGTGCCCACACCAAAAAACCAATGTTTCATCCCATTCGGATGTATGGTAAAGGAAATAATTTCATAATGCTAGAGCCCACCGTTATACTCGTATATACAGAAACCTCCGCGGGCTCGGGCACAAAAAATCAGCAAAGTTTCATTGAAAATCAGATAAATGGTACACACGCGAAACAAAAAATTAATTTTTTTATAAAAAATAAAGATTTGAAAAGAAAATCATGGCATTTTTTTCTATCACAAATCAGCATTGACACCAAATTATCTACAAAAAAAAATTCAAAAGAAATAATATGTTTGTATATAAATATATATATATATTTTTTTTTTTACATAGCCCTGCTAATTTTACGAAATATCGATAGTCGGTTTTTAAAAGAATTCGCGTCCCCCTCACTAGCTTCGTCATGGCGGCGATGTTTGCTTTACCGGGGCCTTACGTCAATTATAACTTTGAATAATCATTAAAAAATGATAACTCACTCTAATTTTGTACTTAGTGGTCAAATAAAACTCAATTTGTCTTGAAGTTCACATTGCTTGTCGTATTTTTACATAGTTGCATTGAACAAGACGGCATTTTGAATAAAACGGGCACAAACCGTGCTCGGTTACGACACAAAATCAAATAAATGAACGAATTCTTTCCGTATTCATACTACGCGTATTACGCCGTAGTCCGCCCACGGTCTGGCGGCCAACGTAGCATATCTCCCTTTGTTTCTATTATCTGTGATCCAGAGTAACGTAAAACAATAACAAAATGGCATTCCACGTCAAACGCTATGCTTTATAGCAACTCTATGCTTTTCGTTCGGACAATAAACATTTTTAGAGATAGGTAGATATTAACTACGACGCCAAAAAAGCACTCTTTTTAAGCCTAAAATTAAAAAAAAAAAACATTGTTTTCAAGGTAACAATTTGTTTGACGTTTGCAATAACTCGATTTTGTTAGGGACAGAAAACGTATGATACATAATTTCATAACGCCACAGCTCATTCATAACGCCAGAGCTTACCAATATATAAAGCCGTTGTTACTCGCAAATAATGTAGCTTTCGATTAGTGAAAGAATTTTTAAATTCCATTAGATATTTAATTGCGTGAAAAGAGTAAGGACCATCCATACAAACTTTCGCATTTATAATATTAAGTATTAATAATTGTTTTATTTTTATACTTATTTATTTATTTATCTATAAAATGTATATTTACATTGTTTTTTTATGCCTGTCTCACTAGGATATACCTATGTCGAGACACGACATGAATATATTAATCTATACTTATTATTATAATAGATTGAATATATTATTGTAATAGTTCACTTGTAGAACTATACTCTGTATTTTGTTAAATGATTTCACTACTTGTAGCAACATCACAAAATGCAGTTTTTGTTGACAAACACATCGCGTAGCCACTGCCGGTGTTGATTAAATAATTATATTGATTTGTCCGTGTCTGGTTTGGTCTGGTCGTGCCACCTTTCGTTGGTAGAATACTTGCATCTGGTATGCCAAGATTCTTTTCAGTACGAAATGGTAAATGCCTAGCGCATGTAACCTACTCAAACAAAACCGGTATCATGCCGGACCAGTCAGTCTGTCTCCGGTCGGCTTTTTAAACTAAATTTAAGTTATCTTTTTAATCTAAATTTAAGTTAACTTTTTAAACTATTTAAATTTAAGTTAACTACCTAATCTAAATTTACTTAAGTTATATTTTAAATCTAAATTTAAGTCCACAAAATGAAGATTAGGAAATCAATAAACGTAATGGTGGGGTTCTACAAACATGAAGATGAGGAAATCATAAAAAAGTATGAATTAACACCAACATAAGAACCTATAGTCCGCCTCAGAACAGGAATTCCTGGTGAGGAGGACTGTCAAATATACCTTTTTTTTCAAAAAGAAAGACATACATTTTCGGGTTACGAATAACCCCACAATATTTGAAAATCTCTTACTATCACCACTGGGGAATGCAAATCTTGCGAGATTGGGGCTCGAGCGAGATCCCGCGAGTTTATGAATAACAATACTTCGAGATGTCGCCAATTTCGATATCTCGCGAGATTGGCAGTTTTGTGTGTTTTTTTGCAAATAATCACAATATTTGAATAAATTAGGAAAAAAAAAAAAAAATTATAAGTATTATAAGATAAACATTTATTTTCACGAATTTTTCAATAGACTTTTATGCATCAAACATTGTTTGACGTATTTGTCTATATTTTTTTAATAAACTTCTAAGTAGTAAACTTTGAGGTACGTATCTATCAAATAACAAATGAAAGTTACAACCAGTCTTCTCTTCTAATATCAAATAAAAATCTTTTAGTAATAAAACAGTTCTTTTATAACAAACAAAACAACGAGAAGTAAAAAAAAACTTATTATCGAAGCTGAGTTTACTATTAAACTGAGATATTATTATCAATTAAATAAAACTATACCTACTCAGTAGATTCATTAGATAGGTATTACAGATTAATTAACAAAATATACCAATTAGTCAGACTATTAGAAATTACAGATTGCAACTCCGTCCGTGTCAGTCCGCGCTTCGAATAAGACGTTTTTATGCTCGAGTGCAATCTCGTTAAACTCGCGAGATCTCGCCCTTTTTTCGTCCGAGATCAATCTCGCTAAAAAAGGCCGAGATCTCGCGAGAACGAGATTGCATTTCCTAATCACCACAGTAAGCGGAAAATGTTGCTTGTGTCGTGGTGGAGAGATGGAGAACTCAGCCAGCCAAGGAATCGAACACGCGACGTCTGGGTGGGACCCAAACGCGATGCCAGCTCAGTCACTGACCGGTCTTATATACTATTTATCTTTTAGGGTTCTACAACAACTCAACATTTGAAAAGTTATAAAAAAAATAGCCCGTAACCTAACTTATTGTAATTTTTTTTTTTCATAACTTTTCATGACTTTATAAAGGAAGTTTTAAGTTGTTTAGTTGTCCGATCACCATTTTTAGTATTAAAATTAAAATAGCATTAACGGCCGTACTGATATTTGATCTGATCTAGAAATACTCTGCAAATTTCATAACGCTATAACTCACAGTTCGAGAGTGTATTGCTTTAGATGAACAGAATTTCTCCACTTAATGTTTAGTCTCTGTTATTAATTAATTATCCTTCTGAACGCATTAAAAATATTACAGCCGTAATAAATAATGATAAATAACTAGGATTGGCAAACCCGCCCCGCGTTTAGAATGCCGTGGACCTTAACCAAGAAACCGGTGAATGCTGGTAGTGAACATACTGGATTCTATTTACATTCAATACGATCCGTATCGGCCGTACATACCTACTTACAGGCGGGAGTACCCGGATTTATCTCCCGATTTAGCCATTTTATCAAAAACCAAAATTTGCGGAGTGTGACTAAAATTACTTATCAGAATTAATTGAATGAACTTTCAGGCAAATCATTTTTAATCTGGAGGCGGGTATGGATACCGCCACCATTTATTGGATAATCAACACCTCTGCCATGGGTCACCCCAAGTGGTTCGCTGCGTCTTGTGACTTAGCAGGGGTGCCCGGATTCCTCTAGTGAATAGTGAGGTGTGGCCAAGTCTTGGCGACCGATGCGCCTGCCCACCAGATGTTTCCGTGGAGGCCGATTTGGGCAGACCTTTTACCTCCCCAACTGGCCTATTTTGACTCATTGCCTTGCACCGCTGTGGGAGGAATGGATTCATACGTCCGTCACTCCTGGACACACTGACCCCTAGATTCCTACCTACCAGTATCTTTAAAGATTACATAGGCCCTGAGGTGAATTATTTTCCTCAGGGTCTCCTGTGTGTAAATGTAAAAAAATAGAGTGTGCAATTCGCACTTGAAACCTTCATAAAACTAAAGTAAACAAGAGTGGGGAGGCTACGAAGCACCACACAAAGAGGAGACCGATTATACTATCTCATGGGTTCTCAACGTTGGCGATAACGCCCCTTTGGGGGTGTTTCAGACCTTCAGGGGAGCGGTAGAAGACCAAGAGAAAATTTGGGGGCGTTAGGAGACCCAAAGAAACCCAACACATCTTGCCCCATCCAATGAGGGCCCATTTTACCCTATTATGCTCCCTCCGTCGTGGTATCCCATTACGCCCCCTTCGTTGTGCCAAATGTAACCCTGTCTTGGTACATCCGCCCGTTGCTGTTTAGGATTTACGAGAGTTAGGGGTCGCTAGAAATAAAAATATTCTCAAAGTGGGCGGTGGGCAAAAAAGGTTTAGAATCTATGTTACTTTCTCATTCTCTCGCAGGCTAAATCCTATAGATGTATGTGTTTGTCTCTCTTTAGTGTCGCTATTTTTCGTTTCATCTAGTTTTAAATCACAACGGTGCTAAAGAAGTTTTCACTTCAAAAAGAAAACACGTTTGAACGTATTATTTGTGCACACATCAGTATCGAAAGTTTCAAAAAAGTATTTCAAGTTTGGAACACCCCCACGCAGTCCACTTTGTATGCTGTATTCCCACAGATTAAAGACAGTTGGTACTCTTGTGCGGTATTAAAAATATTTTTAAAGAACCAGAGACCTCCAGACTCCAGACCCATAGTTAAGAGGGAATAACCAGACAAAACCGGAAATACTTACTTATGTCATTTTTAAATCAAATTTTAGACGTATTGACTCTTTTCCACAAAAAAATATAAATTGATTTCGAAAGACTGTTCTTTTATCTAGTAAAGATATGTTTTAAATTTTGAGAAAATATGTTTATTTTTAGTACAATTAGGTTTTACCCTAGGTCGTTGGAGGATTTGTTAAATTTTAAAACAAATTTTTGTATTATACAACATAAATTTCGAATCATATAATCATGCAGTAAAATAAATGAATTAATTATGAGGGAAAGCTATGTTTCGGAATTTTAATTTTAGTTTAAATAAAATCGTTAAAAAAAGATCTGCGCACCTGTTTTTGTGACGAAAATACTTCAGTTTGTCTATTTACTTACGGTCTTACTAACTAATATATTTAAAAAAAAAAATCATTTATTTTTTTGCTTAGACATTATTGAAAAATTATAAATACTTATGATCAAAAAATAATTACAAAAAGCACATACTTAATTTTAATACTTTTATCATCACGAGTTTGAGCATTTTTGAATGTAATTTCAAAGCAAATTGAGAATGAAATAAAATCGATATTGAGCTATTAAGTTAAAATGCTGGTATGAAGAATAGGTAATTAATCGTTTTCTCCTGAACCGCTCTGTACAGTTGCAAGGGTACGATCTCAAGATCATCGTTCGACGAAATTTACATTCTCAGCCGCTAATCAATGGCTCTCAAGTGTGGGTATCACTACGCCACTGAGATGACATGAAACTACTGCACAAAATTATTATAATCTTTCTGTCCCCGATGCATATTGCCTATTATTCCATACTGGTAACTGGTTGTGTATTTGAAATTTCACTTGTAATTCAAACGTACATCCGGCTGCCCGTACAATAAATTATTCGTATGTACAAAGGCATTATTGTTAACATTAAATTTGTTCACAAACCGGCATTAGTCGCATTGATGAATTATAATTTTTTTTTTTTTTAAATCATGTATATTATCGAGGCTTCTGACTCACACAATGTTGTCATTTTTTGCCTCATCTGTTTTTAAATTATAATATTATCTATAATCTCTAATGATCTTTAAAAGGTGCTTCTTAGTCCTTTTATATTCATTTTATATAAAAATTCACTTTCAAATATTTTCCAGTTTACATGATCTAATAAATTTCATTATTCTCGATATGGCATGAAACTCGGTTGAGGCGATTAAATTCTGAACTTCCGATGGGTTCGAGGTCATTAATATTGTCACTCTCTGTCGTTCATATTTTAATGCACTTTGATAATGTGTGCTCCACATCTTCAATTTGTTCACATATCGAGCACATTGGAGAATCAGAGAGGCCTATCAAACACAATATTCTTCCCATTAGTGCATGTCCGGATCTTAATCTAAAAATGATTCTCATTTCTGATCTTTTCAGATTAATCTCTGAACCATGGTCTTTTAAACGGTTCATTTTGGAGCTTTCTGTACCATATTCCCTTATTGGTAGACAATGTTTCAAAATGATTATTCCACATATTATTATATATGGAATTTATCTTTTGGGAGTAATCTTCAGCGTCTGGCGTCCAGTCGTAGATGCTTCCACATTGATGAATTATATTCCTAGTCATTGATATATTTTTATTTTATTTTTGAAGCGTTCTTTAACAGTGTTGTGATTAGAAACTCGATGAAATGAAAAATGACAAAATTAAAAAGAGACATACACATTCATGGTATAATCGGTTTCCTCTTTGTGCGGTGCTTCGTAGCCTCTCCCAGTCTTGTCTACTTTAGTTGTCTGATGGTTTTACTTCTACCGCGTGTAAACTGTACACACCACACAAATTCTAATCTAAAAAATTATTCCCTTTAAGGCCTATGCCATTTTTGAAGATGCTGTGTGGAGTACCTTTTTGAGGAGAGAAAGTTCTGGTAAGGAAAAAGGTATGAGAGGTGGGTGGGGATCTGGGGGTCAGTTTTTGCTGGAGTGACGGAAGTATGAATCCATCCTTCCCCCTGCGGTGCAAGGCGATGTTCCGAGAGAGTCCTGCTGGAGAGGTCAAAACTTCTCCCTCAACCAGTCTCTCCCGATCAGTTGGTGGGCAGACGTATCCGCTGCCAAGACCCGGAAAAATTAACTTCTTAGAACCCGGATACTTGTAAGTCACCAAACGTAACGAATCACTTGGGGTGACCTATGAAAGAGGTGTTGGTTATCCAATATATGGTTCTCGGGGTAACGGTACCCATGTTCACCTCCCAAAATTTAGCGTTTTCGTAGGGATAGGCAGAGAAGACCCTGTCTTGACGTACACTCATCAATATTATTTGATTCAGTTGATTGTGCCATGTTTTTCTCAGGCGTTCCCCGACTTCTTATACCAATAATTTTCATGTTATTTATGAATCTCCTTACACTCCTTTCTCGTGCATCCGCTCTACATGTCCTATCACCATTACGAAAACGAGATTGTGAACATTGCAAGCAATTATAACCGACCGTTTTAAACCGTTTCTTAAGTTTATTCATACCTGTAGAAGGTTCTCCCCTAAATGCATCTCGGGTTACATCCGTATACCATATTATGTCCTATCGTGGCGATGTGTCTTATTATTTTTATTTTATTTATATATTTCTATGCAGTATTCACATGAAAAAGCAATGTTTCCATTCGAAATGGTGATCTTTCACTGGGGCCATTTACATAAAAAAAAAACGACATTTCGATTCGAAATGGTAGTCTTTCACTAGAGGGATCTACATAAAAAAGCTACGTTTCGATTCGAAATGGTGGTCTTTCACTAGAGCCATTTCAGTATCGCCCTGGTTTAAGACCACCATTCAGAATTGAAACATTGCTAGAAATGGCTTAAGCCGTGTTTGTAACCAGATCTGAATATCCAGGTACTTCCCCATTCTCCTCCCCATCTCATTCTCTTCCCCACAACCTTCAGCCTCACAACATATTCCAATTATGGATGCCATAGACTCACTGACTGATGGAAGCAGCTGGGACTTTTGTGAGGTATTCAAATAATAAAAAAATCACATAAAGCAATATTTCTATTCGGAATGGTGGTATTTCATTAGGGCGGTTCATTTAAAATAAATCAAGTACACAGTAGAAGTGAAACCTTCACCCACACAATCTCAACCAATAGGAGGCTTTAAAAATTGAGCACTTAATCAAAGGTTTCTTTCTAACTCGTTCTCTCGCAGGCTAAATCATATAGATGTATGTGTTTGTCTCTTTTTATTGCCGTTTCCGTTTCACCGAGTTTCAAATCACAACGGTGCTAAATAAGTTTCACTTCAAAAAGCAACGTTTCGATTCGTAATTGTCGTATTTCGCTAGGGCGATACTGAGAATGTCCACCACTTGAATTCGGTAGCTGGTGATAATAATTATAAAGTTGTTTATGAACACATTTTAAAATGTCCCATGTTGCTATGCTATCGGTTGTTGGGAATTTCATCACCGGAAAGATAACGTCTGTGACACAGTGAGAAAAATTTGTGTAAGATAAAAAAAAATATGTTCGAGTTATTGTACTCTGAAACGATTGTGGAGATGAAAACATCACAAGCCACTACTGTAATTCGTAGGTATATTTGTACTCTGGTGTTCGTATTAAAAAAAAAAAATCGTTGAGACAAGAGTTATTTCTTCTAATAAAGTTTTAAAAAATCTGTGACGATAATATTTAGGTGTTATCAGCCTGAGTTGCAGCGATAGTGTTAGCAACAGTTTGGTAAAATGCCTATAGTTCAAATTTCTCGGCGACCATGTTTCCTCTTCCTACGTTGGCGAACCAGAGGTTGAATGACAGTATTTTTGTAGCACGTCTTCGTTGTAAAATATTTTTTGTGATTATGCTAAAACCATTCGGTATTTGGATCGATCTAAGAAATGTCAAGGACAATCGCTTCTTCCTATTACAATCTCTCCGTTCGAGGACTTAACCTTAAAAATAACTAAAAGACAATCTAGTTGGATTACTTACAACGTAATTATAAATAATTGAAGAAGATATTGCTAATAAATCTAAACGAAACGTGATCAGAACAAGACACAAAAATCGATGCCATGTGGAGAGGGTCTTTTAAGGAGAGGAGGAAGTGAGGAAAGAGTTTTGACGAGATCCGTAATGAAGGACGGAGGAAACATAGAGGCTAGCAAATCGTTACGTAGCCGAGCTGCTGAACTCAAAAACGAGTAGGTAACAGTAGCAACTGGGACTCAAAACTGTCAGAAATAATACAAGTCTGACCGAGTTGGTTAAGGCGAGGTATCCCGCTCAAAAAGAAAATGAAGAGATATGTAAATACGAATGTTAGAGAGAGAATGCTAATATTAAAAACGATAACATTTAAGCGAAAATTGTGAAAATGTTTAATAAAACCCGACTCGTTTAAAATAGAGCAAAAATCTCGTGGGGAATTTCTAAAATAGGATTTAAAGAAACACTGTGAATTTTTTCGTACACGTGACTTATAAAATAACTGAAACAAACGTGTTTATAATAATTTTCGGAGCATACTTTTTACGATTTTTTTCTATCGAAGGAATTTCATATAATTGCCGTTTCGGTGTGGGGAATGTATAGATACTATCTTCAAGAATAACATGTTTTTTTAAGCTTTAAAACTTACATTATTTAAGGAAAATATGTAATAAATCGGTAGAAATGCGGAAAGCCGAAGCTTAAGAGGCCGGTATTCGATTTTTTACCGATTTCTTGCAAACCTCCCTTAAACATTTGAAGATTTTAAGCTCTTAAAAAAATATATGTTATTCTTGAAGATAATATCTAGACATTAGTCGCGCCCAAACGCAAATTATATAAAATTCCCTCCATAGAAAAAAATTGAAAAGTATGCTCCAAAAATTATTATAAACACGTTTGTTTCAGTTATTTTACAAGTTATATGTATGAAAAAATTCACAGCGTTTCTTTAAATGCTGTGTAAGACAATTATCGCGAGATTTTTGCTCTATTTTAAACGAGTCGTGTTTTATTAAAGATTTTCATGATTTTTGCATCGATTTTATCCTTATAAATGTTAGCGCGCTCTTCTAACATTCGTAATTTCATATATCTCCGTCTTCTTTTTGGGGCCGGGAACGGAGCCTTAAGGCGCTGTGTCCCGGTAAGAAAGGGATCATTTTTCATTTACTGTGCCTTTATGGGTTCTAAATTTGTAATCTTCTCTGTATATATATTGTAGTATGCAATTGTTTTATTGAGACTATAAAAAATAAATAAATAATCATAAAATTTAATTATCCATGTGATAATTTCAAGGTCGGTTCTTCTTAATCATGCCAGCTGTTCTACCTGTAATGACGCCCAAATTAAAAAAAAAATCTACCTACGTTGTAAACATCTCTCATTATCTTATCGGTAAGCCATTATTTAAGAATATTAATTTTATCTGAATAAGCTTTCATGTTTTTCTAGGGACCTTCCTACCTACCAATTGTTTTTGATCCACGCGGGTATTTCCCTTTTTTAATTTTTACAACATTTTGCGAAATTCCAACCAACATTATAAATTCGAATGTGTGTTTGTTTGTTTGTCCTTCTTTTACGTCACAACGGAGCCATCGATCGACGTGATTTATTGTACAGGGATAGTTGGAGGACTGGGAAATGACATAGGCTACTTTTTATCCCGGAAAAACATTCTATTCCCGTTGGAAAATTCTTTGTACTGTAATTTCTTCCTAATACCAGGCGGTACCCATACCCTCCTTAAAAATAATTCTTCGTCTCACGCGTTATGTAAATTATTTAAGTAAAACTTCTTTAGCACTGTTGTGATCTGAAACTCAATGAAACGGAAATCTTACCTACGTGCAGTACCTACGAAGCGTCGCGCTCTGTCAAGCTGCGCGCATTGGCCGCTTTGATTATGAGCTCACTTTTCAAGGCTCCTATTGGTTGAGATTTCGTGAGTGAAGGTTTCTACCGCGTGTGAACGCACTCGATTTTCCATTTTTTTTTTTCATCGGGTACCTACAGTTAAATTTCAGGTACCGCCGCCCCGGGAACGATTTAATTGATAACCAACACCCCTGCCATAGGTCACCCCGACTGTTTGGCTATGTTTGGTGACTTCGCAGGGGTGCCCGGGTTCATAGGGTGAGGCTTGGCGAATGCGTTTACTCGCCTACCTTGTAGCGGCCCCGATCGATAGAGCCTGGTTGAGGGAGAACTCTCCATCCGGACTCTCTCGCCTTGCACCGCAATAGGAGGGATGGATTCATACGTCCGTCACTCCGGGATACATTTAACCACCAGTCTACCCGCCCCTCTTTGCCTTTTTACTCAAATAAACCCCACCCTACGAACCCTGGCACCCCTGTTAGATCACCAAATGTAGCGAACTGTAATCGCTGTATGGCAGGGATGTTGGCTATCCAAAATCCAAACGGGTCCCGGGCGGCGGTACCCCCACTCGCTTCCCAAATTGAATTGGTTGTACGCTAAATTTTAATTCAATTATTCCTCTTGTAATAATTTTCAATATTGTTTGTTTTTTTATATTATCATTTAATGACTTCTATGTGACTTTCACAAAAAAAAACTATATTAAAAAAGGTGCTAAAAATCAGAGTGTGCAATTCACACGCGGTAGAAGTAAATCTTCAGAAAACTAGAGTGGACAAAAGTGGTGAGGCTACGAAGCACCGCGCAAAAAAGAGACTGATTATACTTTCTCATTCTCTCGCAGGCTAAATACTAAATGTATGTATTTGTCTCTTTTTAGTGTCGCTATTTTTCGTTTCATCGAATTTCAAATCACAACGGTGCTCAAGAAGTTTTCACTTCATAAATGTTGCTCGTCAGGACGTTTGTACAACAGTATTTTCTATTGAAACTGTTACAAAATAAAGTGTTCCCTTTTAGTTCGGTCCCACCGGGACAGGAGCGCTCCTATCTAGGTTGGTAAATCGTATCTTATATTGATTGAGACTAGCAGTTAAAAACCCGCTCCTCGGGTTTTTGCTGCTAGGCCCTGCGGGCGGCTTTTAGTTCGGCTTCGCCCAGAATGTAGGTAACCATTTTATAAATCCGATCAGAACTGGTTCCAAAAATTGCCAGTTCCTCGGATCCACTGTGATCTAGTGATAACTAGTCACCGAATTAAAGTAACCGTGACAGATAATGACGCCATACAGTGTTGCCAACCCGTTTTTTGATTTTTTGAAAAAGACGTAGATCGGACTAGAAAATTACGTAGAATCGTATAATTTGGATTATGAAAAGTTAGTAGATCTACGTACTTTTTTTCTGAGTGAAATGTAGAAGTTAGGGTAGGTGAACGTAATTAGTTATTTCTTGTAGTAATTAAGTTGAAATGTATCTATTATTTTTAATGCATTTTTCGCAAATTTTAATAATTTTTTTTATGATTTATCATAGGTTCTCAACCTCGCCTCTCACTCTTGGTTCTCAATTTTGCCCACCGCCCACTTTGAGGAATTTTTTTTTGAGACCCCCTTTTTTCTTATGGGGGGGGGGGGGGGGGGGGGGGGTTAATGGATTCAATTTTCTTCCACTTCCTATACTACCGAAACATGTGAATTTTTCCACACGTGATAAAAATGATTACAATACATAAAATAACAAAAATTAACCAATATTAAAGTTTATTTGCTTTATTAGTACGTGATGAGCGTGTTTTTTTTTGTCTTTTTATACCACATTTTTTACCTGCCCTCGCCATCACTGTGCCACCTCAACGCCCCCTCTTTGGGTCTTCTACTGCCCCCTGAAAGTCTCAAACGTATACAAGGGGGCGTTATTGCCCACGTTGAGAACCTAAGGTTTAAATGAAACGAAATATAGTTTTTGGTAATTATGCAAATGTGGGGTAATAGGCAATATTTAGGAAAAAAATGAATATGGAGTAAACAGTAAAGGTCAAATACTAGCAATTAATAACTAAGCGATGCCTTTGTCTGAAATCGTGTATTTTACTGGGAAGTAGAAGATTACAACTCCAATAAAAACAATTATCGTAATAGTTCGAAATTTTCCTAGATTTGTGCTGATTTCCCTTTTGCCTAAAAAATATTTTTCTCCCCTAGATCTAGGGTAATTTCCCTAGACATCCCAACCCCGGCGCGGACTCTATTATGAAACGGAACGTTGGTTGTAGTCCGTGCCACATACTTTGCCCCGCAGACGGGGGCGTCACTGTAAAGTAACGGAAAATTTGCTTCTTCAGCCTAATGAGTTATGTTATTTTGCAAATTTGTACAATTTGACTAAAAATACGTAGATTCTGGACTGAAGTTTGTAGATGTTCAGGAAGGACCTAAAATACGTAGATATACGTAAAAAGACGTAGAGTTGACAACGCTGACGCCATATGTAATCCCTCCCATATCCGGAAAGATACTTAAATTCTATAAATTCATAGTACTTATACCTAGGGAAGAAACGTCCACTTGCGAGCTGCTAACGGAATTGGCGACATCTTGTGTCAAATTCTTGAATCTGAAACAAAATTATAACAGTAGCTTTGTGTGAAATTCCACGTATACAGATGTTATTTGTTGCGCGGCGCGTATGGCGTGGTGTCCGACATGCACTCGCAACTGGGTTCTGAAATTACGCAGACGCCACGGTAATAATACTGTTCGATTCGATTGCGTGAACGCTCAGACAAAATATAATATATTTTGTCTGTCCTCGCCAGTAATGAAAATGAGTAATTTGCCAATGCGGTAGTATGCGAGATGCGTTAGAATTTGTTGATATAGTTTTCGTTGCACTCTAGTACAAATGCACTGACGATATGCGATTACTACAATTAATTGGGACAACCCCCACTGAAGCGGATAAATCGATAGAAATGTGTTACGTGCATGTCTGAAATTGAGCTTTTTTCGTATGCTCGGACGCGCCCACAACACGCGTCTTTTGGTTTATAATTTAATTTTATTATTATTGATAAACGAATTAAACTGCATTTTTGTTATATCTTACGACCCAGCTCTCGCGTGTTCTTATGGAACAAATAGAGTGTTTTTTAAATTTTAGTTACTTGATTGAACAATAAGTAGTACATCTTATAAAAACCTATTTTTATCGGTATGCTTGCTAATTGGATAAAACGAGAATTAAAGTTTTTTCTCGTAAGTCGCTTACGTAAGTGATTTATGGGAAAATTATCACTTACCACCACTCTCAAGTCATCTACTACAATTTATAGCAAGTTACAAAAGTCGTCAAGGCTTAAGTCGTAACAGGTCTAATCGCGTCCCGCGAACTTGCAGCCTTCTCACAGCTTATTAAATCAGTTTAAAAAGTACAGACGCTTACCGTAAGAAATTGTAACTAAATGCACCAATGCGAGATGTCAAAAATTAAATGAAAGTTTTTCATAGGATTCTTTTTTTTTAATAAAACTGGTTTTTTATCATTTAAATTAAATATGATAAGTACTTTATTACCTCCAGAGTACGTTAAAAGATTATAAAAAAAAAAAAAAACCACACCAGAAAAAACTCAAGTCGGATGCATTTGCAAATGCTCCTGCGAGTAACTTTACAAAAACTTACGCAAGTCGTAAATTATACTTATCTCATGAGTGTAAAGTTAGCCTTACAAGAATGCGACTTAAAAACAGTTCATAACTTTTTTTTTTATTATTAATTTATTATACATAATCCCCGCGCGAAATTTGTTAGTGTGTTTAATTTGGTTAGTAGCTGTTCGACACTAGCGGTGTTTATTGTTAGGTAGTTTATGCACTCTACTTTACGCAATACCTAATGAAAAAGTTGTCAAGCCTAAGCGATTACAAGTGCATGTGTACTAAACATGTGTTGAGACAGGAAGTCTAACAAATCGCGTCAACCGGTATTATTTTTTTTTTATTTGGACTAGCGACAAAGTTCACAAAAGTATCAATATGTTATTTTTTGTCGTAATACTAGGGAGTTCCCGACATGCGTTGCAATGCTACTTAATATCGAAATTGTTTCTCCCTGCGTGTCCTCTCCCATTCATCCCGTTTTCCTTCCGCCTCCCCTTCCTCTCCCGCATTTTCACTCCGCATCACCACTCCCCTCTCCCGCTTCCCCCTCCCCTTATTTATATTTGCTCAATACAACATTTTAGGTAAAAAAACATTTTAGGTAAAAAACATTTTACGTAAAATCCTAGCGCGGATTTGTCGAACGGGAGTTTCGAGGTCAATACAACGATTTTCAGTGAATTAACCTGAGACCAGTGGTTCCTAATTAATTTTCGAGTACCTACCCCTTAAAGAGCACAAACTCGCGTACCCCTTGTAACCAAAATGAATGTGAATCAGGCAAGGAGTGTGTGCCAAGACCGAGTTGTTTTGTGATCCGTTCTTTTCTGCCCACCCCTGCGAGAAACGGCTTGATGGTTAGTCAGTTAGTTTAGTTATTATAATACATACACAATGTTGACGATGCAAAGCGTATTGCTTGACTTTGCTGCCATTTCCTGTGAAGTGGCTGTTTTTGCGCCGCTGCTGCATTTGAGTGCATTATTCGTGCATGACGTCAGCGCATAATGCATACTACATTATGCTAATCTAGGCCTTATTAACGACAAGCATGTCCATAGGTATACCTGGAGATCAGGCAAGTCGGAGATGCGGTCCGCGGACAACGTGCGGCCAGCGGGGTATCCAATTAAAAACCCAATATTCGAATTTCACTAACATTTTTTAATTGGAACAGTTTTTTTGTTGAAACTAAATTTAAATTATGTGATTTAAATCTGGGGAAACGCGTGTAAAACATACATAAATTAATTACAGGTAATGCAAAAATGTTATCTATACATTCCCCACGTCGAAACGGCAATTATATGAAATTCCCTCAATAGAAAAAAATCGCAAAGTATGCACTGAAAATTATTATAAACACGTTTTTTCAGTTATTTTGCAAGTTATGTTTATGAAAAAATTCACAGGGTTTCTTTAATTGCTATTTTAGACTTCCCTTGAGATTTTTGCTCTACTTTAAACGAGTCGTGTTTTATTAAACATTTTCACAATTTTCGCTTAAATATTATCGTTTTTAATATTTGCGTGCTCTCTTTAGCATTCGTATTTGTGTATCTCTCCATCTTCTTTTTTTTTGAGCGGGTATACCTCCGCTGCCGACGCCTTTCTCTGTCGCACGTATGTTTTTACGCATCTTTCTCTTTCGTTTATTAATAGACGTACAATTTTCAGGCCGGCATTAATGTTTGGCTATATTTTGTACTATATTTTTTCGAAATTATGTTGGACACCCCTGCCTTAGATACTTCCGTGACCTTCAAGACAGCTGTTTTTTAGCGATTAAATATTGTGTCATAATTATTGTATTTCTTTTTAGATATAATTATGGCAGCTGCTTGTTTGTAAAATGCAACAATGTTCACCCAGAACATCAAACAACCATCGCGTATTAAAGCATAACACACGAGTAAAATAGAATAGATACCTTGCCTTGCACCGCAGTGGGAGGGATGTATTCATACGTCCGTCACTCCTGGACGCATTGACCCCCAGATTCCTAACCACCCCACATACATGTTTCCTTCCCAGAACTTCCTCTCATCTGTTTCCCCTAAAAAACCCTCCACCTAGCATCCCCACAGATGACAAAGACCACGAGCGAAATGGTTTTCCTCGGGGCCTCCTGAGTGGAACTAATGTAAAAAAAACTATATTTGTATATTTCTATTTTTATTATAAGCTGTCGGTTTCTATTTAAATAAATACGTGGTATATTTTTAAATAGCATGAATTTTGCTATAGGATACAACCTCGTGCTTTAATGGCAGGATAATTTGAGTAGTTCACAAATCGACACCAGTTGGCGCTAGTGTAAATGTAGACCTAAATACGAAAAGAGACCTGTCAAAACTTTGTTCCGTCATTTTTTGTCTGTTTTGTAGGTTCAAAGCGATTATTTTTGTGAATTCTGACATTCACAACAATGCACGAAACAATTTTCTACAGCTACCAAAATATTCCTTCATCATATTGTATCCTTTCCTCTGAACTGCTGCATACATTGTCATTCCTTCCTGCCCTTTGTAAACTTGAAGAAAGTATTGGTTTATATTAACTATATTCGACTATATCTATTTGTGGCAATACAGGCGAATCCTGTATGCTGTGATATGATTCATCTGGGGGCCAAAATATACCTACTATCTTACTTTCATACTTAAAATCATTTATTTCCATAAAGTTATTATTACGGTCAAAGGCAGCCAATCTGGAATTCATAATTATGATTTTTGGGTACATTATAAACAAGAAAAGTTAGCTAAAGTACCTAGAATTATTACAAATACGACACAATTAATTTGTTTTAGAAGTACAAGAATGAGTTTATGTTCCAACCACTTAGCTAACCTCTCGATTAGAACTTCTTTCTTGCCAACACATTTTGCCTTTCTATTCTTTAATTCATTTTTTAACTCCTTCACAGTCCAGCTACCTTATTTATCCACCATTTTTTAATATTACTTCCAAAATGCACACGATGCACACGCAAGCCAGATACAAAGCAATATCATTTTTATCAATGACAGGTCTACAACTATACCAGCGCCGCCAAGCTGGAGAAGTTTGCACAGCATTCTGCCATTGGCATGTATCGACGCGGTGGTTCGCAGTAATCAGGAACGCAATCACCGCCAGTAGTTTAGGGCAGTAGTCTCCAATCCCCGGGCCGCGGACCGGCACCGGTCCGTTGATCAAATGATATTGGGCCGTCCAAGTACCTGCTTAAAAATCAGATTTAGACATAAAAAAATAAAGAATTATTGAAAAAAAAAATTATTCAGGTAAGAACCCATTCAAGTAAAAAACACGACTGGGCTTCCATCTTGCGCACTCGCATATATAAGGTGAAGAGCTCGAGTGAGACGCAACGTGAGTCACCACTCTTAAATCCTGCTTGCATAAATGCAAGTGGAATCATTTTATTTAGAATACGTGACATACTAAGTCACACGCGTTTGATTGTGTTGGTAAATTTATTCCCGCTGTTCAACAAAATACTTCTATTGCCACCAACAAGAACTTATTATCAAGTTTATAATAATTTTAATAAATTCTTAAATGTATAATGAAGGATTGGCCAAAATCGGAATCCTGCGTTTACTATATTTTAAGATATATTTACATATTTTGAAGCGATATTTACAAGTTATTCATCACCAGTAAGGAAAGGTAATTTTTTTTATATTAGCTCCACACAGAAGGCCCTGAGGAAAATAATTTCCTCAGGGCCTATGTCATCTTAGGGATGCTGTGTGGAGGGTTTTTGAAGTGAAACTTCTTTAGCCTCGTTATGATTTGGAATTCGGATGAAAATGATGCATCATAGCACCTGCGAAGCATCAAACTGCCGCTTCGATTATATTGGATGAGATATGAAACGGAAATGACGCTAGGTCTGCGCTCATTGGCTGCTTGATTGTGACCACACTTTATAAGGCTCCTATTGGTTGAGATTGTTTTTGGTAAAGTTTCGGTTCTACCGTGTGTGAACTGCACTCTATTTTTTTAAGGAAAGGAAGGAGAGGAAGTTCTGGGAAGGAAATAGATATGAGGGGTGGATAGGAATCTAGGAGTCAGTAATCTATCGAGTCTAGGAGTGACAGACGTTTGAATTTATCCATCCAACCGCGGTGCAAGGCGATGTCCCGAGAGAGTACGGTTGGAGAAGTCAAAGGGACTCCCTCAACCATTCTCTCCCGATCCGGCCTGCCATGCAACTGGTGGTCAAACGCATCCGCCGCCAAGACCCGGTCAAACCACACCTTATGAACCCCATAAGTCATCAAACGTAGCGAACCACTTGGGGTGACCTATGGCAGAGGTGTTGGTTATCCAATAAATGGTTCCCGGGGTGGCGATACCCATACCCGCCGGTTGGCGACACGTTGACCGGTCCGCGATAATAAAAAGGTTGGGGACCACTGGTTTAGTGTGTGCGGTGCACGGCACGCGACCGCTAAACGGTAGTCAATACATTTCTCTCATTATCACATTTATTACTGTAGAAACAAAAGTCTTCCGGGCAAATGAAAAATTACAACGCGCAAACTGTCTGTGGAATTCGTTACGAAAATAATATTTCTACATTTTGTCACTTAGCAACATATCTACGTTGGGTTTTTTTGCCTTTTGATTTAATTTTTTATTATACACGTAGTTGTATTTTTAATTATAGGTTGTTCGGGGACGCCCGAGGAAGGTCGTGGTAAGGTCTAGTGAATCAAATAATGCTACAAGAGAATGTTCGTTTCTTAGTATGAGAAGAGTATGTACGAATTATCGAAGGTAGCAAGCAATTGTGTTGCAACTTGTCGAACTCTGCCGAGCGATTCTCTATGTTTTGTGAGATTGAGTTAGATCTCGAGGGAGATCTCCTGTCAGATTTGTGTGATTTTCTTTGGCTGTTATTTGATTTTTCTATGGGCCGATGTTAGAATTTCAGCTGTGAGCTGTCACGTATTTAGTTTAGGTCCTTTTAAACAAGTATTCATGCAAGTATGCATGATTATTTATTCATTTAATAGCCATAGAAAATCACACAAATCTGACAGGAGATCTCGCCCGAAATCTATCTCGTTCTCACAAAACATAGAGAATCGCTCGGTTGATGTTATTTGATATTTTCACAGCCAACGGTATTAACTATTATCGTGATTTTTATTTTATTTTAGTTATTTTATGTAAGCGCCCGTATAATTTAAAATTACAATGAAAATAAAGAGTCGACAAAATATTTCAAAAGTCTGTAGGTTTCATAAAATCTAAGAGTTGCCAAAAAGTAGGTAACAGAATATAATTGACGTAAAAAATAGGTAATCTGCCAAAATCCTCCAAGTCGCCAATATCCTCCAAATCAACAATATTGATAAAGACTAGCAGTTAAAAACCCGCTCTGCTAGGCCCTGCCGCCGGCTTTTGGTTCGGCTTTGCCCAGTTAATGTTGGAGATCATTTTGTAAATCGAATAGGAACTGGTTCCAAAATTAGCCCGTTCCTCGTATCCACTGTCAATGTGTCAACCAGTGATGGCTAATCCCGGGACAGGCGATGACGTCATATTTATGTAATATACAGCCGCTTGATACAACTGAGTATTGCTGTCAATCTTTCGAAATCCGGGAGATACTCCAGGTTCACAAAATCGGGAAGGGAACGTCCTTTTTTGCGTCTTGCCGACGGAAGTGGCGACAACCTGTGGCGAATTCTTGAATTAGAAACCGAATTACAACGGTAGCTTTGTCTGAAAATCCACGTACACCGATGTTTATATGGTGCGACGGGTAAGGCGCGGCGGCAGACATGCGTTCGAAGCCGGATTCCTAAATTCAACCATGCAGACGCTACGGTATTAATAACGTTCGATGTTTAAAATTGGTGTTCTCAGTAGTTTACGAAATAGGTCGAAATAGTTCGCACATACGGCGTTTGAAGTTTGCCAAGTTCAAATTATTCTCAAATACGTCTGAATAGTATTTGGTATTTATTATTAAACGTTGTATTAAGGGTATTCTCAAAATATATTTAGAAACTTCACACCGATAGATGGCGTTATTTTCAATATTGTCGAATAAAACGCTTTTAACACGTTATGCTTTTTAATATTGGGATGAATGATTGGTTTGCGAACGTACATAAGATATAGTAATCTGCTTAAATAGTTTTGCATACCTATACTTTTATAATGTTAAAATGCGGCTGAAAAAAGCACAATTTTATTACAAAATTAACACGTAAAAAATACATTTGCTACAATCCCGCGCGCGCTCATACAAAATTTTATTTTACCCAACCGAAACATATTTGCGAAACAGGTGCGTTTCATAAATTTAACGGTAAAACTCACGAGTTCGAAAGAGACGGAATACAAAAGGTTTGTTGGATTCAGTAAATTAAATCAACACCCGGGTAGATAGAATAATTTATAAAAAGGGCCGGCTAGGTTACAAGAGCATATCTTGCGGTTGCTGGCGTTAACTGGACCTTTTTTTTAAAGACCGCTTGCAAGACTTACTTCGCTGTGTACGATATTCGGGCAACAGCGAAGTCCGTATTACATGGTTCCAGAAAACTGTATTGTATTTTTTTCTAGCGAATTATATTTTTTCCATCGAAAAGTTCCAAGTTTTATGGAGGTGTCCGTAAATAATATGTGCTGCTGCCGAAAATTTCCCACTCCTTCAACGCCACCTGTAATTTTAGAACCCTCTTTAGCTGCAAAATTAATGAATTTCAACGTAGATACCTATCGCTTCTGTAGAAAAATCGTCAACAGTATCTTTTCTTGGTGGAAGTTGTTTATACTTCAAAATAATGCACCACCTCTCATAATTTTTTTTGTCTTCCCTTCACGTAAAATAAGCTTCATTTGCTCAATGAAGAACGTTGAAATTATATTTTTTGAAGTAAAACTTCTTTACGCACGATCGACACTTGGGGGTAAACTGGTGAATGCGTTACGAAAAGTGGTTATTGTTGTGAAAAATGACATGCGAACGGTAATCGATGCGAACGGTGATCAATGTCATTAAAAAAGGAAAACGAAGTGCAACTTTTGCCCAAAAAGAAAAAAAGATGCATGAGTGTGTACTACTGTGCAAAAAGCAACAAACCATATTGTCTGGAATGTCAATGTTAATGTCACCCCAATGTCAAATGTTCTTTTATAAGTTAGTGAAGTTTTACTTTAGTAGTGTGATCTAAAGCATACTCTTTTTTTTAAAATAATTTAAAGTGCTTACCCACTTAAGGGCCTCCAAGTAACTGGAGTAATTTTAATCAGTTTTAAATATTTTAGATACTATAATAGTGTTTAATGAGATCGCGAAGAGTTAGTATAAGAGAGATAATATATATACATATATTACAATAGAAAGTCTAAAAACACGTGCGGCTCGCAAAAACTTAGAAACGAGTCCCGGTACGATCTAGTGAGTTAAATGGTGTGGTAGATCTCTATCCCCCCTCCAGGATGACGGTTCCCGCTTTTACCTAAAGGGCGTGTTTTTAAAGAAATAAGGGCTGGAAGTTTCGTCCTCTTGTAATTTCTAGAACAGTCTTCCAGAAAGTTCGAGTAGGTTCCATAGAACTCTAGAAAGTTCTGGAAGGAGTGGCGGAGTATGTGGTGTAATTTTGGGGAATAGGGAATAGGGAACATCATTGTGGAACATTCCAAACACTCTGGAATTGATGTCCTGAGCCTGAAGCCGGGTAACCCAGCTAGTATAACATAAGACCTGTGCCACACGCAGCTATAAGGGAATATATGGCGAGAAATATGCTGAAATATGCCAAGCCACATATTTTATCTGCACGTGTGGTACCGCTTTAAGTTTTATATTACATGAAATTAAACAACTTAAAATTCATATATTTTTTATTCGTGTTTAAGTGATGTTAGTTACACTAACAGCCGCTGTTCCCAATTCTGCTAAGCCGAAACTAAAGTTCGAAACTGCTTAAGCATCACTTAGTCTAGATTAAGTGATGTTTAAGTAGTTTTGAACCTTAGTTTTGGCTTAGTAGAATCGGGAACTTGTAATTGGGTTATTATAAGTATTGGGTAAATTCAACGTAGTTTTATTGTGATATTACTCTGAATCAGAATAGAACGGTAATTAAAATAAGTTTTTCCCCCAAAACCCGCACATGAAAATCCCGCAAATTCGCAGGATAAAATGTGCTGAAATCGCTAGTAACTAACTAACTAAACATCACGCCGTTTCCCCGCAGGGGTAGGCACAACTCGGGTCTTGGCACATACTCTGTACCTCATTCATATTCACACATACTTGGTCTCATACACACTCTTCTATTATTCTGACTCTTAACATGGCCCGACTCAAGTATCTGATTCACTTGATCGTGCCATGTCTTCCTCGGGCGTCCCCTACTTCTTCGACCATTCACATTGCAACTAGCTTCAAATAGCCAATAATAATAATATTTGGCTAATTTATATAGCACCGTTTTTGTGAAAAATCACCTCAAGGGCACTGTACAAATAAATATATAAAAGAATTAATATTACTGGCTTACAACTAAGATTTACAATTATAACTAGTGACTTACATCTAAACTCAAACATGATTGCAAGCGCTGGTTTTTTTCTAATACCAGGCCTCATTTTGCTGACAAGTTTTCAGTTTAATTTTAATAAAAACATAAATGCTTTATCGTGTTTGACGGGCTCTTTCGCCAAGGACGCAAGCTGTATGTAGGCACCCTCGTATCTGCTTGCTTTTCGCCGTGAGGAGATTTATGTTTGTCAAAAAGCAATAAATGAGTGACACCTATTTGTCAAAAGGACCTGTTCCTATATTTGTATGCATCAAATTTATCAAATAAACAAATTGGTGATTATTACTATATCTGAGAAATGGTTTCTCGTGTGCTCAATCCACGGCAAGTGTACATTATTTACAACTTCATTATACGTAATAAAAAATAAGTTTGTATTTAGGAGTTTGCTAATTTGGTAATTTCCTACATCGTCTCATAATAATATTATTATGAGACGATGTAGGAATGTGAATATGACACGATAGTGAAGGGTAAAAGAAGTCGGAGACGCCCGAGGAAGACATTTCAATTTGAGTGGCGGGTTATGGTACCGCCGCCCCGGGAACCATTTATTGAAAAACCAACATACGTCACCCCAAGTGGTTCATTATGTTTGATGACTTAGCAGGGGTTCCCGGGAAAGGGCGCGAAACGTGATGGTTACACAGTAAATAAATAAATTAGATGATAATTACAGTACCTTCCTACCTACCTACATAGCAAATGTTTGTAGAAATAATATGTAAGTGTTTCACCCATTCTGGGATTCGTTTCTTCCCAGAATATTTGTTTATAAAATGCAAGCCTAATGTTATAGAATAACGCTAAACTGTTTTCTGAGAAAATAATGTTATTTATTTATTTTTACAATAGCTACAATAGGAAAATAATTTCCTCCAGGGCCTATGTCATCTTTGGGGATGCTGTGTGGATGGTAATTTAAAGTAAAGGAAGGAGATGATGTTCTGAGAAGGAAAAAGGCATGAGGCGTGGCTACGAATCTGGGGTCAGTGGGTTCAGGAGTGACGGACGAATGAATCCGTCCCTCCCACTGCGGAGCAAGGCGATGGGTCAAGAGAAGAGTGCAGGAAGGCTCAAATAGTCTCCCTCAACAAGTTCCTCCCGATCGGATTTATGTAAAGCTCAGCACCTCTAACTATATCTCTGTGTCTTGAGGTAATTTTTCCCAAAAAACGGCGCAACCAAGTGAATCAATTATTTGAAAACGGTCAGTCAGAATAACAGAAGAGATATATGAAGACTGATAGATCGTGTATATGCGACAATGTGACAGAATGTAAAAACCCATGCAGCTTGATCTATTCATTTTATTGTTTAGTAAGTCGCAACAACAAAATAACTAAGCAAGTCTCTAGTGATATTTACAGTTTTATGAAAGTTCTAAATTATTACAGTGGCCCTTATTATCATTATGTAGTTAATTTCGCCTCTTTTACTGCGTGCCTCGACCGCAAATATTCCCTGCGCCCAGAAACAATAAAATCAGAATAGCAACTTGACATTTTTTCGACAAATAATACTACACCATAGGAATGTGCCGAAAGCGTGCACGAGACGAGCATATCGGGACCGCTCGCACAGTTTGTCGCCTTCTAACATACGGATTCCTATTCCCGCGCCCGCGCCCCGCGCCTTGCGCCCGGTGGTGTAGCGGAATTTAGCTACCCGTGTCGAACGTAAATCTGATGAAAAATAATTACTTTTATTAATGTAATTACTTGGTTATTATAAGTCATATAACAGTGAAATTTTCGTTCGCGCTAATTTAATTATTAGTATTATTTTTCTGTACTAAAAAAAATACAGTATTATCTGTAGTTTTCGAATGCGGCTGAAAAATAGATTGTATGAAAATTGTCGCTTCTGTTTCACCTTAACTATAGTTGGAATGAGATGTAATATATATAAAATGTTAATGTTTGTCTAGTTGTGCGTGAAGGTATATTAACAATTTTTGGTTATTATGCCGTGTTGCGCTTCCTCTTTCTTTAGCCAACGAACAGCGTTACAGTTTACGTCATCTGGCCAATATTATCGTTATTCATTTTTAGGCTATTATGTCGTATTTCGCTTCCTCCTCTAGCCGACGTTACAGTTTCAAAAGAAGAAGGATGAACGGCATGATGACCCAAAATTAATCACGATATCATAGAAGATGGTTTCATTAGTAAAGTTCCATGCAGAAATAACTAACGCGCAGCACATTATAACCGAAATCAGTACGTTTGTCGATATCTAAGTAAATATTTGTCTCTGGTTGCGTCACAATATTTCCACGGGTCTAAATGCTTATTACTTCTCATAAATAATGTCCAGAAATGCTCGTAAAATATATTTTATTACGAAATATAATGCTGTGGTTCATCGCAAGTTAGTCGTGACCTATCGTTTAAGATCGTCCTCACTTTCGATTTCTAGCATACTTTATTAGAATCGTAAATTCTACCTATTATTTAGCTCTATTCACTATTGCAACCGCGTCATGTTACCACGGAGGCAGCGCGATCCTAATAACTGTATTTTAGTAACGAATGACCCGCCGACAGTTGCCCCCCACGAAATGATATTTATTATAAAATTATTTTTTTTTGTGCATTATTTATCAATTTAAAACTAAAATCGACTTCAAAAGCACATTTAATAATAAGTTGCTATGGATCGAATTTATTAAACGTGTCGAATTTTCGTAATACACGAGCCCGATTTTCAGCCCGATTCCAATTAGAGACAAAAGTCAACATTTTTCGCATTACGCGATCGCTGTTTTCAACTCTATTTTCATACATACGATTTCAGTAGGCATCACAACAAACTGTATGGTTCATGTGTTGTTTGCAGTGATGACAATTGAAATCCTAGATATGAAAATAGAGGTGAAAATAGCGATCGTGCAAATCGAAAAATGTTGACTTTTGTCTCTAATTGGAATCGGGCTGAAAATCGGGCTCGTGTATTACGCTCATTATACGCTGGTATGTATACAGACAAGTATTTTTTGAAGTAAAACTTCTTTACGCACGCTAGACTTGGGGGGGGGGTAAAAGTTTCTCTTATTTCCTTACAATAGAGTTCATCACAAACGTTTTTTAGTTTGAAACATATCAACGTTAGTGCATCCCATCTTCGTTCTTAAATCCCCAACAAATTCATCTTCATTTAGTACATTATTAACTCAATAAGGCTACTTTAACTTTTGATAGTATCGGTAAAAGTGCACAGAAATGCATTGACTTGCGCCATGAATGCATATCGGTTTCGTGATCGAAAAGCAAGGACGTTACCAACAGACCACAAGGCCGTTCATCATCAACATCCTTAACATCTTAAATCTAATGATTATACAAGTGCAGAACAGCCAATCCCTAAAAGTATAAACTACACTGACTTTTTTTAATTTTTTTAAGTAAAACTTCTTTACGCACGCTCGACTTGGGGGTAAGCTGGTGAATGCGTTACGAAAAGTGTGATGCGAACGGTGATTCGGGCGAGGCGTACATACTAACCCAAGTTCGTAGGTTACCCCAAGGTCGTAGGTCACCCCAAAGTCGTAGGTCACCCCAAGGTCGTAGGTGACCCCAAGGTCGTAGGTGACCCCAAAGTCGTAGGTCACCCCACGGTCGTAGCTTACCCCAGGGTCATAGGTCACCCCAGGGTCATAGGTCACCCCATAATCATAGGTCACCCCATGGTCATATATCACCCCAAGTCATGTCTCCCCAATGTCATATGTTCTTTTATAAGTTAGTGAAGTTTTACTTCAGTCGTGCGGTCTAAAGCACACTCGTTTTTTTTTTCTTTATTCATTGCTTTGAGGGTTACATAACTTGTGGATTTTTCGACCACCATTCTATCCCACCATTCGGCGATATTTTGTCAGGTTCAAAATATTTCCGCCTTACAATAAAATCCATATTAATGGAATATTTCAGTGATGCAACGAATACGAATATTCGTATTCGCCGAATAGTAGACATTTACCGAATATTCGTATTCGGCGAATAAATATTTATGAATACGAATACTATAAAAAAAAACTTTTGTATACATCTCCGTTTGATTATACCGTGTGTCACGCACCTCTGCATCCGAACGCTATAGCCGCAATTAAAAATAATATGTAAAATAAACAACAAATGCAACGACAAAATTCTTCAAAAATGTCTATAATAAAATTATTATTCAAAATTTATTACACTTATTTTTACAGAAACTTCGATCATTAAAAAAGAGATTGATGCTTATCGAAAGCTCCCAAATTTATCGCCGTCTGCTGATCCATTGCTCTTCTGGCGAGACGATATACATTTCCCACCACTGAAAAAACTCGCGCAAAAATATTTTTCATACAAGCCATGTGCAGTAGCCAAGGAGAGGCTTTTTTCAACGGCTGGCAACATCCAAACTGAAAATGTCACCAGGGAATCCACAGATGTTGTGTTTTCTCAATAAAAAATTGACAGTTGTAAATTTTAATTATTAATATAATAAAACAAACAGAAAAAGGTTAAATAAATGAGTGTTTTATTACTCTGCCAAGTTATTCGTATTCGCCGGATAGTAGGTTTGATATTCGTATTCGTAAAAGTAGTATTCGTTGCATCACTAAATATTTCTGAACGTATCCGAAAACTAAAAACTGTTTTAGATAGGTGATAAATTACGCTTTCAATTTTTTATTAGTTGAAATAAACATAATTTTTACGTATAAAAATTTTGCATGCAAACATAAAAAAAAAATTAAATGGATCACATTACATTATTTCTACAATGTGTTCAACAAAAAAAAATATGTTAAAAATGTTTCATCAATTTTAATTTCGATTTATCTCTACGGTGGACTTGTTTTTCCTGGGATTATTACGAACATATCCTCTGCAATTATTGCATCGTCGCTAAGTGTAACACGAGGAAGATGCGCAAGGAAACGGAAGTCGAGGTCGCCGGAGAAAGAACACGATGGCACGATCAAGTGAACCAAATACCCGCTGCTTGCTGCCGAGGTCGGACCTGTCACGAGTCTACTATCGGTGAACGTGAATCGAAATAACCACTATTATGTTATTTAGAATAATTTATGATACAATTAATATGGAGCAAGGACGGTTGGTTTCGTCTAGTTATGTATCCGTGTGTATGTTGTTATTGAGGATAGACCGACACATGTTACGGTTCTTGTTATTTTGAAGATGATAAATGGTAACAATTATTATAAGCAATAATTATTAGCCTGAAACACTCAACATTGAAAAAAATCTCCCGAGAAAAGATAAATGCCGCCGACGGGACTTGAACCCGCGTCCTTCTGATATCCGGTCAACTGCTCTACCAATTGAGCTACGTCGGCTTATCTCCCACCCGCCAAATAATTCAATATGTACTAGTGTTTCATTCAACAATTACTGCTTATTACATTTTTCACCTGAAAACAACAAACTTTTTTTTTTTCAATGTTGAGTGTTTCAGGCTAATAATTATTGCTTATAATAATTGTTACCCTTTGTGCTATGCATAAAAATCTTGTCTTAAACATTAGTTTACTAATTAAAAATAATGATAAATGGTATCATTCTCTAGAAGTAGTAGGGTTTGCATCGATGTTGTTCTCCAGTGTGGTATTTTGTTTGTGTTTTTTTTACATTACCCTCAGGCTAATTTGTTCGGCATTCAGAATTGAAACGTTGCTTGAAATGGCTTTAGCCTTGTTTGGTGACCAGATCTGAATAGCCAGGTACTTCCCCACCTTCCTCTTCCCTTTCTCCTTCCCTTCCCCACTACCTTCAGCCCAGCAACATACCCCAATTTGGGGATGCCATAGTCTCACTGGCTTCAGACGGGAACAGTTGGGACTCTTGTGCGGTATTCATGTAAAAAAAAATCGGAATAATACAGTCTTATAGGTCTCATAGAAAGCGTTGTGTCTCCCATAATATGATGGTTAAGACGGCTATACACACTACGGTCCACAGGTATGATGCCTGTTATGCCTGCGCAGGTAGACCGGAGCGTGTATGGGAATAGATCTGGGCAGTTTTTTGAACCTGCGCAGGCGACCGGAGCAAAATCGAAATTCAATTCTTTCGAAACGAACCTGCACAGGCAGACCTGCGCAGGTCACCTCTCCGGTAGACCGTAGCGTGTATGGCTTACATTAGAGATATGATCTAAACGGTGTTAGAAAGAAAGCGCCACTCTTTATATTCAAATCTAAAAGTTAACCACAAAATAATTAAAATGTACACCTTTATGAAATCAAAGTTTCCGTTCGAAATTTGTAAAAAAAAAAAAGAAACTTTGGAAATTCTTATTAGTTATTTTCACATGAAACGACAAAAAAGACGCGTATTACATTTGTAGGGCACCGTTTTTGTGGAAAATCACTTGCAAGGGCGCTGTACAATTTATTATGAATTCTTAGGCTCTGTTTATTTTTTATTATTTACCAACAGAGACAGAAAACATAGGTACTTACCTGGCAGGTCACTTCCGATAAACACACTTTTATTATAAAGTTTATGCTTGGAGAAGATACGACATTGCTTGTAGAGGACAATATATTTAAAACACTGACACTGCTATAGATATTAGATTTATGAGAATACTAGGGAGTTTCCGGCCTGCGTTGCAATGCCACATAATAAAGAAATTGTTTCTCCCTGTGTGTCCTTCCCATTCGTCCCTTTACCCTTTCGCCTCCCCTTCCTCTCCCGCGTGTTCTTCCCTTCACACAATCCCACTCCGCCTTCCCTCTCGCGCTTCCCCCATCCCGCGAACAACCCTCCCACGTTCCCCTCCCGCATTCCCCAAAGTTTCATCGCAATCAGATGAATGGTTAATGAGCGTAATACACGAGCCCGATTTTCAGCCCGATTCCAATTAGAGACAAAAGTCAACATTTTTCGATTTGCGCGTTCGCTATTTTCACCTCTATTTTCATATCTAGGATTTCAATTGTCATCACTGCTAACAACACATGAACCATACTGTTTGTTGTGATGCCTACTGAAATCGTAGGTATGAAAATAGAGTTGAAAACAGCAAACGCGTAAAGCGAAAAATGTTGACTTTTGTCTCTAATTGGAATCGGGCTGAAAATCGGGCTCGTGTATTACGCTCTTTAGCAATGCATAGACAGAAACAAGCATATTTTGATTTTATATAGATTAGTGCCTAAAGTAGTTATTTATATTGAAAGACTGGAAAATTAAGAACTCTTTAGGGCTGGAAAATTTATTATGAAATGATCTAAAAAAGCTTACAAGTTCTTATTTGCTTACTAATTTACCCAATTTATTAGTCATTTACAATTTCGCGGGCTGTGAAGATGGAGGTGAAAGGTTTTTTTTACTATGAAAACGACGGTAGATTTCAAATTTAGCTCTACGTTACTTTTATGATACTTTTTATATTGAAAAAAACAATCGCATTATTGTGTTTTTGTTACTGTTAAGACACAGCCTGAGACACAGTTATACCAAACACAGCTATAAAAGATCATCGCACGCTTAATAACGCTAGAGAGCGCGTTATACACAATCCCATCAGACCTGTCACACCTAAGCAGTTTATGCGCAGATTAACCATGGACGATACAGATCACGCCGTACCGCTCACCATAATCTAAGATATGCGAAAATTTATATGACCCCCTCTCCGCCGAAAACAGGAGAGGGGGTAATTTTAATTACGGAACTGCCTAAACGGGCGGATGACAGATGTCAAATTGACAGATTCAATACAAAGAAATGGCAGTGGCAGCTCTGTAATTCATCTGACCCCCTCTCCTACCATAGGAAGAAATATTTGATAGCGTCGTGTGACGGTACAACACATAAGCGCTCGCGGTTCAACAGATATCTGCTCACGCTTTTATCTTTGCGTGTGGCTGATTTTTATTTTTCCGATTGTCCCAGCTGCTCCCGTCTGGAGCCAGTGAGACTATGGCATCCCCAATTAGGGTATGTTGTGAGGCTGAAGGTAGTGGGGAGAGGAAGGAAATAGGGAAGAGGAAGGTAGTGAAGTACCTGGCTATTCAGATCTGGTCACCAAACCATTTCAAGCAACGTTTCAATTCTGAATGTTGGTCTTACACCAGGGATACTGGGAGTATCCTCCACTGATGCTTAAGGCGCCGTATCCCCGCTCAAAAAGAAGAAGATGGAGAGATATGTAATTACGAATGTTGGAGAGAGTGCGCTAATATTTAAAACGGTAAAATTGAAGCGAAAATTGTTAAAATGTTTAATAAAACACGACTTGTTTAAAATAGAGCAAAAATCTCTTGGGGGCTGTCTAAAACAGCATTTATTATAAAAATGCTGTGAATTTTTTCATAAATACATATAACTTTAAAATAACTGAATCAGACGTGAAAATAATAATTTTCGGAGCATACTTTGCGATTTTTTTCTATCGAGGGAATTTTATACATATAATTAGCGTTGCGGCGCGGGCGTGGGGGGAATGTATAGATATTATCTTAAAAATAACACTTATAAGAGCTTAAAAACTTTAAATGTTTCAGAGGGGATATGTAAAAAAATCGGTAGAAATTCGGGTAGCGGCGGCTTTAATGTGTGTGGTAAATGGACGCGGTTATAAGGCATTTTGTATAGAGTTTATTATACGCGAAAAGGTTGTCTTGGTGTTTGAGACTCAATCCCACGGAGGTCTTGTGATTTTCCATCCGGATATTCTAGTTTTGGTTGGTCGGTAACACTCGGCGTATTATGGCATTATGTACACCGAACCGCCTACTTGTTATTGTAACGAATGCACATTTTATTATAATCTGTGGGAACATCTGTCGGATCGCGAGCCACTAGTTCAAGGTCGCTGACATTTCCGATGTCGGCGGAAAGTGGCCGAATCAACACTTCTAAATCTTAATCAAAAAATCATCTTTATTTTTAACTTTATGCGTAAAAATTATATGAAGACAATATTCGCGAAACTCAATCGAAAATCTGGAAACAGAAAAAGATATAGGCACATCTAGGACTTGAACCCAGGACCGTCGGCTTTCCGGGCCGCAACTCTAAAAAATCATCCTCCACATTGTTAAAAAAGCGCTTCGTAGTCTCCCCACTCTTTTCACTTATACCGCGTGTGAATTGCATAGTGTTTTTTTTTTTAAATTAATAAACGTGCAGCATTTTCACATAAAGTTACGTAAAACAATTAATAATGACAGATGTCAAATAATGTCCGCCATTTTAAACTGTAAGTACTAAAATATAACACGTTTTTTTTCATACCGAATTCATTCATTTATAAAAAGACGACGCATATGGAAACTGGACGTAAAAAAACGTCGAGTAGTCGTAGCTCGTAGCGGTAGTGATTAGTGATATTGACCCAATTGTAGAGTGTTGTGAGTAGTTATTTCGGGCGAGGAATGTATAATAGGTAGGTAGACATTACATTAGTACATTCATCAAGTTGTGTATACACGTTCAAACGAGATCATTATGCATCTCTGATATGGGCGGTTTCTGCAATCGTCTGCATTCCTGCGTGCGCGCCGAAACATGCAAACAGTCTCAAACGTTTTCCACCTAAGAGTATTGGATTTTAGTTCCATGTTTTCCACACTTTGTGGGATTTTTTGAAGTGAAAACCTCTTTAGCATCGGTGTGATTCGAAACGACTTAAAAGAGACAAACACATACATCTATAGGATTTAGCCTGCGAGAGAATGGGATAGTAGAATCGGTCTCCTCTTTGTGCGGTGCTTCGTAGCCTCCCCACGCTTGTCTATTTTAGTTTTCTGAAGGTTCCACTTCTACCGCGTGTGAATTGCACACTCTGATTTTTTTATAATAAAACTCCTTTAGAACCGTTGTGATTTGAAACTCGATGAAACAGAAGCGAGCGACACTAGAAAGAGACAAACACATAAGTACGTCTATAGGATTTAGTCTGCCAGAGAATGAGATTGCAATAAAATATTTATATTTCACGGGTACGCGGTTCCAATATAATACGATAAATCCACGGTCCCACTCACGGACGTACAAAATACCTGGACTTGCCCTAAGCGATAAAAGGCGTATTATTTCCCCCTCCCATTGGAACCATTTTTCGGAACCGGCTGGGCTTGCGAGAGCCACGCGTCAATCTAAAAAATGTGACGTCATCATTCGTGTCCGGACCAGTGTCGAGCTCTCATCGTAAATAACACGGTAAAAATGGTGGCTTGTGCTATAAATACGTGTAAAAATAGAAGAGAAAAAGAGAATAAACCCAATTGTGGTATTACATTCCATAAGCAAGCATTATTTTACACTATTTTAAGCTAATTCAGATCACATAATATGATCGTTTTTGAACATACACCATAAATATTCCAAACCACCCATACATACTGTAAGCGACGTTTCCGTCACTCACACAGACTGCAAGATAGGGCGCCGGGTAGTCTATGTCAGCCGCTGTGTCTCGTGAAATAAAAGCCAAATTGCAATTAATTTCCGTCGAGAAATGGGTCCGGTTTGCAGAGAGAAAAGGGTAGCTGTCGTGTTGGTGCTGGAATGCGTTCGTTCCCGGGTCGCACCTCTATTTATACCAAATCCTACCTCAACCGAGTGAAGGATTCGGCGCGACCCTAGGCAATCAAATGTGTAGGTCATAACCTCCGCCACCATTGGCGTGACGGGCGCTAGGACCTCTGGAACTACCCTCTTTTCCGTGTTCTCTCTGCCGACCAAAACCATCTCTCTCAAGCATGTTTATTAATTTCAGAAAATACAAATACAAAAATGTTCGCGGGTCTCCCCGGCCCAACAATATTCAGGGGGATTCAAATATATCAATTAAACTAAGACTTATACTATTTTTTATTAACTAATTATGCAAAGTGGAGTTCGGCCTATCTTCCATTATCATTTATTAGTCCAAATAATAGGCCGAACTCCTGTAATAAAAACATAAACATTACATATAACAATATCAAAGCATAAGTTACCACACATATCCGACCAAACGATAATCTGCGTTCGGATTGGTCGGCTGTGAGGTAGTATCGAGGAGTAGCGGGAAGCGGAGGGGGGAACGGTACGGCAGTCTAGCGTATATAGCCAGGCCCCCCCCCGCTCCCGCTACCATACAACTAATGCGGGCTGACAGGGGAGGGTGCTCACCGAGCAACGAGAAATTAGAAAACGAGGAAGTTTAGCAAAAACTCCCCGTCTTCCAATGCCCCGATAACACGTCCGTTACACTCTCCCCGGTACAGCGTTGTCTGTGCCCTATTCAGCTAGGACGGGTTATCGGCGCCGCAGTCCCCGGCTTCCAGATTCTCTGGGGCGTATGTGCGGGGCAGGGCGTGGTCCACGATGAGGACCAGGTCATCCTTCTGTGGTTGTCGGCCGGGCCGGCGGTGTGCAGCCGGACGTCGGGTCGGGTACTGCATCTTCAGGGTCGTGCAGCCGGACGAATCGGCGTCGGGTACTGCAGCATCAGGTTTCAGGTGCTGACTGGGCCAGCGTTGTGCAGCCGGACGCTTCGGCGTCGGGTACTGCAACATCAGCGGCGATCCACCTCTCTGGCATTCGGCGAGAGCGAGATCGATGCAATCCACCTCTCTCACATTCGGTGAGAGCGGGATTGCATGCGATCCACCTCTCTCGCGTGCGGCGTAAGTGGGATCGGTCGGCCGCCTCCTCTCTCGGGCTGGCCTTTGGTTTGCGAGCAGCGCTCGGTCTCGAATGCTGCTCCCTCTCTGCGTCGGGATTCTCGGCTGGGGAGAAGATACTTCAAGACCACACCCTCCGGGCTGCGGTCTTTCTTCTTCCAATTGAGCTGCATAATGTTCGTGAACAGCGCGGGTTTCGAGGCGCGTTCTAATGCTGCTCCCTCTCTGCGTCAGGACTCGGCTGGGGAGAAGATACATCGAGACCGCACCCTCCGGGCTGCGGTCTTTCTTCTTCCAATTGAGCTGCATAATGTTCGTGAACAGCGCTCGGTTGCGAAGCGCGTTCTAATGCTGCTCCCTCTCTGCGTCAGGACTCGGCTGGGGAGAAGATACATCGAGACCGCACCCTCCGGGCTGCGGTCTTTCTTCTACCAATTGAGCTGCATAGTGTTCGTGAACAGCGCTCGGTTGCGAAGCGCGTTCTAATGCTGCTCCCTCTCTGCGTCAGGACTCGGTTGGGGAGAAGATACATCGAGACCGCACCCTCCGGGCTGCGGTCTTTCTTCTTCCAATTGAGCTGCATAATGTTCGTGAACAGCGCTCGGTTGCGAAGCGCGTTCTAATGCTGCTCCTAATCATATGGGCCTGCCTAAAGCAAGGCTGTGTGCAGCACCGGACACTTTGGGGTCGGATGCTGCGAGACCGCGCACTCCGGGCAGCGGTCGTTGATGGCGTTGGATGTGGCCCGCCTAAAGCAAGGACCGAGGCTGGCTGGGCCAGCGTTGGTACGCGCACGTACCGCCCGCGTTCCGTTGATGCAAGTCGCGCATCTTGCGGCTGAAGCTGCTTCGTGGGACACGCTCGGTCTCGAGGCGCGCTCTCCCCATCGGGGCTGTCCGCTGGGAAAAATGGTCGCCCGGCGGCAGATGTTCCGGGCTGTACGTAGCGGGAAGCTTCATCCCTTCGTCGGTAGGTAGGTGCACTCGTTCCAATTTCTGTGGACACGCACACCGGCGTGTAAAGCTGCTTGATTACCGCCATAGATGGCGCTGTCATTGTGCGCCCTTCATCATCTGCAAAGACGGCCAGAGAGGGACGCTGCATCCTTTCGTCGGTAGATGGCGCCACTCGGGTTCCGTTCTCCGCTGACATGGCTGGCGAGGGACGCTTCATCCCTTCGTCGGTAGGTGGCGCTGTCATCGTGCGCCCTCCATCCTCTGTAAACTCGGCCGGAGAGGGATGCTTCATCCTTTCGTCGGCAGATGGCGCTGTCATCGTGCGCCCTCCCTCCTCGGTAAACTCGGCCGGAGAAGGGTGCTTCATCCCTTCGTCGGTAGGTGGCGGTGAGCGCGATCCGGTTTCCGTGGGCACGCACATCGGTGCGAAAAGCTGCGTGTGTGCAGCCATAGATGACGCTGTCATCGTGCGCCATCCATCCCCTGTAAACACAGCTGGAGAGGGATGCTTCGTCCTTTCGTCGGCAGATGGCGACGCTCGGGTTCCGTTCTCCGCTGAGTTGGCTGACGTGGGCAGCGGCTCGTCCACAGGTGATGGAGCGGGTGGTGGGGGGCCGCGCTCTATGAAGCAGGGGCCGCTGTCTTTTCGTTCGGGCCCGTACGCCACCAAACGGGCGAAGGGTGGGGGGCCACGGTCTACGTGCGGGTGGCTGATGTCATCTCTTTCGGGCTCGTGGGGTACGCTGTCATTCTGTCCGAGCTCTCGGGGGCCAGGCGCAGCCCGGTTGCGTACTTCGGTGTAGCGACCGGCGTTCAACGTCACCGTATGCTCTCCGTTGTGTGAGGGAGAGCAACATATATTCTTCTCATCTGCAGTGGTTGAGAAGGAGCCGCGCTCTCGCAAGCGGCGGCCAACATCTTTTTGTTCGGAGCCGTGCCTGTCCAAACTGGCGGGGTTCGTGCCAGGTACTGCAGGGGGTACGGGGGGCAAGCGGCCGCTCACTACCGGCCCGACATCATTTCGGTCGGGCACGTGGGGAGCGCTCTCCCCGTGGTTTCGGCCGGGCTCGTGGGCAGAACTTCCCCCTTCATTTCGGCCGGCGTGTATCGGGCCGGGCGCTGTGGGTACGGTCGTGAGCGATGGATCGAGCGGCGGTGCAGCCTCGAGCGACCGTGTCATGTTGAGGGGCTGCGCTGGCTTCGTTTGTGATGCATTGGGCAGCCGTCGGGGCTCGGGCGGCGGCCGTGAGACTCCCAGCATGGTCATCAACTGTTCGATCTGCCGGGCGAAGTCTCTCTCGTGTTGCTCGTTGCGCTTTCTTATGTCGCGCAGCTCTTGTCGTAGCTGGCGAATGGTGTCCTCGGTAACCCGTTGAGGCTGGTGAGGGGCGGTGGCTAGAGCCGCTGCTGGGGCAGCTCGTGCTCTAGGTTCATGATGGTCCGCAGCTGGTCGTCCGGCAAGATATGGGCCGGAGGCTGCGGGCGGTGCTGCGGTGGCTAGAGCCGCTGCTGAGGCAGCTCGTGCTCTAGCTTCATGATAGTCCGCAGCTGGTCCGGCAAGATACGGGCCGGGGGCTGCGGGCGGTGCGGTGGCTAGAGCCGCTACTGGGGCAGCTCGTGCTCTAGCTTCATGATGGTCCGCAGCTGGTCCGGCAAGATACGGGCCGGGGGCTGCGGGCGGTGCGGTGGCTAGAGCCGCTACTGGGGCAGCTCGTGCTCTAGCTTCATGATGGTCCGCAGCCGGTCCGGCAAGATACGGGCCGGGGGCTGCGGGCGGTGCGGGGCCGGGCGCTACTGAGCCACGGCCAGTGACATCCAGTACCGCATCCTCTTCTTCTGTGTGCGCGCCCTTGCCAGGGCGTTGTGATGGGGACACTGCAGCGGCTGGTGACTGGATCCTGGGTTGTAAAGCCATTGTCTGAGACTGGATCCTGTCAGACTTGATCCGGCTTCGAAGGACCACTATGTAAGCGACGTTTCCGTCACTCACACAGACTGCAAGATAGGGCGCCGGGTAGTCTATGTCAGCCGCTGTGTCTCGTGAAATAAAAGCCAAATTGCAATTAATTTCCGTCGAGAAATGGGTCCGGTTTGCAGAGAGAAAAGGGTAGCTGTCGTGTTGGTGCTGGAATGCGTTCGTTCCCGGGTCGCACCTCTATTTATACCAAATCCTACCTCAACCGAGTGAAGGATTCGGCGCGACCCTAGGCAATCAAATGTGTAGGTCATAACCTCCGCCACCATTGGCGTGACGGGCGCTAGGACCTCTGGAACTACCCTCTTTTCCGTGTTCTCTCTGCCGACCAAAACCATCTCTCTCAAGCATGTTTATTAATTTCAGAAAATACAAATACAAAAATGTTCGCGGGTCTCCCCGGCCCAACAATATTCAGGGGGATTCAAATATATCAATTAAACTAAGACTTATACTATTTTTTATTAACTAATTATGCAAAGTGGAGTTCGGCCTATCTTCCATTATCATTTATTAGTCCAAATAATAGGCCGAACTCCTGTAATAAAAACATAAACATTACATATAACAATATCAAAGCATAAGTTACCACACATATCCGACCAAACGATAATCTGCGTTCGGATTGGTCGGCTGTGAGGTAGTATCGAGGAGTAGCGGGAAGCGGAGGGGGGAACGGTACGGCAGTCTAGCGTATATAGCCAGGCCCCCCCCCGCTCCCGCTACCATACAACTAATGCGGGCTGACAGGGGAGGGTGCTCACCGAGCAACGAGAAATTAGAAAACGAGGAAGTTTAGCAAAAACTCCCCGTCTTCCAATGCCCCGATAACACGTCCGTTACACATACACTTATCACTCCGAGATACATGGCGTGTGCCTGTCACTGTTTACTGGGGTAAGTAAATTATGAAACATTTGTAAAAGTGTATTAACTAACTACAGGAGCAAAATATTGGACTCGACCTTATAGGCGACCTTACTTTGACGTATTTGAACTTCAAATTTGTTCATTGCGTGGCGAGCAATTTGCGCTGCCATGTAAAAAGGTCTATTCATTCAAAAGCAGAGTTTACTTTTAAGAACTAAATGATTTATAGTGCGAGATGCCTATATACTGTCAGATTGAGTTTTGGCGAATCACGTATCACCAAAGCCATCTTCCTGCCCTTCGTCCCGCTGTAGTTGGTTTCTACCCCTCACCTTTATGTTCTGGTCTATCAATATTCATATGTCTATGGTCCCACTCAAGTCTCCTTTAGTATACAGGTATGAAGCGTCTGACAAACATTCAACGAACCAAGGGTCGAATCCTAAAAATTCAAAAAAAAAATTAAAATATATACATTCAATCTTCAAACCACTCCAAAATGAACAGGCAAAGAAAACACAAAAAGCGACATCTAGTGACTCCGAAGAAGAAAACTTATAAACAATAAAAAATACTAATAAGAAAAAAGTGCACTGGAATTCGACAACAAAAATATGGAAACATCGTCCTTCACATTGATAAAAATAGTGCTTCGTAGTCCCTTACTCTTGTCTACTTAAGTTTTCTGAAGGATCTACTTCTGCCGCATGTGAATTGCCTACTTAGATATTTTTTCTGCTGAGTGTACTTTCGTATTTGCCGTGTTCACGGCAATCAGGTTGCAAAAACCGTTTTGAAAATAATTTCAAGTACGAATGCTATTAATTATTTTGTTTATTTATATTTTTCTTTCCAGTTAGTTACCAAGTGTACAGATAGAAAGTTATGAAAATAAATCATAATTCAATTAGCGCATATATTTCTCTAACAGCCAGACTAATAACCAGACAAAACCGGAAATATGTCATTTTTCAATCAAATTTTAGACGTATTGGCTCTTTTCCACAAAAAAAAATATAAATTAATTTCGAAAGATTGTTCTTTTATCTAGTAAAGCTATGTTTTAAATTTTGAGAAATATGTTTATTTTTAGTACAATAAGGTTTTACAGTAGGTCATTGGCAGATTTGTTAAATTTTCAAACAAAATTTTGTATTATACAATAGACATTTAAAATCATATAGTCATGCATTAAAATAAATCAATAAATTATCTGGGAAATCTATGTTTCAGAATTTTAAATAAAATCATTTAAAAAGATCCGCGCACGTGTTTTGTGACGAAAATACTTCAGTTTGTCTATTTATTTACGGTCTTACAAACTAATATATTTAAGTTTTTTTTTACATTCTTATTTTGCTTAGACATTATTGAAAAATTATAAATACTTATGATTAAAAAATAATTACAAAAAGTACATAATTTTAATAGTTTTAACATCACGCCCTTCAGTATTTTTGGATGTAGGTATAAATTATTAAAGCATATTTTTGAATGAAATAAAATCGATATTGACTTGTAATTTTAAAAAGCTGCTACGGAGAATAATTAATCTTTATTATTGGAACCGCCCTGTACGATCGTAAGAACATCTTTCGACGAAATATGAATTCTCGGCAGCTGGCTGGTCTCGACCGTATTATTTCAGAGGGTCAAAATATTTCCGCTTTGCAATAAAATCCAAATAAATGGAATATTTCTGAATGTATCCGAATTATTTTTTTTACATTAGCTCCACACAGGAGACCCGGAGGAAAACAGTTCCCCTTAGACGGCCCGTGTCCTCTTACGGGATGCTGTGTGGAGAGTCTTTTTAGGAAAGGATAGAGGAAGTTCTGGAAGGAAAAGGGTATTAGGAGTGGGTAGGAATCTGGGGGTCAGTGTGTCCAGAAGTGACAGATCTATGAATCCATCCCTCCTACTGCGGTGCAAGGCGATATTCCGAGAGAGTACGGCTGGAGAAGTCAAAGTGACCCCCTCAACTATTCTCTCTCGATCCAGCCTGCCATTTATTGGATCCATTGGTTATCCGATAAATGGTGTCCGGGCGGCGGTACCCATAGCCGCCTCCCAAATTGAATTATGTGGGGTTAATGTAAAAAAGAAAGGTCGGGATAGGTTAGGTTATAAAGCCAAGTTTTTTTTTTACATGAATACCGCACAAGAGTCCCAACTGCTCCCGTCTGGACACAGTAAGGCTATGGCATCCCCAATTGGGTAATGTTGTGAGGCTGAAGGTAGTTGGGGGGGGAAGGAGATGGGGAAGAGGAAGGTGGGGAGGTACCTGGCTATTCAGGTCTGGTCACCAAACACGGTTAAATCCATTTCAAGCAACTTTTCCATTCTGAATGGTGGTCCTACACCAGGGCGATACTGAGAGTATCTTCCTCTCTGTAACGTGCCGCAAATATACTATATATTATTTTTAATTAATTAATCGTGAAATAACTCAATTAACATAAATTAATCAAATACAATTTATTTGCCCACGCCGGGATTCGATCCCGCGACCTTCGGATTGCGAGTCAAAAGTCTTACCGCAGGTGAACCACGCCGGCCGTCAGATCTAATCATCAAACAGGGCTAATTCCCATTTCTAGCAACGTATCGGGTCTGAATGCTGGTCTTTTACCAGGGCGACACTGACAGTATCTCTGGTATCAATCTCCGAAGAAATATCCCAACTGGTAATTATGAACTTATGAAATTTGCAAAAAACGACAAAGTCAAACCTTTTATATAATAACTAATAACATTACAAAGCAGATTGGACAAGAATAATAAAATTGTTACAGACCTATGAATAAACGCGTTTAACTGGTTTCAATTGTTACTATAGAATGTATTGTTATTTTTATATAGTTTTTTTTTTATCGGAAAGTAAAAATACCTTTTGACAGATTTATTTATTTTTTAAGGATATCTAGCAAAAGTTAATTGATATCAATAGAATGCATTTCAAGAAAAACTTGAATGGTTTTAATTTTAAATTATTGAAAAAGCAATCACTTTGTGGCTTGACATTATAATAAAATGAGCAATTTGGGAGACGTGTACGGGTACCAACACTTTTGCCATAGGCAACCCCAAGCGGTTGGCTGCGTTTGGTGAATTAGCACAGGTGCTCGGGTTCATTGGGTGAGGTTGTCTATGACTTGACCACCACAACACGGGCATGTTCCTAGCATGGTGGTCGAAAAACCCCCAACTTATGTAATAAAAAAGCCAATGAATAAAGAAAACTTAAAAAAAAAAAAAAACTTGGCGATAGATGCGTCTGTCCACCTATTGTGTGGCGGACTGGATCAGAGAGACTGGTTGAGGGAAACCTTTTGATTTCTCCAACCGGACTCTCTCGGAACATCGCATATTTACTCATTGACACTCCACATCCTCCACACACTCCACAGCATCCCCAAAAATGACATAGACCCTGAGAGAAATTTTTTTCCATGATCAATTAGTTATTTTTAGTTTACTAACTAGCGTATATTGTGTTTGTTGCAGGCTGCACGAAGAGATCGAGCACTTCTTTTCGTACATGAGCCCCACACCCACGGAGCACCTGGTGCGGGGCCACGCGGTGCGGCGCATCGCCTCGGTGGTGCGCCGCCTGTGGCCGCACGCCAAGGTCGAGGTGTTCGGCTCCTTCCGCACCGGCCTCTACCTGCCCACCAGCGACATAGACCTCGTCATCATAGGTGACACAACACTCTTACTTTACTCACATTAAGCATTATACAGGTGGGGCAGCATAATTTCTTTTTTTGATGATGTTGATGTCCTAGCGGAGTGATCTTGTTCGAGAGGCAATACTATAATGTTTTGTCCTGACAAAGTTTAGTCGCCATCTTGCGTTGGAACATTGAGGAGCGTGCGTTTGCGGTTGATGCCTTTTTTTTCGAACGAATGTTCTCCTGATTTGTCCCCTTATAATTTTTTCCAAGGGGTTTTTTTAAAATCCGGCCCGCTCTCCCAATTTGCCACCTTGTAATTTTTTTCTAAGGGGTTTTTTGAAATCCAGCCCGCTCCCAATTTGCCACCTTGTGATTTTTTCTATGGGGTTTTTTGAAATCCCGTGTTTATGTGAACCGTCCAAGGACCCTAGAAGATTTGAAGACCAACATCCAGGAAGAAATTGCCAGGATAACGCCTGATATGCTGGCAAGAGTCATGACAAACGCCAGAAATCGGTTTACTCAGTGTGTGGAGAATGGGGGACGACACCTAACTGATTTGATCTTCAAAAACTAAGTAAAACAAAGCTTTAGGTATGTGCCTATGTTATAAAAAACAAATAAATAAATCTGATTCATACAATAGTACCCTTTATATGTAGAGTTCGGAGCGGGACGTGCCCCGCGCCATTTCAGGCTGCCGCGCAGAAAAGTAAAGACGCAAAGTAAGATAACGGTTTACTGCGCAGTTCTCTGTTAGACCTTTCTGCATGGCGGCCTGAAGTGGCGCGGGGCACGCCCCACTCCGAACTCTACGTGTAAAGGGTACTAATGGGTTTTATTAAGTTTTGAAAAAAGAAAGTTATGCTGCCGCACCCTGTATTATTAATTGCATTATATAATAACTGTTATTTTTTTATTATTTCTCTTATTCCAGGCTTCCTCAACCGGGCGCAGCTCCTTTTTTTCTTTTTATTTACTAACACTTTTATCTGTATATATTTTTCTCTATAGATTTCAGAAGAATTATTCCACGGGCTGACACATTTATTATTCTTTTGTATTATGTTAATATAAGTACTTGCATACTGCTTTCTAACCCCGTATGCATGGGCATTGGAGGGTCTAGAGTCGTTCAAATAAATGTAGCTTCATTCTATAAAGTAGAGTCTTGATGTGTGCAGTGAAGGAAGAAATCATATGTTACATACATTTCTATTCCCATACCACATTAACAAATATATATTAACACGCAAAAACGAGATTCGCGACCTTGGCGTGATTTTCAAAGCAAATCTCTCTCAAATCCCACATATCTGACATTGTTCCCGCACCAACAAAATGCTTGGATTTGTTCTTCGTAATGCGAGATCATTTATTAATGGAATTGCAATACGGAGAACATATGAAGCGCTTGTCCGCAGCATCCTGGAATATACCTCCATTATCTGGGCCCCTTCTGAACAAAACCATATCCTAGAAATAGAAAGAGTGCAAAAAAGGTTTATGCGTTACCTATATATGAGGAAATATACATACTACCCATTTCTGTATCCATCATTGTTCTTAACAGAAATGCTCGATTTCAATACCCTGCCGAAAAATATTTTTAGGCAAACATTTTTTTAAGTTAATCTCCGGTACCATACTAAATCCGCCAATATTGAAAGAGATATGTGTCCCTAATGCCTGTACTATACTCGTGAGAGATCCCACACACTTTTTTATGCTCCGAAAGCGAGAACTTCTGCCTATCATAATGCACCATTAAGCAGGGTGACTTAACGACTTTGCATTGAGCATCGACATCTTCAATGTTACCTACAGAGAATTCAGTAACTATCTCTTGTCATACGTCACAACATAGTTAAACTGCCCCAATGCACTTTAAAAAAAAATTGTTATCTTCTCATAATTTTTTAGTGTATAACAGTTTTATTGAGAACCTGAATAAAATAAATAATTTTTTTTTTTTTTTTAATTTATTGATCTATATACGTGATGTTTATAATATATTATTCGATGCCTGTCTCGCTAGGGTATACCTGTGTTTTGTGTTTCCTTATAACGCCGCCGTTGGGAAAGTGGTGGGGTCCCCTCCAATACTCACATTAACCTTTTGTGTGCCCGAAATTCGCCAGGCCGATTTGAGAAAAAACGGGTGCAAACTACCTTCCTGACTTTTGCTTAAATATCCATATAAATACGAAAATGAACCGATGTTGTTATTTTCACACAAACCTGAATACACAACCTACATGAAAAACACATTTCAAAGGTGATTGCTAATAAATAAATACCTTTAAATGCATTTGAAAAAGGAACAAAAAGTCCGCTTTCTCCCCAATGACGTTATATTATAAATAGACTCGATATAGTCTCACATACTCACAATATAATGTGGAAAGCAAGCAACACTCTTTTGTTTTCAGCGGTTTTCAGTATAATTTCTAAATTCAAAAGTTCATTCCTGTGTGATAAAGACAGACAATCAAATAATGTACGTGAGTGAATGACATAGATTCATACTAGGGCGGCTTATTAGTTATTTCGCCGAATACTACTGTCACATCACGGGTGTGACCTATGGGTGTGACTGAGATAACAAGATACTCTTATTCGGTTACACAATATGACAGGGAAGGGTAAAGGCGGGTAAAACGTGACACACGGGCAAATATTTTTATATTTATTATGTGAGTTTTCATTAGTAACACAATATTGGTACTATTGTTAAGTACATATTTTATTATACAGTACAGGTTATAGGTTCAAATGATTATACAAATCTATACAGATTAATAACACCTAGGACCGTTACTATTTACAATTTTCATCAACGACATTATTAAATTAATGAACGCGTTACCCTTTGTACGTTTTACCCCATCTTTCCCAATGGAATAAAACGAATGCGGGACGCTGTGTGAACCGACTTACTGTTAGTAGGTTGTCCCTGTTATGCTTATGTCACTTTGTGATGCAATTTTAGCTGTCTCCTTTTCGACTATTTGCGTTTAATTGAAGCATTTTCTCATCACGCAGGAGCGCTTTGCAATACAATTTACTTACTGGTAAGACACGACCTCACTCGACGCGTAGCAGTTTAGTACTAAAGTACTAGAAATAGAGACAGCTACAATCGTATTGTGTTTGGCTTCCCACTTTTGGATTTCTACCCCGCGTCCAGTATTAATGTCTTTGTTTCTCCCTAATTTCCAGTTTTGACAGGTTTCGAAGTCAGAGATAATTCAATTACAAATCGTGTAGTGTTGCCACATGTATGAAATCTTTAATGCTACGAAGAGAGATATTGGCGCAAGCGATTGTGACCTTATCTTTCATACATTTTCTTTATACATAAGGGTCAAAATTGCATGCAAAGTTTTTTTTTTTTTTTAAATACAGCCGTGGCCACCGGGTGACCAACGGCACACAAGAGGTTAAGGCCCGGCTTCCCGCATTTCTACCAATTTATTACATATTTTCAATACTTTAAGTTTTAAAGCTTTTAAAAAAATATATGTTATTCTTGAAGATATATTTGTACATGATTGATTACTTTTTGTTTTTATTGATTTGCGACATTTTATTATTTATGACTTATGTCTGATGTCTGAACCAGTATAACATTTTCTTTATAGCAACCAACTGGATTGGACCAGTTTTTTTTTTTTTTAAATTCTTAATGCAATTCCTATAATATGCAAATTAGATTATATTGGATAATAATAATCGGATAATTTGCAGAGAGCCGTTTTTGTGAAAAATCACCTCAAGGGCGCTTTACAATTTATTATGATTTCTTAGGCTCTATCTAATTTTATTATTTACAAATAGATACAGAAACATACTTACCTGGCAGATCACTTTCGATAAACACACTTGATCAGAAAGTTTATGCTTGGTGAAGATAAGACTTTGCACGTGGAGGACATTATATTCAAAAACACTGGACATTGCATGATTTTACCTTTGCTACCCCCATCACTGTTGGTTTTACATTTATAACAAGATTAATGCCAAAGTTGAGTTAATATTTATTTTGAAAGACCAGAGAATTTAGGACTCTTTAGGACTGGAAATTCTCATGAAATGATCTTTCCAAAGCTTAAAATAATGCTTCAGAACACAAATGATTTCTAATGTGTATTTTGTGGTTGCAGGAAATTGGGAAAAACTGCCGCTGCGGACGTTGGAGCGGGAACTAGTGGAGAGGGAGATAGCGGAGATCAACTCCATCAAGGTCCTGGAGAAGGCCACCGTTCCCATCGTAAAGATGACGGACAAGTTCTCCGATGTGAAGGTGGACATCTCCTTCAACATGAGCTCTGGCGTCAAGAGCGCAGAGCTGATCAAAGAGTACAAACAGAAATACCCCGTTCTCGCCAAACTAGTCATGGTCCTCAAACAATTCCTCCTCCAGCGAGATTTAAACGAAGTCTTCACCGGGGGAATCTCCAGTTACTCCTTAATCCTTATGTGCATCAGTTTCCTCCAGCTACACCCGCGTCCCGAGAAGCTCAACGAGAACGTAAACCTCGGAGTGTTACTCATCGAGTTCTTCGAGCTGTACGGACGCAAGTTCAACTATGTAAAAGCGGCCATTCGCATTAAGAATGGCGGTTGCTACGTGTCCAAAGACGAGATCCAGAAAGAGATGAACGATGGTTACCGACCGAGCATGCTGTGTATTGAAGATCCGCTGACGGCGGGGAACGATATCGGGCGGTCGAGCTACGGCGCGCTGCAAGTTAAATCGGCATTCGATTACAGCTACATCAAGCTGCATCAGGCCGTCACACCGGCGTTGGATAGTTTTATATTTGACTGTAATAAGAATTCCATATTGGGTCGAATAGTGCGGGTGACGGACAATGTTCTGCAGTACCGGAGATGGGTTCGGGAGACGTTTGAGGCGCAGTTTCTCAGTTTGCCGAGGACGACGGCCCCTCCCAGCATCTCCAGTCTTACCTCTTCCAGCAGCGATTCCTGCAACACCGACAGTGATCTGGTGAGATTCCATCATTCATTTACCCATTATTTGGTAACAAGAGTGTGGACTCTTGCTTTCGTTCAATGAACATCATCTATTCTCATGTACCTGGCTAAAAATTCATATGAATGCTTTCTGTCATACTTACTGACTTTTGATTCAAGTATACACTCTACCCTTGGTCATATATCTCTTAAGAAAAAAACTATTACGAATCAGAATATATCTAAATATTGATCTTCCAGTTAATTAGGCAGATATCTCTGAAAAATCGAAATTTAAGTTGATTATACAGTTATATGTAAAAGTCATAGACATATGAATATTAGTAGACCTGCCCTAAGCGATAAAAGCGTATTATTTCCCCCTCCCATTGGAACCATTCCATTGGAACCGGCTGGGATCGTGTATGGCCTCGCGTTAATCTAAAAAATGTGACGTCATCATTCTTCTGCAAGCCAGCGTCGAGCACTCATCGGTGCATTTTACGAAATAAAACGGTAAACATAGTGGCTTGTGTTTTGAAAACGTGTAAAAATAGAAGTGAAAAAGAGAATAAACAAAATTGTCGTATTACATTCCATAGGCAAGCATTATTTTACACTATTTTAAGCCAATTCAGATCACATAATATGATCAATTTTGTAACATACACTGTCACTCGAGATACATGGCGTGTGCCCGTCCCTGTTTACTGGGGTAAGTAAATTATGAAACATTTATAAAAGTGTCTTCACTTAATACAGCAACAAAATATTGAACTCGACCTTATAGGCGACCTTACTTTGCATATTTGGACTTCACAAATGTGTTCATTACGCGGCGAACAATTCGCGCTCCCATGTAAAAAGGTATATTCATTCAAAAGCAGAGTTTACTTTTAAGAACGAAAGTGTGATATTATATTGCGAGATGCCTATATACTGTCAGATTGAGTTTTGACGAATCACATATCACCAAAGCCGTCTTCCTGCCCTTCGTCCCGCTGTAGTTGGTTTCTACCCCTCGCCTTTCTGTTCTGGTCTATTAATATTCATATGTCTATGGTAAAAGTGTACCCTCTATCTGGTACAATACTGGATTACTCATAAACACTACAAAATCAATTATAATGTAAAAAATGTTTAACATGTGTAAATAATATTTGATTTATAGTGAGCATTAGAATATTGCTTTCCTCAATATCTAAAAACTTAGTATTTGGAGATGTCTGTCTAATCAACTGGATGATTGATATATCTACAATGATCGGGAATTTCATAATGGCATTGCTCATTTGATATAATATAAAGAGGAATGATTGAGTTTATTGTTATGCACTCATCTTCTTCTTCCTTTTGTACACGAGCTTATAAGGCCGTTACAGACGGCTGACCAGCCCGGGTACTAACTGACGCCGCTGCTTCGTTAGCTCGGCTGTCCTATTCCCGTCCTTTCCTTAGTCGAGCCTATTGTTCGATCCCTTCTCAAATGGTTTCTTTAAAACCATAGATAAAAAACTAGGCAAATCAGTCGTCTGTAGCAGCCTATATGCTCTTGTCATTTGAGATTATCCCCAAAATCTAAGCATAATTCGCACATCCCATAGAAAAGTGTCGTAAGTCAAAATTTTCTATTTACGTTTTATCTCTGAAAGTAAAGTGATTGTGATTATCTATGCCCTACGAAAACCGTATTTAAGTTAGATCACTCCATCTCCGCAAGATGTCGCTAGTTTCTCTTCGACGGGACCGCTTGTTCATCATTAGTTCATTTGTTTTCACTCTCTGGTAAAATTAACTTTTTTGCATTACAACGTTTTTCTACGTGATTATATCCAAATAATTTCTTAAAAACTGGGCAAATCAGTCGTCTATAGCAGTCTATGCTCTTGTCAGTTGAGATTATCCCCAAAATCCAAAAATAATTGGCACATGACATAGAAAAGTGTCATAATTAAAAATTTCTATTTTACATTTTATATCTGAAAATTAAAATGATTGTGATTATCCATGCCCACAGAAATTAAAGTTAGATCACTCCATCTCCCCAAAATGTAGCTAGTATTAACACAAGCACTTGCTTTATTAGGAGAGTATATAAAATATGTAATATTAGAATGAAATAAACTTATTGTAAAAAAATTTACTCAATAAAAAATAAAAAAATTCTTTTCGACGGGACTGGTTTTTCATCATTAGTTCATTTGTTTTTACTCTCTTATAAAATTAACTTTTTTGACTTACAACACTTTTCTATGGCATTATATCCAAATGATTTCTTAAAAACCATAGAAAAAAACCCAATTAAAATCAATCGTCTGTAGCAGCATATGCTCTTGTCCTTTGAAATTATCCCCAAAATCTAAACATATTGCACATCCCATAGAAAAGTGTCATAAGTCAAAATTTTCTCTTTTACCTTTTATCTCTGAAAGTAAAGCGATTGTCGTTATCCATGCCCTCCATATCTGCAAGATGTCGCTAGCATCTCTTTTTGACTACTTGTTCATAATGTTTTTGCTTTTTTATAAAATTAACTTTTTTTGAATTACGACACTTTTTTACGGGATAATATCCAATTATCGAGTTTTTTTTCCGACAAGCTTATGAATCTCTCTAAACCATAATTATGAACTTAATATTAAAAAAAAATCAAAATAATTAATTTATTGAGTATTATTTATTTTTGTGTTTTTTTTTATTTGTCCAACAGTTTGGTCGCGGACAAGTGGGTCGCGTTCTAGTTGAATAGGTTTAAGTGTGAGAGACCCGGGTTCACTTTCCAGTCTCGAGCGGGAGGCAAGTCACACTTGTACAGAATTATAATAATAACTACATCTATTCCTATTGTCTGCTAACAGTTGAACAGTCCCTTCGTCTGCTAAACTTAAACAATATGTATTTAACAACCAAATGGTGCCGGCTACCCTGTGAAGTCACTCGCTTATATTTTCTGTTTACATATATCTCTAGGTAATTAAGAGGAACGTCTGCGCTGCCCTTTTCGGCCCGTATCATACAAAACTTAATTTTGTATAAGGCCAAAATACCCAATCAAACTGAATAATAATTTTTTTCATCAACAGTCAATTAAAATCTATCTAGAACGGACGGATATGTGCTATTTTATGTATTTTTGTTGTTTTAAATGAAGATATACAGTTAATTGAAGAATTCAACTTTGCTTCATTTTGCGTGCAACTTTGGAGTTTTTTGAGAGTTAATTATTATAATTAAATAAAATAAAACAGTGTTAAAAATGCATTTTTTTGGATAGTAATATTAATTTATGTATAATAAAATTTGTGTTCTATTGTAAAAATGTAATTTTGTAATTTAAATTAACGCTCATCAAAATATTTTAATTTATATTTTATCATATTTTTTTAATAAATATATAATAAGTTGAGAGGTTTAATTCCTTTCAATTAATTTTTAAATAAAACACTTGTGTTGCAAAGTTTAACAAAGAAACGACATTAATGTTTATTTATATGATTTTTCTTTGAATGGTTTCTTCTTACTAAAATTGATATTTTACAATAAAATAATAGAACGATAAAACAAGTGACAATTAATCATTACATTCTAACTGACACTACAGGATTCAAATTTAAAGGGAATATATTTCCTTTACATAGTAAAATTATTTTTTTAAAGCTTATTATTTACTCACAAATAATTACCCAAGTTGCCTATAAAATCATGAAATGTTATAATCTTTATTGGCCTATATTTTATAATTTAAAACACAAATAAATAAAGTAGCACACATCCGAACTAGCTATTCAATATAACTTTTGATTACAAAAATTATTTTTTTAGTTTGGTTGGGTATTTTGTCCTCAAATTCAAAATTAACATTCGTATGAGCCGCACATTCATTCCTCTTAACAAAATCTCATGAATTGTGTTGTCCAGAGGAGAAACTAAAGTCTTGCGGCACTCTATCCTCATTGATAACAACAAGCTCATGGATTCAAAAGTCCATTGAGGCCGATCACTATTTTTTTCTTGGAGCATGCTCACCTTTAATACAGTCTCTATGGACTGCAAATTTAGTTAAAGCCATATCAAACAAAAAAATTATGAACTTAGTTAGTTGACAATTGAGCCCCTATACGGAAAATCAACATTATGTGAAAAGTGAGTTCTGCAATTTTGGCTGTTAAACATTTCATTTGACTGTAGGGAGCATATACACATTGAAAATGAAATAAATTTACACATTTTTTATTTTTAACTTTATGAGTAAAATCTAAAATTTTAATATTTAATTAAATGAAGACAATATTAGCGAAACTCAATAGAAAATCTGGAAACAGAAAAATCAGAAAAAGATAGTTGGTAGAGAGCACTTGCCGTGTAAGCAAAGGAACCCTACCAATATCTTTTTCTGATTTTTCTGTCTCCAGATTTTCAATTGAGTTTCGCTAATATTGTCTTCATTTAATTAAATTTATATATAATAAGGTATTTCAATAATTAACCTTTTAAAGACGATGTTGTCAAAGAATTTGCGATACCCATGGACTGGTATTTCAAATTCTCACACTATACGTCATTTATAGATGATGCTCGTCTTTTAGGCATGCTATCGGTTGGCATGTATATGTCGTAGGCCGATCTGGCCTACGAAAAAATCCTAAAATCTGGCAGATCATGATGCTCCTAGCCACACCGTGAAGTGCCCGAGGCGCATCATGATCTGCCTGATTTTACGATTGGCCTGCGACATATACATGACGCTCGTCTAAAAAGTGTTAATGGACAATACGTTTTATGTATTTTAATCAAAGTATTCATAAGTTTTGTGCAAAATAAACGTAAAAGTTAAAAAATAACCTTTTTTTCTTTAATCAATATTTTTTAGTATTTTAAATGAAAATTTCTATGTAATTTAAATATTAAAAATTCCAACATGTTGCAACATAAACGATATAAAACTTAATAATGAAAATAAATGCCAAGCGCCGATCGCAGAAACCGTCAGTTTCGATGAAGTAATGGCTGACTTATCTTGAAAGTGTGCTACCGGCCATCACATATGCCTTGTACCGCCATCTTTGGTTGAGAATTTAAAACGATTTGCACTAAAACAGCGTTGGTTTGATAAAGCTGTTTTCCACATACGGGCTCAATTACGAACTTTGTTTTAATGATTATTTATTTTTTTACATTATAATAATAATTTAACTGTGACTCCCTTGTCTCCCGCCACCCGCTCTATCAATAAGCTTCATTAATCTATATGCTCCAGCCATCACTGTTATGTTACTTTCGCTTCGATTATCCGATCAGCTTTGCTAGACCATGTTTTACAGCATTTTTTTTTTCTGTAGGAATCTGAAGAGCAGCCCAACTCCCCCAACAACAACAGCAGCGGCAGCACCATCGTATGTCCCTCTCCCTCAGCGCCCCCCCTTCACACCCTCGGCCCGTCTCCGCGCCAACCCCCGCTCCGTCACGACTTCCCCCCCAATCCCACCCTCCCCATCCACCCCATGCTCTACCATCACAACGTCCAGCCCGTCACCACCCCCACAATGCAGAATCGCCAGCACCAGTTGCACCAGCTGCCTCCCCCGTCGTCCAGCGTATCGGAACCCGACAGCCGAGGCAGCAACACGAGAAACGTGATGCACCAAGCGAAGCAACGTCGTTACAACTCTTCGCAAAACGTGGCCATGGCGAAAAAACCCACCGGCGAACACCACCAAAATCAACAACAGCAGCAACAGCAACAAAACGGCGGCAGATTTTCTCCCGGTCGAATAAACAACCACGCCCCGTTCAACGCCAATAGCAATAACAGTTCCAGCAATAATTCCATGCAGGGCGGGCGGCCCAACAAGAAGCGAAAGCCGTACGGCAGCGTGACGTCGCACCACAACTCGGGAAACAATAACAACAACATGCAGCACGGCGCGGGAAACAGCGGCAAAAGACAGCAGGAGTACGCGGGTCGATGATTCCGGAGAAGGCGCCCCACCGTTAAAAAGCGCTAGGGGCGTTGGAGAATAATTTCTAGTGAGACAGTTGAATGTCGGACAGTTGTACGTTAATCGGTTGAATGTTGTGAATATTCAATTAGTTATAAACATTCGTCAGTCAATTGTTAAATGTTAAGCATTCGTCTGTCGATTATTAAACAATTGATTGCTATACATTCGTCCGTTGAATGTTTAACGATTGATCAACATTTTGTATTATTAAACTGTGTTGTGAACATTTTTCCATTTTTAACAATGTTAATGTTTCTTTTTGCGATTTTCATCTCAATTGTTTTTTTTTTTTTTTAAATCTAGCCGTTTATTGAAAATATCTCATTTGAATGAACACCACACTTTTAAATTTTATTAATAACATGTAAATTTTTTTCACCTTCTTAAATTCTCATTATTTAAAAGTCACCCTTCACATAGTATTAAAATAATACTCGAAAAATTATCAACATTTTATATTATTCTCAACATGTTATGCAATTTTTTGGGATAGTAAAAAAAAATTATCAATAATATTCGTAAGTCGTTATTAATGTGAAATTAATAAATCAAAACCAAAAACAATATTAAACTGAAGATATGACGCTACTACTACATATAAAATATAATCATGTTTTTGATGTCATTTAAAAAATCGCTTCGAATAATGGCATTTTTATATATTTCTAATGTTTCCACAGCAAGTGACAATAATTTTTTTTTTCTCGTTTTTACCGGGATTTTAATTTTTAGTTCATTTCAAAAAAAAATGTGAGTGAAACGATAAATGATACGTTCTCTGATTCGACAACTGTCACATTCAAGTGTCTACAACAACGGACATAAAACCCAGTGTATATATATAGTTATTTATTTATAAAGTGGCGCACACACAAAAACACCAATCCCATTGTATTATAAAAATGAAGGCGAGTGCTTAAGTCAAAAACAAAACAAAAAAATAAAAACAGAAAAAACTCTAAATATGATAATAATTTAACGAGGTAGGTAAACGAATGTAGGTTGTAAAAAGGAGGATTTAGTTGTTAGAACTTTTTTCTTAGATATAATGAAAGACCCCACCCTTTCCGGGACAGACTAGTTAAGTTAGATTTCTAATGTACAATTATTTAATCTGACCATCACTAACGATAAAATGGAACCCTGTTGAACTTCACCAATGATTAGACGGAATCAAGTTGATCTTCGCCAATGATTAGATGGAATCGTTTTGATCTTTGCCAATGATTAGGCGGAATCCTGTTAATCTTTATCAATGATTAGGCGGAATCCTGTTAATCTTTGTCAAAGATTAGCCAAAATTCTGTTGATCTTTGCCAATGATAGGATGGAATCCTGTTGATCTTTGCCAATGATTAGACGGAATCCTGTTAATCTTTGTCAATGATCAGAGGGAATCATGTTGATCTTTGCCAATGATTAGATAGAATCCTGTTGATCTTTGCCAATGATTAGACAGAATCCTGTTAATCTTTAGCATTGATTGGCGGAAGTTCTGTTAATCTTCGTCAATGATTAGAGGGAATCCTGTTAATCTTTGTCAATGATTAGCCAAAATTCTGTTGATCTTTGCCAATGATAAGATGGAATCCTGTTGATCGTTGCCAATGATTATATGGAATTATGTTGATGTTTGCCAATGATTAGACGGAATCCTGTTGATCTTTGTCAATGGTTAGACGGAATCCTGTTAATCTTTGTCAGTGATCAGAGGGAATCCTGTTGATCTTTGTCAATGATTAGACGGAATCCTGTTAATCTTTGTCAGTGATCAGAGGGAATCCTGTTGATCTTTATCATTGATTGGCGGCAGTTCTGCTGTCCTTCGCCAATGATTAGACGGAATCCTGTTAATCTTTGTCAGTGATCAGAGGGAATCCTGTTGATCTTTGTCAATGATTAGACGGAATCCTGTTAATCTTTGTCAGTGATCAGAGGGAATCCTGTTGATCTTTGTCAATGATTAGACGGAATCCTCTTAATCTTTGTCAGTGATCAGAGGGAATCCTGTTGATCTTTATCATTGATTGGCGGCAGTTCTGCTGTCCTTCGCCAATGATTAGACGGAATCCTGTTGATCTTTGCCAACGATCAAACAGACACTGCTAATTGAATGAAAAACACAGTTTTCTGTAATTCGACCAGTGAGCTTTGTCCACGGAAAAAGTAGACACAAATATAATTTATGTCGAAACTATATTTATATAAAGCTTTCATCGCAAAAATTAATATTTTCAAAAATATAAATTATGTCCCTTAAAATTAATGCCATTTTTCTCTCGGGCTTCAATCTGTCATTGTATTGAGATTTTTCTTTCTGGCGTCAAATTCTACAAATGATTTTTTTTATAAAATTCAATCAAATAGGATGTATCGCAATAGGATGTATAATGGTGTTGTATTAATTCATTTTCAACCTTTTCAAAAAATATCGACTGACCCACAATTGGGTCTTGGTTTTTTAAATGTTTGTTTTTCCTCCACTAATTTTGTTTTTAATTGATATTTTTACTCAAATATAAATAATCACTTTTATGAAATTTCCTCTGCTGGACCATGGACCATTTTATAAATATTTATATGGATGAGTTGTTAAAATAAATTATTGTGTAACAATGAAACATATCAAATTGGAGCAATATATTATATTTTTTAATCTCTGACCTATTTTGGTCTTTAGAATGAGATATTTTTGGGAAAATCTGGTTCAAAAACGGTCCTGATTAAAATAGTATTTTGATTGTCGTGAAAAACATCACACTTTCTACAAACATTTATTTATTTTAAATTTTAAGTTTTGGTGCCATAAAAGAAAAATCTTAACACATTTTAAATTGCGACAAAGTATTAATAATTCAGTAATTTCATTATTTACACAAGTGAAACTGGTATTAAATATATCAATTTAAGTGGACGATGATTTAATATTATGTTGTTTCTACCATTTGCGTCTTTCATGTATGTAGGTGGAAAAAATTGTTTAAATTCCAAAAATCATCAAGTCCTAATCTAAAGAATTCCTAAATGCATCATCATACGTCACGATCTAAAGAATTCCTAAACTCGCATCATAAGTCATGCTCTGAAGAATTCCCAGTGAACATCAAAAATCACGATCTAAAGAATTCCTTGACTCACATACGAGTCACGATCTAAAGAATTCCTAAACTCGCATCATAAGTCATGCTCAGAAGAATTCCCAGTGAACATCAAAAATCACGATCTAAAGAATTCCTTGACTCACATATGAGTCACGATCTAAAGAATTCCTAAACTCGCATCATAAGTCATGTTCTGAAGAATTCCCAGTGAACATCAAAAATCACGATATAAATAATTCCTTGACTCACTTATGAGTCACGATCTAAAGAATTCCTAAACTCACGTCATAAGTCATGCTCTAAAGAATTCCGAGTGAATATCAAAAATCACGATCTAAAGAATTCCTTAACTCACAGAGGAGTCACGATCTAAAGAATTCCCTAACTCACATAAGAGTCACAATTTAAAGAATTCCAAGTGCACATCAAAAAATTACGATATAAGGAATTCCTTAACTCACATAAGAGTCACAATCTAAAGAATTCCTTAACTTACAGACGAGTCACGATCTAAAGAATTCCTAAACTCACACATATGAGTCACAATCTAAAGAATTCCTTAACTTACAGACGAGTCACGATCTATAGAACTCCTGAACTCATAAAAATCGAAGAATTCCAAAAGTTGTCAGCGTAAATCACTGTCAAAATCATTCATGAATTCCAAAACTTCTCATTGTAAGTCACGCTCTAAATGATTCCAACTGAACACCAAGTCACAATCTAAGTAATAGAATTCAACATCGGTCACGTTTTAAAGAATTCTAATTGAACATCATAAGTCGCAATCTAAAGCATACATTGCATACAACACTCACCATCACAATTCATGATCTGAAGGATTCTTTGTCATTAAACATACGATTTAAAAAGTTAAAATAATCTCCGACACGGTCTAAAAAATCTACACGTCGTCTTTATGAGCGCTGATCTAAATGAGGTGTCAATAATTGTTTTAAGAAATCTATAAATCACGTTTCAAAATTTGTATTATTGGCCTTTTTCCTAGAAAAGAAATTGTATAAAAACATGAGTTTTGAAATAGGTAGACTTGTATAGATAAATCAGAATAAAGAGATTCCGGCTTGTGTAGTGGTGTATTGTATCATGGGGCTATTGCGAGGTAAGAGGGAACTGCGGGTGTTCCAAAATAGTTCAAACCAGATATGATTTGAGATTAAATCACAAAAGTTGACGCATATGCATTAAAAGTTGCGTTCTTTAATGATTTGCCTGTAACATATTTTGTAAAATGCAATTATTATAGATAAAATACAATTATTTGTGGTTCTTCTTTTGTTCGTTGGCGTTTTTTGAATGATGAATTGAACAAAATTTAGTTAGGGATAAAAAAAATTCAAGAAAAATAAAAAAAATAAAAAAAAACTTTTATTATATATGTGTTTTGAATAGTTAAAAAATATATACTGGGCGATTAATTTTTATTGCCGGTTTAGATATTTTTACTATTCAAAGTATTACTGTTTCAATAATATCTTCTACTTAATAATGTTTTTTTTTGTAAAATTTTGTATTAAAATCAATCATAATTCATATTTTATATTTCTTTTTAGTTTCTGGCAGCTTTTTAATTTTCTTTAAACTGGTCAACTTCTGGAAAAGTGGAAAAAATTGCAATAAAAATATAAATGCCGAAAACATCTCATTTCTTTAATTAAGAATTTAATTTAAATAATATATATTATGTATGCCTTCCAGTTTATAAAATTAACCTTGATTTCCACGTTTCAGATTATTTTAAAGGATCATTTTTTTAAAAACAACAAAAATATGCAATTAGTTGATCCTATTCGGTAGGTATAATTTTATTAAAAATACCATCTGGTACATAATTTTATTTATTAAAAAATATTTTTTGCGTATCATTTTCGAGTTCACATTTATCATTCACGGTTAAAAACCGACTCTAATCAACCAATACTGTCTTCATCGCTAACCATACTTCAACTTTTAAAATAGTGGTAATTTATTTGTTTGCTCTAGGAAACAAAAATGTAAACAACAATCAAATCTGTTTGCATTTTTAAAATGACTGTTCAAGATGGATGGTTTAATAGTAATATGAATGATCATTTTCAATTATGTCATAATGTGTTTTTGCTCAAAATAGTTACTAGCAAATGCCTTACTTTGTTGTGAGACCCGCGAACCGATGTGATTGAAGCAATACATATAATAATTTTACCTCTTATTCTTTCAAATGTGGGCGTAAACAATTTTTATAGTGTTAAATTCTTTCGTATACCAAACTCATAAAATACACAATTTCCACGGAAAAAAGCCAATTACAAATCCGACATGTCAAATTATCTCATCTAATGAAATTATAAAATGACCCATATACATGATGACAAATGTTGCGTATATCTTCCAACATGTTGAGGTTTAATTACTTCAACAAGCTAACTCTGAAATCAGCATTTTCGAGTTGCGCACAGAACCATTGCCTTTTTGCCTCGCCACACATTTTATGTGTTTATGGCATACAAATATTGTATTTGTGGCTTAAAATTGCGCGAGGCAATAAAGGTATGTTTTGTGATATTATTTTTACTCAAATTTAATTTCTAACTTTGATGATTTTTAAGTTTCATAAGTCGACATTGCTGGCTTAGCATTTATTGGTTATTTTTTGTAAAACGTGTGTTTTAGCTCATATTATGGCTATGTATTCTTTCAATGCTGTCATATAAATTCGCAAACACACTTCGAGTAAAGATTTTGATGGGTTTTGACATTATTAAATTGAAATGATTTTGCTATATTTAAATTAAGCCAATTGTATTTAAAAACCCTTTCAAACCTCTGAAGAAAATTTAAGTTATTATTTATATTATCTTAAATTGTTAATAATTTAATTTAAAATGTAATATGTAAACTCAAAGTTTAAATGTGTAAACGTAATTTAAAGCGCTAGTGAAATTTGTTAATATATTTTTAGTTTTGTTTGTCTACTAGTCGCAATATAGTCAATAATATTATTACTTTTAATTATTTACTCATAACTTAAACAAACTTAGATATTTTGTCTCTGATGCGGAATTCGTTGCGCGGTTGCCAAATTTCTTTATTATAGTTAATTATATTATCAAACATCATTTGGAAACAAAATCAAACAAAACTGCCCGAAAAAAATTTGTTAAAAATACTACGTAAAAATCAATTAAAAACAGAATGTACTACGCACAATAATATTTATCTACATTTTTTAATTTTTTATTTATTACATACTTTCATTTGGTATGTTTCAATTTGTGGTCAAAACATGTAATTTAAAATTATTTCACTTATTGCTGTTTATGATTTTTAAAAAAATGTACCAGTGTGTATGACCATTTATAATATTGAACCAGTTCTTAATTATTATAAACTTAGCCTACCTATCTTTTAATTTGTAATATCTATGTCATTTGATTTAGATTAGTTATTTAAAAATATTTTTAGAATGAATTAAAGAGTGAGTGTTCCAAAAAAGGCTAGATCGGTGTGTTCATGAACGTTCTCAATATTTTAGGAGTGCATAAATGAACAGTTTTGAAAGTTTAGACGTGGGTCTTCTCTCTATTGCCACGGAAAAAGACAATGTTTTTTATCTTTGCCTTTGAGATAACCACGGAAATCAACCACTTATTAAAACATGCTTTATTTATAAATTAGCTAGAATAAATAATATTATTATAATTTTTTCCCTTAGATCTTTTAAGTATTTAAATAACAATGTCCTTATTCCATATTCACTGCCAATCCTTATTTATTTATTACTTACTTAAACGTTACGGCTGGACAAGTCTGCGATTCTTTCAGGTGACAGATAATGAAAATATTATTCTTAAAACATAGTGATAGTCGATTTTAAATCACGGCCTTCCAAGTTCAAATCTCAAAATGAACCACGGATAAAACGTCTTTTTTTTAACCATAGATAGTGTAATGATACAAAGACACGTACTTGCAATAATTTCATGATTCTAAACCTGTTTTTAAAAGTTATCTCAGTTGCTATTTCTCTGCAATAATTCTTTAAAATATCGACTAATGTTTGAATGTTAAATACAAATTAATTAACAATCAGTGGCGTACCGTGGGTATCAGCCGCCCGGGGCGGAGGAAAATTTTGCCGCCCCCCCCCCCCCCATATAGGTACTTCTTCAGGGGGAGGGGGGTAGTGATCCTTTTTTTTTTTTTTTTTTTTTTAATATTTATTAATTAAATCTGTATGCGGTGAATTAAAACTACACTCAGAACGTGAAAACGACGGTTTTTCACTGGTTCTGGCAGCACATAAATTGTCTGCAACTAGAATTTTATATTTGCACTTCGAAAAAAGTTATGTTTTCCTTCGAAATATGTCAGCAGATGAATACACAATTGGAATTTTACATTCTGAACAATAAAACTGGCTTAAATTTTATCTGTATGCGGTGAATTAAAACTACACTCAGAACATGAAAAAGGTTTTTATTTGACTCTGGCGGCACATAACTTGTCTGGAAGAATTTTATTAAGCACTTCAAATAAGTTTTTTCTTCGAAATGTGTCGACAGATGAATTCACAACTGGAATTTTACATTCTGAACACAAAAGGGGTTTTAATTAAATCTCTAAGCGGTGAATTAAGACTACACTCGGAACATGAAAATGTTTTTTCTTTGATTCTGGCGGCACATAAATTGTCTGCAAGAATTTTATAAAGCACTTTAAATAATATAATGTTTTCCTTCGAAATGTGTCGTCAGATGAATCCACAACGGGAATTATATATTTTGAACACAAAACTGCTTTTAATTAAATATGTATGCGGTGAATTAAAACTTCACTCAGAACATAAAAATGGTTTTTCTTTGATTCTGGCAGCACATAGATAGTGTGCATCTAGAATTTTATAACTGCAATTCGAATAAGTATGCACACACCTGTCAGCTATTTAACTTTTCTGTGATAATAAATTTAAAATATATCACCGTGATATATACGTGGAAGAAAACCGTATAAGTGTAATTTTTTGTGCGCTTTCAGCAGGGCTTCACGAATATAAAACACAAATCGACTATCAATTAGAGCTAAAATGATACTGTTGCCATTTACATTTTTATTTAAAAATAATGTATGTGTTAGAAATAAAAACAAAACGTCTGTCATTAATATTTTGATTTTAACAGTATATAAAAGATGTTAAGAAACTATAAACTAGAAAAAACTTTTAATTCCTGACGCGAGAATAGAACCCGCGACTTCCCCAATCCAAATTTTTACAAGATGATTATTGATTGTGAAATTTTGCCGCCCCCCCAAAAGTGCCGCCCGGGGCGGGCCGCCCCCCCCGCCCCCCCCACGGTACGCCACTGTTAACAATGTCAATATTAGAAAAAAAAAATGTATTATGTAAACATGCTGACATTAAAAACATATATCGATGGTCCCGAAGAACAATTTCGGATCTGCTGAAAATCATTGGTTGGCTTATTTTGATCATTATGTATTTTCGGATTTTTTGATGAAATGGAAATGCAAAACATCAAAACAACACTTATATTTTACAGCATTAAACAGCTCTACTGCAAAACTACAAAATCGCACATCCGACATTGTTTCGTCGATATATGTACATAAAACAGACAGCCTACAACAGGTTGCGAACATATTGAATTCAAAATGCGAAAATCACAGTTTAAATTTCATTGTATCTTCAATATTTTGAGTGTATTCAGCCTGAATGCATTTATAAAAAATTAAAATTAAGTTCAAATTTATAACAGAATAAATTCAACGTAAATGTTACTTCACACCATCGTGCATAGGTTGTTTTTCTCAAGCCAACGTTTTGCATAGCCTTAAGGTGAGCTTCGATCTGTCCGCGCCGGCCGCAACGCACGCACGGCACGCAACGGATTGAACGGATTTGCCGATGGCATGCGTCCACTGTAAACGGATTTTAAATTTAGTTTGAGTACTTTTGTAGTAGATGACGGTCGTCTGTCGTGGAGATTGACGAAGATATTATCATTATCAGTTGCTTGTTGGCAGAAGAAGAAGAACGTAAAACTAAACGTAGAATGTGGGTTCATAAAATAAACTTGAAGCGACCAATGTTTGTGGAATATCATTCGTTATTTGTTCCTGATTTACTTCATAATGAAGATTAATTTAATTTTTGTGGGTTTTCAATTTCAATTCAATTTTCTAAAACAAACAACCAAGCCTCCAAAGAGCACACAAACCCCAATAGCTCGGAGGGCTTTGAAGCAAAGAATGGAAGGTTACCTGGAGAGTGTTTTCTCTTGGGGTAAAAATAACCTCGTCGAATTTATTGTTTCGAAGACCCAATCATGTTTGATAACATCTAAAAGGGATCGAAATGATAATCTAGTCTCCTTCAACGGAAGCATTCTTCCGAACATGACCTCGATTGATATGCTTGGTGTAACTCGAAGTGACCAGCTCAGGTATGGCGGGGGCTCCATCGAAACCAGAGTTAAGTTAGCCTCTCAGAAACTGGGCGTACTGTACAGGGCCGTAGATACTTTAATAGTACACAACTGCTAACCCTGCACAAATCGCAAGTGCGCCCCACGGTTGAATTTGGCATCCACCTCTGGTCTGGAGCTCCAAATTACCTAAAAAAAAAAACCCTTGACTCTGTGCAGAAACGGGCGGTCCGTTTGACAGATTCTCCCATCTTAACAGACGGATTGCAATCTTTAGAGTGGGAATGATGTCCTTGTTCTACCGGTATTACAATGGAAGATGCTCCGAGGAACTAGCGTCATTGATCCCCTCGGCACCGGTGCACAGTCGGGAAACACGCGATCAACATTTGTACACGGTTGACATTAGTCATATGAGAATGGGTCGTTTTTACGGCTCGTTCTTGAGTTCAACAGCTCGGCTGTGGAACGATTTACCGGCCTCTGTGTTTCCTCCCTCCTACAACAAGGGTCTCTTCAAGGCCCATGTTCACTCCTTCCTTTCCTCAAAAAGACCCTCCACACAGCATCCTCAAAGATGACATAGGCCCTGAGGGAAATTATTTTCCTCAGGGCCTCCTGTGTGGAGTTAATGTAAAAAAAAAAAAACAAACAACACTTGCGGCAGTGAGCGATGCAAGCTGCGAACTAAAGTCAATTAATCCGTGTGACGTCACCGGCACGCAACGCATTTTTTGCTCAGTTAGCTAATCCGTGTGACGTCATCGGCACGCAACGCATTTTTTGCTCAAAAATACCGGCGGCCGGGCCGGTATTTGCCGGTAGTGGACGCAGTGCTGTACTAATTCATATAAAGATATAGAAAAATCCGTTGCGTGCCGTGCGTGCGGACAGATGGACGCTCACCTTTAGGCCAGTTTGTTTTTTCCATGGTACAGCTAAATCTATGGTCATTCAGTCTTTTTTACGGTCAGTCAGTTTGGAACACGAGATAAATTAATATTACAAGTGGAATAATATGAAAGTTTGACTAAATTATCATACATTTTGAAGCAACAGTTCTAATCAAACTACAGACTATCGATATATATATATTACGATGATACATTGGTTCATCAATAAGATGAAAACAATTCCCCAAAATGAACAACTTTACGTCTCATTTTTATATGTCGACTAGCTGAAGTCCCCATTGTTGCCTGGGGACTCATGTAATAAATTACCTTCCGCTTGTTTTGAAAGACAAGTGTGTAAAATTTCATCAATTTCGGAATAAAACTGTAGATTTGTATAAAAACGAAGCCACAGACGCTCTTCCTTATATAATAATATATAGATTATGTCAAATTTATACGAACTTTTGAAGCATTCTCGTGAAGAACTTTAGCTAAAAACAGATGCAACATGACATCACAAATCCCCATTTCACGCATTGATTTTGTATGAATTCTAAGACTATTAAATTCAGAATGTGGTTATGTATTTATGCATGACAAATTTTGGCATAAACTTTTTGCATTTTTTTTTTCTTTATATCCAAATGTCTATATATAAAAATTTCACATGCTGTAGATTTGTAATTCATCTAGAAGCGGCAGTTATATTTATTTTTAAAAATATTTTGTGTCATAATAAATCTATGAAAAGTTTTTTTTTTTTTTCTTGTTTTGTTTTTGTTTTATTATTTTTCTTTATTCACTGAAATATATTTATTATTTTTTACAGTATTAATCTTAGAATCTTGTGTATATTACAATTTTTATTATTATTTGTTGAATTTAAATGCTCATTAATAATAATAATAAATATGTAAGTTAGTATTTTTTTTTCTATTTTATTATTAAATTTAGAGTTTTTATTTTGAATCTGAGCAAAATATCCCAGCAAACGAAATGTCTAAAGTAACTAACTATTTACTTGAAATAAATTTATCGATACGGTATTTTGAAAAAAACTGCATTAAATGAACATTTAGTTAAAAGAAGTTAGTTGAGCCTTGAACATTATTTGCCTTACATATGTTGCGAGAAGTCTCCTTGAAGCCAGCCTCCACTCCCCCAAGCGAGTATCTAACATTGGTACTTAATGCTTACCTTTAATATGTTTGTATTGCATTTCTCCATGAGACCGAAACTTTGTTATTATGTATAAATGATCAACCTCACAAAATATAGCAATAATTTTAATGAAAAACACTTCATTTTATATGGTACAAATCTATTTGTCAATGTTGTAATTAAATTTTAGGTATGTTTACTGAATTTATAACTGGTTTCAGTGTATTTGTAACTTAATTTAAACGTCATCATTTTCATTATAGTTAGTCATAGTCAGATCGTGGTGTGTAATCTTTTTAAATAAATAATAGCTTTTCGTATGATAAGTTGTATTTTATGAAACATAACTCGGTCCGTATAAAAACATATGCAATAATCTTTGGTCTGTATTTAACCTTATGAATTCCAATATTCAAAACGCCATCAATTTTAACTAATGATAATTCTTTCAAATGTAAATTTGACATTTACCCTCTAGATCTTGCCCAATTGACAATCTTTTTTGCTGTTTCCAATAAATTATTCCTCTGATAAAACTTACTTTTATATCTAGAAATACTTTATATTTACATAAATAGTTTTCTTAAATCTTACATAATATATTTCTAGTTTGCTTCAATGAATACTTATTTTTTAAGAATTCGTTGTTTTAGATTATGCGAATTCATTATCTAAAGGTTGTTTATAATTTGGTACTTATATTATTTTGAAAAATCACCACATAGATCTTGGTTTTTCTCCGCTTTCAAAGACTTACTCAGAGCTCGTTCTCTCTCAAATAAACGGGATTCATTTTTGAATTGATATTAGAAGTGTTGCATTTATTTGGCAGTAAAATCTCACAAAATTACATCTGTTTGCATTCTTTAATAATACTAATGCTTCCATTAAAGATAAATTCAAATGTGTTATGTAGGTACAATAGTAATTATTTATGACCCTACATATATAAAACAAATCTATGGTTTACAAATAAACTGTGTAAATTTAGGTACGCATCCAACAAACAATATTTAAAAAAAGAATGGTACAGTGCCTGTTTATACTATGGATTAAATATTACATTGATTGACTGATGGTCTATTGAATTGTTTGTAGTTTTCCATTTTTTAAATTAATAGTAAAAGCGTATTTGATTTCGCCATTCATTTGTCATAATATTAGAAGTTCTGCCACAATATTTTGTTTTCGGTAGCAATTTCTATGAAATGATATTATTATCAACAGCTTTTGTCGAAATGATGTAATTTCCACTGAAAACTGCTTTTTAAATACTTATCTTGGTCAAATGGCATTGTATATTTTTATTAATTACATTTTTCTTTTCTTTATTTGCTTTAGGTAACAAAAAAAACATATTATTTGTTGTATAATTCTACTTAGATGCTAATTTAATTTTTTACTCTGAATGTTTGGTTTTTTTTTCAAATGTTTTATTTTTTTCCAATGTTAACTTTTCGCTAAGAGACAAAATTCCTGTTGAAACCTAAGAAATTTATTTTGATATTACAAATAGTGATTAACCAAAATTTAATGTAGAAAACATTTTTAAAATTAATTGTTGACTGATGCAAAACCTTTGCGGTTTTTCTGCCGCTGGAAGATGTCATAAAGTTAACAAACATTCTTTTGTTTTTGCTTTTTTAAAAGAATGTTCTGATTTTAAAGCTATTGTTTAATTTGTATAACCATTGATCTTTATAAGAATTTCTCTATGGATTTGAAAATTTGTCTAATAATTAGGTACCTACCTTATGTATTCAAACGTTAAGACAAATGTTCTTAAAAATTGAAGTATGTAAATTAAACCATCCATTTTCTAACACCACTTTTGCTATGGTAAAAATAAAAGAAAAACACAAGAAACCCAATGTGAGCATGTTTTATGATCCAAAAGTCTATTGGATGTAAATTTAAAATTCAGAAATTCAGTCTATCAGTACAAATTCTATTTATTTGTGCGTAAGCCGCCGCATTTTTAAGCACGTATTATGGAAATCACACTTCATTTCAATAATTAACACAAGAAACTACTATTTACCTTCACAAAATAGGTTGTTAGGTTCTTAGTTTAGGTAAATTAAGTAATTCATGCGTATTTAGTTTGAAACAAAACTTTGCAAATGTCAAATCCATACAAAACAAAAATGGCGGCAACGGAAGTTTTTAACTTTGAAAAAAAATCGAATTTTAATGCATATTTTTTCCGTCTATCCGGACTGAAACCGATGTTTCTTTTGGTAATTAATTTTAAAAACAGTTTACTTCTTAAAATCTACGCTTATTAAAAGTGTAACGGCATGCGGCGGCTTTCGCACAATTTACCCAAACTCTAAATCAAATGGTATAGTGAATAAAATGTCAGGCAGTGTAAGAGAGACAGAGTATTCAACATTGATTGGCTGTCTCGATCTGATGTTAGTGGCGACTGGCGACATCGGTTTTCATTCATTTCTACATGAAGGGCATTTCTATCTGAATGTGTGTGTGTTTTAACTATTCAGTAGTAAAAATGAATAAATATATTGATTGATAAAATGGCAGCCAGTGTGTGGCTATTTATGTAAATATTTCTTAAATCATACATTATAAAATTTAAATTACATTTAGATCACAATTATTTAACAAACTATTTTGAACATATTTTTCTTTTAAATGGTACCTACGTTAATCTGTAAATACGTTTACTTTGACCGGGAAGAGAGTGACGTCCCTTTCTCAAATCTTGCTTGCTCACTCTTTCATGACTGTTGAATTTCTAAAATTTTAATAGTTATTTCTAAAACAATGTGTCCCTTTCAAATGCAGTGTAGATGTAATTTTTAAACAATGAATTTTTCATTTAAAAAATACCATTTCTGTTTTTAATGTTGTACACAAATTGATATTTAGAATAAGAACTTCCTCATCTATATATTGTCCACTCAAAAATACTTGATTTGTACTGCCTCCGTGCCTGAAAAAGTGTAAAAGCATTAATTTAATGTTAAAATGTGAATATGAAATAATGCCATGTCCATTTTTGTGAGGTTGCAGTTGTTTTTTGTTTGGAATAATTGTAATAATAATTTTATTATTGTTGGGTGACTCAAATTGCAGAAATCCATAGATGTAAAAATAAAAAAGATACTCAATTTGATTAAGTTATGTTAAATTCAATGTCAGATCTTTTCCATGGTCAGAGTGTGTAGATATTTTGCCAATGGCGAACTGATACTGTTGTTATTTATTAATAATTTAATGAGTATAATATAAAAATTGTAACTATTGTAATTAATATAATATTGTACCATGTAATATATTTTACATTTTCTTTTAATGAGAAACAAAAAAAAAACAAGTAAAAATACAAGAAAAAAAAAACAAAATTAAATTAAAAAATACTTATAAAAAAATAAAAATATCCGACATACGTAAACAGTATGAGAGCAAAAAAGCAGAATTCTTGTTTCATTTGGACCCCCTCACTCCTTCCTCCTTATTCCTTACCTATTATTATGGATAATATAAATAAATATATAACCACTGAAGCGTTTTTGGTTGAAAAATGGACCATTTTTCTGGTCCAAAAATACATTTTCCTACCATTCTTAAAACATTTATTGTAATTATTTAAAACATTTCCTTGGCCAGCCATTTATCTTAAAACGAAGCTATTGAAATGCTTTATCTATTATCCACAGTTGTTGCAAATTCGAACTTCGTAGACTATTTTAGAATGATGTTAAAAATATATTTTTGATTAGCTGTGTACGGATAAAATTAAGTCCTTTTTCCATAGATATGCACCTTTCATTATCAAGTATAGTATATCACAGACAACATACAGAAATTGAAAATATTCTATGTTAACTCGAATAAGTACCCCTCACGGCAGTTTCAAGTAAAAAACACGCAAGATTCCACGATTTAAAACTTTATGATTTAAAAAAAAAAAATTATAAATCCCACAAATTGAGATAAACGGTAAAATACAGGTCAATTCATTGACTATATAGCACTATAATAAGTTTGTATGTCTCCATGTTAAAATTCGAAGGTATGATTTTTTTAATGTTGGCGAAAAATTTAAAAAATGAAAAATAAAAATGATTAAAAAATGCAGTTGCCCCCCCCCTGCCCGTAGCTCGCTACGCCCTTGCCAAATGCACTCCCAATATTTATGCACAGTTGACATTTATATCACATGAGAATGGGTCGTTACTAGAACTCCTTCTTGAGTTCAATAACTAGGCTGTGGAATGATTTTCCCGCATCTGTGTTTCCTCCCTCCCACAACATGGGTCTCTTCAAGACCGCAAAGGGTCCTCCACATAGCAACCCCAAAGACGACAGGCCCTGAGTGAAATTATTTTCATCAAATGTCGAGATGATAAAAATTATAATTGGCAGTTATAATCAATGACGTTACAAATTCATAATCGCAAGCTAGGTAATCTTAAATGCTCGACAGTTTGGCTCGGTCGAACATGTTGACTTGGAACCATGCTCGTCGTTGCGTCCACACGCTCGATGCAAGACAGATGTACCACCAATTCGAACAGTAATCTTTTGTCCAACATCCAACAAGAATTACAGTCCTTAAATCTTTTCCGCGTCCAACAAAATAGCTTTGAGCGAAATGGTACATTGTTGAAACATGTTCGAATGAGCGTAAAACCATAGAGCATAAACGAATGTGTATAGATAGTACAAGAATAACATGTAGGTAAACCTTCTACAATTATAATAATTTTCTTGGTTTAGTATTGTTACAACATTATCTGTGAAGGGGCCATTTATTGGCACATAAATGATTTAGTACACTTTACGACTGAGGACAGTAAGCAGCGAATGTATTTTAATTTTAGAAAACCGTTTTCGTGAATTTAATTGATTGCAGTAGTTGTATTTTTGATAATGTTAATGTGTGATTTATTTTAATGTGTGGATTATTTTAATGTGTGTTTTGTGAAATATAATAAATTAGTTCTAAGTTAAATTAATCCAGGTATTTAACATTAAGTTATTGTCACATTTTTAAATGCATTGTTTTTTATGAATCTTTTGGTGTATAACATTGGACAAAGGCCCTAATTGTATTTCAACGTTATGCCGATTTGAGGTGGCCCTCGTCTATCCGAAATCAGCAGAATCTCTTCAGGTCGTCAACATATCTTATCTATGAACGACATCTGCTTCTCTCACTCTACCCTCGGTGGTTGTTTTAATAAGGCAATTTAAACAAGTTAGTTCATTTAGTTCTAGATGAATAAATAAAATAAAATGAATAGATGTTTAAAGTCAATGAATCTTCCTGTATTTCATTTTGTATCTCATATTAGTAGGTTTTACAAAAAAAAAATTCAAAATCATAAAAAATAAATCGGCGAAAACCTTCAACCTAAATTTAGGCAGCAAGGCTCAAGACCTAGAACGACGAACCTAAATATGGATAGCCATCGTTTGACTGGTTAAATGTATGGCGAGCAAGTAGTATTTCCTCTTGATTTTGCACTAATAATTAATGTATTTGTTGCCACGAAAAGAAAAAGCTTAGGTACAGGTAAATTCTCGAACTTCCCGAAAGGTTGTGTAAAAATTTGACATGGAAGTGTTTATAGAAATTTACAGTAAATGATAGCAATTAACAATTTTCTATAAATTATACTGTGTAAGTATGTACATCCCAGGGTGAGATTTGACCTCATACACAAATGCTGTCCACTGGCTGTAGTTTCGCCAATCACCTCCAGTCCTCAGTTCTTCCCATCCTGCTGCAATCCTCTTCCACACAGACTATCCCCTTTCTCATTCCAACTCTGGGCACTGTTCGCTTCCTCTGGGACACCCACTCATTCCTAGTGCCTTGTCATCTGATATTCCTTCAACATGTCCTGTCTATCACATTAGATTTGGGAACTACAGAATCTAACGATTGTCTCATGCACAATTTGGGTTTGTATAATAGATAACAGCTTTAACCTTTTTGAAGCCGCGTGAATAAGTTGAAATAATATGTTTTATGTTTGCCATCATTTAGATTTGGTGTACGGTGTTGGTGAGATGGCAGCGAACATGGATGGCGACTACAAGGTGCTGGTGGTGCGTTCGAGCTGGACAGAGCGCCACGTGGCGAGGTACGTGTCGCGCCTGCTGTCGCGCGGCCTTGGCTCCGACCGAACCTTCACGCTGCTGGATGTAGAGGACCTCATCAACAAGGTCACCACCTGGAAAGAAGAGCTGCCCAGAATCACCCCATTCTACGGTAACTACCGATTTATGATCAACATTATTTTAAAATTTAATGTTTACATTCACAAGGAAAGCGATTCCATAGACAAGTCTTAGAATGAAGAAGAAAACTATAAGTGCCTTCCATAAAATTTTGAATGGAAAAAATGGCCTATTTAGCACATTCTGTCTCAATTATACTCGCCTAACATCATAGATCTCCATCCCAAATTTCGTAAACACAGGATTGTATTTGAAAATTTAATTTGTCAAACCTATTTTTTCAGTTTTCGGAACAACTAATACAGGTCTCATAGAAATCAATGTGTCTCCCTTACTATCAAAGTGAGAGATATGATATAAACAGTGTTAGAAAAAGAAAACACCACGCTTTTTATTTAAATATAAAATTTAACCACGAAAGAAGTAAAATGTAGCCCTTTATGAAACCAAGGTTTTGGATTGAAATTTGAAAAAAAATAAAAAATATTTGGGAATTTATTATTAATTATTTTTCCATATGACTGAATGTGACAATAATGTTTATAACATAATTGCCTAATAAAATGTGCATATGTTTTTTTTTTTTTCGTTGTCGGTAATTTTAGTTAGAAAAAACGTAAGGTGAGCCATTTTTAAAACTTTTTAATGTTTGCATGCAAAATTTCTGTATTTCGAAAATTATATCTTTCTTTCGATTTACATAATTTAAATAATCATAATTTAAATAATCATATGTTTCTTTCGATTTACATAATTTAAATAATCATAATTTAAATAATCACCTTTCAAAAACAGTTTTTAGTTTTCGGATACGTTAAGGAATATTCCATTCATTAGGATTTTATTGTAAAATGGAAATATTTGGACTCTTTGATAAAATATGGTCGAGGCCTGAGGTGTCTGATTAGCCAAATGTGTATGTAGTTTTTTAATGATAAATGTCGCCTAGGTTCTTAATTGTCCAAACAACCATTTTAATTTTTGTTCAATCTCCAGTTTAAAATTAAATTGAAGTATTCAAAATAATTGGAAAACACTTAACTAAGAATTATTTAAACTAATGAGAGCTTTACCTTTACAAAAATAGCTTTATCTTAAACACCTATCATGTTTCATTGAAATAATGAAAGAAAACTTTCTCCTCCTGTAAAATTTTCTAATGGTCGTTTGAACAATTAAGAACTGTGGCGACGAAAAGACGGATGTGATTGTATTGTGTCTCTATTGTATTTCAGCGGTGAGATGTAACAATAACCCGGTGGTGCTGGAGCTCCTGGCTGCTCTGGGAGTTTGCTTCAGCTGCAGTTCTATGGCGGAGACAGACCTCATCCTCAGCACGGGAGTGGACGCCGAGTAAGTTGACAGTTATACTTTTACATTGTATCCAATACTATACTGATCTTTACAGTTATATGTTTTTAACTACGTCAATGGGGTATTTTCACATATATACAACTATTCCCAATAAAAAATGTATGAAAGCTTTTTCACACAAAACTTAGTTTTGGATAGATTAAACTGTACCAAAAAGTACAGCAAATAAGTAAGGATTTATTTCAGTTTTAAATTATAAAAAGAGGCTCTTTGAAGAATTCAATTTTTCGTGATTTTAAAGACAATAATAAGGTAATTAATTTAAAAAATCTGAAATTTATTCTTCAACATAACAATTTTTTTTATTTTTATGAATACCTCACAAGACTCCCAACTGCTCCCGTCCGAAGCGAGTGAGACTATGACACCCCCAATATGGGTATGTTGTGAGGCTGAAGGTAGTGGGGAGGGGAAGGAGATAGGGAAGACGAAGATGGGGAAGTACCTGGTCAGATCTGGTCACCAAACACGGCTAATGCCATTTCAAGCAACGTTTTAATTCTGAATGGTGGTCTTACACCAGGGCCATACTGAGAGTATCTTCCATTCTGGAACGTGCCGCAAATATACTACATATTATTTTTAATTAATAAATTGTGAAATAACACAAATTAATCAAATAAAATTTATTTTATATGCTGGGATTCGATCCCGCGACCTTCGGTGTGTGAGTCAAGAGTCTTACCGCTGGACTATGCCGGTCGTCAATGCCATTATTGTAATTTTTTTTCTTTAATTTGTCAAAACTAAAAACCACTGAATTTTTTTTACATTGTCTCCACAGGAGGCCCCAAGAAAAAAGGGCCTAGGTCATCTTTGGGGATGCTATTTTGAGGGTCTTTTTATGAAAAGGAAGGAGAGAAAGTTCTGAGAAGGAAAATGTTGTGAGGGGTAGGTAGGAATCTCGGGGTCCAGAAAGTGACCAACGTATGAATGTGTCCGGGATTGACAAACGTATGAATCTGTCCCTCCCACTGCGGTGCAACATGAAGGGTCGAGAGAGTCCGGCTGAAAAGATCTAGGTTCCTCAACCGGTCTCTCCCGATCCGGCCCGCCACGCAGTAGGCAGGCAAACACATTCGTCGCCAAGACCTAGACCAACCTCACCCCATGAACCTGGGCACCCCTCTAAGCCACCATATGTGGCCAAGCACTTGGGGTGACCTATGGCAGGGGTGTTGGTTATCCAATAAATGAGAAAATACCTATTTAGAGAATTTAATTGAAATAATGATATATTTTATTCCAGCCGCATAATATTTGGGCACACAGCGAAGCCGCGCACTCATCTGTTACACGCTCGCCAGCACGGGGTGGACCTGCTCGACTTCGACGCCGACATCGAGCTGCTCAAGATCAAACAGTTCCATCCCAACGCCAAGTACGTCTTCCTTTCATTCTATTACTTCACACTGTTACTTCACGCATATCATTGACTTCATTCTATTACTTCACGCATATCATTGACTATGACGTCTCCGATGGTAAGGCTGGGAAGTTCCTGGCTAATCAGGTCTGGTCAATAAACAAGGCTTCATTTGATCGTAATCAACGTTTTGATTTAAAATGGTGGTTTTTCACTGAGAGTCTACCACTCTGGAACGTGCTGCAAATATACATGCTTATACTAACGGCGTTGTCTGGTTTGTTCTGTTTTAAATTGACCATTTTTCTTTATGTCTGTCTGTAAATTTGTTTGTATGTTCTATTTTCGGCTCAAGATGGTGGCTATTTTAATGGTTCAGTAATTTAATGTAAAAAAAGTCAAATGTGAAGGCTTTCTATTTATTTAGATAATATGCTTTTTAAGGGGTTTAAAAAGGGGGTTGGCTGTGGTTTTTCAAAATCTCATGTAGACAGTGGAATTCCTCTGGCTTTGAAGGTCAAGTGTGCAAAATTTCATCAATCTCTGAATTAAACTGTAGTTTTGTATATAAAACAAACCCACACTATTTCAATATTTATATTTATATAAAGAATATATTTACATCTGTAGCGGCATGGCTTTGTTTTCAATACAAATCTACAGTTTTATTCCAAATTGATGAAATTTTGCACGCTTGACCTTAAAAACAAGTCGAAGGTGACTGAAAATCACCCCCAACCTCTTTTCCAACCCCTTAAAACAGAATTTCAAAACTTCTTTATTTATTAAATTTTGCACTCTGATTTGAAAAAAAATTGTGTAAAGCCCGGGCAACTTTGGAGATCTCAGCTACTTATATATTTGTGGGGTTCCATGCCAACTCAGAATTAACTCAACTCAACACCTCTTTGAAAAGTCATTAAAACTATTAAAAAATTGAAAAATAGCCCATAACCTAACCTATTTACAATTTATCTATTTAACCAATTTTTTATATATTTTTTTCAAAATGGATGATATTTGAAAAAAAATAAAATTTTAATGACAGATTCATTTCAGTTTCATAATAAAGTGCTTAATAGGGTTGTAATAATTGTTAGATAATTTACTCTAGGTTGCTGATCCGAATCCGGTGCGGTCCGTTAAACTCCAAGTTTGGCTGCTGCCCGAGAACCGAAGCCCCGGTACTGCTCAATATTGCCAAAGAACTGAATCTGCAGGTATGAACATTCTCTTCAAACATCGCCATATTAACATCTTAATTTATGCTTTCTATTCAAACTTTGGCAGAAATATATTGTTGGTGTAAGTTCAGGAAATGTTTATGAGGGACAAAATACTATCTAGAGATATACGCACTCTTGCTTGCTTATTTACTGGGGATAGTTCATTCGCGGTTTTGATTTTAACCCAGTACAAGCAGTCTATTGGTCAATTTCACAATTTGAAACCACAATCAATGCGGATTTTGCCGTTCAACTGAAAGCGCACCAAATTTGTATGTTGAAATTATTCGCTCATTTGCAGTATTGAACTGAAACGATATATCGCTAATTATCCATTCTATTCAAACATATTCAAACATTGGCATAAATATATATCTTTAGTTGTGAATTCTATTTAAATGTTGGCTTAGATATATCTTTACTTCATTCTATTTAAAAATTGGCTTAAATATATTTCTTTACTTATGAATTCTATTCAAATGTTGGCATAAATTTGTATCTTTAGTTGTGAATTCTATTTAAATCTTGGCATAAATATATCTTTACTTCATTCTATTAAAAGTTGACATAAATGTATATCTTTGCTTGTGCATTCTATTCAAATGTTGGCATAAATATATGTACTTATCCACTCTATCATAATACCAGAGGGGCGCTTCCTGTTCTACTTAAGGATAAGGATTGTCCTTAATTTTAAATTTAAACTATGTAGGGTAAGATTACTTTTTTAATAATTATAATTAACTCACAAAAAATGCTTTAGTTGCCTCTCAAATCACGTAAACTATCTACTAAAAACATACATATTTGCATTACATATTTTGATAAAAAAAAAATTGATCAGTTAGGTATGGTATTTAGACTTCAAAAAGCCAAAATTTTGTATTAAAAAACCCACCCAGCCGTTCTGCTTAACCCGAAAGGGACGGCAAGAAATGTCAATAAATAAAAAGATTGTTTTTGTCAAATTGATAAGTAACATTTTTATTTATGTCTAACCTAAAGAAATGATATCCGAAGGCAAAATGAATACTAATTAAGGTCAACACTGCAATTGAAGTGCTTCGTACCATATATAGGCATGATTCTTCAACACTGCTATTGTAGGACTCCAGCCCCTAGAGGTTAAGTAGAACCGGAATTGCCCCTTAGCATAATATATTTATCTTTAGCTATTTTTTTATTTTCAGTATTTGTGTTTTTTTTTTTATTTTCTTTGAAGATTTTTATGCGAAAAACACAAGCATTGATTGCCGTTCAACAATTTATTAATGATGTTTTTAACTTTAGGTGGTGGGAGTATCGTTCCACGTGCGTGGCGTTGGAATGTACCGGCGTGGGATCCAGCTGTCGGCGCAGCTGTTTGACATTGGATTCTCCCTCGGCTTCCACATGCAGATCCTCAACATCGGGGGTGGGATGCCGGGAGACCAAGGCACCTCCATATCAACCGTAAGGCCTATTCTGCCGTCATAAACAAAAAGGCAGTCGGAAATTTTTAATGGTCATATTCTAATATATGACACCTTTTACCTATTATAATAGAAAGTAAATCAGAATCTGACCATTGAAAATTTCCCGCTGCCTATTTGCTTATGACGGCTGTATTACAGGTGTTCAATGTTCATATAACTTATTATCATTAGTGTATCTGACTTCCGTATTCGAGAGATAAAACTATCTTCTAACAATTCGGGGTTCGTGGGTTCAAATCCCGGAGTACGCAAGTAAATTTTATTTGTTTCATTACGAAATGAATTAATTTAAAATAACATATATTGCTATTTGTGGTACGTTCCAGGATGGAAGATACTCTCAAATATCCTGGTGAAATATCACCATTAAAAATTGGAATATTGCTTGAAATGACTTAAGCCGTGTTTGGTGACAAATTATAGGTAATTATAGGTACAAATTTTCCCGTCTTCTCCTTCCCATTAGGGGCCATCCATAAATTACGTCACACCTTAAAGGGGGGAGGGGAGTAGAGAAGTGTGGGTACAAGGGGTTTGGGGGATCATCAGCTCTGTGACGTCACATGTAAAAATCAATATTATTAAAATGCAAAACTTTTTTAGATGTAAAATTGCAAAATATGTGACATATGACATCACACTAGGGGGGAGGGGGTCTCACAAATGTGACGGTGTGTGATAGGGACAGGGGGGGGGGGGGTCTAAAAATCATGAAATTCATACGTAATTTGTGGATGGCCCCTTACTTTCAGCCTCACATCATACCCCAATTGGGGATGCCATAATCTCACTGGCTTTCGTTTGGTGACCAGATTTGAATAGCCAGGTAGGTACCTACTTCCCCACCTTCCCTCCCCACTACCTTCAGTCCCACAACATACCCCAATGGGAGCAATTGGGACTTTGGGACTATTGTAGGGTATTTACATAAAAGTAAATCGGCTTGGAATGAATGAGTAAGATATGGGGAACTTTGTTGTAACCTTTCTATCTGTTGCATATGCATTGTTGTGAGAAAAAGGGAGAGGTTGCAACTATCCTTGTAATTCAACAATTAATAACAAAATATAGTGTTGGAACATATTGTTAAGATTGTATTTATTTGCAGGTTGCACGAGAAATAAACTCTGCATTGAATGAATACTTTCCCCCCGACAATGAAGTCGAAATAATAGCTGAGCCAGGGCGCTACTTCGTGGCCTCAGCCTTCACCGTCGTCAGCAACGTCCACTCCGCTCGCCGGCCTCTCTGCATGCTGGTGGAGGAGGAACAAGCCACCAGCCCTGGTCTCCGAGCCCTGAGGGCCAGGAGAGTTAGAGGCAGTAACGTGCCGGGCACCGGGGTGCAGGTCCGCAGGGAAATAGCGGAAGGACTCTCCAGTTTACGAGAAGACGCCAGCACTTTGAGGGAAGTACGACAGAATTTGGCTACTCTGGGAGGAGCATTATTAGAAGAATTAAAAGGTTCCATGAATTCAGGAACTTTAAAATTATCTCCGAGACTTCTTCAAAATAACAAGGCTCAAAGTTTAAGGGGAAATGGTCATATTTCAGAAGGAAATGCTCAAGTTGTTCCCTTAAAACGAGAAAGCATTCCATTACAAAAAGTTGCTCCCTCACCACGGGACAATACCAACATTTCGACAGACACGGAAGTAATTCCACCAAAAAGAGGAGATATTCCAGCAGAAGTCGGAGAAACTGCCTCCAGCACTACGGAAGCAGAAGTTATTCCTCCAATAAAATTCATTCAAGAAGATGCTGTTGTCCCTACAGAGAGGGACAACACTCTGGCAGAAACAGAAGTTATCCCTTCAAAGAGAGAAAATATTTTGGCAGAAACGGAAGCTATACCTTCAAAGACCGAAAATACTCCTGCAGAAACAGAAGTTATCCCTTCAAAAAGAGACGCTGCCACCACTTCTCGCTCTGCCGAAGGTCATCTGGATAGACGACAGAGTTCTGACATTGTGGAAGGACTGATAGACAGTGTAGAAAATATAAACATCCAAAAAGAAAACCCGTCCCAAAGTGAGGAGATTGTGCAAGAAAACATTAATGTTCCTAACAACTCCAGAGAAAATGTCACCGTTATTCATTTGGGGGGTCAAACAGATAGTGAACGGGTGAAGAAGACATTGTTCAATGAAGATGGTGGTGAGACCTCAAAGGGCAAACGGAAAGGTGGGAAAGGAGGAGTGAAGGGAGAGAAGAAGCAGACTATCGGTCAACAGACGGAAGCGGAGAAGATGCACTACTATATGGATAACGGAATCTATGGCTCCTTTTCTGGGATTACTTCAGGCAGGATGGTTGTCAACCCGCAGCCATTGGAGGTGACTCTTATTTATTATTTTTTCTTTAGCTCCACACAGGAGGCCCGAGGAAAACGATTTCCCTCGGGGCCTTTGTCTTTTCCTATTTCTTTGGGCGTGGTCAGTGTAGATCATCTCTAAGGAAAGGTTATGTGGAAAATTAAATTCTTTACAAATAATTATCGTAAAACATTTAAATATTTGTGCCTGAGCCTCGCAAAATAAAATAAAACACGCTTTTAATTTTTTCATGAATAAATCAAAACATGCGGCTGGTTTTGAACGGGAATTTAAACTTATCACACATCTACACAAGGAACGTTATTGTGAGCGGCCTGGTCCCAAATTTGACATGACCTTAAGGCTCCGTTCCCGACCCCAAAAAGAAGAAGACGGAGAGATATGAAATTACGAATGTTAGAAGAGCATGCTAACTTTTACAACGATAAAATCGATGCAAAAATCATGAAAATTTTAATAAAACATGACTCGTTTAAAATAGAGCAAAAATCTCGCGATAATTGTCTTAAACAGCATTTAAAGAAACGCTGTGAATTTTTTCATACATATAACTTGTAAAATAACTGAAACAAACGTGTTTATAATAATTTTTGGAGCATACTTTTCGATTTTTTTCTATCGAGGGAATTTTATATAATTTGCATTTGGGCGCGACAAATGTCTAGATATTATTATATTATATTAGTCTTCAAGAATAACATATATATTTTTAAGAGCTTAAAAACTTCAAATGTTTAAGGGAGGTTTGCAAGAAATCGGTAGAAATTCGAATACCGGCCTCTTAATAATTCGAGGTATGATTTTTTGTAATGAGCTCGGCCGAATCGAAAACCAAACACCCGGAAATCAATATTGCATTGCTCGAGTGGTTAAGACATTTTCTTATTTCATATTTTGCAATAAGAAGAAGAGATGAAACTCTCTGTAACAACTATGTAGTATAATTGTGATGCTGACATTTTAGCGGATGTTTGTCCATTGCAGGAGTTGCCGGGCCTGTACGAGCCCTGCATATTGTGGGGCCCCACGAGTGATGGATGCGACCTGGTGTCCCAGGAGGCTTTCCTGCCCCCGCTGCCCCTCCCCAGCTGGCTGCTATTCCGCAACGCCGGGGCCTACACCTCCGCTACTTCCACAGCCTTCTGCGGACTCGCCAAGCCTAAGGATTATGCCTACGCCACACAGAGCACTTGGTAAACATAACTAACTAAACTAACTAACTGGTAAACATAACTAACTAAACTAACTAACTGGTAAACATAACTAACTAAACTAACGAACTGCAAAATAATTTGTACTACTCTTTTTTTTAAAAGAAAGACAAACAATGTGATTGCCCCTATCTAGAACGTGTTACAAAAATCAAATACTTGGGTATTATTTTTGACAGTAATTTAAAGTGGAAAGAACATATTATCACTACAGCAAACAAACTTAGAAAATCTATATACTTCTTTAGACAAACTCGTAACTTTCTTAACCTGAACCAACTCAAAACAATTGACTATGCACTATGTCAATCTCTAATCGAGTACGGTATCATAGCCTGGGGAGGAGCAAATGCTGCCGCCATTGATCCGATCTCCAAAGCCCAGAAACTAATTATAAAAATTATTCTAAAACTACCGATCACAAGCAGTTCGGATGAAATCTTTAGGAGAATCGGTGTTTTGGACATTAGGCAACTTTATGCAAAAAATATACTAACTTACCTATTCAAACATAGAACTGTTTTTGACAATATCCAAACTGTTCGTGATACGAGAACCAAAGGGCAAAATCTCTTACTTATCCCTTTCGCCAAAACAACGTTTAGTCAAAGAAACTTCAGATACTTTGCAACTAAACTTTATAATACACTTTCACTGACCATTAGACAGCACACTAATTATGTAAAATACAAATCAGATACCAAGTCTTGGATCACTAGCAAAGACAGATCATATACGTATTAACAATATTTTTATAACCTACTAGTGCATGCTTTCCCTTTGGTACAATGCTGATTGTCCTTGTACCTTTAAATGTATATAACATTGTTGTTGTTATCCTTATTCTTCTTTTTATATTAAACTACTTATGTTAAAATGCGCCTGCTCTCAACACAGGAATTCCTAGTGAGACAGGCACAGTACAATCACCTATGTAACTTGATAAATAAAGATTATAAAAAAAAAAATTAAAAAAAACATTCCCGGGTTACGAATAACCCGACAATATTTGAAAATCTCCTACTACCACCACAGTAAGCTGAAAATGCTGGAGGAGGAACATAGCCAGTCGAGGAATCGAACACGGAACGCCTGGGTGGGACCCAAACGCGATGCCCACTCAACCACTGACCGGTCACACTTGACACACACTCCTTGCCTCATTCACATTCATATGTACTCTTCTATTATTCTTACTCTTGACACGGACCCACTCAAGTTTCTGATTCACTTCATCGTGCCATGTCTTCCTCGGGCGTCCCCAACTTCTTCTACAATTCATATTTGCATCATATATTTTTCTTATCTTTGTTTATTCACTCTACATGCCTTAACCATCAGAACTTCCCTTTTTAATCTTACTCATGCTTATTACATCAGCCTTGCATTCTTTGCGGATCTCCACATTCTTCACACGGTTTTATCACACATGTGCGTCAGGGATCTCATTTCTACAGCATATTTTCATCTTCTTCTATCAGTTCCATGCCTCGCATTAGGATAGGTACCAATACTTATTCTATCGTATAAATTTATAGTAAACAATTTAGTCACCTCACTTTTTTATCATTTCACACAAGAATATTTAATAAAAAAATAACAATGTCTAACAGCGGGTAGGCGATTTGGTGGTCTACCATGTATGACAGAATAGGTCTTTTTATGTATTTCTATGGACAACTTGAATAGTGATGGGTAGCTTGATTTATAATGGAGCTTCTACTTTTTGTTTTAGGGATGTCACTAGAACAATAACGGAGTTATAACGATTTCTGTGGAAACTTAACTGCTATCGTTATATTAACGTGTATATCCGCTTACGTATCGGAGTGGTTTACCCACTTCAAAATGGCAATATAGTTCCGCTGTCTTTACACCATGCAGATAGGGCGCTCTTGATATTAGGACATGGAATCTAACCTAATTGAAACTCGGTTAAAGTAAGATATTATTTCTTGCAGGGACATCTTGCATCAGCTGCCGAAGATCCGAGAAAGGCGTCGACTTCAACCAACTTATGCCCCTCTGGAGCTGCCTCCGCCCTTTTCCATCTTCAAGCCGACCCTCTCCTGCTTACACGCTAAGGACCTCATCCCCGATTTCGTCGGCAGCCAACCGGCCCCCGTCCCCCTGCAGAACTCCCCGATGTTCCAGAGAGCTTCACCCACTTCCACCGTGGAGACGCCCTCGCACGACCAGATCACCATGAGTCACTTATCGGAAGCTTTCAGATCGTGCCTGTCTCCTTTCTCTGGTTCGCCGTCTTCCGTGTCTCCCAATTCGATCCTAAAAATGTTTCCTAACCACAAAATTAAAATGAACTCGGAACTGTTGAAGAAGAACGTCAGATTTGTTCAATCTCCCGACAGCGTTTCTTCGTACTCCGCTGCGGGACCTTCGAACGAACCTCCACACTCGAGTACGAGGGTTTTGAACACGCCGTTGCAACACAGCATTAATTTAAATGCTTTCAATAATCCACTTAACGCTAACATGAGTAGGTACAGCATGCCTTTACCAGATATGTCTGCGTTCCTGACTCCTTCAACCTCAAGCAATACTCCTTCGACTTCCAACATGGCGGATGTGTACTCCCCGTTCTTGAATTCCCCTTCGTCTTCTCCGCCATTCACCATGGATCTGAGAAGCTTCATGACTCCGCCGGAAGAGCTAGCAGATTCGTCCGACGCTCCGCTGGTGGTGCGAGTGCAGCGGGCCCCCAATTCCCCGGTGCGTACCATGAGGATTGCTCCGGGTCAGGGTTTGGGAGAGGAAGAAGATCCCAACAAGTCTCCCACCAACCCCACCTTTTCTCCGACACGCGGAAGGTTCTCCAGAACTTAAAAATACAGAAATAATAATGAAAATAATTTTTAATACCTCATATTTTTATCAGTGGACATTGTCATAAGTCTATTATTTTTTTTTATTTTATTGTTTCACTCTCAGCAATCAGCAATTTTTAAATGCATTTATTAGTTTTAATCGGAAGCCATATATAGCTTATTTAAATGTTTTCAATGTGTTAATTATTTTTAAATTTTCGATATTAATCGTAATTTGTTGATCAAATGCATGCACGTAAGTAATGTTTCTATATTTTAATAAAGTTTTTATATTTTATTTGGTATGCTATTTTCTGTGAATACCATCAGTCCCTACGCTCCTTGTACCAACATCTGTGTCGTAGGTCACCCCAAGTGGTTCAATATGTTTGGTGACTTAGCAGAGGTGTCAGAATTCATGGACATTGGCGACGGATGCGTCTATCGACTTGCTGTGTCGCGGGCCAGATCGGTAGAGGTCGGTTAAGACCTGGTCTGGACCCATTGCCTCGCACAGCCGTGGGAGGGATGGATTCATACGCCCTTCACTCCTGGATGATACTCGTACACTAACAACCTCCAGATATCCTCCCTTCATACTTTCTCTTTCCCAGAACCCCCTCGCCTTTCTTTCCTAAAAAGACCCTCCACCCAGCATCGTCAAAGATGACAAAGGCCGTGAGGGAAATTATTTGAATAAAAAAGCCAGTGGGACACCATGGGCTTTCCATGACAGTTGATCCCGTGATATTTGGCCCCGCAGTATATATACATATGGGAAAATATGATATACACACCACCTACTTACAAAATTTATAACCAAGTGTCGAAGGGGTGTGTACAGAGAGGATGTGCAGCCGAATAACAAAAATATAAAATACATTTTCATTGAAATTCATCAAGGATAAAACTGCTTGTCTATATTATAGTGTATATATGTACCAGTAAGTGCAAGTACAATAATATATCCATCCCAACTAATTATTAAAGGTATTTTTGAGTTAATTTTATGTTTGAAATAATTGATAAATAATCCACTAAAAAATATAATTTTATAATAATTATAATTTTGGGGGCCAGATATCGGGGAACAACTATCGGATCCTTCCAATAGGCCACTTGCATGGATTTCATAATGACTTGGAAAAAATCGGGTGGATTGATTTTTTTACTAAGATTACGAAAACATTAGTAAAATTTTTTAGAAATGTATTTTTTTTTATTTTTAAATAAATAAATCCATTATTTGAGATCGTGACGTCACTACATGAAAATGTCCCGTCTCCGATCATGTTCTATTAATTTTGTCAAAATTCCACATTGATTTTTTTTTTATATGGCAACACTTTGATTTCAGGCGAATTTTTGAATTTGACGTTTAACATTCACTAGATTTATTGTTTGTTCTCTGCGAACTTATCCTTTGGTTTGACGATTTTATAAAGATGGCGGCGTTTTGACAGACATTACGAAGAGAACCCCGTACAAATTATTACCATTCGTGTGGAAAACGTTACTTTTTTAAAATGATTTTCGGCTACGTAATTATCGTTTTTCCGCACCCTTAAAATTATGTCCCGTCTTTCCGGTTTATAAAAAAATGGTCTCATTTTTCGGATTGAAATTTTCAAAAAATAACATATATATCGAAAAATATATTGAAAAAAAAATACGGAATGTCTTAGAATATTTGCCTAAACCGGTTTTTTTTTTTTTAAAATGTGATGCAAGTGGCCTATTGGGGTATGTTGTGAGGCTGAAATAAAGTTGGTAGATGGGAAAGGAGAAGGTTGGGAAGTAAAAGATGAAAATAAAGCGCAACAAATATTGTAAAGTATTTAATCACCATCGTCCACATGAAAGTACAGACACCGGTCTCCAGACAGAGACAGAGCGAGACAGCATGACTCTATGTACAATTGTTCCTTACATTTATTTTTAATTAATATAGTTAATTATACACTGACTGACATCATCTGTTGACAATGTTGTTATATAATTACTATTAAATTAATTTTGGTTGCCACCGTGGAAAAAAACCAAAGAAATTTTAACAAAGGTTGTTGTTCATACTCCCAATACATTTCATTTGTTGATCTTCAAATCAACTTTCAGCGCCATTTTTAATACTTAAAACAGTCCCATCAAATGCTGATTAGACGCAAATTTTGACATTTTTGTCATTCTTTCACACGGACGTAATTTAAAACGCTACTTAATGCGTTGAAATGTGAATTTTTTTAATTTTACAGAAGAGTGAACAAATGCATTTTTATGTGGGAAAATTAAACTTACGTGGTGCCTTAGAGACTGGATTTTCACACAGTTTGAGACTTGGTGCATGCAAATCAGATGTATAGTTTTTTAACATGTTGACAACCAGAAGAGTTATTCTCTATCTTTTGTGGGATCGTTATCGAGATGACGGACGTGATCTCCTTTGGTGTGATTTATTTGCATTTTCTATATACAACGTACATTGAATGAATAAATAATCATGCATACTTGCGGGGATTCGTGTTTAAAACGATCTTAACTAAAATATGTAAAAATCACACCAATCTGACAGGAGATCACATCCGTTATCTCGATAACGATCCCACAAAAGATAGAGAATAACTCTTCAGGTTGAAAAACGTAGTTTCAAGTAAAACGCGTTCAAAGTTTTGCTGAAGGAAAATTCAACATACAAACTGTTTCAAACGTTTTCACATAAAATGCTGTATCTCTGTCAATTTAAGGAATTTCTTTAAAACATTCTTAACAAATGCATCTTTCATAAAATGAAATAAATAAAAAATTGACAAAAAAAATTCTTCCTTTCCCTAAAAAAATCCTCCACACAGCATCTTCAAAGACGACATAGGCCCCGAGGGAAATTATTTTCCTCAAGGCCTCCTGTGTGGAGTTAAATGTAAAAAAATATATATATATAATTTTCCTGCTTCAAAATTGGTTTTTTCACTCTCCAGTAAAATATAGAGAAATTATTACAAGCTCAGCAAAGATATTCAAACATCATCATATTCAATGTATCGTGGAAACAAAGTAAGTTACAAATAAAGTTTTTTTTTTTTAAATGTTTGTTTGCGGTTAGTCATTTTTCTATTTGAATCTTTAACTTTAGAAACAACTCGTAATAAATAAAAATAAAATATTATTAAGTTTAACAAAAAACAATGAAATATGTAACAACAATTTAGGTGAGATTAAGTACCTATTGTTAAATTTAATCTTTTTTTAATTTAACCAATTTTTCATATCCAATGGCAACTTTGCCACTTAAAAAGCTAAAAAGAATAATAAGTGAGGTTATGTGAATTTTTTGGGTGGCAACACTAAGCAAGATGGCGGCCTACAGCTAATGATATGAATGATTTCTTCCATGCGAATCTTCACAGATTTGGGGTTACCAGATGAAAATATAAACAATCAAAATATTTAAAATAGATCTAGGTGTGATGTATGGGTGAGGTTGTGCTATGTTGGCCAAGGGTTTAACTCCCAGACTGGTATATTTTACATAATCAAGCAGAATAACTGTTAAATTTAGACACAATTTCCAAAAATGCAAGACGTATTGTTACATCATACAATAATTATTAATTTTGGCTGTACAAAGAATAAGAAATCTAATTTATATGCACGCCATACTTCAAGTTTTTTGCACTAAACAAAAATGTTTAAATCTGGTAACCTGGTGATAAAAAATTTAAATAAAATTGTTTGCGGAATCTTATAGAATTTTATATGCATTTAATTTTGATAAAAAAAGCTATTTTGTGTACATTAAAAAGCAATGACAAATTGACACTAAGCGATATAGCACAGTTTATAATAATATATTATCACTATTCATAATTTAATACACATCTTTAAAATATAGCCACATTAATAATATAATAACTAATATACTAAATAAATAAAAAAAAAACATTTTTTTAAAAAGCATGATTTTTTTTTAAATTTTCTACCTGGCAAATATTATGATAATGTCGCTGATTTAAAATTTTTATTTATGTTTATTTTGTGCAATCTGACTGAAATTAAAAAAAAGTCAAATTTTGAACCCATAAGCCATAAGACTTACGAAATGTAACATGCAATGTAACACGCAATGAAAGAATTCCCATAGTGTGGACGCCTTGAGCGCACGAACAGAGCATTTCAACTCGTGCCCGCCGCAATCAGCCAGTGTCGGTTATTTCGCCGAATACAAAGGGGCGTGCAGTGTGCACGGAGCGCCAGTGTGGACGGGTTGTGTGTGTCTATACTGCAGAACGCGCGCGAACAATGGAGGAAGAAGATACAGCAACAGCTACGGCAGAGGCTACACTTGAATAATGGAGTGAAGAAAAGGAGTGTAATGCAGTTAATTGAGGCGTACAGAACAAGAGAAATCATCGTAGCCAGTAATTCGTCGTCACGATCCATTCTCTTCGCGTTTTCTCGGCAGACTGAGCTATGTTCACCGCGTGCATGCCGGAAACAGATGCGAGGACGTACATGCTCGGTTCATGCGCGCGCTGCGTCCACACTCATGAATGGTCCTTTCATGTTACGTTACGGCAGTCTATACCCGGCCTTAGGGGCCAGACCCCTTGCATTTGCAGTGTTGAAAAATCGTGCTCAAGCACAATTTGGTACGAAGCACTGCAATTGTCGTGTCGATCTTATACATTCAGACATTTTTGTCTTCAAATTAAACTTCTTCTAGTCAATTAAAGACAAAAATAAAGATGTCACTTTATCAAGTATGGTATTGTCTGCTTGTCGACTTTAACGAAAATATTTTTTTATTTATTGAAGTTTCTTGTTGACCCACAGGTGTTATAAATGTAAATAAAGATGTCACTTTATCAAGTATGGTATTATATTAGAATAAGTTAACAATAATAATCTAAACGAAAATATGAAAGAGAACAAGACACAGAAAAACAGAAAAAGACAATGGTCGCAACTGGGACTCGAACCCAGACCTCTCCGTCTAACCGGGATGAGCACGTTAACCAATTTCGCTATTGCCACCTTCTGTCAAAGCCATCATATTTGTCAATCTCATATTTTCAAATTTCAGAATTACATTATTATCAACTAATTATTTTTCTCCATATTACGGGCAACTAACCTTTTTATTGAAAACAATCAAACATTGATTGTTTCCAATATGACGGCTTTGACAAAAGGTGGCAATAGCGAAATTGGTTAACGCGCTCGTCCCGGTTAGACGGAGAGGTCTGGGTTTGAGGTTTTTCTGTGTCTTGTTCTCTTTCATATTTTCGTTTAGATTATTATTGTTAACTTATTCTAATATGATATATTTCACTGATGGGAATAACCTTCAAAAAAGTATAAAAAGAAAGTTTTTCTTATAAAAATTGAAGTATGGTATTGTCTGCTTGTCGACTTTAACGAAAATGTCTTTTTATTTATTGAAGTTTCTTGTTGACCCATACGTGTTAACCCCTCAGACTTGGACCATATTTTGTCAGAGGGTCAAAATATTTCCGCTTTACAATAAAATCCAAATAAATGGAATATTTCTGAACAAATCCGAAAACTAAAAACTCTTTTTGAAGGGTTATAAAATACAGCTTCAAATTTCAATGAGACCTATACGAGTTGTTCCGAAAAGCGAAAAAATTAGCCTGAGGGGTTAAACGAAATTATTTATGTAATTTTTTTCTTTTTATTGTAAAAGAAAAACAACCTGCCGAGCTATTCCCTAATTTTTGTGAGATCTAAGATAACGTGCGAGATCTCCTGTCAAATGAGTGTCAGATTTGGGTGGTAGAGTTGGCAACGCTGCCTGTCATAAACTCAGATATGGGTGATTTTCTATGGTTGTTATTTGCTTTTTCTATGGATATCAGCCAGCTTCGCCGTTTTTAATAAATAGTTACACGAAATACTGTAAATATACATGATTATTTATCCACTTAAAGTATGTTTAAAGTTGTATACCGTGGATTTGACATTTGCGAAATTTCGTTTCAACCCAAATTCGCATGAATTACTTAGTTTATCAAAATTAATCAAATTATATTTCACTCGTATTTGTTTGAGAGAATCAAGTTTGTTTATTCTCTTTAGTTGCTGAATGTATAATTGTTAGTGGCAGATAATGCCGAAAAACACTTTATTTAGAATAAATCTAACCACAGGCGAAGTACAATCGTTGCAGTAGTGACTTTAGAACTTCAAACTTGTATTACTTGAACGTATGTCAGTAAACTAGATGACAGCCAAACGTCAGTATGAAATTCAAATATTCGACATCTCCACCCGTTGCTTTTTTTATTTAATAACTTTTTCGTGCAAATTACCACAGTATGCAATTAAAAACGTAAAATAAATAATCACGCATTCATAAAATATGTGACAGCTATGACAGCCAGCGTTGCCAACTCTACAATCTGACACTCATTTGACAGGAGATCTCGGACGTTATCGATCTCACAAAAATTAGGGAATAGCTCGGCTGTTATGAATAACGTGACAATATTTGAATATGTCCCACTATCATCATTGAAAGTGGAAATTGTTACTTGATAAATGGAGGACTTGAAGGAATGGAAACTGCTCTCCTTCCTCTATGTCGTGTAGTTAAACCAGCCTATTGATCTCAGATATATTTACAGATGTGTATTGCCTGTCTTTGTTGCTTTGAGATTGAGCAAAAGATCTAAATTACAGAACGTTACTTTTTGGAATCCATGCTTCAGAATTATCGGTAATGGAATATTTTTATTAATGTTATGCGATACAAATTTTGAATGTTAATGAAAATTTATTAGCCACAAAACAATTTCAAAATGATATATAATTATTATATACATTTAATTACAAAAAAAAAAAATATATCAAAGATTTACATGTTACATGTGTGTAAATAGTTAGTTTAACACTTTGCTATCATTCTTAATACAATTTCAATAGATTCTTTATAAAATTTATTCATTTGTGCATTATGGAATATTACATTAATCAATAATTTACTGCTATATTATATTATTAACAATACATAGATGAGTACAGTCCCTGCTAAAAGTATGCTTGATAAAATTCTCATATTTTTTTTTTTCTGTGTGATTGGTAAATCTTTTAGTGTTCAATTAATTTTGCTGGGGACTGTACTAGAATGTTGGTTTTACTAGGTGTAAATGCTATAGCTTACATATAAAAGTGGTAAGTTATAAAAACTACAACCGTCGAGGAAGAATTGTAATTATAAAATCGTCGATGAATAAAAAAACAAATTAAGCGACTGAAATCGGATAAGTGGAACTACAGTTTGTCAAATAAGAGTAGAAAATAAATGAGGGCGCCACCGTTGCCCAAATGGCAATACTAAAAATATAACAATGGTGTTAATCTAAAGCTGTGTAACCTACATTTTTATTAAAAATTAAAAAGGAATTAAAGTGAAAAAATATTTTTTCACTGCTATATAGATACCCACTGATCTCAAAATTAGAATTGCATTTAGGTATATTATTATTATACATTTGCAATATTGTGTTAACATAATGAAGAATAACGATATTATAATAAAATATAAAGCACACTTTAGAAATTGCTCGCATTTATTTAATACTAGCTTAAGTACCTAGTGTTGCCCGGGCTTTAGATCATGCCTCTAATTTTAGATCTGAATATATTTAACTCATTCAGATCTAAAAGTAGTGTAACTAAACTCACCATTAATGATTCTTCCTTTCCGCCTACTATTAAATTCAAATCTATGTTAAATTAAATGAAAGCCAATCACTTTGTAAAACACAATTTAATCAAATTTATGTTATTTAGTAGGTACCTTCACAATAGTGCTTATTCGATTTAATTTTTTTTTTTAGAACAAAAAAATGTTTTTTTAAATGCGTATACAGCGTTTTGAATTTTCAGTGTCATTGCACTTTTAAAGAATATTTGACAGATAAATTGGTGTTGCCAGCCTAAAAATTTCTTAGTTCCATTTTATTTATTTTCTACTCTTATTTGACAGACTCTATGGCATCTCCAATTGTATGTTGTGAAGTTGTGGGAAAGGAAGAGGAGGGTTGGGATGTACCTGGCTATTCAGAGCTTGTTACTAAACATGGTTAAATCCATGCCGAACATCATTCGCAATATGAAATATGTGATATAAAATAATTATAAAGTTAATACGCAATTTAATTTTTCACTCTGACATTTTAATTCCATGGAAGAATTAAACTCAAAGTCAAATGCATAGATTGTTAAGAGGTTAATCTATAGAGTGGAAGAATAGAGAAAGGAATGCTTAAATTAATGGAATTAGTAGTTTAATTTGGGAGGCAGACCCGGGAACCATTTATTGGATAACCAATACTCCCGCCATAGGTCCCCCCAAGTACGCTACGTTCGTACTTAGCAGGGGTGCCCGTATTTACGAGGTGAGGTTTGTCTAGGTCTTGACGGTGGATGCGTCTACCCACCTGCTGCGTGGTGGGCCGAATCGGGAGACACTGGTTGAGGGAGACCTAACCTAGACCTCTCCAGCCGGACTCTCTAGACCCATCGCCTTGCATCGCAGCGGGTCCTACCCACCTCTCATACATTTTTTCCTTCCCAGAACTTCCTCTCCTTCCTTTCCCTAAAAAGACTCTCAAAGATGACATATGGAAACACCGCAGGAAGACAAGGCAAAACTAAATTGAAATGTCAAGAGACAGAATAAATGAATGCATGTATAAATGTGAATAAAACAACAAGTATATAATATGAACTCACATGCGAATTGTGTGGAATTCCATCCACTCAGTCTACTTGTGCGCGCCCGTGTATAATTTTCCGACTCGGGTTTTAATTTTTTATCCATCGACGATATACGCATAACATTTTAAATTTAACTTATATTTTAAAAATAAAACTACATCAATAACATACAAATATTTAAACAAATTTATGAAAAATCACGACATTCAAGTGAATAAAATTTTATTTTGTTGACTAAATACTCGCGCCTTAATAAATTAGAGAAAAATTGAAATTATCAGCTGCGAGTCAAATAATTTAAAATATTAATCTACACATTTTTAAAACTAACTTATAACAAATATAAAATACAAAGGTTGCTTAAATAAGCGTTTTTTTTTTTTTAAAACAATAATATTTTATATAAATCCTTAAATTCAAATGGAAATGTGTGAAAATCACTTTCCTCTTAGTGATGTTTTTCAAAAGAGGTATTTTCTTAGGTATTATTACCGCCGGCAAATATCTAGCCACAACACCCAAAAGATTATAAAATAGAAGGGGGAGAGGAAGGTTTGGGTCTAACGCCAATGAAAAAGGGACGATTTAAAAAAAATATAAAACATTCAATACATCATCTTTTGTAAAATTTATTGATGAAACATACAAAATATCCCAAAATGTCGTGAAACCGAAGGTAAGTAGGGAGGGGAAGGGGGAAGTACACGGCTATTCAGATCTGGTTACCAAACACGGCTAAAGCCATTTCAAGCAACATTTCAATTCTGAATGGTCTTACACCAGAGCGATACTGAGAGCATCTTCCACTCTGGAATGTGTCGCAAATATGCTATATATTATTTTTAATTAATAAAATTGTGAAATAACAAAAATGAATCAAATAACAGTTATTTTCGCATGCTGGGATTTGAACCCGCATCACATGACCACCATCCAAACCAACATTTAGAAGCAAAATGGGAAAAGAATCAAAATGTTACTTAGAAGGATTTTAGCTGTGATTGACTAAATCAGAACATCCAGATGCATCCTACCATCTTCTTCCTCTATCCCTTTAAGCTTCACACAATTTCCCTAATTCAAATACTTATAGTTTTTTTTTATTTTACCATCTTTTGGCGATGTGCTCAAATGCTTTATTAAGAATACGCAATAATAAATGTTATATAATTAATTATAATAAAAACAAAGATTTAATCAATAAATAAATTAAATTTTGTCTAACATTACAAACTTTCATTTAAGTAAATATTATTATTGTGCTTTTTTCACAAAATTTCACAGAGAAATAAGATTAAAAAATGATTCGAGAAGGGATTTAATAAAAAAAAAAACCATTTGACACTTAAAAATCGAAAAATTAATAAAGAACTTGAATAAATCCTAAGTTAGAGAAAATACAAAGTTAAATGAAGAAATAATTTCATATTGACTGATAAAAATATTGCCCTAAAACAAAAATGAAAGAAAATAAAATTTAGGATAAGGATTAAAATTAGTCTCAACAAATAAAACATAAAAACATTTCTTTTCCGTTTCTTTAAAAGCAGCTGCCATGAAATAAACGTACCTACATAAATAATTAATAGCAAAAAATTTAACAAAATAAATAGAAACAAATTTTCTCCTAATCTAGGTGCACATTTTAACAAGAAATAAATTTTAAGAGTAACGGCTGTGTTGCATTTTTCATAAAAAACTTAATTTTGGATTTGATGCCACGATTTAAAACCAAACTGAATAATTTAAAAAAAATTAAAATGTACAGCAAATAATATACCTAATAAGGACGTGACCTATTTTAATTATTTGTGTTTTATAAATTATAAGTATTGTATCATGATTTTAGAGGCAACTTTGGCAATTATTTGTGACTTAAAAGCATTAAAAAAAAATTTTGCCCCGCCTAGCTTGTAAATACAAAAAAAAAAATTAAAGAAAGCATTTTGATGAGATTAAATTTAAATTACAAATGACAGATTTATGTACATTAAAAAACAAATTTGAAACCGAAAAAAACGTTACTTTATAAACCCAAAAATCAAAATCATAAAAAATCGTTTAATTTAATGGCCCATATTTTAAAATTTAAAACACAAATAAATAAAGTAGCTCACATCCGTTTTAGACATTTGCAATATGTTTTGATTTTTTAAAATTATTCAATTTGGTTAGATATTTCGGCATCAAATCGCAACCCAAGTTTTGTATGAAGAAGGCGGCGTAGCCATTCTTCTTAAAGTGCCTTTTTACTTCACTAGATTATTAATTTAAGTACTACACATTTTTATATTAAAATTTACGGAAATATACCTTTTATACCACTGAACCGAAAATTCATAGAAGTGTGATCTATACTGATTTGAAATAAAATTGACATCGCCAATTTACATAATATCTATCAACTCAATGGAATTGATTATCTGTTCAAGAAAAAAATTCGAAATGAAAAGGTTTTCTTTTTTTTTTTTTTTTTTTTTTTTTTCATAGGAAGCAATTACTTTGTGGTTAGACATTATATTATAAAAATAAAACACAAACACTTTGTATTTAACCACGAATTTATTATTGTATATATCGACCGGTTTCACTTCGACCAAGCTTCTTCAGGATATAAATAATAACTTATTATATCCTGAAGAAGCTTGGTCGAAGTTATTATTTATATCCTGAAGAAGCTTGGTCGAAGTGAAACCGGTCGATATATACAATAATAAATTCGTGGTTAAATACAAAGTGTTTGTGTTTTATTTTTATAAGAAAAGGTTTTCAATCAATTTCACTCAAAATAAGGAAAAATTAAGTTTATTTCAGATACATACACGTCCAAAACACACTTCTAACTGTTTATCCGTTCAGTGAGTTACACGTAATACTGTAAGAGCGTAGGTATTTGTAAAAATATGGATCTATTTTATGTTATTTATAAAAGCTTTAATTTTCAATGCTTGAATTATCGGTTTTGAAATGGAAGCCATGTTGAATATAGTCTGTCTCAAGTAAAACTATTAAATTAAATGATATTTTATACACATGTTATTATGACGCCCCGCGGTGACACAATTATTATGGTAAAGTTTAACCGATGAAAAGTGAACGAATTATAAACCCAAACTATTGCGATCGTAATCAATGACGGTAAAAAAGTTTATAAAGAATGTAACAATATTACGAATTCAATGTGTCCAACAAAATCGAATCAAATCTAACAAAAATGTGTCGTGATTTAAAGATTTCAACTAATAGTGAAGTCATTACTTCAAACGATATTGTGTTACAATATAGTGACTTCAACCAATATTGTGAAGTCATTACTTCAAACTATATTGTGTTACAATTTAGTGACTTCAACCAATATTGTGAAGTCATTACTTCAAACGATATTGTGTTACAATTTAGTGACTTCAACCAATATTGTAAAGTCATTACTTCAAACGATATTGTGTTACAATTTAGTGACTTTAACCAATATTGTGAAGTCATTACTTCAAACGATATTGTGTTACAATTTAGTGACTTCAACCAATATTGTGAAGTCATTACTTCAAACGATATTGTGTTACAATTTAGTGACTTCAACCAATATTGTGAAGTCATTACTTCAAACGATATTGTGTTACAATTTAGTGACTTCAACCAATATTGTAAAGTCATTAATTCAAACGATATTGTGTTACAATTTAGTGACTTTAACCAATATTGTGAAGTCATTACTTCAAACGATATTGTGTTACAATTTAGTGACTTCAACCAATATTGTAAAGTCATTACTTCAAACGATATTGTGTTACAATTTAGTGACTTCAACCAATATTGTGAAGTCATTACTTCAAACGATATTGTGTTACAATTTAGTGACTTCAACCAATATTGTGAAGACATTACTTCAAATAATATTGTGTCACAATTTAGTGACTTCTACCAATATGGTGAAGTTATTATTCAATAATATTGTATCACAATTAAATGAATTTAAATAATATTGTGTCACAACTTAGTGACTTCGACCAGACCGAGTGAAGTCATTATTTCAAATATACCCATAATATTGTGTCACATAATTTAACGACTTCAACCAATATAGTGAATTCAACCAATTATTTCCCAATTTGATGTAGAACTATAACTACAACAACTGATGTAGAGCTATAATTTAGTCATTTCTACTACATATTATTGCGTCATATTTCAGTAACTTCAACTAATATAGTGTCATAATTTAGTGACTTTAACTAATATTGCGTCACAATTTAGTGACTTTAACTAATATTTCGTCACAATTTAGTGACTTCAACTAATATTGTGTAAAAATTTAACAACTTCAACTAATATTGTGTCACCGACGGCGCCATACAAAATAATGCGCAGAGAGTTATATCATTGCGTAGACGCTAAAAGTAAGAGTTTGAAATATGACTACTTACATTAAAATATGGTAATATCAAGTTCAGATCCTAACAGGTATACAAGACATGTACACAAAGTGTTGTGTGGAGCAGGGCTGGCTGCAGTCTGCGTAACATCTCAGTCAGACAGATATACGTGTATATCTACCGTGGTTGGGTGTATTTAACAAGGAGTGTGACAGGGTAGACAGGGGTGTATCGGGAGCTTGTTAGCGCGCCGCCCAGCGCTGCACCGCCTCCTCCCACTCGGCCGCTTGCGCCGCCAGAGCTGCCAACTCCGCCCCTCCCTAAATTAAATAAATATTAATACATACAATTGCAATAAAATACATATTGAATATATGTACACCATTAACCCTATTAGGGCAAGTTGTTTAAACGACTCGCATTTGACGCTGTCACATTTGCACTGTCACATTTGACACAATCACGTTTGACACTCTCGCGTTTGACACTGTCACATTTGCCATTATCACATTTGAGAGTCACTAATCGTCAATCAGTGCTATTTTGAATATTTTAAATTTGAACGTTTCCCGTTAAATGCTCAATTGATCAACTCTGCCCGATGGTGGTTTTTTAAATTTTATAATGGGTTAAGCCGTTGATTAAGCCGTCATTTTTTGACAGGCTGATAATGGGTTATTCGATCAGCCGTTGATGAAGTTGTCATTTTTTGACAGGCTGATAATGGGTTTTTCGATCAGCCGTTGATTAAGCCGTCATTTTTTGACAGGCTGATAATGGGTTTTTCGATCAGCCGTTGATTAAGCCGTCATTTTTTGACAGGCTGATAATGGGTTTTTCGATCAGCCGTTGATTAAGCCGTCATTTTTTGACAGGCTGATAATGGGTTTTTCGATCAGCCGTTGATTAAGCCGTCATTTTTTGACAGGCTGATAATGGGTTTTTCGATCAGCCGTTGATTAAGCCGTCATTTTTTGACAGGCTGATAATGGGTTTTTCGATCAGCCGTTGATTAAGCCGTCATTTTTTGACAGGCTGATAATGGGTTTTTCGATCAGCCGTTGATTAAGCCGTCATTTTTGTCGACATGCCGATAATCGGCAATCAATATGGCCCTTCAAGTGTCAAAATATTCAAAATGGCGCTGATCGTCGACTTGTGACAGTGCCAAATGTGACGGTTGGTCCAAAAATTGGCCCCTAGTATCTATCTTTTGAATTTTAAACGGTTAGCCAGATATATTTCTATTTTTTTTTAATGTGAAACCAAACAAGAGTCATAAACTGCTCCCAACCACCTGGAGCCAGTGAGACTATGGCATCCCCAAACGGGGTTTTTTGTGAGACTGAAGGTAAGTGGGGAGGAAAAGGAGATGCGGAAAGAGGAAGTACCTTGCTATTAAGATCTAGTCACCAAACATGGCTAAAGCCATTTCTAGCAATGTTTCAATTCTGAATGGTGGTCTTACACTAGGGCGATACTGAGAGTATCTTCCACTTTATTTTTTAAATTATTAATTTGTAGTGGAGACGTTGTAATATTATGATTAAAAAACTGTACATTTGTTCAATTTATCTTTAGACTGGTGAAGTTAACATGTTTTCAGTCTTAATAATTGACAGAAATCCACTACAAAATGTTTAGATATACAATTTTGTTTATTATTATTATTCTAAACACATAACATAATACATACGTATAAACATAAAAGCTTCATAATATTAAAAGTTATTAGAATGCATTATATCGACGTTGGAAAGGGAAAATGACTAAAGTGCCATACAAATGTGTTCCAAACATGGTGGTATTAGCACGTAGCTCAGACTTTCTCCTAAAAATGAGCGATGATCCGGCTTGGTAGCTCTGCTTCAGTGCGATCTTTGCGTCCGCTTGAGATGGAAGTTCCGCAGTCAAATCCCACCGCCTGAAAGGTGCGCTCAATTATTCGCTATCAATTAAGAGGAAGTCCGCTCTGTTGAAGTTCATGAGCTTACAATTATGATCCCAGACGCCAGTAAGTCTATCACACAAACAATTTTGAGGGATAAATGGCGTATGCAAAGTGCGTGCTCATTGGATTCCCAAAATGCTGAAAGGCAAAATCGTGTGGAAAGCCCTCGGGTCCCTTTGAACTATTTTTCCAACCAAGGTAAGGCTTTTTTTGGGTTGAAACATGGGTTCTCCACCTAACCCCGGAATCAAAAAGCAATCAATGACATGATTTGCATCCTTTTCTTCACCTTAATTTGGCCGGAAAACCTATGGAGATCGACTAGGACGCGGAGGGAGAGGTGATAGCATTTTTGGCACCGTAATTCTATGATAAGGGAATCAAGGATCTAGTGCCAAGGCTCACCAAGTGCATCGATCGTAACGGGGACCATGTCGAAAAATAGTGGGGATATGTACCTAATGTAATAAAATGTCACACGATTTTGTTGTAAATATAATTTTTTCCTGATTTTTAAAAATTAGAAAGGTATTTAATTCTTGGAAAACCCATGTAGCTTATTGTGTAGGTTCATTTTTAATGTCACATCTGTGTGGCGTTTTAGCCATTTTTCCTTTCCAGCGTCGATATAATTGAATAAAGATGTATCATTTATAATAACACATTGTGTGGTTTTTTTTGGTAAATTATTTAAATCACAAAAAAAATCATGATTACAGGCCCAAAACTTTTACATCATGTTTTGTCAAAATTCACATTTTTTTTGAGAAAAGCGAAGTTATTTTTAAGCAAAAATGGTAGTATTTTGCAACACAGTTACCCACACAGGTATTTTGTCAGTTTTGTGCAAGTTTTTTTTGTCTTGAACGTTTCATTTATCGAGCTTTAATTGCGAAGCGAAAATAACACAAAGTTTTTGTAAATCTGACATTTCATTTAATACAAATACTTGCATATACGCGATAGATCGGAATGGTTAAAATGTGTAATATTACTTTCTAATTTTAAAGTATCAGAAAATGAAATGCGTGAAAAATACAAAAAATCGTGTTATTTGCCCGAAAATTGTGAATTTTGCGTTACTCTAGTGAAAATGTAATTTTTCAGGTCTCTAGTCATGATCAATTTGGTTTTAAAAATTGTTGTTAGTTTTTCCATTTCTTTTATCAAAAATCCAACAATGTCTTTTTTGTACATGTATCACTAATGGTGAACATCTATACTGCCACGGTAAGTAAAATACACAGTTCATTCCTTGAGAGTCTCTCTAAAATACTGCATTTTTACTTACCACAGCAGTGTACCTATTGTCTAGAAGACTTTAATGTCTTTCAAATCTAAGTACATACTTACATTATTTACACATGATTTATTATTTTTATTTGTGATGTCTGGTGATTTTAAACATGTAAAACTATTCCTATAAAGGGGTGCAGGTGTAAACATAAATGAACAAAACAATAAAATAAACAAAAAAACGATAATATAAAACAAACCTCGATAACAAAATAAACTGTCGAAGCGAAGATGGTCTCCTATCGGTTAGGGGTGGCGGACACCTGGAGAGAGAGGGTGGGGGAAATTATAAAAATAAAATTATAAAAACATGCCTGGAATTATAAAAATAAACAAACAAAACAGTAAATCATATATATGTATTTGGAAAAGGGTGAAATATAAGTATTAAAATCGTTGAAAGAAATTATTGCTAACCAGGTAGGGTAAATTTTACCTTTTTTTTAAAAAAATAATTTCCCTCAGGGCCTATGTCATCTTAGGGAATCCTGTGTGGAGTTAATTTCAAGAAAATGAAGTTATAGAAAGGAAATAGATATGAGGGTGGAAAAAGGACATAATTTTAACCGTAAACAGCTGATCAAAAATTCGACGTGAAATTTTTATTTATTTTTATTTTATTTTTAACATCGTTCTAAAATAGTCTATGAAGTTCGGATTTGCGTCATCTATCGTCATAATAGATAAAGCATTTCTATAGCTTCGTTTTAAAATAAATGGCTTGCCGGGGAAATGTTTTCAATTATTACAATAAATGTTTTACGAATGGGAGGAAAATGTAATTTTGGACCGCTATCATTTGCAGAAAAATAAAAGTGGTCCATTTTTCGACCATTATCGCTCCAGTGGTTAACAAAGATTTCGCATATTAGTGTGTTATTTAATAATTACGTAATAGTAAATAAGTGGGCACAATCTTCAGGTTGTTTTATTAATGATTTTTATCGAATCACTAAAGTGGGCAATTACTGTACATTCGATATTTTTTTTGTTAATTTAAAAAAAAAAGTCATTTAGTTATTGTGTAATATATTAAACAGAAAGATTTGGTAGGTAAATTAATTCAAAATTATTTTGTAATATGATGGGCACGGGGGTCTATTTCCCATTCCAAGTCCAAATTCCTTTCTACGTCCAAATTTTCTTAAGCGGGCAATCATTACTCATTTTACCCGTACTGAGATTATTCTTTTTTTAAATATCACTAAATAGATAATCTGAATATATAGTATAGGAAGTGTGACTCTGACCTGAGGGTCGGGATCCCTGGAGCGGACCTCGGCCAGGAACCTCTCCCTCTGCAGGCGGCGCGTGAGCTCGTTGGGCCAACCTTCTTCACCTCCATTGTTCCCCTCTTCGTCATCTCCGTCTTCTTCAAAATCTAAGTGAACACAATATTATAAACAACTAAATAATAATCATTTTGGCAAGGATCATTCCAACAAACAATATCTTCTTTTAGCTTCACATCTTCGAGTCCCAACTGCTCCCATCCATCAAGAACCAGTGAGACTATAGCATCTTCAATTGGAGTGTGTTTTGAGGATGAAGGTAGTGGGGAGGGTAAGGAGATGGAGTAGAAGTAAATGAGGAATTACCTGGCTATTCAAATCTTGTCACCAGATAAGGCTAAAGCCATTTCAACCAATGTTTCAATTCTGAATTTGTAACCTGAAAAATTTTGTCATTCTTTATTAAAATTTTCAGCTTTTGAGAAAACTTCCATCTTACATATAGATTAGTCAGACATCTCCAAATATTACACCAGGGCGATACTGAGAGTATCTTCCACTCTTAACCACTCAGCAACGTAAGCAGATATACATGTTAATATGACAACATCAGTCAAGTACAATAAGCGTGTTTACACGTCAACGCGTATGTTTCCACAGAAACCGTTATAACACTGTTATTTTTCTAGTGACATCCCTAAAACAAAAAGGAGAAGCTCCATAATAAATCAAGCTACCCATCACTGTGCAAGATGTCCATTGAAATAGATAAAAAAAATCTTTTCTGTCAGATACATGATAGACCGCCAAATTGCCTATCCACTATTCGACATCGTTATTTTTTTATTAAATATTCTTGTATGAAATGATAAAAAAGCGAGGTGACCAAATTGTTTATTATACATTTTTAAGATAGGATAAATATTGTCTTTTTATATAATCCGTGATTTTAGTACCGTTTTCACATAAAAACATCACGTGAGTCATTTTTTCATTTTTTTATGTTTGCTTTCTAAATTTTAATATTTACAAATGTTAATATTTATTTGTAACAACAATTTGATAGCTTATTTCATATCCTTTCAAAAACAGTTTTTAGTATTCGGCTACGTTCAGAAATGTTTCATTTATAGAGCTTTAATTGTGAAGTGGAAATAACATAAAGTTTTCGTAAATCTGACATGTCGTTTAAGACATAAAAAGTGCATATTCGCGATATATCGGAGTGGTTAAATTCACACAAAATTTATATTTTAAATTTAAAATTTATTTGTGCAGGTCGGAATTTGAGACAATTTAATTTATTGTTAACCTTGATTAAACCACAGAACGAATAGTTTAAATAATGAGTTTCAGATCCAGTTGATTAGTCAGACATCTCCGAAAAATCTAAATTTGAGTTGAGTATGCAGTTACATGTAAAACGTGTACCTTTTATCTGATGCAATACTCAGATTACTCATAAACACCACCAAATCAATTATAATGCACAAACAATTGTAGTGAATTAATGTGATATTGATGTTTTCTGGGTAACTATTGAGATATTTCAAAATGTCACCGTTACGCCTCCTGGTGTTATTTTATAGCATATTTAATATGTAAAACACAGACAAGTATAAATAATATTTGATTTATGATGAGCATTCGAATATTGCTTTCCTCATTATCTCCAAACTAATATTTGGAGATGTCTGAATAATCTATATAGTCCAGTCAACCTGTGTCGTAGAACACCAGTTGAAGGAACTAAATAGTATAAAGCTAATTTTTTCCCCATCGACTACTACCATTTAGACAAGTGTTTAGCTAAAAGTCCCCGCCCCTACCCCTCTTGCTCCCCTAAACATGAAAAGTGTAAGGGTTTCGTAAATCGCGTCTATCTCAATCATTAAACAACATATCGGATTGAATTTTTTTTTATTCTCTTTGCTATAACATTGTCTACACTTAATGTTCAGTTAACTTTCGTCGTAACTTTTACCGTTTGTTTATAATTTTACTTTTTGTCACAGAACTTTTTACGCCGACATTTTATGAAAAAATGTTTCCTACAAAAGTAGTAGCTCTTATTATTACCTTTAAAACGAAATAAAATAGTACTTACTTTGTTAGAGATCCAGCGAGATTCAGCCGGTGTAATACAGAATGCGCACTCGGTCATAGCGGGTTCGATCGAGGTGCAATGCAAATATTGTTGTATAGTGAGAGTGTTTTTTTATCTTTAAGGTACATTATTGCATTTTCTATAAAAAAAACTAATCTCAGTGAAACCCAAATTCCTCACCTTTTAAATATGTTTCAAATAATAATAAGTCCTTGTATACAGCTAAAATAGGTATTTTAAATAGTTTTTGGTTTGAAAATGCATGTAATATTTTTTTAAGATGTTTTTTAGAACAAAATAATTGCGGAATCTTAGTTTAAAGTATAAAATATATTCAGATTATTCTCAGTGAAAAATAAATTGATGTTGACCATTTCCGATTTCCTAAACTTCCATGACAAGTTCTTCATTTTCCTCGACTTCAGGCCGACATTTTATAAAAAAAAGGTTTCCTACAAAGGTTGTAGCCCTTTCTATGAGATGTAAAATAATATATTTTAATGTGTACTTTATCGCTAGGAAACCAGATATCCACCATACACCATCTCTGCGGCGCTCCGTGGCAGCAGGTTCATTGCCGCACTACTGACGTATGATGTTCATACTCATTAATTAAAAACTAGTAGAACTTGAAAACTGTGGCTACAAGAGTTTAAATCGGTGAATTTGGTTATAGACTTTATTCTGGCCGAGAGAATCGGCGATTGGAATTTGCACATTAATACAGCCAAGCAAATGATACCGTATTTCCATGCTGCTGGTCATTTGCTCTACGCCAAATCCGTTCAAATATACTTGCAACAAATGTTGAGTATACAAACGAAGATGTCAAATGAAGACTTTGAAAGGTTCGTCAATAAAGGTTTCTTAACAGTTCGGCGAACAGATGGATTTTTTACTGGTAACTGGACGGACATGGCCATAGAGCAGACATTAATGCGATCATCAAAATCCACAGGTGGCCTTACTCATGGACGAGGATTAAGCGAAAGGACGCTAACGAAGTTCATTGCTTGCGCTCCTGGATCCCTGCAAATTTGTGAGGCTTTCGAGAAGATCTCTGGCTGCTTGACTCAGTTTAACGAACAGCACACTGAACTAAGATGCAGTAGAAGAGAAAGGGACTTGCAAAATATTAGTAAATTTCTCGGATAGCTGCGTATTCATAATCCTTTCCGACAGAGCAACGATTTGGTGTTTTTATCCTCTGGTCTAGTAAGTAACTGCGATGAAGCGTATGTCTGTTTAATAGGGTTATTTGTATGTCTCAAGGAAAAAATAATCTCAAACAATACTTCGACTATGAACAGCCTATACCCTTTGTCTTTATTTGAAGACAATAAAATGATGAGAAAGGGAACTAAATCAAGTCTCATGAAAATATTTGAAAAGTGGACAGTTAGCAAAGAAGTTTTTGAGAATTTGCCCCCAAAAATATATGTAGTAGATGGAGGGATCTTTTGCACAGTGTTATTTGACCTGACGACGTAACATATAGCAGCATCATAGGGAAGTATGTTGTCACTGTAATGAAACGGTATGGGAAAGATTGTTATGTTGTGTTCGATGGGTATCCTGACTATATGCGGAGAAGTAAAAAAACATCTCTAGAAATGAAATTCAACGTTAATATGGAATGCTCTGTGAAGCAAAATGAATTTTTGGAAAATCCAAAAAACAAAAGCTAGCTTATTGAACAGCTCGCTCGGAAGCTTAATGAAGCAAACATTCCAACCATTGTGGAGGAGGAAGATGCAGATACTAAAGTGGTCGGAAGAGCAATAGATGCTTCCCAAATTCAAAGTGGGAGGCCTATAGTTGTTGTCGGACAGGATACTGATCTTTTCGTTCTATTATAAGGGCTACCATAGTGTCAAAATGTGCAACTATTCTTTCACAAACTCTCTGGCACACCATCAACGTATGACATCAGCAAGATTCGTGAAGAGATTGGTAATATGAAGGATGTGATATTATTTTTGCATGCTATCACAGGATGTGCTACCACGTCTTATTTATTCTGCAAAGGCAAAATTAACGCGTACAAATTGCTAAGTTCGTCCAATCATCTCCGCACAAAAACTTTACAGTTTTATGAAAAACAGGCAGACAAAAATATTCTCAAAGAGGTACGTGATTTGAGGCTTTTGTCTTGAAACTATATGGATGCACAAGGTCTGCAAGTCTGAATGATAGTAGATATTCAATGTACCTTAAAGCTGTTGCAAAAATGTCATTAAAATCCAAATTTCACATGGCATCCCTCCCTCCAACATCTGGTGCTGCCGCTGCTGAACAACATCATCTATCAGATTCAAAAATGGATCGGAGATAAGGAAATCAGCGCTACGGACTGGGGATGGATTTTAACTGACAACATGCTGTATCCAGTGAACTTAAAAAAATCACCGCACCCGATGAAGTTATAAACTTAGTTTCCTGCAACTGCAAAAAGGTTTGCAAAAATAATTGTAGCTGCTTTAAAGCATCACTTGATTGCACAGAAATGGGCCGGAGCTGTGGCGGCTCATGCAGCAATGTAACTTTGGTTGAAGTCGGGGAAAATGAAGAACTTGTCATAGAAGTTTAGGAAATCGGAAATGGTCAACATCAATTTATTTTTTACTGAGAAATTAAGCTACCGCAATTATTTTGTTCTAAAAAACATCTTAAAAAAAATATTCCATGCATTTTCAAACCAAAAACTATTTAAAATATCTATTTTAGCTGTATACAAGGACTTATTATTATTTGAAACATATATAAAAGGTGAGGAATTTAGGTTTCACTGAGATTCGATTAGTTTTTTTTTATAGAAAATGCAATAGTGTACCAAAGATAAAAAAACACTCTCATTATAAAACAATATTTGCATTGCACCTCGACCGAACCCGCTATGACCGAGTACACATTCTGTATTACACCGGCTGAATCTCGCTGGATCTCTAACAAAGTAAGTACTATTTTATATCGTTTTAAAGGTAATAATAAGAGCTACAACTTTTGTGGGAAACATTTTTTCATAAAATGTCGGCATAAAAAGTTCTATGACAAAAAGTAAAATTACGTGCCAAAAAATATACAAATCTTTACCTTTTCATACGAATTATAAACAAACGGTAAAAGTTGCGACGAAAGTTAACTGAACATTAAGTGTAGACAATGTTATAGCAAAGAGAATAAAAAAAATTTCAATCCGATATGTTGTTTAATGATTGAGATAGACGCGATTTACGAAACCCTTACACTTTTCATGTTTAGGGTGGCACAGGGGGGGGAGCAAGAGGGGTAGGGGCGGGGACTTTTAGCTAAACACTTGTCTAAATGGTAGTAGTCGATGGGGAAAAAATTAGCTTTATACTATTTAGTTCCACCTAAAAACACAGGTTGACTGGACTAATATGTAAGATGGAAGTTTTCTCAAAAGCTGAAAATTTTAATAAGGAATGACATTTTTCAGGTTACAAATGACTTAACAATATTTGAACAACTCCTACTATCATCATTATAGAGGAAAAACATTGGTGGTGGAATGATAAAGAACTTTTTTTTGTATTTCTTGGGCATTAACTATGTAACAATTTCTAGACATTTTGTTTTGAAGAGTTTTCATTTTCAATGTACTTTAGTTACTTAAATTTTAAATTTTCTGCGACCGGTTTCGACATATCCGTGTCACTCAAGTTTTAAGATTGCTCGTGAATGACACGGATATGTCGAAACCGGTCGCAGAAAATTTAAAATTTAAGTAACTAAAGTACATTGAAAATTAAAACTCTTCAAAACAAGATAAAGAACTTGGCTAGCAGAGGACTTGAACCCGCAGGGCCTGGGTGGAAACCCAACGCATTTGTCCACTAAGCTGCCAACCGGTGTTACACCACCTATTTTATAAAGTTTAATTATTTAATTAATCGTTTTATCTGTTTCATGTTTGATGTGAATCGTGCTGTCAAATTTATGTTTAAAGTAAAATGAAAAATATTATTGAATGGTGTAATATGTAGTAGACAAAATGAGACTCTCACAGACCGAAGAAACAGTATACCTGCCCATAAGGGCAGGGGACAAACCAAGTTGCGCGGAGCGGGGAAAGTGACGTGAGCGCGAACCTTTCAGTGATTTGTCAATAAATTAATGCGACAGTCTAGAGGCAACTTTTCAAAGCCACCCTACGGTCGTAGGTCACCCCAGTATTGTCTTTTACATAATCAGTGATTTTAGTACCGTTTTCACATAAAAATATCACGTGAGTCATTTTATTTTTTATGTTTGCATTCTAAATTTTAATATTTACAAATGTTAATATTTATTTGTAATATAACAATTTGATAGCTTATTTCGTAACCTTTCAAAAACAGTTTTTAGTATTCGGCTACGTTCCTAAATGTTTCATTTATAGAGCTTTAATTGTGAAGCGGAAATAACACAAAGTTTTTGTAAATCTGACATTTTGTTTAAGACGAAAAAAATGCATATTCGCGTTAGATCGAAGCGGTTAAAGGACTGAGGCAAAATGAGAGATAGCACAATGGGCATATGGCCTAAGTGCTCACGGGAACTAGTCGTAAACCGTCTCCACAAGGAAAAAAATAATATGGACACAGAATATTGTTTTTCTCATAATCTCAAAACTTATTATTTGGAGATGCCTGACTCAACTGGACGATCGACATGCTTGAGCCTTCATGGGGCTAAAAAGATTATCACGTGGTTTGCCTCTAGCTCGTCGAAACGATATCCCGATTTTCCTTTCGGGCATGTCTGTGTGTTTTTTGATCTGTGGACCCTCTTCATCTAGGGGCATCGTTTTTTAAATAATTTACATTTATATAATAATGTTATAAGTCAACAGTTAGTTCATGCGGCTACACTACATAAACAGACACTAAAATATATATCAAAATGCATCATACTTACTACTTGGCAGGTCTGGTGGCAAACATTATAATGAAAATTACAGTTTCTGAAGCCTTAAACAACAGTTTGGTTACAAAGCGTCAGTATTATTGTTGAATGATATTTTCCTTAGCAATTTAGCTCCATGCCCTTTTCGAAATATGCGCAATCCAAGCCATAATGATTAAATTTTCTGCCAGGAATTTGTGTGTAATTGTAGATAATTAATGTGAATGTTTTGTTGAGTTTTAAATAATGTGAATGTTTTGATGAGTTTTAATTAATGTGAATATTTTGTTGAGTTTTAATTAATGCGAATGTTTTGTTGAGTTTTAAAGAATGTGAATGTTTTGTTGAGTTTCAATTAATGCGAATGTTTTGTTGAGTTTTAATTAACGCGAATGTTTTGTTGGGTTTTAATTAATGTGATTGTTTTGTTGAGTTTTAATTAATGTGATGTTTTGTTGAGTTTTAAATAATGTGAATGTTTTGTTGGGTTTTAATTAATGTGAATGTTTTGTTGGGTTTTAATTAATGTGAATGTTTTGTTGAGTTTCAATTAATGTGAATGTTTTGTTAAGTTTTAATTAATGTGAATGTTTTATTGAGTTTTAATGAAAAGGCATGACCCTAGAAGACTAATTTGAGTCGTTTCGACTAACACTGCATGCATTTTATTCTGTATCGGTAATGAATGTGCCTATCGCGCTAGTTCCCCGAGAAAACTCAGTCACTGATAACATTTGTATTTTTTAACTCCACACAGGAGGCCCTGAGGAAAATAATTTCCCTCAGGGCCAATATCACCTTTGAAGATGCTGTGTGGAGGGTCTTTTTGAGGATAGGAAGGAGTGAACATTGGTCTTGAAGAGACCCATGTTGCAGTAGGGAGGAAACACAGAGGTCGGCAAATTGTTCCACAGCCGAACTGTTGAACAGTCATGGAAACGACCCGTTCTCATGTGACAAATTTCAACCGTGTACATATGTTGAGCACATGTTTGGCGATGCCGAGGGGATCAATGATGCTAGTTCCTCGGAGTATCTTCCATTGTAATACCAGCGGAACAAGAACAGCATTCCCACCTGACGCCTGTGCTCTAAAGATTGAAATCCGTTTGTTAAGTTAGGAGAATCTATCAAACAGACTGCCCGTTTCTGCACAGAATCGAGTTTTTTTTTAGGTATTTTGGGGCTCCAGACCAGAGGTGGCTGCCAAATTCAACCATGGGGCGCACTTGCGATTTGTACAGGATTAGCAGTTATGCACTATTGTGTACTAGTCTGCAGAGACACAAGTTTATATGTACCACAGTTTAATATGTTTTATAAGAGAATTACACTAGTGTCACACCTAGCTTCAAAAGCACCAGAGTTATTTGGCTTGGCCTATTTCAGCATATTGCTCGCAATACATTCCCATCGGGAAGGTATGACACTAGCATTAACCTTTTTAACTTAGTTATAGACAATGAGAAACAAAAAACTTTTATATTCTCATTAATTTTCTTCAGACTGCCAATTTTGATCTTGAAAAGTTTTAGCCTGAAGGTTAATTAATGTACCTATATATTTCTAAATTATTATAATGGTTTGTCTAATTTTTAGTTGAAATTAAGATTGTAGAAATATATTATAAGTTTGTACAGCGCCCTTGAGGTGATTTTTCACAAAAACGGCGCTATTAAAATCATCCCAATATTATTATTATTATATTAATAAAGTTATTTTATAAAATAACATTCACGTTTGAAACCTCCGAAAACAAAAAATGCATATTGTGAGGGTCAGTAGTGTTAGTCATAAATGTAAAATACAATTAGTTGTTAGTCACAAATGAAAAATACAATTAGTCTTCTAGGGTTAAAGCACCATATCCCATTGTTTTTCTGTGTGATATCATTAGATTGTGGATGAAATGTAAAATATCATCTGTGAGGTTATTGAGGTTCATATGATGAGTTATCAAGATATAAGTATCAGTGAGATGAGTAATCATGAGAATGGTATTAGTAAGCTAATGATGAGTTATCATGATATAAGTATCAGTGAGATGAGTTATCATGAGAATGGTATTAGTAAGAGAATGATGAGTTATCATGAGATAAGTATCAGGGAGATGAGTTATCATGAGATAAGGATCAGTGAGATGAGTTATCATGAGAATGGTATTAGTAAGCTAATGATGAGTTATCACGAGATAAGTGTCAGTAGAGTTATGACGAGTTACCATGAGATAGATGTCACTGAGGTTAAGACGAGTTTTCATGATATAGATGGCACTGAGTTATGATTAGATAGGTAACAAAGAGCTTATTATCATATAAATGTCAGCGACGTTGAGATGAGTTATAATGATACAGGTATCAGTGAGCTTATGGTGAGTTACCATGAGATAAATGTCAGTGGAGTTATGACGAGTTACCATGAGATAAATGTCAGGGAGGTTAAGATGAGTTATCATGAGATAGGTATCAACAAATTTATTATCATCATGAGTTAAATGTCAGATGATGATCAGAGATGTCAGTGAGTTTATGATGAATTATCATGATACAGGTATCAGTGAGCTTATGATGAGTTGATATGGGGTAAATGTCGGTGAGGTTATGATAAGATGCCGTGAGGTTACGAAGACATTAATAATGAAGACATTAATAATAAAACTCAAGTGACATGTCAAATCTATATTTACAGGACTAAGGACATTGATTTATTTAAGCAGAGGGACTTAATAATGTACTTGGTAAAATTAAACAAGATATCTTATTGTATCGTGAAAATAAAGTTGACGAGATGTTTAGTAATATGTTAGGTCATGTACAGTGACAGTGAGGTGAGGTTATATAATATAATGTTTAGGTGAGGTTAGGTTGAACAAGGACAGGTTAGATTGAGACATGAGGGGGTGAGGACATAAGCAGCAGTGGTTGAGTGAGAATGGCGCAAGGGCTAGTGATGTAATGTATGTTGGTTAGATTAGATTGACATGAGGGGATGAGGACACAAGCGGTAGTGGTTGAGTGAGAATGGCGCAAGGGCTAGTGATGTAATGTATGTTGGTTAGATTAGATTGAGTGACATGAGGGGGTGAGGACACAAGCGGCAGTTAGAATGGCGCAAGGGCTAGTGATGTAATGTATGTTAGTTAGGTTAGATTGAGTGACATGAGGGGGTGAGGACACAAGCGGCAGTGGTTGAGTGAGAATGGCGTGAGGGCTAGGGGACTCACCGAGAGGCCGTCTGATGTTACTCAGGGCGGGCGCTTCATCCTCAGAACCCTCTGCGAATATGAAAACAAAAACAGAACTAAAAAAACAAAAAATACAATCACTGGACCAATAACAGTCAGTCAGGCACATCTACCTAACAGTCAGGGAGCCTAGTTATAGTTCTAAACCAGATGCAAAGATGGACCTTACTCAATCAAACTATAAACACTCGAGCGGTAGAGATTTCCGGGTGTTCCCAATATTAATATGGAAACACATGATCTGCTTACTGCGGATTAAAGCCAATGAATTCACCAATACTTCAATATTTATTTCATATTTTTAGGATTTATAAAAATAATTTACAATTCATAAAAATCACCTACCCAAATTTAGGTAGCTATCATTTGAATGTAGGCTAATACATGACAATATATTCCAAGACAAACAGACCGTATACATGAGTTCATCTTACAAGAGTTAATTTGACAACAATTAACAGAAATGAGATCCATAACAATGTGGTCTCACAAGAGTTAATTAGGCAACAATTAACATATATGAGTTCCATAACAATGTGGTCTCACAAGAGTTAATTAGGCAACAATTAAACAATATGAGTTCCATAACAATGTGGTCTCACAATAGTTAATTAGGCAACAATTAACATATATGAGTTCCATAAAAATGTGGTCTCACAAGAGTTAATTCGGCAACAATTAACAGATGAGTTCCATAACAATGTGGTCTCACAATAGTTAATTCGGCAACAATTAATAGATATGAGTTCCATAACAATGTGGTCTCACAAGAGTTAATTAGGTAACAATTAATAGATATGAGTTCCATAACAATGTGGTCTCACGAGAGTTAATTCGGCAACAATTAACAGATATGCGTTCCACAACAATGTGGGCTCACAAGAGTTAATTCGGCAACAATTAACAGATATGCGTTCCACAACAATGTGGGCTCACAAGAGTTAATAGGCAACAATTAATTGGCGATGAAAGAAGTAAGGTTCATTTGCGTAGCTGATTATAATTAAAAAGATGACACGCACCGAGCATTCTCATTCCAGAACAACGACCAATAATACACTCACAGAACCTTGGAAAGCACATCATATTCCATTTGACTCCCAATTTGGCCAAGATTGACATATTATTTCAAACTGCGTCACATTTGATGACCAAAAACAGCACCATTCTGACTGAATTTGTAAAATGAACATCCGATAACTCTGCTTGAGTTGCTATTAAATTTAATCACTGAAGACAATATTAGTGACTCTCAATCAAAAATTTGAAACAGAAAAATCAGAAAAAGATGCGGTCGCTTCTAGGAATTGAATCCAGGACCTTAGTCTTGCCGGGGCGCTGCTCTACCACTGAGCTAATGGGACCCTATCCCCTTCGGTCATATTTGACTGTATTATACTTCAACTAAGAACTATGTACTAACATTATCTTCAACGATAATAAAAGTGGGTTGACAAAAACGTTTATAATACATTATTTGTTAGTTAGAAAAAACGTGAGGTGAGTGATTTTTAAAACTTTTTAATGTTTGCATGCAAAAATTTTATATTTCAAAATTTATTTGTTTATTTTGAGTTCCAAAGTTTGAAAAGATATTTTATCAACTTCCAAAAATAGTTTTTAATTTTCAGATACGTTCAGAAATATTTTATTTATTTGAATTTTATTGTAAAGCGGATTTGACTCTCTAACATTACTGGGGGATTAATGTGGTCTAAGAAGTTTAGTTTTGATGTAATCGTCGAGTGTTTTAAATAGTACATTTAATTTTTTACGATAATATAATATGCTTTCCATGGTTATAAAAAAGATTAAGTATGATAAATAAATATTAATTGAAACATTGAAGATTATGTTCAATTTAGAGAATGTATTACAAGTTTTGATTTAATATGCAACTCATTATGAATTGAACACTGATTTAAAAGGATACATTATTAACAGTAAGGAGCATATTAAATAAAAACACTAATAAAATCTTGTATACATATTATAAATACATATCATATTCAAACAGATGGTCAGAAATTGTTTTAATTTTTTAAAATCTAAATATTTTTGACAAATCTTAAATTACAAAAAATGGAAATAAAAATAATTAACTGCTTCAAAAACCCTGAGTCTAAATTTCGAATAAAAAAGAATTATTTAAGTCCAGTCGTTTCGTAGAAATTAAAATGTAACGCTGTCGCAAATGGCTATTCAGCGCCATTTTTTTCTTTTGACATTTGAAAAGTTCCCGTTAAACGCCGATTCTAGGTCAGTTTCAGCATTCTATCAAACTGTAATAAGCTGACAAGCTTAACAATGTGATAGTTGTTCTCTTCTGCTGATCACAAAATATTCAAAAGCTTAAAAATGACAGGTTATTTTAAAGAATTTGAACAATTCATCAAATTTCAAAGTTAATTTTCAAGCTCTGTAACGGTTCTATTATATCATTATTAGCCAGTTGTTTCACGTGACTGAAATGAAAACAGAACTTTCACAGAACTTGAAAATTAACATTGAAATTTGAACAAATTCATAAAATATCAAAGTTAACTTTCAAGTTCTGTAACGGTTCTATTAAACTTCTGTTATTATATCATTATTAGCCAGCTGTTTCACATGACTGAAATGATAACAGAACTTTCATAGAACTTGAAAATCAACAATGAAATTGGATTAATTTTTAAAATTTTGTGAAAGAATTGGAACTAAGAATGGATAGTTTCACAGAATTTAAACGATTCATAAAAGTTAAAATTCAAGTTCTGTTAATATTATTTCATCATGGTCCAGTTGTTTCACAGTACTTGAATAGGACATTCACAGATCTTGAAAATGGGCTTTGAAATTTGATGAATTGTTCAAATTCTGTAAAACAACTCGTCCTTAGAATCAGCACTTAACGGGAACCTTTCAACTGTCAAAAAAAAAACAAAATGGCACCGAACGGCCATTTGACAACTTAGTCATACGTGAATTTCTGCAAACCAACTAAGACTAACAAAAATTTTGGTTGCAGACAATGTATGTAAAAATCATTTTCTAGAAAAATCAAAAAAAATCTAACTAACTAAGGGAAATGCTATTTTTAAAGATAATATAATATTATTATGTAAGAATAAGTTTATCTATGAGAAGTACCTACATATGTAGTAGTTTTGATAAAAAAATGTGCATAGAGAAATAATGGAATTGTTACATTGTGCTTTTATAAGAAATTTTAATGCAAAAAAGAAAATGTACGTAATGGTTTTTATGTTGCTGAAATGGAACCAAAATTTATTTGTATATTTTGAGTGTGTATTGATTGATGATTTTATATTTTTAATCAAAATGAAAATTTTTTTAGATTTCCACCACTCGAGCGATAGAAATTACCGGGTGTTCATTTTCGATTCGGTCGCTCTCATGACAAAAATCTAACATCCAAACATTGATACAAAAACATAATATGAATTGTTTACTGTGGTTTAAAACAAACGATTTCACCATTTATCCCGTGTTTTTAGGTTTTATAAAACCCAAATTTGGGTAGCTATCACTCAAGTGGTTGAGATGTTTTTTTTTTTTAAATCAACAGTAGTAACTAACATAAAAAAACACTCTTTAAGAATTAAATAAATATGAATAAAATTATTGCACCAGGTTCGTTCTCCCAGGCTGCTCACCCACAACATATTAACATAAAATAGAGCAGGTCAAGTCGGGTCAGGTCATGTTATGTTGGCAGACATTGTAACATCATTGTAATACAATAAAATAAGTTGTCAGGTCAGGTCATATCGCATTAGCTTCATACAGCGTTACAATGACATTGTAATAGATTAGAGCAGGTCAAGTCAGGGAGGGTCGGGCTAGGTCAGGTCCATGTTATGTTGGCAGACATTGTAACATCATTGTAATATAATAAAATAGGTTGTCAGGTCACACTGCATAAGCATCATACAAAATAACATTGGAATAGAATGGAATAGTTTATCAGGTTAGATTAGATGAAAAATTACATAATATTGGCACAATATATGACCCAGGGTCAGGAGGTCTAGCATGGTCGATCGATAAAATCCTATATCAATACGATATTGACAAAATCCATCATCTGCGGTCAGTTATCAATATTTGCGAGACGTTTATTAGTAGATATTCCGACCGATGATTGATAAATTTTGCGACTTCCATAGTATCAGATAGGTTTTGGTTAACTATCAATATACACACTTTTTTTTTTAATATGCCATTCATTATGCAAAATTACTGGTTTATTTAATGAATGTATTGAACTGACGAAGCTCTTAGAAATGAAAGAAGTCGTATACGCGATCCATAGACTTAAATAATGAATCTGAAATGCAATTAATTTATTCTGTTCGATCATTGAGAAATGAAAATGATTGAAACATGAATAAAGACCTCGTTAACTAATTAACTCCCGAATAGTGTCAACAGAACTACCAACGCATATTTAGGCAAGTACTTCAATTCAACATTGCCAATTTATTAATATTTTTAAGTTATTGCTTGGCATTTGACATTTCGTTATGCCAATTCATAGAAAATACCTTCAATGTTGCCAGTGTACATCGATTTCTTATTTATTCCCTGTCAATATCGGTTCAGCTGTCAACGTTGAAACCGTGCTAGGGACATCGATATAAAATCATTGAAAGTTATCACATCACATGTTAGATGTGACAGATCTTGTCACGTTGGCAGCATATTAAATATAACAGATTGTGTAAGCTTAAGTAAGGTCAGGTTACATCACGTTGGTAACATATACAGCACAATAGCATTGTAGTACAATGGGTCACGTTACATTAGGTCGAGTACAGTCAGGTCACATCACATGTTAGATGCGGCAAGTCCTGTCACGTTGGCAGCATATTAAATATAATAAATTGTGTAAGCTTAAGTAAGGTCAGCTTACATCACGTTGGTAGCATATACAGCACAATAACATTGTAATACAACAGTTTACGTCGGGTCATGTCACGTTAGGTTGAGTAAAGTCAGGTCACATCACATGTTAGATGTGGCAAGTCCTGTCACGTTGGCAGCGTATTCAATATAATAGATTGTGTAAGATTAAGTAAGGCCAGGTTACATCACGTTGGTAGCATATACAGCACAAATACAACAGTTTACATCGGATCATGTCACAGATTATAATAAAACAATAATAATCACATTTATTAGAAAATAAACACTCGTTTGATAAAGACAGAGATGTTAAAGTTCTTCATACTTGCAATAAAGGTCATAAACTAGATAGACTAGAATCTTTAGAAATTACTCGCTTAACTAAAAAAATAGACCCTAACTTTGTAATGGATAAACAATTAGAATCATTTGCTAAGTCTCCGCTTTTGTATCCATTGTAATTTTCATAATAATTTCGAAATTTAAAATATGTATTTAGTTTAAACTATTCCTAATCTAATGTAAACATGCATCCCTTCAAAAAGTAACTTTGTAATTAATAAGCTATTAGAATCATTTACTGAAACACCAGGTTTTTATCCGGTATAATTTTCATAATAATTTTGAAATAAAAATATGTATTTAGGTTTGACCATTCCCACTCCAATGTAAACATGCATCCCTTCAAAAAGCAATTAAAAAATCCCATTGATCATAGATATGTATAATAACGATTTGACAATAAAATTAGTCCATTATTAATTCAAATTACTTGTAAGGTTTTTCCCTAATCAATAGATATTGAAGTGAGCTACAAATCCAAAGTTATTAGCCCACTGGAATTACCAAAATACTTAGAAATTCGACAGTCTATAACGACTTCGTAACAAAAATAATTCATTAAAATCCTTGTAGACTACCCCTCTCCCCCTCCCCCATATGTTATGTATATAAACCGTAGGCTAAGAATTAGTTGTACCAGTCTGAAGATGGCTCTGACGAGCTGAAACCGGTTACGGTCAAATAAAATTAAGCGGAATAAAGTTTTTTATTTGTTTTATTATAATCTATTATAATGGACTTCCACCACGAATGATCAGTTTCAAAAATAGAAATATTAAAAAGGATCATGTCACATTAGGTTGAGTAAACTCAGGTCACATCACATGTTAGATGTGGCAAGTCCTGTCACATTGGCTGCGTATTCAATATAATAGATTGTGTAAGCTTAAGTAAGATCACGTTGGTAGCATATACAGCACAAATACAACAGTTTACGTCGGGTCATGTCACATTAGGATGAGTAAAGTCAGGTTACATTGCATTTTAGATGTGGCAAGTCCTGTCACGTGGCAGCATATTCAATATAAATAGATTGTGTAAGCTTAAGTAAGGTCAGGTTGGCAGCGTATACAGCACAACAGCATTATACTGTACAGTCAGGTCACATCACATGTTAGATGTGGCAAGTCCTGTCACATTGGCACCGTATTCAATATAATACATTGTGTAAGGTCAGATTACATCACGCTGGCAGCGTATACATAATACAATGGGTCGTGTCGGGTCAAGTCACATCACACGGCAGATCCTTAAGATATTAGAGCTTGTGGGATCAGGTGACGTCATGTGGGGTCAGGTCATGCACACCCACCAGAGTTGAGTTCCCGCACCAGCGTGGACATGGCGTTGGTGACGGAGTCGGCGGCGAAGAGCAGGTCCGTGCGCAGCGAACGGTTGCCGGGCGCCGGGGAGGGGGCGCCGTTCTGCGAGGAGCCTGCAACCACCATCACCCACAGCAAGCGTTAGCCACCACCACACACATTCAGCATACCATACAACATAACCCACACAGCCAATCAATGTTATTCCCAACCGTATTAATATATTTTAAATAATTTGAACATTAAAAAATTGCGTTATCCACAAATTGATTAACCACTGGAGCGATTTGGAAAAATGGACCACTTTTATTTTTCTGCGATTGATTTTGGTCCAAAAATGGACCACATTTTCCTACCATTCGTAAAACATTTATTGTAATTATTTAAAACATTTCCTTGGCCAGCCATTTATTTTAACACGAAGCTATTGAAATGCTTTATCTATTATGACCATAGATGTTGCAAATCCGAACTTTGTAGTCTATTTAAGAACAATGTTAAAAATAAATATTTAAAAAAAAAAATTCCAGCCGAATTTTTGAACAGCTGTTTACGGATAAAATTAAGCCCTTTTTCCATAGATATGCACCTTTCATTATCAAGTATACCACAGACAACATACAGAAACCGAAAATATTCTATGTTGACCCGAATAAGTATCCCTCACGGCAGTTTCAAGTAAAAAATATCCAGGATTCGCGCAATTATAAACTTTACGATTTTTTTTATAAATCCTGCAAATATGAGATAAACGGTTAAATACAGGTTAATTCATTGGCTATATAGCACTATAATAAGTTTTTATAAATTCGAAGGTACGATTTTTTTAATGTTGGCGAAAAATTTTAAAAATTACCTTCTGGGAAATCTCAAGCAATCGAGGCAAATTTATTTATTTCGCGTGATCGCTCCAGTCGTTAAAGGAATTCGCTCACTAGTGTGGAAGGAAATTAAACAATAAAAAAACATTATTTATGTAGATATGTTAAGGACAAAGTGATTAATGGGTAATTAAGCTTATTGTTAAGATAAATATCTTGAGTTATAAATATGCAATGTGTTATTCAGGCATTACCCAGAGAAATGGTTTAGGCCCTTCTTCCACGGGGATGCACAAGCATCCAATGCTCGACGACTGAAGTATCTTGGCTACTACCGTCATACATCTGAACGGTTCGAACACAACACAAGTTGCCAACATTTTGTAAACTCGTCGGCGACGCCAATTTCTGGCGTTGCGACTCACGTGTTTCGACTCACATCGAGACTTAAAACATGGTGTCAGATATTTTGCAACAATGCCTTAGATCAAAGCTAGGTACAAAACAGCCAACAAAGGCCAAGAGGAAAATAATTTCCCTCAGGGCCTGTGACATCTTTGGGGTTGCTGTGTGGAGGGTCTTTTAAAAGAAAAGAAGGAGAGAAAGTTCTGGGAAGGAAAATGGAACGAGGGGTAGATAGGAATCAGAGGGTCATTAGGTCAAGAGAGCTAACCGCTGGAGAGGCCAAATGATCTCCTTCAACCAGTCTCTTCCGATCCGGCCCACCACACAATAGGCGGGCAAAAGCATTTGCCCCCAAGACCTTACAAACTTCACCCCATGAACAGGCCAAATGATCTCCCCCAACCAGTCTCTTCCGAATCGGCCCACCACGCAGTAAGTGGGCAGGCACATCCGCCGCCAAGACCTAGATAAATTTCACCCCATGAACCTGGGCACCCCTGCCAAGTCACCAAACATAGTGAACCATTAGGGGTGACCTATGGCAGAGGTGTTGGTTATTCAATAAATGGTGCCCGAGGCGATGATACCCATTTCCGCCTCCAAAAACTAAGTTTAAAGCTTCTAGTTTTGACGATTGAGAATTAAACTTTCCCAACTTTCTTAACTTGAACCAACTCAAAACAATTTATTATGTACTATGTCAATCTCTAATCGAGTATGGTATCATAGCCTGGGGAGGAGCACAAGCTGCCGCCATTGATCCAATCTCTAAAGCCCAGAAACTAATTATAAAGATTATTCTAAAACTACCAATCACAAGCAGTTCGGAAGAAATCTTTAGGAGAATCAGTGTTTTGGACATTAGGATGCCAAAAATATTCTAACTTATCTATTCAAACATAGAACTGTTTTTGACAATATCCAAACTGTTCGTGATATGAGAACCAAAGGGCAAAATCTCTTACTTATCCCTTTCGCCAAAACAACGTTTGGTCAAAGAAACTTCAGGTACTTTGCAACTAAACTTTATAATACACTTCCACTGACCATTAGCCAGCACACTAATTATGTAAAATACAAATCAGATACCAAGTCTTGGATCACTAGCAAAGACAGATCATATGTTAACAATATTTTTAGAACCTCCTAATACATGCTTTCCCATTGATTCGATGCTGATTGTTGTTGTACTTTAAATGTAAATAACATTGTTGTTGTTATCCTTATTTTGGTGTTAAACTACTTATGCTAAAATGCACCTGCTCTTAACACAGGAATTCCTAGTGAGACAGGCACAGCACAATCACCTTTGAAACTTAATAAATAAAGATTACAATAAATAAAAAAAACAATATTTGGTGTCAACATAGATCTTGTGATTTCAGCAGTGATGTGTTGGACAGTGAGCGACAAGTTATTTGCGACGTGAATAAACAAATAAGTAACGGATACTTGCATTTGGAAGAAGAACCTTAGTGTATTCTTGATTGAAGCTAATTTTAGCTAATCTCCTTTTTCATTTTGCACATATAGGTGGAAAGGCAAAATGACTTTTTTTCCAGCTCGTTCGTATGGCTCGTTACTCATTCTGCGTTTCCACCATCGATATGGTTGAAATTAGTAGACATTGTCCCAACTCCCAAAACGTAATAAAACATTAATGAAAAATATGCCCTCCATATAAATGCGACCAATTAGTTAGTGATTAAGTTAGAATGAATCAAATGAGGGAAGTTAGAAGTGTGAGGTGCTCACCATTGCTCCGAGGAGAAGAATTGTAGTTAGATCTCATCTCAGCAGTCAATGGTCCATCTCCACCTAAACATTACATTTTAAATAACATATTTAAAAAAAATAATTGTGTTAAATGCAATAAACAGCTATTACTGCCCTCTGCAGAGTAAAAAATCTGAAAGCTTTTGGTTCGGTACTTAGCTAAAACCTAGCTTCGTTTATGTGAACTAATCACTATACGGTCAAGCAGATTTCTTCCTTGTTAAGTCTGTAATGATATTATGCATAATTTTTATTTGGTTTTAACATACTTTGACAGATGTGTGTTGTTTTCACTAGTTAGTTAGTTTTTTAAAACCTGTGTTTATAAATGCAATGGAATCTTTGACACTTCTCCTAATTAGCCAGCAAACTAAGCAGATCCTACAGAAATGCAGGGGACCGAACTGTGTAGATTTAAAATTTGCAAAGTCATCATGAAAAAGTGATTGTGAAAATAAACTAGAACACTTATTTAGACCGGATTGTTTTACTGATTGTGACCTTAAAACACCAAACAAAAAGGTTAGCAAAATTAACAAAATGCAAATCCAGCAATACAACAGAAAAAATAAAATAGGGTATAGTATTAAATTCTTCATTATGGATGGCCTCAGTGGTCAAAGGGTGAAGCTTTCAAATATGAATGACCTGGTGAAAGACCACCATTCAGAATATATTTTTTTTATTGTAAGAATAGTTATTACAAATCACAAACAAGTCCTGCTAAGCCAATTAAATTGGCTTGTCAGCAGATGCTTATAGTTAAGTTGCATAATATAAATGTTATAATTTTACAACTTATGTCTACAAATTCAACATTTTTTCATACAAATCAATATAAATATAAATATTTTTTTTCCGATTGCCAATTTTTCAGCATATATTTAACCTAATTCATATAATTACATTGCTTTATAGTATCAGGTAATAAATTAAATATCTTTGGTACGTTGTATTCCAACGTTCTCTGTCTGTACTTATTATTAAATTTCAGAACTATTAACCCGTCGTTGCGCGTGAATCTAGTGCTGTATTTATGTTCTAATTTCTCTTTATGCTGCTGGGTAAATATAAGCTGAATTATAATTTTGTGCCATAGTATTGCCTTAAAAGATAAAATTTTGGAACTCTGAAACAGTAATGGTGTATTATATCTCTGTTTGAAAATATTAGGGACGACTAATAATTTTACAATTGCCTTTTGCACAACTTGGACTTGTTTCAGATTTATTATAGAAGTATTTCCCCATATAGTTAATTATTTGAAATGTTACCAGATCTGAATAGCCAGTTACTTCCCCCACCTTCCTCTTCCCTATCTACATCCCGCCTCACTGCCTTCAGTATCACAACATACCCCAATTAGATACGTCATAGGCAAACTGCCTCCAGATGATTGGGAGCAGTTGGGATTCTTGTGCAGAATTTAGGTAATTTTTTTTTTTTTTAATTACCAGCAGCGGCCAAACTCTGCGTCATGCACGACATGTCCATCCTCTCTCTGTCCCCGCCTAGGGATGCTTGCGGCCCCCCTCCCACTGTCCCCTGCTGATTACCCCTGCAAAGAGACGCATCAATATGAATAAAGAGTAAATTTGATGCCAGTACTTTTTCACGCGCTACGTCTTGCAGTGGGGTTTGTCCTAGTAAATAAACAAATAAGTTTTGCTCCGATGTCTGTGGTCCCTCTCCATCCGCCTTCAGTCCTCAGTCCTTCTTGTCCTGCTCCAGACCTCTTCCACAAATCATCTTAATGCGGTAAAGATCGACGATTCATTTTCATTCATTCATTTAACCACTGGAGCGACCACGTGAAATAAATGAATTTGCTATGAGTTTTCCCAGAAGATCATTTTTTAAATTTTTCGCCATCATTAAAAAAATCATACCTTCGAATTTTACCATGGAGACATAAAAACTTATTATAGTGCTATATAGCCAATGAATTATCCTGTATTTTACCATTTATCTCATATTTGTAGGATTTATAATAATAATATTTAAAAAATCATAAAGTTTATAACCGCGCGAATTCTGTGTCTTTGTTACTTTGAAATTGCCGTGAGGGGTTCTTATTTGAGTCAACAAAGAATATTTTCGATTTTTGTATGTTGTCTGTGGTATAATTGATAATAAAAGGTGCATATCTATGGAAAAGGGACTTAATTTTAATAAGATGGGAAAGGAAAGAAATGAAGTGTTATCTAGTCTATCAGCATCTTCCTCAGTCCATCTCTGGGCACTGCCCACTCCCACTGGGGCACCCACACAGTGCCTTAAATGTGTTCAAGAGAGAGGGGATGTGGAAGGTGGGAAAGGAAAAAAATGAAGTATTACGCTAATGAAAATAGCACCACATGTTTATGATAAATTTACCTTTCAGATTGTGGATTGTTGGAGCCAGGAGGCGGGGGACTCTGGGCAGATCTGGGAGAGGAAGTCGGAGTAGAGCGAGGAGAAGCTTGCTGGTTCTGGAATCAATTCAGATATGTACAAATAACTTTAGTTGTGTTACGCTTACTCTTAGGTACACAATAGCAGCCTTACTAATAAAAAAACACTTAACCACTCCGATACGTAAGCGGATATACACGATAATATAACGATAGCTGTCAAGTACAATAAGCGTGTATTCACGTCAACGCGTGTGTTTCTAGAGAAATCGTTATAACTCCGTTATTATTCTAGTGACATCCCGAAAACAAAAAGTAGAAGGTCCATAATAAATCAAGCTACACATCTCTATTCAAAGTTGTCCATAGATATACATAAAAAGACCTATTCTGTCAGATACATGGTGGATACAGATTTTACCTGCCAAATCACCGAATCGCCATTAGACATTGTTATTTTTTTATTAAATATTCTTGTATGAATTGATAAAAAAGTTGAGGTAACTAAATTGTTTATTATTCATTTGTACGATAGAATAAGTATTGCTTTTACATAATCCGTGATTTTAGTACCGTTTTCACATAAAAACAACACGTGAGTCATTTTTACATTTTTTTATGTTTGCATTCTAAATTTTAATATTTACAAATGTCAATATTTATTTGTAATAATACAATTTGAAAGCTTATTTCATAACCTTTCAAAAAGAGTTTTTAGTATTCGGCTACGTTCAGAAATATTTCATTTATAGAGCTTTAATTGCGAAGCGGAAATAACACAAAGTTTTTGTAAAATCGGAGATAGATCGGAGCGGTTAAATAAATAGGCAACCTCGCTTTTTTGGCTTTTGGTTCTCCCATTCAGAATGACAGCTTTGATGGATTTCTTTGCATAAATCGTATTTTTAATCACAATCCCCATTTTTCTCGCAGCGACTATCGCTTCAGGGCCCCAAAATTCAAATAAACAAGTTGCTCTGTCCTACCCTGTGTAAACGAGATAAAAAGTGAAGTGATTTTTCTTGCATATTCCTGAAATAAAAGGAAACTAAAGTGTTTGCGGGTGATGCAGAAATAGACACTACTACCTTGAGCATCTTCATGAGCCCCTCCAGCTGCCCCATGAGGTGTCTGCGCGAGTCCTGCAAGGCCGACAGGTGGCCCTCCAGCTCTCCCTTCCTCTGACGCAGAGCACGCAGCTCCCCCACCAGCATCTCCCCCCCGCCGCCCCCCTCCAGGTCTTGCTGTCTCCTGGAACCATCACAAGCAAATGAAAAACCAATTACAATGGAAATAAGACACTTGAGATACTGCAATTTGAAAGTTAACCTTCTTCCACAGGATTTGTGAAAATATAACTATCTTGTTATTAGACCTCGGACACTCGATGGGGGTTTTGATTTTGATTTATTGCTTGAAAAGTGCCAGGCACGCACGACCGTATGATGAATTTATTTTTGTAATCAATTCAACCAATACATTTTTTCTACACATTTCTCGGAAGATCGAACTGACCAAATTTTATAAGTGGAGGGTAAGTGCAAAGAACACACATTGGCGTAAAGTCAGTTAATGCCTTCTAGCATACATTCATTCATGAACAGGTAATTTTTCGACACATTTCTCGGAAGATCGAATACAACTAATCTAATTTTAATAGTGAAGGGTAAATGCAAAGGATACAAATAGGCGTAAATTCAGTTTATTTCTTCTACCCCATTGGTAAAAATCAATAGTAATATCCACGTTTATTCATGAACAGATTTCGGTAATTATTTTTTTGGCCCTCCAAACGATTTGGGTTGGGCATCCCTGAACTAAAAGGTCAACAAAGAATGAGAAAAAAAACGAGTGTGCTTTAGACCTCATAACTGAAGTAAAACTACACTGAAGAGAGAAAGAAAATGTGTGACCTATGACCGTGGGGTGACGTACGACCTTGGAGTGACCTATGACCTTGGGGTGACCTATGACCTTGGGGTTACCTATGACCTTGGGGTTACCTATGACCTTGGGGTGACCTATGACCTTGAGGTGACCTATGACCTTGGGGTGACCTATGGCATGGTTATTCAATAAATGAGTCCTTGTGCTCGCACCTCTCTCTCTTTCCCCTACAGTAATATACGAAACGTAACTTTCTCGTATTCTATCTTCACTAACTTATACTCCCTCTCAACTTCCGTTCGCCTCGCCCGATAACACTTTTTCGTAACGCTCTCGTCACGCATTCACCAGCTTACTCCCAAAGTCGAGTGTGCGTAAAGAAGTTTTACTTCAAAAATGACAACTACAGCAACTGTTTGGTTAGAGGTTCGATTTCGAGGTTATGAAAGCATTCTAGTTTTGACATTTCGAGAATTCAAAAATGGTAGAAGTATAGGATGCTTGCGTATCCCCATAGAGAAGGGCAATGAACGAGGCATTGTCATCGATAGATTAGTTGCACATGTCGTTCTCAATGACCTGCACCCTTTCTGTGAGCACTCACGCAAAACTATCAGGAACATAAAAGGTAATTTTTTTTAATAATTTTTGCATCTACATACTATTGAGAGAGTTCGGGTTGTTTCACTAGGGACAGGAATTTTAGAATCACTCTAAAATAAAATAAAATATTTGGTGGAAAATACATTACTTGTTGTTAACACTAAAAAAACCATACAGATACATAATAAATTACAGTGGATAGTCAAAATATTAGTTACATGTAAAAAATTTAAAAAATACATTACATAATGATATGTAAAAAATTACTTTATCACCATTTTGAAACATTTTTAAACAGAGGGAATTTATATTTTTATTTGATTTTTAGTTAAATTAGGTATTTTGTGCCTGAACTTTGCAAAGCTGCTTGCTGCAGCACTGCTTGCTCCTCTCCTAAGCACAAGCATCTGCTTTATTAAGTTTTTGAAATATTTATGTTATATTATGTTATGTTGTACATATTCACATAACATAATATAACATATAACATTCATTTCTGATGATATCGACATAATCGCGAAAACTCCCGATGCTGTACGTGACGCCTTCATAAATCTTGAAAGTTCTGCTAAAAATATGGGTCTCATAGTAAACCAGCAGAAGACCAAATAATTTTGAAACAGTACAAAGATTCACATACCTAGGCTCCCTGATAACAAACAAGAATAATACCACAAAGGAGATCCAGAAGCACATAGTGAACGCAAATCGCTGTTATTACCGCCTACAAAACCAAATAAAATCCAGACTGCTGTCCAGAAACACCAAGATATTAGTGTACAAAACACTTATCAGACCAGTACTCACATACGCAGCTGAGACTTGGGTAGGTACCGACTAACTAACAGGAATGAGCGAGCACTGGATGTTTTTGAAAGGAAAATTTTGAGACGTATCTTCGGACCGGTTTCAGAAAATGGATTTTGGCGCAAACTTTATAACAATGAGCTGTATACTCTATTTAAGGATCTAAACGTTACAAAATTTATTAAACTGGGAAGACTTCGGTGGCTGGGTCATGTAGAGAGAATGACTGAGCATCAAGCACCAAAGTCCCTTCTGAACTCGAGACCGATAGGGCGAAGGAGCCTGGTAAGACCATGTTTAAGATGGAGCGACAACATCCTCAAAGATTTATCCACCTTGGAGATTGTTAACTGGAGAGAGCTGGCACAAAACCGTGACGAGTGGAGGAAGATTCTTGAGGAGGCCAAGACCCACCAGGGGTTGTAGAGCCAAGAGTGATGATGATGATGTACATATTCACAAATAAAGTTAGTATTTTCTACATTTGAATTCATTAGCAGATAAAGGTTAGTTTGATGTGCATGCATGTTGGTTGACAGTGTCTAGTGTATCTAGTATCTATAGGAAGGAAGGGGTGGTTACTGTGGTACCTTAACCTATCGATCTGCTGCATGATGTCCCGGTTCTTGGCTTCCAGACTGGAGATCAGCTCCCGCTGCGCACGGGCCCCCTCCGCCCCGCCCCACCCCATGCTCTCCGCCATACCGCGTCCCTACAAATACACACTTACTCAATCTTAACTATAATATACAAATCTGTTTACTCTTTCAGTAGCAATATTGATTGTCATCTTTCGTGATGCTGTGTGGATGGTCTTTCTAGGAAAGAAGGAGAGGAAGTTTCGGGAAGGAAAAGGGTATTATGGATGGGTAGGAATCTGGGGTCAGTGTGTCCAGGAGTGAAGGAGATATGATTCCAAAACAAAAAACAAACCTCACCCCACAAACCCGAACCTGCTAAGTCACCAAATGTAGCGAACCACTTGGGGTGACCTACAGCAAAGTTGTTGGTTGATTTGGTGGTGTTTATAAGTAGTCTGAGTATTTATTTATTTATTTATTTATTACACGCCCTGATGGGCTTTTACATTATAGTTTATAAGTTGAGTATAAAAACAATGAAGAAAATATAATACAATGAGAAAAGAAAATACGTAATACAATATAAAAACAAAACCACATAATAAAATAAAAAGTACATATGTAAAAATATGATAAGAAGTCTCACATTCAATATAAACAAAAAATTGCAGAAATTATGTAAATCTATTTGTGTCTAGAAGAATAAAAGTGATAGAATATGCAACATTTATACTGATTGGTTTTAAGATGAAATATATCACCTAAATTAGAATATTTATTTCCGAGACTGTGAAGTCTCGGAAACGGAGAAATTTGATAAGCTAGTGTCCTGGTGTTATTGAAGTAAAAGGGTAATAAATGTGGACATGATTTTTTGGGTACATGGATATTGATAAATTGAAGTAATTCTGGACAGTCAATTTTGTAATGCAGTATTTTATGTAACAGTATTAAATCTGTGCTTATTCTTCTTTCTGAAAGTTTCAACAGAGAAAATTTATCCAGGAGGTAATTATAATCAATGTTTAGTATAGGAATACGCAATTTATAGTTTATGAACCTTAGAAACTTCCGTTGTATCTTTTCAATGTTGTCTGAATGAATATTGAAAAAGGGAGACCATAACGTAGAGTTATATTCAAGTTGGCATCTGACAAGGGTTTTATATAACATAATAAATGTGCCTAAATCATTAAAATCTTTTGCAGCTCTTAAAACAAAGCCAAGAGTCTTTAGGGATTTGTTGATAATATTATTAATATGACATACAAAGGTGAGTTTACTGTCGAACATAATGCCTAGATCCATAATTTCATTAACACAATTTAAATTTTCATCATTTAATGAATACTGAAAATATATAGGATTATTTATTTTGGAAAAATGAATGAACTGACATTTATTTATGTTTAATGCTAGTTTGTTGATAGAGCACCATTCAAAAAGATATATCAAATTAGTTTGAAGTGTAATACAATCATTAATGTGGTTGATCTCTTTATAAAGTTTCATGTCATCAGCAAACAGTAGCACGTTTATGTTTGTGAATATATCAACAATATCATTTATAAATATAATGAACAAAATGGGCCCTAAATGGGAGCCTTGCGGCACTCCACTTGTTGCTATAAATTTGTACGAATGTGTGCCATTTATTTTCACACTAAGACTTCTTTTGGACAAATAACTAACAAACCAAATTAATAAGCTACCATAAACTCCAAGTGTCGCCAATTTATTGATTAATATTTTGTGACACACCTTGTCAAAGGCCTTGCTAAAGTCCGTATATATTGAGTCAACCTGGCACCTGTTTGCTAAAGATTTAGATATGAAGTTTTCGTAAATTAGTAAATTGGTTAGTGTAGATTTATTTGAACAAAAGCCATGTTGATAGGGTGTTATAATTTTTTTATATTTGTAGATATTTTATGGAGTATTGTACCAGATAGAGGGTACATTTTTACATATAACTGCATACTCAACTCAAATTTCCATTTTTCGGAGACATCCGACTAATCAACTGCTCGATCGGTATGCATGAGTGTCCGGTAACTTTACACACCGGAAACTGGTGAATCTACATCACATTTGGAGTTGATTTTGTGGTACAACTTTTTTTGATTTGAGATTTCGTTTTCGAGTAAATTGAGTCCGAAGTTGGAATTTATTTACCAAATAAAAAAAAGGCCATGAAATACACTTTCAAATGTTATTATTAGAAATAAACACATAATTTTTTAAAATTAAAATTTTTAATGTAAATATAAAAAAATGGCTAACCTTAAGTTTTTTTAAGTCCGCCTTAAGCTTTTTTAAGTCCACCTTAAGTTTTTTTAAGTTCACCTTAAGTTTTTTTAAGTCCACCTTAAGTTTTTTTAAGTCCACCTTAAGTATTTTTAAGTCCGCCTTGAGTTTTTTTAAGTCCACCTTAAGTTTTTATAAGTCCGCCTTAAGTTTTTTTAAGTCCACGTTAAGTTTTTTTAAATAAAATTACTGATAACGAAAAAAAAAAAAAAGCACACACGTATTTTATTAGAACGTATAATAAAAGTTATTATCATCTCACTTTTTTGTCATTTCATAAAAACTTGTCAATGAAAAATTCACAAAATTAAGCAAATTTTTCTCAAACTACGATTGAAAACTTTGGTTTCATAAAGGTGTAAATTAAAATTTTTTTGTGATTAACTTCTAATTTCGAATATAAAGTGTGGTGTTTTCTCTTTCAAATGCCGTTTAGATCATATTTCTCACTATAACAGTAAGGGTAAGTAATCACACAACAATTTCTATGAGACCTTTGTGAGTTGTTCCCAAAAATGAACAAATTAGCTTTAAGGGTTAAAAAACATTTCAAAAGTTTTTTTGACCTTCCTTTAGTTGAACAAAAAAAAAACTAACTAAATGCTGGAACGGGTAAACCGTATGAACCCTTTGTAATTTATAGATATGTATCTGTACATTATAAATATATACATACATAGCCAAAGCAGGTGGTACATGGACAAGAGTAGCTAATGGTAGAGAGAAATGGCGACAGTTGCAGGAGGCCTTTGTCAATCACTTTTCATCTGTGGGAGACACACTTGCGAAAAAAATTCTCGATAAGTGTAAGAAATCAGAAACCGCTCTCGCCAATTTAACTATCCCTAATATCGGTCACAAAATAGACTCAATCACAACGTCATCTAACGAAGTCATGAAGATAATTGACGACCTTAAGTCATCAAAAGCATGTGGTCCCGATAAGATTTCATCGAATCTTCTAAAAATCATTAAAGTATACATAGCATTACCGATTGCGTTCATTGCGAATCTAAGCTTTAAATCAGGGAAATTCCCTAACCATTTAAAGCAGTCAATCGTCATTTTACTGCATAAAAGTGGGGACAAATCACTGATACATAACTACCGGCCGGTTTCTCTGCTCAACTCGGTCTCAAAAATTTTGGAGAAAATTGTAAAGAACCGTCTCACCCATTATCTAGAAAATAACAACATCCTTTCTAGTAGACAATTCGGCTTTCGCAAAGGTTTAAGCACTGAAAACGCCATCGCTAATTTGACAAAAATCATCTCCAATAACCTAGATAAAGGTAGTAAATGCATTGCACTTTTTTTAGATCTAGCTAAAGCATTTGACACTATCTCGCACAAAATTCTGCTGAATAAACTACAGCGAATTGGGATACAGGGTCAAATTTTCAAGTGGTTGGTTAGTTACCTAGAAAACAGGAGCCAAAGAGTGGATATTAACGGTACTCTAAGTGATCCAGCCAATATTAAATATGGCGTACCGCAAGGAAGTACTCTAGGTCCCATACTGTTTAATGTTTATATAAATGACTTATGTAATACTTCCTTTGCAGACCACATAATTACATTTGCTGACGATACAGTACTTTTATTTGAAGGCAAAACCTGGAATGAGTCTTGCAGTAAAGCTGAATTCGGCATAAACAAAGTTAAACAGTGGCTAGATAGTAATCTCCTCACTCTAAACTCGGATAAAACGAAATTCATCTGCTTCAGTTCAACTCAAGCGGGTCAACCACAAGAAATCCTTAACATTAGAATACACCATTGCAACGACATTATTACATGTAAATGCAATACCTTAGAATGCGTGGACAATATAAGATACCTAGGAATTATCATTGATAAATTTCTGAGATGGGACAAATATATAGCCTTAACTTCCACAAAGGTCAGGAAACTTACACATCTGTTCATAGCAATAAGAAATATTCTATGCGTAAATGATTTGAAAAGAATTTACTTTGCAATGTGTAATTCCATATTAGACTATGCTTCCTTAGGTTGGGGCGGTTGTGCTAAAACTATACTCGATCCCTTAGCTAAATCCCAGAAATCGCTTATAAGAGTCATACTGAAAAAACCTTTCAGGTACCCCAGCGATTCATTGTTCGCAGAGTTTCGTGTTCTTGATGTAAGACAATTATACATAAGGAAAATCATATTACACACTCAAAAACAGAGGCACCACTACGCTTCCGTAAACCACTGTCATAATACAAGACATGCAAAAAAAAACCCAATAGTTCCGCCCACCACTTCCTCATCTTTAGCACAGAGACAATTCTCATACCTAGGCCCTAAATTGCTCAATCTCATACCTGATGCATGGAAGGCAATGAGTACTAATATTCTGCGTATGCAGGTTACTAATTGGCTTCTGGTCTTGGGGAGAGCTGAATGCGAGAATATGCTAAACAACAGTAATTGAATTGTAATTTTTATTTTTCTTTACATTTTAATTTATATTGGTATTATATTAGCATTACAGTAACTGTATTTTTACATAAAGTAACTTCGAAAATTGCTCAATTCTTCGTGATATTTTTCCTTAAAGGAAAAGTTCCTTCTTTACTTTCATTTTTATTTTTCATTTTCTTGTTTTATCTATTAACATCTCTTTAGTTTATTATGTCAGCTAAACAATAGCAAAAAAATGTCGTGATATAACTTAAAGTATACTAGATAATGAATATATACATATATGTATTATTTTACCAACAGAATTTCTTCATTCATTTTCATTTTCAAATTCATTTTTCTTGTTTTATCTATTAATATTTCTTTAGTTTATTATGTCAGCTAAACAATAGTAAAAAATGTCGTGGTATAACTGAAAGTATTCTAGAATATGAATATACATATGTATTATTTTACCAACAGAATAGTCAACACTATAATGTACTATAATTTACATGTAAAAACATTATCATACTGGAATGTCCTAAAACGGGCAATTGCCTAGTTGGACATTTTAAGTTCACTATATTGTATTATGTAATATTTTCAAACAATAAATAAATAAATAAAATAAAAAAAAATTTGTGACATACAGACAGGGAGTCGATGCATGATAAATATTATAAACGTTATAAATATTATAAATAATGTAGTGTAATTTACTGTCTGAATAAAGACTATTATTATTATTATCTGTAAATTATTATTAATTGTTGAAAAAAAAATTGTACTCACCACATCGGGAGTCAGGGAAGCAGATCTGCCTGATCTTGGCTGGAAAAGATATCAAACAAATTAGCATTTATTTCAAACATATTAATCTCATCTCCCGTTCTTTCCCTTCAACTATTCGAATCGGGGGCCCATCAAGGCACGTCAAGGCATATTATCCAAGGTAAGACGTTTAGTCTCTCTCGGCATGGCAGCCTTTCACGATGGAGCTTCAAAACAATACCCCGGTAGACAATAATTATTCTCAGCTGCATAAAGTATACAGAAAACAGTGTATGAGCGCGAAAGGTTGGTTTAGAAGTCCCCAGTCACAAGTGAGTCCAAGAATTCCTCACAATTGATGTCGTAGCACTCAAGGAATTCAGGCTCCTTCAACCTGTTGTTGTTTGTGATCTTTGGTGAGCATTTTTGAGACCCACCTTGTGGTATCCAAAATTTTCTGTCAAAATCTTGTCAAAAATGGTCTTACTGCTATGACCATATCACAGAGCTCCGAAAAAACGAATTACAGAGTGTTATTCACATCTGGCGAGTGCGACGAGCGAAAGTTTAACGAACAACGGCCACGCCGAGACTAAGTGTCACAGAGAGAGCAGCGTGGTGGGCACTTAGCGTGGGGGAACCAAGCTACATGACAGTGTTGCCGAATTGCGCGTAAAATCGTTCCTCGCGACCGCAGCATCTTGGAGACCTTATTTTAGAGACAGCCCTTATAATATTAAAAACAGTAGGATGCTTTGGTCACAAGCCTTGTTTGATGAGTTTGCAAATTTAAAAAGAAAAAATTCAGACTAGTAAAAACAAAAGAAAAATTATTGAAAAGATAAAACAGGAATCTACAGATATCACTATATTAGCACCTCCCACACGCACACTTCGGAGTGACCGAGTTCCGCACCACTTCAGGCCGCCGCGCAGAAAAGTCTCACAGTGAAATGTGCTGTAAACTTATCGGTTTTTAGTGGCGCGGAACTCGGTCGCTCCGAAGTGTGCGTGTGGGAGGTACTATAAAATGGTTACCATGATAAAACAGGAATCTGTACATAATATTGTTCTATTCATACAAATAAAATGGTTACCATAAAATGGTTGTAAAACAGGAATCTACTAATTTTGAAAATTAAATGGAACCGTAGAGACATCTGTTGACAATATTAGTTTCTGATAGAATTGAGCAATATCTAAATATTTTAATTATTTTTATTTTTATTTTTAACTTTATGAGAAAAATTTCAAATTATAATATTTAATTAAATGAAGACAATATTAGCGAAACTCAATCAAAAATCTGGAGACAGAAAAATCCTGGGTTCGAGTTCCAGTGGAGCCAATATCTTTTTATGATTTTTCTGTCTCCAGATTTTCGATTGAGTTTCGCTAATATTGCCTTCATTTAATTAATTATAATAATTATTTTGTTCAGAGCTTAAATTAAACATATCGTTTTAATTATTCGGTGTAAGAGTCCCAATAACGTGTAAAACAATTATGAGCCGACTATATGCGTATAAAAATGAATGTATCTCACCATAGTGTTGTGTTGTGCGAGTCTGGCGGCATACCGGGCTATCAATCGGTGCTCGTCATCCCCTCCTCCCATGTCTCCTGAATACAAAATGAAATCAACTCAATCGACCGTTAACTGACAAATATGATTCTTGCCAAGTCGTGCGTCCTTCTTTAGCCAACGATTCAGACATCCTTGCAGTGTCCATCATCAGGGAAGATGCATGGTTAGGCATTATAATATGTGTGTTTTGTTTGTTCGAAAAAATAATTAAATACATTAATTTATATTACAAGAATGGTGATTGACGCACTCTGATTTAGCAGAGACACCGAAATGGATTGTTCTAAAAACTGCTAAAAACGGCTACAATAGATCAGAGATGTCGCCACTTGTTAGTTTGGAGAAATACTGTAAGGTAAATGTTGGTAGTCCATGTTGGTAATAACAACCATTCCTGGGGCAGCGGTACCCTTACCTGCCACCCAAATTGACAATCGATCAAGGGAATTTTTTTTCCTCAGAGCCCCTCTATGTGGGCTAATGTAAAGAAAAATAAATAAAAAAATTACCGTGGTGCATTGGTCTAGGGGCCCTGGAGTCCAGGGAACCTGTGTGGCCAGTGTGTCCAGGGTGGGGAGCGTGGCCCCCATACGGATCGGGAAAGCCATTGTGCATCGCCACGGGAGAGGGTGGTCTAAACAAACAAACAAATAAACATCACATATTACTAACAATTAAATGTTACTTCTCATCATCTTCCCTTTGTCCTATTCTGGTTAAGGATCCATCGTTTCGACAAGGTGTCTCCAAGATTTACTGTCTACACTGTAGTATTCCACCTGAATCACTGCACAAGTGTAATTTTTCCCAAGTGTAATGGAAATAATTCAGAACAGAAGCATGAGATCTATATTGTGCTGTAGTAGATATACTGAGATAAAAACCATGCGACGCCTGTTGAGTGTTGTGTCATCCTGTTTGCAATATTTAACTTCATTTTATATATAAATTTATCTTTTCCTATTTCCATCTATGAACTCCTTTACTTTCAATTTTAAGTCTGTGTCACATTTTATCTTCATTTTTATACAACAAAATTGTCTTTGTATCATTTTCTATGCATTTACGAGAGCCAAAAGTGTCAAGCCATTGAAAACAATTGTTATCAATTCTTTGCAAAGATTCAATCATTCCATTTCTAAAAGCCTTACATATTTAAATTCATCTTGATTTATTTCCATCTATGGACTCTTTTACTTTCAATTTTATGTCTATGTCACATTTTAACTTAATTTTTTACAAAAAAAATTTCTTTGTATCATTTTCTATGCTTTTACGAGAGGCAAAAGTGTCAGATCATTGAAAACAATTGTTTTCAATTCTTTGCAAAGATTCAATCATTCCATTTCTAAAAGCCTTACATATTTAAATTCATCTTGATTTATTTCCATCTATGGACTCTTTTACTTTCAATTTTATGTCTGTGTCACATTTTATCTTCATTTTTATAAAACAAAATTGTATTTGTATCATTTTGTCTATAATTTTACGAAAGGCAAAAGTGTCAAGTCATTGATAACTACTGTTATGGATTCTTTGCAAAAATTCATTCATTCCATATCTAAAAGCCTTACAGCCAGCATCTAAAATCATATCACCTTTTTTGCAAGTTTATCTGAACTATTTATATACAATTAACAAATATACAAGTAATAACAAGTGTTTCATTCCGAGTAAGACCTCAATCAATAATGTGCAAAAACCCCTTGTTTGGAAGACGAACGAAGTCACAAATTGGAGCTCGATTTCGCCCGACTCCAGGCCTCCAAAGACCTTCAAGGGACAACCAACAATTTTGTTTCGGTGCCATTTTTAACATCCACGATGATTGTTAATATATAAACATATTGGCGAGTAACAGTATAGTACTTGGACTCACACTATGTGACTCAGGTTGAGGGTCTTCTCGGGCTGGTCAGGGAAGCGGGGCAGGGAGGGTCTGGTTCTGTCAGGAACGCAGCGGAATGACTTGCGTAACGAGTGACCAATCTGCTTTGAGGGGGATTTCTGCAAACAATAATTAACATGATACATTGTTTATATTAATGCATGAGGTTTACATGTCTCCACCATGAAGGATCTTGGAATCATGTTTGAAAGAAGGCTAATGACCTTCAGTACGTCGCCTTAGTTTTTCATTGTCCAAACAACAATTTTAGTTTTTGTTCAATCTCCATTTTAAAGTTAAAAATAAAGTATAAAAAATGATAGTTAATCACTTAACTAAGAACTATTTAAAACCTCGTGGTGGCCGCTTGATCACCGGTGAGATCGGCAAATTTCTATTTATTTTTATATGCGATTTTGACCCTTATGTATAAAAAACTGTATGAAAGACAAGCTCAGAATCGCTTGCACCAACAGTATTGTTGATACTGCCAAAAGTTTCATTCCCTTGGCAGCACTAGAATATTTTTAATGCATTATCTGTGGATAATATTTTACCGAAAATTGAACTGTCAAAGTCAGTTCGATGGTAGGTCACAAAATTTTTTAAAAAACCTGTCAATTCATCAGATAAACACAAGTAATGTTGTTTTTATCGATAGTTTATTGTTCAAAGAATGTGTTTCGGTAAATAAAATAAACGATAGTTCAAAATTAATGCACAAAATATTACTTCAAAAGTATTCTTTCCGAGATTTCATACGAAATGCTAGGATGTATGGGCATAAAATCCTGGCCAACAACAGGTTAAATTAATGAGACCTTTACTTTTACAGAAATAGCTTTATCTTAAACAAATATCATAATGTTACATTGAAGTATGAAACAAAACCTTCTCCTGTAAAATTTTCTAATGGTCGATTGGATAATTAAAAACTAAGGCGCAGGGTTTGGTGAGGATGGTACAAGAAACGCAGATTTAGTCAAACATTTAGTTACGAGGTAGATAGACGTCGTCACAGTCGTCAGCAGGTGAGTTTTACAAAGATTAGATGTAGAAGAAAAAAACTATTATAATTTTTGTTTGTTACGATTAAAATGTTAGAAGATATTAATTTTTTTGTGATTTTATTTAATTTTATATAAATTGGACAATCAAGTGCCATAGGTTGAATTCTCTAAGAAAAATGTTGGTTTGAATAAAAGTGATTAAACTACTAATTATAACACTATTATTCCTAGTTTTTAATAAAAAAAGTACTTGGAAAACAGGTAAATAAATATACTATTGAATTAAAAATAGTAATAAGTCACGTAGCTGAGAATGAATGTCGACCGGGGTTTTGTTTTTTGCCTACAAAAAGGGAATTACAGAGCGTAATTCACGCATGGCGGGTGCGGCGAGTGGAAGCTCCATCGCGAATGTCTGCCTTGCCGAGACTAAGCATTGCAGAGAATGCAGCGTGGTGGGGATTTGGTGTAGGGGAACCAGGCTATACGCCAGTATAGCCGGATTGCGCGTAAAAGCGTTCCTCGCGACCGCAGCACCTTGGAGACCTTATTTTACGGACAGACCTCGCTTATCTGCGACTACAACCTTATTAGTAATAGTCAAATAATCGGACAAGAGATGACTCAACTGATATTTGATGATAGTAAACTAGACTAGTCGGATAATATGTGGTTGAGCATTTACACATTTACACAGTACATAGCTACACTTACCTACATATATCTACATACATCATCAGACCCTGTGCTTGTAACTTGTATTGTCACATGTTCCTTTCCTATCCATCCCTATATACCTGTCATTTAACGTTACCCACAATCAATGGAAACTCGCCACGTGAAAATCTGTAATATTTCGCATACCGCATGCGCAACCTTAATCCCGCATACTGCAGTAAAATACCTCGACCAATAATCATACAAGTGCATGAACAAACCCAGTCAAGATAGCAGAGAGTGCCACAAGGTTCCGCAGTAAGTCCGTTCTTTCCTTTCTTTATGTGCTTTCTTTTTTAATTGTGCAGTGGTCTTTCACACATTTCAAAACACATACAAGGTCCTTCGATATCCGCAGACACATAAATCACACATCAATATGAATTTGGGGACTCACATAAGTGGTGTACTCCTTGACCTCGTGCTGGTTGGTGTGTCCGTCAGTGGTGTGTCCCCTCCAGAAGCAGTCCTGGCAGAGGGTGTAGTGGCTGCAGCGGGAGCAGCGGTACCGGAAGCCCGACAGCCGCTCTCGTCCGCACACAGAGCATGCTAGCGGGTGGACCACTGAATAAACAAACAAACAGACATTATAATGCAATACAGTGGAACCCTCTTAAGAAGTTCTCTCTTAAGACGTTTCGTGGCTTAAGAAGTTTGGTTTTTTCGGTCCCTCGGCCCAACATTGGCCCAATTTTTCCCACATGTAAGGTTTTCCTGCTTAAGAAGTTTGTTTTTTCCGGTCCCTTGGAAAACTTCTTAAGAGGGTTTCACTGTAATACTATTTTAATAAGATCGGTGATTTAGCAGGGATGCCCGGGCTGATGGGGTGAGGTTTTTCCAGATCTTGGTGGCGGATGCTTCTGCCCACCAAGGAGTATGGTTAATGCTGCCCCAGGATTAATTTATTGGAAAACCAACACTTCTGCCATAGGTCACTCCAAGTGGTTTGCTACATTTGGTGGTTTAATAGGGGTGCCCGGGATCATTGGGTGAGGTATGTCCAGGGCGGTGGATGCGCCTGCCTGCCAGCTGTGTGGTGGGCTGGATTAGGAGAGCTGGTTTGGGAAGACTCTTTAACCTCTCCAGCAGCTCTATCAACCCATCGCCTTGCACCGCAGTTGGAGGGATGGATTCAAATGTCAGTCACTCCTGGAAATACCTTTTGCCTATAGGTTTTTCCTTTCCAGAACTTCATTTTCTTAAAGAGACTCTCCACACAGCATCCCCTAAGATAACATAAGCCCTAAGGGAATTTTTTTCCTCAGGTCATCCAGTGTGGGGTTAATCTAAAAAAAAAAACGAAAACTGTATGGTGGGCTGGATTAAGAGAGACCGGTTGAGGAAGATAGACCCTTTGACCCAATGCACCACACAGGGAAGGATGGATACATACGTCACTCCTGGACACACTGAACCCGTGTGATTCCAGAACCCAGATTCCTTTTTCCTTTCCAGAACTTCCTCTCCTTCATTTACTTAATAATGTCCCTCACACAGCATCCCCAAAGATGACGAAGGCCATGTAAATGATGTGACACAGTCCCCTGTGAACTAAGCGAAAGAGCAGTAGGCAGCAGACTGTTCAGAATGCTGCAAATGGAGATCAAGGAGAAAACCAAATCTATTTCTAATGTCAAAAGTGTGCAAAATTACAAGGTGACAAATCAGCACAGAGGACCTTTGCCAAAAGCCAGGCTGATCAAAACAAACTAAGCTGCTTTATTTATGGTTAACTTGCTTTATTTACTTCGAAATGGGATTTGGTGGTGAAATAATAATTACCATTTTCAACGGAAGCCAGTCTGTGCAGCAAGGGCAGCCAGACTAAGCAAGGAGGACCAGGATCCGACATCATCGTGTCCATGAAGTCATTCACAGTCACTTTACCATGCTGGAAACATCAAACAAACTCAATTAGATTACTGAAATTACACAGAAAAACACAGGTACACCAAGAATCAAAAGGATGCGAATCTCTCCTCACTGAAATCAAAGGCATCAATATCAGATGGGAATCTAATCATGGATGGGAAGGTAATAAGTCTAATAATGGTAGACGGAATACCACCTTCTTCTTTGTGTGCCCTATCAGATCCCCCCGAAGTTGACGATCACTTTGGTAAATGTATCACTATCTTGCGCTGCCCGGAATAGCTCTTCCACACTTCTAATACCAGTCCACTCTCATACAATTCGCAGCTAAGATATTTGTCTCCTACCAGGCCCTTGGCGACACTTTATCTTGCCTTTTAATATTAATTGGAGCAGGTGATATTTCTCCCCTCGAAGTATGTGACCCAGATATGAAATTTTCCTGACTTTTACTAGTGTGAGCATTTCTCTATCTGTTCTAGCCCGCCTGAGAATTTTTGTGTTGGTGATCATGTCGGTCCATGGGACTTTGAGCATTCTCCGGTGAAGCCACATTTCGAAAGCCTCTAACCTGTTCATGGTATTTACTTTCAAAGCCCATGTCTTATATCCATACAGCAAGACCGACCACAAAACATTTTAACGTTCTCTGCCTTAGTTTTAAATTGATACTACCTAACATCACCTAATAACCACAGTTAACGGATTTAGTCAATATAGATAAGAAGAAATGATTGTTATATACCCCAGGGAAGAGCATGTCGGTGAGGTTCTCGGAGTAGGGGAAGGAGGGGCTCTCATAGACGGCGGCGGGGAGCGCCAGGGCCTCCCGCAGGTACTCCGCTAGTCGGCGCCTGATCAGTTGCCCCGACCCGTCTGATACTTGCGAAAACACATCTGCAACATAACATACATTATCAGATTATACAAGGAGCATAATATTGAGGTTTTGGCCAGTTTTAAAATGTTTTCTGCTGGCAAATATAGTCAGTTGAGCAGACACTTGTGGTCCGCAAGTATGTAAGTAATGTCCAATGATTTAAAGATGTTTTTTCTTGCTAACCCAAAATTTAAATAGCGAACCATCTAATACCTTCTCAAATATTATTGTCCTTATTGATTGCGCCGTACAGTTTTGGATTCTTTCAACTGTCTTTCATGTTTGACTAATAACGGCCGCTGTTCCCAATTCTACTAAGCCAAAACTAAGGTTCAAAACTGCTTAAGCATCACTTAATCTAGACTAAATGATGATTAAGTGATGGTTAAGCAGTTGTGAACCTTAGTTTCGGCTTAGTAGAATTGGGAATAGCGGCTGTAAGTATATTATGCTCAGTCATAATAACAAATCATTCAATTGAATATGTGAGTTGCAGTGAGTGTTGCCACTGGAACGAAAGGGTCGTTAACTACTATCTAGTGATATTTAAAATAACAACCCGAATGGTCTGGTGGTTTCAATTCTAAGGAGTCATATAAATGAAGGAAGGAAAGGTACTTACATCTCAATTTATCCATCAGCTTTCCGGCACACATAGTGGCTAAGGCCACCTTTATTGAAAACACCCGAATTTTTCCCACATTTTCCCTACAAGAAAAAAATACACAATTATTAACATTGTTGACTTGGGATTGACTGCTTAGCTTCCATATACTCAGGCATAGTTCATGGCATCATCGTTCTAATATCTTCTGTCTTTTTCGTTTTCTTACAACGCGTGTGAGAAGGAAGAGCAAACTCCCGTGTTTCACCTTATTCCCTCAACAGTAGTCTTTTAATAAAGTTTACCCAGTACATTTGGCGCTTTTATAATTCCTACCGCTATGGGACGGCAACGTCACAAATAAAACTTAAGAGGTAAGTTCTTTTCACAATAATGCCGCACATCTTTCTCACACAGTAAATAATAGCGTGTAAGAAAGAGCTGTTGAAAATGGGGCAAATGGTGTACGTATATCTTTATGAAGTAAAACTTCTTTACGCACGCTTGACTTGGGGAGTAATCTGGTGAATGCGTTACGAGAGCGTTACGAAAAGTGTGATCGGGCGAGGCGAATGGAAGTTGAGAGTGAGATATAAGTTAGTGAAGATAGAAAGAGAGAGAGTTACGTTTCGTATATTACTGTATCATCTATTGAATAACCATGCCATAGGTCACCTCAAGGTCATAGGTCACCCCAAGGTCATAAGTCACCCCAAGGTCATAAGTCACCCCAAGGTCATAGGTCACCCCACGGTCACAGGTTACCCCATGGTCGTAGGTCACCCCAGGGTCATAGGTCACCTCATGGTAATATGTCACCCCAATGTCATATGTTCTTTTATAAGTTAGTGAAGTTTTACTTCAGTCGTGTGGTCTAAAGCACACTGGTTTTTTTTTTTTTTATATGAACATCGCACAAGAGCCCCAACTGCTGCCAACTTCCTGGAGCCAGTGAGACTATGGCATCCCAATTGGGGTATGTTGTAAGGTTGAAGATAATGAGAAGAGAAAGGAGATGGGGAAGAGAAAGGTGCTCTTCTAAAAACTTTCTAAAAATACCCTCCACAAATCATCCCCAAAGATGACATACACCCTGAAGGGAATTATTTTCCTCAAGGCCTCCTGTATGGAGCTTATGTAAAAATAAAAATAAAATTCGTTGCGAGATGAATGGGTTGAGGAGGAAAATTCCTAAGACCCTATAGACTGTCTCACAGACTTATATGTTCCCCTCTGACCCCCCTACCACAGGAAAAAAGAAGACTGTACTCACGTGGGCGGACAGTACGCGGCCAGCAGCCAGTTGAGCAGGAGAGCGCAGCAGTGGGCGGCACGGACCTGGTTGGCCGGGGGCAGACGCTTGTTGAGGCTGTGATAGAGCGAGGACAGCAGGGTCTCCAGCCTCGCCACGCTCACCTCGGCTTGCGGCTCCAGAGTGTTCAGCCCGTTCTCTCGAAATGCCTCGATTACGTTCCAGATGTCCACCGCGTGCACTAGAACCAAACCAACCACAAAACACATGTCATTTACAGTTGTAAAAAAATTAAAATCTAATTGAGCATTTTAAACAACCAAAAAAACATTTTTCAATCACACATCGCCACACATTCTAACCGTCGCAACGGGATCGATGTGATACATGCGCTGTTTCTTATGTTACCATGTTGCTGGACGAGGCGGAGTGCTTATCATGCGACCTGGTAGGCTACACCGGACTCCTCAGATTTTAATTGAAAAAAAAAATCATCGGATGCAAAATGATATCTACATTTTTTTACTCTCCAGAATTGCTGGTTAAAATCCTTCACATTCTACAAACACAATTTTTAAAATTGGAAAAATAAACTCACTCTTTTGAATACTTTCTTCTCTCAAACAATCACTATCAGGCTCGGACAGGTCGATAGCTCAGTAGATGTGAACAAATTTGAGGGAGGCCTATGTCCAAGTTTAAAGTTTATGAAGAAGAAGAAGAAATAAGGAACTGGAAAGAGACAATAGAAGGAGACCAGTAGGATTTTTTTTTTACATTAACTCTACACAGCAGGCTCTGAGGAAAATAATTTCCCTCATGGCCTATGTCATCTTTGAATATGCTATGAGGAGGGTCTTTTTGAGGAGAGTAAGGAGTAAATGTTGTAAGAGGGAGAAAACACAGAGGCTGGCAAATCGTTTCACTGCCGAGCTGTTGAACTCAAGAACGCAGATTGGAGGCATATCCTAGAGCAGCTGTCGGCAATTAGTTTTGGTGGCGGGCCATATAAATATTTAATTATTTTGGAGTGCACGCGACCGTAGACATCACTCGTAAATTGAATTATTTTATTACCTAAATAAAATTAAAATCGGTATATATTATGTGCTGTGTGTTTGTGAGTGTTTTATATTGGTTTTGTGTGTTCCGTGTAGGTATGTGTTTTATTCTTATTTTGTTATGAAATTTTGGTGATACATTTATTTTAGTATGAATTTATTTTTGTTTTCTTCCATTTTATTTTCAAGGGCAAGACTGTTGAATGCTTTTATAGCATGATATTTATAGTGCCTTTGTCCAAAGCTTGTATTTACCGTCGGAGTTTTTATGTTATTTTTTTACGATTGTCCAACTGGTCTGTTAGTGATATTTTGAGATTGTTGAAATTTGTTTTTCTGGTCAAAAATGTAGTTTAGCAGTGTTTTAACATATAATTGTACATCTAGTACTAATATGTTACAATTGTTGAATATTTGGTCTGTATCAGTCAGTCTATGTTTTTTAAGTATTACCTTTAAGATCTTTTTCTGCGCGATTTCTAAGTGATCGATAGCTGAGTTTGTTGCTCCCAGATAATTATTCCATATTCTATTATTGACTGACAAAGTGCAAAATGTATTGTTTTCATTTGTTTTATTTTGTCAATATGTTTCTTATGTTTAGGAAAATGTGTATTGTTTTGAGGAGTTTATTTGTAATTTGTTTGATATGATGTGTCCATCTAAGGTTATGATCAATTACGATTTTTAGATACTTTATTTCTTTTGTTTTTTCTAGAGAAGGGCAATTGAAAACATTTGTGTATTTTTATGGTGTTTGCGTTGTTTTTTGGTTGTCTGTACTGTTTATACTGTACGTTGTAAATTTTGTTTTGGATATGTTTAATGTAAGTATGTTTGAGTCTAGCCATGTTTTCACTTGCGTGATTTTTAAATTTGCTATGTTAAATACAATATTCCAATCCTTAGATTTAAAGAGTAAAACTGTGTCATCTGCATAACTATTTCACTGTTTATTTCCAAGTTACAAATTACATTTATGTAAATAGTGAAAAGAACTGCCCCTAGTATGCTTCCTTGCGGAACTCCATTAGTAATCGGCAGTGGTTTGCTAGTATGGCTATTAATTTTAACTTGTTGTGTTCTATTACTCATATAACTTTTTAATAGTTGGAGTTCCTTGTGGTGGTCATTACTTTTTAAGTGGTCATTGCATGTTTTGAAATATCACGACAAACCAGTTAGTAGCATTTTAATAATTCGAAGGGCCAGAAGGGAATACTTCGCGTGCCACCAATTGCCGATCGCTGTCCTCGAAGAAGCCAAATCTCTCCAAAGGATGTAGCCTTGTACCCGTGATGCTGGTAATGATGAGTACGGAGTGTAACTCACGGTTGACCTTCTTCTGCACGAAGCGCAGCTTGCAGGCGGTGCGGTAGCTGGCAAAGCGGATGAGGTCGTAGTTCTGCGCGCGCATCTCATGCAGCAGTGCCGTGCGCGGGTCCCCCGCTCCCCCCTCCTCGCTCATATCCGCACTGGAACACAACAGACTGTTATATTCACAGACAATACAAACAAAGGAGAGATTTTTATTTATTTATTTATTTTTTCAGGTTCTCCATAAAACAGTTATACACCAAATTATTAAGGAGAAGTTTACAAAATTTAAGAGAAAAAAAAGTCCATGGGGGCAGTTTCACTATGTTGAGACGTATGTCAAAAGATAGTTACTGAACTCTCTGTAGGTAACATTGAAGATGTCGATGCTCAATACAGACTCTTTAAGCAGTTGAATTGCTCTGTTTAATGACGCATTCTGAAAGGAAGAAGTTCTCGCTTTCAGAGCATAAAAAAGTGTGTGGGATCTCCCACGAGTATACGCGTTAGGGACATACAGGTTAATCTCGTTCAACATAGGTGGATTCAGTATAGTACTGGAGATCGGCATAAAAAAATATTTCCTCAAAAATATTTTTCGGCGGGCTTCTAAGGTATTGAGATTGAGCATTCCTGTTAAAAACAACGATGGATACAGGAATGGGTAGTATGTATATTCCCTCATATACAGGTAACAAATAAACCTTTTTTGTACTCTTTCTATTTCTAGGATATGGTTTTGTTCAGAGGGGGCCCAAATAATGGAGCTGTATTCCAGGATGCTGCGGACAAGTGCTTCATATGTTCTTCGTATTGCAATCCCATTAGTAAACGATCTCGCATTACGAAGAACAAATCCGAGCATTTTGTTGGCGCGGGAGACAATGTTAGATATGTGGGATTTGAAAGAGAGATATGGCATGCCTAGCTTTATATTAACTCAACACGGGAGCCCTTGAGGAAAATAATTCTCCTCAAGGCCTGTGCCTAAGACTTTTTCAAACTGGGGCAGAAACTTGATAGTGGCGCCCCTTCTCGCCAGCGTTTGAGAAGGGGCACCAGTATCAAATGGCGTCCCTCTCATACTGCTCTGGTTTATTTGGCTCAGCTCGTGTAGCCCCTATAGTTCTAGATGCGATGGGTATTCCCCTGGCAGAGACATCACGTACACTATGCAAGCGTTCCAAATCCACTTAGGATACTTTCATAAATCAACTTAGGATGAATAGTCGATAGAACAACGAGTGCTGGATGCCAGGCGCTTTGTGAATCTTCAAGTTTTTTTTTAAATCAAATATATAAATTATGATTTTGGTGCCCTCAAAACTGCCGCCTGCAAAACTAGGGTTTTGCCCTCCCTAGATCCGGGGCTGGTGTCATATTTGAGGATGCTGTGCGGAGGGTCTTAAAAAGGTATGAGGGGTGGGTAGGAAACTGTTAAAATGCCCAAAAGGAGAATAAAAATAATACCGCACGTAACTTCTCCCAACTATCTGAAGCCAGTGGAACTTTTGCATCCCCAATCGGAGTATATTGAGAGGCCGAAAGGAGTGGCACGGTGAAGAAGATGGGAAAAGGAAGATTGGAAAGTACCTGGCTATTCGGATTTGATCACCGAACACAGATAAAAAGACATTCATTCGGGCCAGTGGATATGCCCTCATCACACTTCTATTGGGTTAACCACTCCGATACGTAAGCGGATGTACACGATAATATAACGATAGCAGTCAAGTACAATAAGCGTGTTTTTATGTCAACGCTTGTGTTTCCACAGAAATCGTTATAACTCCGTTATTGTTATGGTGAAATCCCTAAAACAAAAAGTAGAATCTCCATAATAAATCAAGCTACCCAACACTATCCAAATTGTCCATAGAAAAATATAAAAAGACCTATTCTGTCAGATACATGGTAGACCGACAAATCGCCTTTATACAAACCGCCGTTAGACATTGTTCATTGAATATTCTTGAATGAAATGATAAAAAATGAGGTGACTAAATTGTTTACGTGTATACGATAGAATAAATATTGTTTTTTACATAATCCATGATTTTAGTACCGTTTTCACACAAAAACATCATGTGAGTCATTTTTTTATGTTTGCATTCTAAATTTTAATATTTACAAATGTAAGTAATTTTTTTTATGTTTGCATTCTAAATTTTAATATTTAAAAATGTTAATATTTATTTGTAACACAACAATTTGAAAGCTTATTTCATAACCTTTCAAAAACAGTTTTTAGTATTCGGCTACGTTCAGAAATGTTTAATTTATAGAGCTTTAATTGTGAAGCGGAAATAACACGAAGTTTTTGTAAATTTGGCGACTTAGCAAAGGTGCCCGAGTTCGTGGGGTGAGGTTTATCTGAATCTTGGCGGCGGATACATACGCACGCCAACTGCGTGATAATCCGGATCGGGAGAGACTGTTTGAGAGACCTTTTGATATCTCCAGCGGTACTCTCTCGGAACATCGCCTTGCACCGCAGTGGAAGTGATGGATTCATGTGTCCGTATATCACTCCCGGACACTTCCTCTCATTCCTTTCCTAAAAACATCCTCCACATAGCATCCCCAAAGATGACACAGGCACTAAGGGGGAATTATTTTCCTCAGGGCCTCCTGTGTGTAGCTAACACAAAAATTTTTTTTTTTTGAAATTCTTAATTTTAAATATAGTATATTTGCGTCACGTTCCAGAGTGGCAGGTACTCTCAATACCGCCCTGGTGTAAAACCACCATTCAGAATTGAAACATTGCTTGAAATGGCTTTAGCCATGTTTGGTGACCTGATCTGCATAGTCAGATACTTCCTCACCTTCCTCTTCCGCAACTCCTTCCCTACCAGCTACCTTCAGCCTCAAAACATACTCCAATTGGAGGTGCCATAGTCACACTGGCTGATGATGGGAGATGGCAGATGGGAGCAGTTTAGACTCTTGTGTGGTATTCACATAAAAAAATATATCAGAATCGCCCTGGGGAAAGACCGCCATTTAGAAACGAAATGATACTTAAAATGGCGATAGCCGTGTTTAGTGACCAGATCTAAATAGCCAGGAATTCCCAACCTTTCTCTTCCCCATCTCCTTCCCCTCCCCACGTTCTTTGATTTTACAATATAACCCGATTGGGGACCGTAAACTATTGAGCAGTATTCATATTAAAAATCTTATATATAAAAATCAATATTTGTTTGTTTGTTCGTATTTTATGCTCTGCCATACCGTTCATCCGATTGTGATGAAACTTTGGTGATTTGTTGTGCGCAGGCCTGCAAAGGTTCATATTTATAATGCTAAGCTCTGGCATTATGAAATTTGTATAAATGAAAATATGTGTATTTCATATATTTTTCTAAGGAGGGAAGGAAGGAGGGGGAAAGTAACGAAAGAGGTGGGTAACGAAAGGGGAGGGTAAGGGGTGGTGAGGGAGGGGGAATGCGGGGAAGGTGGAAGGGGACGTAGGAAGGGAATAGGGATGCATGGAAAAGGAAATGAAGGGAGAAAAAAAACGAGTGTGCTTTAGACTTTAGACCACACGACTGAAGTAAAACTTCACTAACTTATAAAAGAACATATGACATTGGGGTGACATATGACCATGGGGTGATTTAGGACCCTGGGGTGACCTATGCCTTGGGGTGATCTATGACCTTAGGGTTATCTATGACCTTGGGTGATCTATGACCTCGGGGTGACTTATGACCTTGAGTGACATATGACTTGGGGTGACCTATGACCTTGGGGTGACCTATGGCATGGTGATTCAATAAATGATTCCTTGTGCTCGCATCTCTCTCTCTCTTGCCCCTACAGTAATATACGAAACGTGACTCTCTCTCTTTCTATCTTCACTAACATATATCTCCCTCTCAACTTCCGTTCGTCTCGACCGATCACACTTTTCGTAACGCTCTCGTCTCGCATTCACCAGCTTACTCCCCAAGTCAAGTGTGCGTAAAGAAGTTTTACTTTAAAAATATATTTATTTGAATGGCATTGCAACGCATGCCGGGTAACAGCTAGTATTTCATAAAATTAAATATCGGACGTACCTAACAGCTTCTCTAAAGAATAAAAGCACAAAATAAAGAAGAAAAAAATAAACATGTACCATCATCACATTAATAAGTCTGTTACGCATTTTAAAAACACTTCTCAAATCCCCCTTCATAGTTAGGTGATGTATGGGTGACACACAAAGTAAGAACTTGATTTATTTCGTCGCGAGAGGCGACAGGCTTAATTTTCTCGCATTTAAACACCATTTAAATAAAGAAAACATTATTAAAAAAAAAAACGAAATAGAACGCACCTGGCGCCGAAACTTCAAACTAAAATAGAAGTGTCAAATAATTGGCGGGAATTCGGCGCGGGACTCTTTTAAACTGTTATTTTTTTTTTGGATAAAGAAAATAATAATGACAAAGCTACCAAAAAGATAATTGAAATAAAACTATGTCTCCAATTTAAATGAGAACTATCGGCTCGTATTGACTCTATTATGGAAAGATCACAAAATCAAATACACTTATCGTAATCTACCTACTCAAGACTAAATTTGGAATAACTCCTTACAAAACATCGCATATTATTGATATTAATTATACGCAATACAACGCATTACCTAGTAACATAAAACTTCCAGCAATGAACAAAAACATCCCTTGTGAGACATGGAAATAAAAATGATAATTCAATTACGAATTCGCCGAAATAAATTAAAATGTGAGCCTCGGTCAAACCCCCGATAAATCGGGCGAATTTGTCAATAGGTAAAAAATACTTCGGCTTTGCAATAAAATCCAAATAAATGGAATATTTGAGAATGAACCCGAAAACTAAAAACTGTTTTAGAAAGGTGATGAAATATACTTTCAAATTTTATTATAAGAAATAATCATGTAACTTTTTAAATATAAATTTTTTAAATGCAAACTAAAAAAAAAATAAAATGGCTCACTTTACGTTTTTTTAACTAAAGATGCTGATAAAGAAAAAAAACACACATATTTTATACAAATGAATTAAAAACGTTATTGCTACCTCATTTTTTTGTCGTTTCATGCAAAAATAGTTTATATACTGAACTACTGATGATGTCGTTCAAATCAGGTAATTTTGTCAATTATTGGAGGGTTCTAACTCCTATAAGAAGTAACTTATCAAAAAAGCAAAACGTACCGACACGCTAGTGGTCGATATCTATATTATATGTATTAAAAAATATTTGCACTTGTTGCGTAATCCAGAGAGGAAATTGGGGAATACGTTTGTATGGACAAAACGACGTCCGGTTTCCTCACGGCATTCCAAATTTCTATAATATTATAATATATTTATCTTGAACACTTCTTTAAGTTTTTAAGTTTCTAAAAAAATATATGTTATTTTTGAAGATTGAAGATAATATCTATCGTTACCCACGCCGAAACGGTAATTATACGAAATTCCCTCGATAGAAAAAATCGCAAAATATGCTCCGAAAATTATTATAAACACGTTGTTTTCTGTTCAAGTTATATGTATGAAAAAAACAGAGTGTGCAATTCACACACGTTAGAACTGAAACCTTCAGAAAACTAAAGTAGACAAGAGTGGGAAGGCTACGAAGAACCGCACAAAGAGGAGACCTATTATACCATCTCATTCTCTCGCAGGCTAAATCCTATAGATGAATGTGTTTCTTTAAATGCTTTTTAAGATATTTCGAAGAGATTTTTGATATCGCGTTTGGTTAAACATTTTCACAATTTTCGCAGTATTATCGTTTTTAATATTTGCGCAATCCCTCTAACATTCGTATTTACATGTCTCCCCTTCCTCTTCTTTTTGAGCGGGTGCTACAGGGCCTACTTCTTCTTCTTCGTGTGCCCTATCAGCCCCCCTGACGTTGGCGATCACTCTGGTAAATATATCTCTATCTTGCGCTGCCCGAAATAGCTCCTCCACACTTCTAATACCGGTCCACTCTCGTCAAGACATTTGTCTCCTACCGGGCTTTAAGCGTTTGAAACTATCAATTCGTCTTCTGTGTTGTTTTTTTTTTATTTATTGTAATCTTTATTTATTAAGTTACATAGGTGATTGTGCTAAGCCTGTCTCACTAGGAATTCCTGTGTTGAGAGCAGGCGCATTTTAGCATAAGTAGTTTAACACAAAAATAATGATAACAACAACAATGTTATTTAAAATTAAAGTAAAGGTACAAGGACAATCAGCATCGTACCAATGGGAAAGCATGCATTAGGAGGTTCTAAAAATATTGTTAATATATGATCTGTCTTTGCTAGTGATACAAGACTTGGTATCTGATTTGTATTTTACGTAATTAGTGTGCTGTCTAATGGTCAGTGGAATTGTATTAGAAAGTTTTGTTGCAAGTCTGTTCATTGACCAAACGTTGTTTTGGCGAAAAGCATTAAGTAAGAGATTTTGCCCTTTGGTTCTCGTATCACGAACAGTTTGGATATTGTCAAAAACTGTTGGCAAAGTTCGGAATATAACCTAGCACATTACACAACACGAGGTTTCTATCACAAACACGCTTTTATACAAATATCAATGCAGTTAGATCAATAAAATGTCTTAATCAGAATTTATGAGAATGTTTTTATTTATTTTCCAAAGAAAAAATGATAAAATGGCAGCGCGCCATCCGCCGCAGAAATTCTGAAACGTCTATCGATTATCAGAAAAATGATGGATTGCAAATTCGGGAAGGCGTAAATAACACCAGGACTTTATTTTTGAAGTGAAACCTTCTTTAGCACCGTTGTGATTTGAAACCTGATGAAACGAAAAATAGCAACGCTAAAAAGAGACAAACACAAGTAAAACACATGCATTTATAGGATTTAGCCTGTGAGCGAATGAGATAGCAATAAAATATTTAATTATTTCATGGGTACTCGGTTTCAAAATAATATGATAAATTCACGGTCCCACGCAAGTCTTCTTTAGTATAGTGGAATAAAGCGCTTGAGGAACCTTAGCGGCCAGACATTCGGCAGACAAAGGATCGAATCCTACGAAATCCAAATAATATATGTATATATTTTTATTTTTGTAAAATCCATATCCAATCTTCAAACCACTCCAAAATGAACAGGCAAGGAAAAAACAAAAGAAAGAGACGTTAAATCTGAATTCAGACGATTCATTTATCGTTCATTTCCTCATTTCATTCGGCCTCTTTCCCTCGAAATGACCCGTCTGAACACGCGATGAAACGAAAGTGAAAAGAAACAGTGCCGAATGAAGCGATCCAACAATGTTGGATCGCTTCATTCGTGCACTTTTCACTCGCAACCGGAACTCATCACGTGACAACATCACGTGACGCGAATGATGTGTGTGAACACTCAAATGAACAGTCTTTCACCAGTGTTGCCAAATCAGCTCCTTTAGAGCTAGATCTGGCTCTAAATCGACGTCGTCAGCTCCAAAAAAAGTCATTTAGCTTCTTAGCTCGTTTTTCAGATATTTCAGCTCTTTTTTTTTTTTTTTTTTTTTTTTTTTAAATTACGGAGACGGTTTACAGTTAGTTCCCGTGAGTACTTAGGCCATAGGCCCATTGTACTATCTCCCATTTTACCTCAATCCTTTAACAATAACCCAGTCCCTTTAATGAAGTTCACCAGAGTTGTCATTGGATATGTGGCTAAGTCTTCTGGTTCCACGATGTGTCTCCCCAGGTATCTGAGCCTAGTTCCCACCAGGGCAGGACATTGGCACCACAAGTGAATTATTTACGTTAAATAATATTGAAAAAAATTATATTTGCAATAATATTTCAAAAATGCAACATTGGGACGAGGACTTCCCAAAAAAGAGATTCCCTGAACTCCTGCACAAGTAAACAATTACTAAAATTACTATGGTGGAAACATCGGTACAGGGACTTTCCGAAAAAATGAAATTCCCAAAAATCGATACAAGTGACTTGCCTAGGCCGGCTATTGCGTTGCGTATTGCATATTGCACTGCTTATTGCGTTAGTTTCCTTCGAATTCGAATGCGCAGTCAAGTTTAGTTTTGGGCTGAGGTTCTAAAGTATCGTGATGCCGCTGATGAAAATCCTTTCCACGAAATCAGCTCTTTCGCAGTTTCGATACTTGTTCTGCCGTGGTCAAACGGAGAAGTGGAACGAGTTTTTAGCCAGTTAAATATTGTCAAAAATGAAACCAGAAATAGACTTGGTAATGACATGTTTAATTCGATCCCCCCCCCCCCCCCCCCTCCCTCAGAAACTGGAAATTTTCTTCTCCGAAATTCTCTAACAACCCCCCCCCCCCCCATGCTTTAGGTCATTTTCAAAATTTTAGCTCCTTTTTGGCTCTTTTTTGGGTTTTGCCTAGCTCTAGTTTAAAATTAGAGTTGGCAACACTGTCTTTCACTCGCGAATTAGTCGGCCGAGAATGTTCTGGCATGGCCGGAGCGGCATAAACGTCAAAATACTCCGTTTTGTTGGCTTTTCGAAATAACTCTACACGTCTCATAGAAATCGCTGTTTCTCCCTTACTATCATTGCGAAAAATATGATCTAAACGGTATTGGAAAGAAAAAATAATGCTCTACATATTCAATCTAACAATTAACAACAAAATAATACGAATGTACACTTTTATGGAACCAAAGTTTACGATCGAAATTTGAAAAAATAATTATGAAACTTTGTGATTTTTTTATTAATTATTTTTATATGAAACGACGAAAAAGTGAGGTGATAAAAACGTGTATAATTCATTTGTCTAACAAAATAAGTGTGTGTCTTTATTTTTTTGTTACCTGCAATTTTAGTTAGACTAAACGCAAGGAGAGTCATTTTTAAAACTTTTAAAAGTTTACATTAAAAATTATTCTATTTAAAAAATTACATTGTTATTTCTAATAATAAATTTTGGAAGCATATTTCATCACCTTTCGAAAACAGTTTTTAGTTTTTGGATATGTTAATAAATATTCCATTTATATGGATTTTATTGCAAGCCGAGGCCTATTTTGGAATAAAAAAATTTTCATGGTGCAAAAATACTGGTAGATATCTGTTTTCAGGTTATTATTTAATCATATGATCATTTTATGGTGTTGATATTTATTTACTGTTTACAAGAATCGCCAATTTCTCGTAATTTAGTTCGAAGATATCAGAAATGTCAATTTGAAATCGTAAATATTTCCGAATTAGAGGTCAGCGCCGACCGACGCGTGCGACAGCGCTCGACGACTTTGTAGTGAGAATGTCGAGTGAACCGAAGGAACCGTCTGAACATGCGGTGAAACGAGAATGGAACATTTCATCCGAGTAAACCTTCTTCCGAGTGAAACGTCTGAATTCAGCTTTAGCGACTCCGAAGAACAAAACACAAATACTGATAAGTTGATCAAGTGTATAGGAAAAGGTGCACTGGAATTCGACGATATAAATATGGAAAAAATCATCCTTCATATTGGGAAAAAAAATGCTTCGTAGTCTCTCCACTCTTGTCTACTTTAGTTTTCTGAAGGTCTCACTTCTACCGCGTGTGAATGGCACACTTTGATTTTTTTATTAATTTATTATATTAAAATTATAATTTTTTGTGCATTATTCGCCAATGTCAAACCTAAAATCGACTCCGACCGCATATTGTATATATAAGTATGCCGGGGGCCAACTGTCGGCGGATCAACTGTCATGGAAACGGCTAAACAACATTTCGCATTTCGTAACCTCTTTTGGATATGGTTCTAACCTCACTTCACCTTGTTCTGAAATATGAGGTGTCAAAGTTTGCAAAGACGATTTCTCATAATCTATTTAACGAATTTCTGATTCTTATTTTGTAGTTGAATCTTGTGTTAAGTATTTTAATTGAACATATTTAAAGGAAAATAATTAAATAGGACGTTTATTTACCATTTTAGAAAATGCCTAAATGACAAAAAAAGTGAGTTAACGATGTTTATAATACATTTGCCTAATAAAATTTGTGTCCGTTTTTATCGATAGGGGTCGTCCATTAATCACGTGAGGCTCGAAAGGGGGGGGGGGTCGAAAAAAATCACGAAACATCACGAGGGGGGGGGGGGGGGGGTAAAATGAGATACCACGTGTATTTATTTTTCATTGAACGCACGATTTCTAAAGGTGAACGTCCTATACTTTGCACTAAAAAAATACACGTGATTTTGGGGGGGGGGGTTAGCCTAAAACCTCACCACAAATCACCAGGGGGGGAGGGGGTCAAAAAGTTGCTAAAAACATTTAGTGATTAATGGACGACCCCTTAAAAACAATTACAAGTATATTTATTTCGAATTAAAATATTTTTATTTATTTTTATTGTAGCATAAAACATGAGTTACATATTCACATATATATTTTACAAAATATTATAATATTGGTTATTGGTCATGTATACCTTATCAGAAAAGAGGAGCTCTTGTGCCTGATAAGGGGAGCCACGATTCTTACTTAGGTTGTAATTTATATACACATATATATTTATATATGAAAGAATATTATTTCATCACCTTTAAAAAACAGTTTTTAGTTTTCGGATATGTTCAGAAATATTCCATTTATTTCGATTTTATTGCAAAGCCGAAATATTTCTGATAAAAAAGGTGCGAGGCCCGAGAGGTTAAAAAGTGTGAACGAACTTGGTGACTTTTTGTAATTGAAAATTTCACGATAACCTAATCTACATTCTTCAAATACTGCTCTAATAAAATGTGGCGCAAATAGATTTAACAGCCGAGCAATGTGCATAGCGGTCAAATTTACGATTAAATGTAAACTATGTTTAAATTGAAAATTGCTATAAACCGCAAAAAAATCAAAGACGCAGCTTTGCTAACCTAAATAAATATATTTTTAAAACGTCTATTTTTTGTCTATTTAAATTTCACTTTTGTTTTCTTGATCGAATGAATCTATGAATGAAGTGGAATCTTGGAAGTGGAAATTAACCCACCTCTCGACATCCGATCGAGCTGAAACTCGGCAGATAGACTCGTTGTCGATGACAATAAATTCTACCAACTTTTGGTAGCAATCGCAAACACACACGCGCGGACTTATATGTGCATTTCTCTTAAATTCTGAAGTTACAGAAGTCGATTCAATTTAGCTTTATTGTTTTAAAAACATTACAAAATTGGTAATTTTAGTACATTGTAAAACACTCACTGTAATTAATAGCAAGTTACATAAGTCAGATCAATTCAGTTTACTGTTTTAAAAATATTCGAAAATTGGTAATTTAAGTGAAGTCACTTACGTAATTTTTAGCAAGTTACATAAGTCAAATCAATTCAGTTTACTGTTTTAAAAACATTGCAAAGTTGGTCATTTTAGAACGTTGTAAGTCACTTTCTGTAATTTATAGCAAGTTACTTAAGTCAAATCAATTCAGTTTACTATTTTAAAAACATTACATAATTGGTATACCTATCAACTATACTATAAGTAACAGAGTTGGTCTTTTTTTAAAGGCAGCTTCATTGATGCTAAATATGTCGACATCCAAATTGATTCTGTTCTAAAAATATATATATATTTAAAAAAAAGCTACAGCAAGACTGTTCTCCCCACTGGCATAACCATTGGCAAGTTAGTCCTGCAGGCTGGGTGATAGAACAGTTTGTGCTGTCGGTGACGGAGACAATCTATCCATGATTGCCGAGTTTCCAAACCATCCAAGAATCAGTCTGAAGAAATGTGTACATCTCTTCCGACCCGTAGATGATGATTCCGAGCATACCCAAAAGAAAGTCGGTAGGATAGAGCCACAAGCAGTAGCCATACTCCCCCATGCAGAGAAATCTCAGAAATTTCTTAAATTTCAACAGTAAGGCTGCCTTTACACTTGTAAGTTATTTTCTCGTAAGCCGCTCACGTAAGCGACTTATTGCCAAATTACCAATGTAAGCGACACCAAAAGTCACTTACCGTAATTTATAGCAAGTTACAGAAAAGTAAGTTTTTTGACAGGACTAAGCGCGAAATTCCTGTCTTCTCACAGGTTATCAAATCAGTTTGATAAGTTAAGACGCTTATGGTAAGAACTAATACCTAAATGCGCGGATGCGAGATGTCAAAAATTAAAAGATAGTTGTTTTCGTAGATTTTTTTCCTATACAAACTAGTATTTTTTATTATTTTAATATCTGACTAGGTTAAGTGGATAATTATCAACCTTATTATCTCTCGAAAACGACATGATAATAATACTAGATAAAGCTCAAATAAACACTTCCCATGTAGACGGAAATAAAGATTCCAAAATCCGAAGAGATATCGTTTATTTTTCAGGTGGAAAAAAAGCTTGCTAAACATGAGCATCCTTCTATTTAATTATCAGTCCAATCGTTTCTAATCTCAATGTTTCTGTTTATAACATTACGTATTTGAATTCGAAGCCGGTTCCTGTGTAGCTGTCATTCGGATAAAATTAAAGAACTCCATTAACTTCCGCCTAAAGAAAAAAAAAGGAGAATTATTTATTTCAACCCAAATTCTATTTCATCACTTTGTTTGGGCATTTTCGTCTTTATTGACAATATTGCGTAAATTTGACAGCAGCAGATAGTTGTTGACAGGAAGCCATCTTACCGCAAATAAATTAACCGGGGGAAACGGTCGCTATCATCGCTATGAGCACTTACATCAGTTGAACTTCCGTGAGCATTAATTATCATAAGTCGGATGAATATGTAAACGCTCCTATGGGGGTAACTTGTCAAAAACTTACGTTAAGTCGTAAATTTTAGTTATGAGTGTAAGGCTAGCCTTATACTATGTAATATTTTTGACGCAAGTTAGGGGGGGGGGAGCGTTACACGTTCGTATCGCGGTGTATGAAGTTATCAATTAGGTTCTAATTACTGCGAGAGGAATGTCAGTGCAATTTGCAACAACTGCACATCGAATTTATCAATCTCTCGATGCTGCATTCCGTGCCCAAACAAGCAGAGGCCTAAGGACAAAACTGAATTAATTTAGGATAAATGCCACAATTATTTCACACGATGTCATCGCTCTTACGGAAACCTGGCTAGAACCGTCGATCCACTCAGCGGAGCTCGGTCTACCCTTTCATCAGGTCTACCGGCTCGACAGAAATATCAACACCAGTTCCAGATCCAGAGGTGGAGGGGTTCTTATAGCAATCCGCAAAAAAATGTCCTCAAAAGTGTTAAAAACTAAAAATCGTGATGTTGAACAAATTTTCATTATGGTAAACGATAAAAATCAAAATTACGTCATTGGTCCGTGTAAATTCCTCCCTCAGCTAATGTATCTATATATAAAAAGCATTCCGAAGATGTTGAACTTTTAAAATCAAAATATAATAAACATAAATTCATAATTTTCGGAGATTACAATCTTCCAAATTGTGATTTCAACTGTATTGATTCCCAATCAATAACATTATGCGAAAAATTAATATATTTTTTTAAATTTAATTAAAATGAAATTTTATAATGTTATTAATAAAGAGATTATTGGAGAACACTGGACCGGAGAAACGTTTTGTGGGCTTGTCCGTGTGTCCGAAGTAAGTCCAATTTTACCTTAATTATGGTGAAATTGTTCTAACATTTTCAAACACGGATTTTTTTCTTCAAAACACTTCTAGGGAATATATCTGCTCAGTATTCAGCTAGTTCACGACTCTAAAAGGTCTCATATAAATCGTTGTGTCTCCCTTACTATACTCCCTTATACTGGTTACAAATATGATCTAAACGGTTTAAAAAAAAGAAGAAAATACCACGCTTTACATTCAACATCTTGTTTGAAATGGCTATGGCCATGTTTGGTAACAAGATCTGAATAGCCAGGTAATTCTACACATTTCGTTTACCCATCTCCTTTCCCTCCTAATTATCTTCAGCCTAACAGCATAAGTATTTAAATCGTAAAATTCAATTTCAATATTATACGCCATTGGTATCCCTACATTTTGACATAAAATGAATGTACAGTTTACAACATAATAATATTAATAATAATAGGACAATTTGTAGAGCGCCGTTTTTGTGAAAAATCACCTCAAGGGCGCTTAACATGCCATTATTGTATAATTATTTGACTAAAACTGACGAAAGATAACCGAAATGAGTGGAAAGTATATTGAATTATACAAATATAATATAAGTCGCCGTATCCCCGCTCAAAAAGAAGAAGATGGAGAGATATGTAATTACGAATGTTGGAGAGAGCGCGCTAATATTTAAAACGATAAAATTGAAGCGAAAATTGTAAAAATGCTTAATAAAACACGGGTCGTTTAAAATTGAGCGAAAATCTCGTTGTCTAAAACAGCATTCAAAGACACACTATGATTTTTTCATACTTAAACTTGTAAAATAACTGAAAAAAAACGTGTTTATAATAATTTTCGGAGCATACTTTGCGATTTTTTTCTATTGAGGGAATTTCATATAATTTGCGTTTCGGCATGGGGAATATATAGATATTATCTTCAAAAATAACATATATATTTTTTAAGAGCTTAAAAATGTAAGAAATCGGTAGAAATTCAGGTAGCGGCGGCGTAATTGATCATTTCACGAAAAAAAAATACGCATGTGTAAGATGGTTGCTAGATGCAAAATGCGATGTTGGCGGATTTAAAAACAGAGTTAAAGAGTCTTTATTAGTATCAAATCGAATCTGAGCCTAAAGAGTCTTTATTCAGTGTGTAAATAAAACACCGTTTAAGGGTTGGGAAATTTTTTTTTATTAGTAAGACTTATAATGTCGTGTTGTCCCTGAGATGTAGTAATTCCGACCAGTGCACAGTGCACCTGCAGTGCGATGCAGTCTCAATGATTGCATCTCGAGTTACAATAATCACAATAATTATCTTCCATTCGTAACTTATCATGCAACTTGTGGACAAATTGATTTATGTCATGCGACCCAAATACTATCACAGCCACAGTCAAAACTTATCATTTCAAATCAACAAAATGTTGGGATTTATAACTAGGCTAACTAGAAATTTAAACATTATTAAGTGTATTAATTAACCTCTCAGATCTCGGGTCTGTTTTGTCGGAAAGTCAAAATTCCACTTTCCATTAAAATTAAAATAAATAGAATATTTCTGAACGCATCCGAAAACAAAAAACTGTTTTTGAAAAGCTATTATTTTATTTAAGTTTTTATTCCAGCAGAGCTGGGAGGGTGGTGCAATCCCAGTCTGCCATATTACATACAGAGTAAATATAAATCTAGAAGAAATAAAATATTATAACGTATTAGGTTAGCTATGAAATACACTTTCAAATTTTACGAAAAAAACATATAATTTCTGAAATTTTGATCACAAACATAAAACAAGTTTGAAATTGTTCACTTTACGTTTTTTTTTCTAAACTAAAATTACTGATGATGAAAAAAAAAACAACACATATTTTATTAGGCAAATGTATCAATTATTTATAAAAGTTATTGTGAGCTCACTTTATGAAGTAAAACTTCTTTACACACGCTCGACTTGGAGGATAAGCTGGTGAATGCGTTACGAAAAGTGTGATGCGAACGGTAAGCGATGCGAACGGTGATCAGGCGAGACGAACGGTCGGGTCTTTACGCACGCTTGACTTGGAGCACAAGGAATAAATTTGTTGAATAACCATGCCATAGGTCACCCCAAGGTCGTAGGTCACCCCAAGGTCGTAGGTCACCCCAAGGTCGTAGGTCACCCCATGGTCATATGTCACCGCAATGTCATATGTCACCCCAATGTCAATGTCACCCCAATATCATATGTTCTCTTATAAGTTAGTGAAGTTTTACTTTAGTCGTGTGGTCCAAAGCACACTCATTTTTTTGTTGTTTCATGTAAATATAATTAATAAAATTTTCAAAGTTAATTTTTTTTTTTCAAATTGTGGTCTTATAAAGGTTTACATTTTAATTATTTTGTAGTTAAATTTTAGATTTAAATATAAAGCGTGGTGTTATGTCTTTCTAACACTTTTTTTTCTGATAATGCTAAAACAATTATTTAAATTTAGTGCTGATGCCTAAATATACACCATTTTACGTTTACTGCACAAGAGTCCCAACTGCTCCCAACAGTCTGAAGCAAGTGGGACTATAGCATCCAAATTTGGAAAATGTTTTAAGTAAGTAGTAAGAAAGTAGTGAAATGAAAGATAGGGGGAAAGTTAAAAAAGAAAGGCTGTAGAGATCTGGTCACTAGATATAGCTAAAGCCATTTCAAACGACGTTTTGATTTTTAATGGTTGCCCATGATGCAATGTCACTGCGCATACTCTGAAGATAAGAGAGACACAGAGGTCGTCGATCTTTAAATCGTCAATCATTAAGAAATGGGTAACTTGAACTAGTGTTGAACTGTCTGCTGTAAATTAGAATCTGCTCTACTTGTGAGCGACTGTTTTGCTTCATCAATATGTATTATTTGCTGTCACTATGTTAAATGTTCCTAATTTTTTTTTATTCAGATATACATAGTGCAAAATGATACAAGTGATAAGATATACGTCCTCCGTGGTCGAGGGGTAAGGCTCCGACTAGCAATCTGAAAGTTGCAGGTTCAAATCTCAGCGTGCGCAAATAAATCTTATCTGATTCATTTGTGTTATTAAAATAATATATAGTATATTTGTGGCACATTCCAGAGTGGAAGATACTCTTAGCATCGCCCTGGTGTAAGACCACCTTTCAGAATTGTAACGTTGATTGGCTTTAGCCATGATTGGTGACCAGATCTGGATAGTCAGATACTTTCTCACCTTCCTCTACTCCATCTCCTTCTCCTCCCCGATACCATCAACCTCACAAAATACCCCAATTGGGGATGCCATAGTATCACTGGAAATGGGAGCAGTTGGGACTTTTGTGTGATAGTCAAGTAAAAAAAAAAAAAAATAATTATAATATGCGGTTAAAGAACCTACTATGTATGTCCACACATTATCTTAGTAATTTCGCATGGAAATAGAATGGTTCATATTAACTACTGAATGAATGAATGATAAATTTTTTATAAGAAAAACTTTCTTTTTATACTTTTTTGAGGGTTATTTATTCTCATCAGTGAAATATATCATATTAGAATATGTTAACAATAAATAGAGAAATTGGTTAACGCGCTCGTCCCGGTTAGACGGAGAGGTCTGGGTTCGAGTCCCAGTTGCGACCATTGTCTTTTTTCTGTTGTTCTGTGTCTTGTTCTCTTTCATATTTTCGTTTAGATTATTATTGTTAACTTATTCTAATACGAATAATAAAAAGCTAGAAAGTGTGTTAAGAGATAAAGATAATAAATAAAAAGAAAGAAAGTAGGTGGAGAGATAAAGATAATAAATAAAAAGATAGAAAGTATGTGGAGGGATACAGATAATAAATAAAAAGGAAGAAAATGTGTTGAGAGATAAAGAAAATAAATAAAAAGAAAGAAAGTATGTCGAGAGATATAGATAATTAATAAAAAGAAAGAAAGTGTGTGGAGAGATCAAGATAATAAATAAAAAATAAAATAAGGGGAAAAAGATAATACATAAAAAGGAAGAAATTGTGTAAGAGATACCTACAGATAACAAATAAAAAGGAAGAAAGTGTTTGGAGAGATACAGATAATAAATAAAAAGGAAGAAAGTGTATGGAGAGATACAGATAATAAATAAAAATGAAGAAAATGTGTGGAGAGATAAAGATAATAAATAAAAAGGAAGAAAGTGTGTGGAAACATAAAGAAAATAAATAAAAAGGAAGCAAATGTGTGGAGAGATCAAGATATTAAATAAAAATGAAGAAAGTGTGTGGAGAGGCAAAGATAATAAAAAAGTAAGAAATTGTGTGAGAGATAAAGATAATAAATTAAAATTAAAAAAGTGAATGGAGAGATAAAGAAAATAAAAAAGGAAGAAAATGTGTGGAGAGAAAAAGATAATAAATAAAAACGAATCGAGTGTGTGGAGAGATAAAGATAATAAATAAAAAGGAAGAAAGTGTGTTGAGAGATACAGATAATAAATGAAAAGAAAGTATGTGGAGAGATAAAGATAATTAAAAAAGTAAGAAATTGTGTGAGAGATAAAGACAATAAATAAAAAGGAGGAAAATGTGTGGAGAGATAAAGATAATAAATAAAAACAAGAAAACAAATAATTAACTAGTGCAATTGAAGTGAACTGAATCAGACTGAAAATACACCTGAACAATGTCACACCTTTTAATAATAATAAATGGATAACATTTATTATCTTTAGCGGCAATTCGGTGATAAAATCACCTCAAAATACCTGATAAGTCAATGTTCCCACGTGCCAATAGCGCCACCTATTTACCTTTCTTATCTTTATTATGTTGACACTTCACGTATCTATCGTATTTTTATATTTTAACCTTTTATCAGCATTCCAAATGTAGACAGAATGATACTGAAATAATTATCATCCTGGTGAAGGACCACAAACTGAAATTGAAAAGTTGCTTGAAAGCATAGACATATGAATATTAATAGACCAGAACAGAAAGGTGAGGGGTAGAAACCAACTGCAGCGGGACGAAGAGCGGGAAGGTAGCTTTGGTGATATGTGATTCGTCAAAACTGAATCTGACAGTATACAGGCATCTCGCACTATAATATCACCATTTAGTTCTTAAAAGTAAACTCTGCTTTTGAATGAATAGACCTTTTTACATGGGAGCGCGAATTGCACGCCGCGCAATGAACAATTTTGCGAAGTCTAAATAAGCAAAGAAAGGTCGCCTATAAGGTCGAGTTCAATATTTTGCTTAGGTATTCAGTTAAGCCACTTTTACAAATGTTTCATAATTTACTTACCCCAGTAAAAAACGATGGGCACACGCCATGTATCTCGAGTGATAGAGGATTTTGAAAAACGATCATATTATGTGATCTGAATTAGCTTAAAATAGTCTAAAATAATGCTTGCCTATGGAATGTAATACGACAATTCGGTTTATTCTCTTTTTCACTTTTATTTTACACGTTTTCAAAACACAAGGCACCTTTTCTACCGTGTTATTTCATAATATGTACCGATGAGTGCTCGACGCTGGCTCGCAGAAGAATGATGACGTCACATTATTTAGATTAACGCGAACCCATACTCGATCCCAGCCGGTTCCAACGGAATGGTTCCAATGGGAGGGGGAAATATTACGCTTTTATCACTTAGGGCAGGTCTACTAATATTCATATGTCTATGCTTGAAAGTATCTTTAGTGACCACATCTGAATAGCCACATAGTTCAAACCTTCTCTACCCCGTCCCCTTCCCCACACCACCCTTTCAGCCTCATAAGATACCCAACTGGAGATGCATTAGTCCCACTGGCTTCAGACAGTTGGGAAACTCTTTTGTGATGACCTTCCTCTCCCCCATCTCCTTTCCCTCCCCATTACCTTCAGCCTCACAACATACCCCAATTGGGGATGCCATAGTGTCACTGGCCCTAGACGTGAGCAGCTGGGACTTATTTTTTATGTGAGATATTCACATAAAAAATAAAAATAAATTAAATTAATAAATAAAAGGCATGTTTAGATGTTTATGTAAACACATCCATTTTTTTTGCATTACGGCAATACTAGATTAGAAGTATTGCCAAATGGTCTCCACACCTGCTGCAGCATTAATAAATAAACCAATTAATTACAACAGTAGCCACTTCTGCCTTTTAATAGAGATGACACAGATTCAGGATGAGCCATAACGGAATGTGATTAGCATTCCCAGATACCTAATATGTGGACTGTGACGTCATGGCATGGCCATAAACGCTGCGAAAAATGCTAATTGATTCAACAAACCGTAGTGAAATTACATAACTGTGCCCACTCCCTTTTTATAAATAAACATTACAGATACAAATGAATCAATAACACTAAAAAATAGGCATTCATTGGAAAAATTGATGTTCACAATGCTAAATCACAGTTTATAAAAAGAAAATATAAATTGGTGTGGAGTCCCAAAATATCTGAAAGAAAACCTTGACTCTGTGCAGAACGGGCAGTCTGTTAGATAGATTCCTCTATCATTTCACCTATACCTTCCCGCCAGGGGCGTGCACAGAGTTTTCGATCAGGGTAGGCAGTAGGAAAATACAACAAGCACAGGTTAAATTCATATTCTATCAGATAATTTCAGAATTTAAGTACGACAAACGTTTTTGAACCGACAATTAGCATTTATGAAAAATAACTATTTGATAGAAGTACATAACAACAAATGTTTTTGTCGTCACTGATTGCCATTTGCTAATTTTGTTCTAGAAAGCAGTGCTTATTACTAACAAAAAAAAACCCATGGAAGCAAATTCAAAACAACAGTTCTACTCTATGCTTTGTGCATTTTGTAAACACTGAATTATGTCTTGTATGAAGTTAGCTCTAGTCAGAAATAATTCCTGCTTAGACCGCATTTTAGTGAGGCAGTCGGAGGGCGCGCGTTTAGTTTCTAGCTAGTTACAGTTTATGCCGCGTTTGTAGTATACCGTTTGATGTGGCGCTCGCGTACTTTCGGTTGCTCAGCCTTTTCGCACTTATTTTTGAAAGTGTGTATTTATTTATAGCAATAATTTAATAAATTATAATATTATTTACATGCTTATGTTTTACAAAAACAGCAGGGTAGGAAGTGCTTATGTGCCTATATGGAGTGCACGCCCCTGCTTCCCGCAAACCCATGAAACAACTCTGCTCAAACCTTGAACAGAGAAGACTAAAAACAGATTTAAATTTTCTTTTCAAAATTGTTAATGGTTTAATAAACTGCCCTTTTCTACTACATCAAATCAGGTTCAATGTTCCTAGAATTGGTTCACGACTTATAAATTATGTTCCGTTACATATTCAAAAATATCGAACTAAGCTGGGGTATGACTCAGCTTTATCAAGAATGTGCCGTAATTTTAACGAGGCTTATAAAAAACATTCCATTAATTTGACAATGTCAACATTGGCCAACTTCAAATCTTCTCTTAACAAGATTTAAAGCTCCCTTTTATATTGTTATATAAACCTATAAACTAAACCTTTGAACTTATATTATAATATTATTGTTCTAAAAACTTGTTGCAAAAACTTATTATTATTTTGTAATAGTATGTGTGTGAATGATTGTATACATATGTAAGTATTATGTTATCAATGTTGTGTTTGTCTTTAATTAGTGATAGCATCAACCATGTTCAGTGTAATTGTATCTGTTAAAGCTTTGATGTAAATCACTGTTGACAAACCTAATAAAAAATAAATAAATAAAAACCCAGTTAAGTCATTAAGATCACTTTTGCACCCGTGTTCTTAAATAGTAATATTATGTAAAAACTTCTTAATTTTTCTGGCGCTAATCTTATTGTAAATATGTATGTTATTAAGGTGATTCTCAAAAGAATTCATAATCTACTTCTTCATAGAGAGCGCGAGTATAGTAATTTTAAGGAAAAACGCTTTTTACAAGTTATGCTTTAAAATATTAAGATGAATTAATTGTTTGCGCCCATACATACGCAATACAAATATAAATAAATAGTTTTGTCCATAAACAAACTCAAATCTTTCAAGAAAGGCTTACAAATACAATATTGTATCAGTGATTCAATCCAATAACATGTTTGTTAGCTTTTCTTAAAATATTTGAGTTTATTTATGTACAAAGCTATTAATTCATATTCATTATGTATGGGCGCAAACGATTAATTCAACTTAATATTTTAAAGCATAACTTGTAAAAAGTGTTTTTCCCTAAAATAACTATACTCGCGCTATCTATGAAAGAGAAGATTATGAATTCTTTTGATTATCAACTTAAGTCACTAGTTTTAGGTCAGCATTTATATGTCTTAGTCATAAGTCACTACACATTTCAGAACACCTTCGTAATCTTCACTGGCTCAAGAGCCCTCAAAGAATCCAGTACAAATTGTGCTGGATGATGTTTAAATCAATTAATGAAATGGCCCCATCTTACATTTCTGAACTATGTGTCCAAGAAAATACTGGTCCGAGGCAGTCAACCCTTAGATCAGCAACATCATCAGCTATAGGCAGACTAATGGAACCTAAACGCAAGCCAAATACGAAATTTGGAGATCGCGCTTTCGGAGTGTCTGGACCTAAGGCTTGGAATAAACTCCCCCCGGAACTTAGATGCATAACAAGCCCAACAGGATTTTGGGTCCAAATTAAAAACGTCCCTTTTTGGGCTCTCATACCCTTAAATAAAAATACCTATCGGAGAGCATCATAAAATTTTGGTTTGTTTTCAAAATACACTCATTACAGAACATATTTTATATTATAGTTCCCAATTATGTCCTCTGCGTGCGAACTGTGTCTTAATTTCTCTAAATAAACAATAACAGTGTTAATCTCTAGTGACCCTCCAGGTAAGTATGGTCTTGTATATATTTTCTGCCTGTACAGTGCATTTTTACAGCAGCATCGCGTTCATTGGCCAAATCATTGCAGTTTCGTATCGGTGATCGATGAACCGGTGGATGCAATTTTTAGCCATAAGTTGTTGTCGTCTATAGTTGAAATAAGATTGTATAAACGTATTATAAATTTGGACAGCGCCCTTGAGGTGATTTTTCACAAAAACGGCGCTATACAAGTCATCCAAATATTATTATTATTATATAAGTCTTAGATATAAGTCACTAGCTATAATTGTAAATCTTAGTTGTAAGCCAGTAATATTAATTCTTTTATATATTTATTTGTACAGCGCCCTTGAGGTTATTTTTCACAAAAATGGCACTATATAAATGAGCCAAATATTATTATTAAGATCACAGGCGTCACATTTTTATATATTACTAGCGAGTATCCAGCATGCGTTGCAATGCCACATAATAAAGAAATTGTTTCTCCCTGCGTGTCCTTACCCATTCATCCCGTCTTCCATTCGCCTCCACTTCTCCTCCCGTGGCCCCTTCCCCTCACGCATTCTCCTCCACCTTCCCCGTCTTCCCTCTCTCCTCTCCCACATTCCATACATTCAGTCCCAGTACTTCAGTTTTCAAGCATCTGACGTGCCACCTATTGCATTTTTTTATACAAATTTCGTAAGGCCAAAGCTCACCTTCAGCTCAACCTTCGCAGGCGTATGCACAACATCTCACCAAAGAAGAATAGCATAGAAATAATTTCATAATCCAGAGCTCACCACTATTCGCCTTACTCATACTTCGTAATACGGACAGGTTAGGTAAAATTCAATCGGATGAATAGTATATGAAATCATTTCATAACACCAGAGCTCACCACTATACATAGAAACCATCGCGGACATTCATACATCGTCTCATACATACTCTTCTATTATTCTGACTTTTGATATGGTCCGACTCAAGTATCTGATTCACTCAATCGTTCCATGTCTTCCTCGGGCGTCCCCGACTTCTTCTACCAGTCATATATTCTTCTCACACTACTTTCTTTGTTCATTCGCTCTACATGCCCAAACCATCTGAGGGGTCCCTTTACCATGATTAAGTAAGTGAAGCTTAGGGTATTTCAGGGTAATAAACAAGATTAAGTAAGTGAATCTTAGGGTATTTTAGGGTAATAAACAAGATTAAGTAAGTGAAGCTTGGGGTATTTTAGGGTAATAAACAAGATTAAGTAAGTGAAGCTTGGGGTATTTTAGGGTAATAAACAAGATTAAGTAAGTGAAGCTTAGATGGTTTGGGCATATAGAGCGAATGAACGAAGAAAGGCGTGTAAGGAGAAAATATGACGCGAAAGTGAATGGTTGAAGAAGTTGGGGAGGTCCGAAGAAGACATAGCACGATCAAGTGAATCAAACGCCTCACAATAACAGAAGAGTATGTTTGAGACAATTTAAGAATGTGAATGAAGCAAGGAGCGTGAGACAAAATTGGATTGTGTGGCATTCCATTATCTCTTAGTTAAGTAGTTAGAAAAATACATCAACATAGGTATTTCTTTACGAAATTTTTTAAATTTATTTATGTAGGTATAAAAATGTTAAAGAAGAATAAAAATACAACATTTAAATGATGTCAATAACCCTAATAATTTAATCTGAAGTGATAAATTGGAAAAATCTGTGGAAAACCGAATAAACGTCCCGAAAAATCATACAATCTGCTAAATATCACGGATATTTTGGGCAATATTATTTTAATGTTCATATACCGCTAAATGTTTACTTTAAAACAAATAATGGTTTATTGTGATAATACAGATGCATTATCATAGGTGATGATATTTTACGCAGGTAAATATAATTATTTGAGCAATTTAGAAGTGTGACCAAAAAATTACGAAAATATTTGCTGTAATATTGATAAACACAAATGAATCGAAGTGTATTTATCAATAAAGGGGTAGACGACCAACCTATGATAACCTTTCGATGACAATAAAATTGTAAAATAACACAATTACTGCATAAGATCACAATAATTAATCTCGTTATTATCGGAGCAACACCTTTCATCTGTCAAAATTCTACATCGAAAATGTATAATATTTTTCAATGATTTTCGCGGCATATCGAGAGAGCTCTTGAATTAAAATAAATAAAGCTTACATTATTTTTCTCGTGCGATGCAAAGGAATACACTTTAATTCACAACTGATCGGTAAAAATCAAGAAAACATCACACAACTTTGCACCAGCGACTTGACATTTCGGCGACCATCTTTCTTTGACTGGCCGAAATCAAATACTAAGATGACAACACGAGAAGCTCCCCGAAGATTCAATACGTTTGACAAATCGACAGTTTAAATTTGCACCATCTATCGGGTAAAACTATTAGTAATAATTTTCCTTTATATTTTTTTAGATCGACTTGGATTCTTTTTGGTGACTCTTGTAGTAATGGTTTTTGTTTCAAGGTTCGCATTTGAATAAAATCATTTTGTTCTTGGTCAAAGCTTCTACATATATTATCCAAAGTATTCTGCCGAATTTTGGCTGCGTTTGCTCAAGACGATCGTCTTGAGTAGGTGACGCGTTTGTTCTCAATGGCGGCGCTTTTCAAAATATATATTTTTAAAATCATTTTTTGTTTGTTTATTGTTTACATCTGGAATAACATTTAACGTGAAAGTACATTGATGGTTGATTATTAACACTGAACTGAACACGATTCTTATTGTATTATATGTATATGTATGAGGTTTTAATAAAATATTGAAAATAAATTAATTATTCACAGAAACAGATTGTTACTATCCATACAAAACCTAGAAGCTACAAGCCTAGGTTATTGATTTTTCAGAAAAATGCCACCATACAAATTATCCATAAAATTATTATAATAAAAATGTACATTTATTTCTGTAAATAAAAACACAACCATTAAGAATAACAATAACATTTATTTCATTATAAAATAATATAATGTGAGTTACAGTTTTCTTTTCTTGGCTTCCGACGCCGCCTCTTCCTCATCTACTTTAGTAGCTTCGGATTCCTGGAATATTGGCTTGGGTTGGGTTTTGGCATAAGCCGGAGAAATCCAGAAGGGATTCTCCGCAGCATCCTTAGCAAACTTCAAAATGGCTTCCCTTGGATCCTGTTCATCATTAACCCTTTTACTTAAACCAAGATTCCTGATAACATACGAGCTGAGCGTACCGCCGGATGAAGCAACCCTTCCTCCTTGACCAGATGTAATGGGAAGATCTGGACGCTTGGATTTAACAGGGTCCAATCTGTCTTTTTCCATTCGCTTTTTGTTGGTTTTTATCCTATCTTGTCTGAACAATGGAAGAGCATGCGGTGTTATTACTTGGGTAGCGCTAATAACTTCCGTTGAGCCTCTCTTTCTATGTGTCTTGACTACGCAAAGTTTAGCGCCTCTGATGCTGCGCTTTTGATCATAGAAACAGTTGACGGTACCATTTCCACAACCTACGAATATCTGATTCAATTTGGGATGCCAGACAGTCTTAATAACATGTGAATCAGTCACTTCAATTTCTGATACCAACTTGAATGTTGCAGTCTCGTAGAAAAGAATTCTTCCCGCTTTTTGTCCTCGCTTTAAAGATTCTCCGGTTATTATCATTGAATCGTCTGGACTAAACATGCAATCTGTCGTGTCGTATCTTGAAAACAGGTCTCCCATAATATGGACTGGTTTTTTGAATGAGCGGAGGTCCCAGAGTTTTAGAGTATCATCGCAGGCTCTGGTGCAAATGTTGTTGCCGAGGTAAGAGTAGTTTAGTGAGGATATTGCTGTTGACTTTTCGTGGGCTCCTCTCAACAACATGCAGGTGTTGACGTAGTTCTTGCGATGATCCCACATTTGTATAGATCCGTCAAAGCATGCTCCAGCCACCGTATTACCATCGCGTGAATAAGCACAAGCGTATGGGTTAGTTTTGACGCCACCTTGAGCTCTCGGTTTGATAACAGACTTCTGCGATCTTGGATTTTCAACATCCCACAATCTCAAAGTTCCGTCGTTAGCTGTCGTCATAAATTCTTCTCTGGTGTAAGGATGCCAACATCCACTGTTTAATGCTGCCGTGTGTCCGCTCGTCTTGGCCATGTCTGCAATGTACTGGTCGCCTTTAACGCATTCGATCTTTTCGAAACCGTCGCGATCCAGGACTTTAGCTTGTGCGGCCCCGCTCACCACGAGAATGGTATCGCCGGTTGCAGAGTATTGTAAACATTTGATGGGGTGGTTCTCGCAAGGGCGCAGAGTCCTGAAAGATCTCATGGACATATCCATGCCGGCAAAATCCCAGAAACAAACTTCGTAATCCACAGAACCCGTTGACAACCTGGCTCCCGATGGATCTGCCGCAACCGCCACTACAGCTTTAGAACCGTGCTCCATTTTGACTTCATGACTGGAAGGAATTCTATTGACTAACTGGGTGCCGTCTTCTTCGTCCGAATCACTTAATTCATTATAACTGTCGTCGTCATCTGTTACTGGTTTTTTAGCTGTCTTGATAGAATCTTCCGGGACATCATCAGATTTGAGCATATCGGGAGGTAAGGGAGGACCTATTGCATCTTCTTCATCGCTGTCTTCTTCATCAGATTCTTCTTGTGCTTTTTCCACGACCTTGGGAGTTATATCTCTTGCTGTTTTTCTAACTTGCTCCAGCATTTTTTCAACGTCGTAAGTTTTGGCCTTTTTTCCGAAGCCTTGCATCCCCATGACAGTCTCCATATGCTGATTTTCCAAATTTTGAGCCATGGTATGGACCTCTTCTTCTGCATCTATTAAATTTTCGACTTGGTTCACTGAATTTACCGTTTTTTCGACTTGAGTTTTACCGAATGTACCGAAACCTTGTACGTCGTCATTTTCTTTTGAAGTGCTCGCCGGGGCAGCTGGAAGCGCTATTTTCCCGAAAGAAATTGTCTTTTTCTTATTCATTTTATCAGTGTATAGATCCAATCAAATACTCGTAGAATTATTGATTCATTGCATCTAGTTTGACGTACTAATGTCAGTTGTTTATACACAACATAACCTTAAAAGGTAGTTGAAATTGATAGTTTATCTAAAACTACGATTTTTACTAATATGAAATACGAACACACATTACACATCTATTTTTGTAAAAAGTCATTTGTGACATTAATAATATAGAATTAAATACAATTACGTTTGCAAAATAACCGAAAATCCGTTCTTCGCTCGATTCTGACTTTTGTTTTGGTTTTGACAACTCTGCTAAAGAGATGGTCGATGTCGATACTCGATGCCATATTCCTATCCCGGTTACTTTGTCTCGGTGACTTGGCAGTCGCTGCGACTTTAGCAAGTAGGGGAGGGTGGGGCACAAAGGTCCAACGCGATAAATTGTCGCCTGTATTGTTATTTGTTATGTCAATGCATATGCAGGGCATTCCCGACTGTCAGTTGAGTAACGACGAGCAGCATTATTGTAACACACGTTTGTGAAAGTTACTAATAATTGATTTTCAAGGTAATTTGGTAAATAAAATTTTAAAAAACCTAACATTGTTTTTAATGGTGTGGGTTTTTTTTACTATGTTTGAGATAAATTACATATTTACCTGATTTATAATGCCTTAGAGGTGTTTGTGCAGTTTCATTATTGTTGTGTTTCGTTATCATGATAAGTACGCGTATATTATTATTTTTCTTCCAGATGAACCGGTTATTTTTTGGGGATGCCGTAAGTCTGGAATCTTGTGCGGTCGTCACATCAAAAAACATTTGAAAAATTGTTGACGCCAACATTAGTCACCTGCTTTTTCTTTTTATTTACAACAGCAGCTACTTATTTTTTACGCAGCACATACAATGTACGAACAATTATGGACAAAAAAATAATTGGGTAAATTAGCCTTGTCGCACTTTCTTTTACTTCAGTCAATGTTTTGAACAATATTATTTCTGACACATCATGGGTACATCCGCCCCAATGATGGGTTAAAAGAGGAGTAAGCGAAACACGGCATCACACCCCAAAAATCAAACTAGATATTTACCGTGAGAATCACCTGTATTGAATTGTATCAAAGTAGGTACGAACTCAATACAAATAATGCGTTTCATTCAAAACATCTTTTGAAGCTTTGAATGAAGCGCATTTTTTTGACGTTTTAAAATGAGCGTCTTTGGCGCCAGATGTCGCCCGTGAAATGTCAGATTTGTGTCTATCGTCTTTACTGTGACTGAAAATAAAGTATTTCTGAAAAAGAAATTAGTTTCCCCGTGATGACAAGAGTTTTATGAAAGTTCCAAAATGTGCACACGAAGTTTAACGGACGTGTTTATTTTGATGCGCAACAATGCCGTCCAGAGCAGGCATATTTACGCTGAACAGGTAAACAAATTAACGAAAACAATGGAAAACCCATATTTGTTTATTTATAAAATTACAAATAATCATTATTTATAGATGCGACGTGTTGTATGCGTTTTTTTATTGCAATATTTATTTTGGTAGTGATGTAACATTGCAGATAAATATGTATTTAGGTTACCATATTTTAGACATTTCACCCACTCATCTTGATTACTGATTAGCTTTTCATAGCTTTAATGTGTTACTTGTAGGATAATAGATACTGTAACAATCATCCTGGTGAAAGACAGCCGTTTGGAGTCGAAGCGTTGCCTGTAATTACAAAAGCCGTGTTTGGTGACTAATCTGAATAGCTAGGTATTTCCCATAGTCCCATTTTCAGGCAGCGTGTTCCAGTGTCCCCGAACACACCTTCAGGGCGCCAAAATGTCCCATTTTCAAAAAGAAAGAATCTTGCACTAGAATTTTAGAAAAAATATAAACAAAGCGCACAAATAAGAATCCTGACGGTAGAATCCAGTAAGTACTAGTAGATGAAGACGTAGGAGGTTATTTAATTTATTATGGGGCTAGAATTCCAATAATCTATGCGTTTAGTAGCTACAAGGCGAGTTGTGATCTAGCCTCTAGTTAAGTTTCACTCATAAAATACAGTTTGTCAAATAAGAGTAGAAAGCATAGGAGGGCACCACTGTTGTTCTAATGGCAATACTAAAAATATAACCATGGTGGTAATCTAAAGCTGTGTAACCTACATTTTTATTAAGAATTAAAAAGGCCTAAAAGTGAAAAAAATAATTTTTCATTGCAATATAGATACCCACTGATCTCATAATTAGAATAAGGAAGTTGAGTGAAAAATATTTTGACTTATAAAAAATATGTTCATGTAGATCAAAAAATATCGATTCTAAATATATTTCTATATTGTTATTCTTAGAATTAATTAAACCTTCTTAAAAATCCATCAAAAAGCTACGAACTAAAAACGCTTCATGAATGGTCGAAAGAATTCTGACGTCATTGGAACCTCAGTTTGTATAAAGAGCGGATCACCGAAATGTCTACGGTGCATCTCTTTCTATTACACGAGAGATGGTTTGTGTATGATGAGAGAGGTGTATAGGCCAAACGACGTTTACTTATGGGCCAAACGGTTTTGCATTCTATCCCCTAAAAGTCTTTTTAAGTTTAGTAATGGGTGGTTTGGTATATTTAATGGTTTAGTAAACAAAGTTTATGTAATGCAAAATCTGTTTAAAAAACCACATACCATGTCAGAAATCGGATATATTCAAGGCCAGTCCGACTACCTACAAATCGTTGATTCTGACATGTTGATTTTATATTTAAAATAGATAATACTGACCACATAAGTGCTGAAATTTGTGGAGTTAAAGCTTCCAAGTAAATACATCAAATTATTAATTGTGTTCATTTGTATGTTACAATAAGTATAATACATTTTTTCAGTATAAATAATAATCATTACGTATTCTCTACTCATCTGACATCTGATGTTTCGCCGTAAACCTCACTAGTTTTGTGCAAGTATATTAAATTTATTGATTGCGCAGAAAAGTCTCACAGTGAACTGCGCTGTAAACCGTTATCTTACTTTCGGTCTTTACTTTTTTGCACGGCGGCCTGAATTGGCGGGTGATACTTCAACCAACGGCGATCGGCCAGCGATGGTAATACCGTGTATGTGAAGAGTTTTGGCGCGAGAAACAAAAATTCTACCTTTAAATATTAATTTAACCATGAAAACTTGATCAATTTTCTTTTTTTAAAATAACATCAATTCTGATAGACGGTTAACATTGATAAAAAAAATTACTGGAATTCCTTATTGAAGAATTTAAAAAATCTCCATACAAAATGCCCAAGCGACGGAGTTTTCTCAGTTCAAATGACGTCACACCCACACCCCGCTTCTTACCGCTCGGATCCGCTCGTTTTGGCGGGCTTAATAAAATTTAAACTTTGAGAATTAATTTTACTATGAAAACGAACTTTAAAAAAAAAAAAAAAAATACCAGTATTTAAGTTTGAATGCGAACATTGATAAAAAAAAATAAAAAAAATGGACTCAACTTCCTTATTGCATAAGTATAGGTTTATTAAATGTTTGCAATGTTTGTGTTAACATAATGAAGAATAACGATATTGTAATAAAATATAAAGCACACTTTAGAAATTGCTTATCTAGCGTTGCCCGGGCTTTAGATCTGAATGTATTTAACTCATTCAGATCTAAAAGTAGTGTAACTAAACTCATCATGAATGATTCTTCCTTTCTACCCACTGTTAAATTCAAATTTATGTTAAATCAAATGAATGCCAATCACTTTGTAAAACACAATTTAATAAAATTTATGTCATTAAGTAGGTACCTTAACTACAGTGCTTCTTCGATAATTTTTTTTTTTTAAATACGAAAAAATGTTTTTTTCAATGTGCGTACTGTACAGTGTTCTGTATTTTCAGTGTCATTGCATTTTAAAAGAATATTTGACACATTTTTTTCTACTCTTATTTGAATGCTAATTTTAGTCAAAAACATTTTTACTGTAAAATATTGCTTTATTTCGTTTATTAGTAAAAAAAACCTCTTTATTTTTAACAAGGGTCTAGAATTCTAATCGTCCATGCGATTGATAGCTGGAGGATGAATTGTAATCTAGTCTTTTTTTGTACAGCGCTCTTGGAGTGATTTTTCACGAAAACAGCGTTATATAAATTATCCAAATTTGTAATTATTATTAAGTACATACCTTTATTTTGGTGTCCCGGTTTGGGAAAGAAATAAATGTTCATGTGAAGCATACCCCATATTTATTGCTCAGACTCCATAAAATAGTTATTTACCAAAATATTACACAAAAAAATTTACAGGTACAGAAAAATTAAAACCATCGATTCCTGAGCTTATTTGTAAGTAGGTAAGGCATTATTTGTAAGTACATGATGTAAGGTAGAAGCTATCAATAAAACAAACTTTCTCTATAAAGTTAGATACCGTAAGTACATTATTTAACTTGTAGAGTCTATTGGTTCAGTTTTCGGAACAACTCATATAGGTCTGTACCTCTCTTACTATCATAGTAAGAAATATGATTTAAACGGTGTTAGAAAGAAAAAACACCACACTTTATAATCAAATATAAATATAAACCACAAAATAAATAAAATGCTGACCTTTATGAAACCAAAGTTTCGAATCGCAATTTGAAAATTTAGTTTTTGGATACGTTCAGAAATATTCCATTTATTTGGATTTGATTGTAAAGCGGAAATATTTAGAAACCCATGTGGTCGAGGCCTAAAAAATTAAAAAATGGGAAGAAAAAATCGTCTACTATAAAATTTTGTTTTTGTCGGTTACGATCTTTTGAAAATCATGGCTTGATATTATAACCAGACGAGCTATTCTATATCTTTTGTGGGAACAAGATAGTTCTCAGCAGAGATCTGCTATCAGATTTGTGTGATTTTAAATGGCCGTTATTTGCTTTTTCTGTAGACCGATGTCAGAATTTCAGCTGTGAGCTGTCACGTATTTTAGTTTAGGTCGTTTTAAATACAAGTTCATGCAAGTATGCATGATTATTTATTCATTTAACAGCATTAGACAATCACACAAATCTGACGAGAGATCTCGTCCGATATCCGTCTCCATTGAGATAGATATGTTTTAATTATAATTCAGTGAATCAGATACTTGAGTCGGGCCATGTCAAGAGTCAGAATAATAAAAGAGCATGTATGAGACGTTGTATGAATGTAAACGAGGCAAGGAATGTGTGCCAAGACCGAGTTGTTTGGCGGTCCGTCCTCTCTGCCTACCCCTGCGGAAACAGCGTGATGGTTAGTTAGTTTTAGTTTTTAGTTAACTATAATTAACTCTTTCTAATTTTGCTGCATCTCTTTCAAATTCATATTATTTAAATAATTAATATCTTAATTTAAAAACGCTTGTGACCTATTCCAGACCATGACAGACCACGTGCGGCTCCTGTATGATGAGAGCTCCCCATCTGCACGGCTGCGCTCGGGCTCCGTGGACCTGGAGGGGGCGCGCGGAGGCCGAGGTGCTGTGCCCCCGCAGTGGGCAGACTCCCTCGAGGAGGCGCAATACATCATGACCAGGTGGGATATTTATTTCATGTAAAATAATATCACATCATGGACCTGGGTGCCTACCCTGTGCCCCAGCAGTGGGCAGACTAGCTCGAGGAGGCGAAGTATATCGTCACCATCTAGCATCTATTAGTTTGCAATAATAAGTTATACATAATATAATAAATCATAGTATGTATCTACTTACCTAATTTAGTTGACGAAAATATTTATTGTTAAATATTTTGATTACGGCTTCTACTTATATAGGAATTACAATAATTTGAAATATGGTTATAAAAATATAAATTTGAAATTATAATGATTCAATTTGGGATTAGATAATTATATGTACAGCCGCCCCGGAATCCATTTATTGGATAACCAACATCTCTGCCATAGGTCACCCCGAGTGGTTTGCTACGTTTGGTGACTTAGCAGGGGTGCCCAGGTTCATGGGGTGAGGTTTGTCTAGATCTTGACAGCAGATGAGTCCACCTACTGCGTGGCGGGCAGGATCGAGAGAGACTGGTTGAGGGAGGTCTTTTGACCTCTCCTGCCGGACTCTCCAGAATGGATTTATATGTGCACCACTCCTGGACATACTGACCCCCAGATTTCTACTCACCTCTCATATTTTTTTCCTTCCCAGATCCTTCTCTCCTTTCTTGCCTTAAAAAAACCCCCACAGCATCCCCTAAGATGACATAGACCCCCTGAGGGGAATTATTTTCCCCTGGGCCTCCTGTGTTGAGCTAATGTAAAAAAAATTCTATATATATTACATGAATCTGTCAGGTCTTTTGAAGCGACTTAATGAGAAAATTTCAAAATACCGTTAGGGTTATTATGAAAGTGATAAATTCAAGTCTCTACCAATGAATGAACACGAAATGAATTAACACAAAATAAATTAACACAAAATAAATTAACACGAAATGAATGAACAAAAAATGAATGAACCCAAAATGAATGAGCACAAAATGAATGAACACAAAATGAATGAACACAAAATGAATGAAGACAAAATGAATGAACACGAAATAAATGAACACAAAATGAATGAAGACAAAATGAATGAACACGAAATTAATGAACACAAAATGAATGAAGACAAAATGAATGAACACAAAATAAATGAACATGAAATGAATGAACATGAAATGAATGTGAATTGCTAATGACCATTATCTTGTTTAGGTTACGCACCAAGATCTCTGAGCTGAAAGAGGTGCACCGCCGTCATGTGCAGAGGCCCACGCTAGACGACAGCTGCTCCGAGGAAGTAGCGGCCGGGAAGCTCACCACCGAGATCTCCCGACACTTCACCACCGCACATCGCCTGGTGCAGATCATCAAGGGACAGTGTCGCCAGGGTGAGGAAACCTCTCTCAATCTAATCTGATGCTTTTGATTTTGCTGCAAACCTATGATACTCTAATTCAAATTAACCCTCAGGCCTCGGGTATGTTTTGTTATAAGGTAAAAATATTTCAGCTTTGCAATAAAATTCAAATAAATTGTGGGGATATAGTTCCCCTATGTTTACAATGTGCGGACAGTGGCACTATTGTGAGGTGTACAGTTCGTCAAATAAGAGTAGAAAATAAATGAGGGCGCCACCGTTGCCCAAATGGCAATACTAAAAATATAACAATGGTGTTAATCTAAAGCTGTATAACCTACATTATTATTAAAAATTAAAAAGGCATTATAGATACCCACTGATCTCAAAATTAGAATTGCATTTAGGTATATTATTATTATACATTTGCAATTTTGTGTTAACATAATGAAGAATAACGATATTATAATAAAATATAAAGCATACTTTAGAAATTGCTCACATTTATTTAATATTAGCTTAAGTACCTAGTGTTGCCCGGGCTTTAGATCATGTCTCTAATTTTATATCTGAATATATTTAACTCATTCAGATCTAAAAGTAGTGTGACTTAACTCACCATTAATGATTCTTCCTTTCCACCTATTGTTAAATTCAAATCTGTGTTTAATTAAATGAAAGCCAATCACTTTGTAAAACACAATTTAATCAAATTTATGTCATTTAGTAGGTACCTTCACAATAGTGCTTATTCGATTTAATTTTTTTTAAGAAAAAAAAATGTTTTTAAATGCGTATACAGCGTTTTGAATTTTCAGTGTCATTGCACTTTTTAAAGAATATTTGACAGATAAATTGGTGTTGCCAGCCTAAAAATTTCTTAGTTCCATTTTATTTATTTTCTACTCTTATTTGACAGACTCTAACATCAACTATAATCTTGATTATTTAATCATTCTAGGTTCATCGCTGGAGCAAAGACTAACATTCAACGTATTGTCGTCCCTAGTCACAACCCTCCAAGAACTTAGCTTAACATTTCGCACAGCGCAGAGTCACTACCTCAAGTCCCTCACGTCGCGCGAAGAAAGATCCAACGCCTTCTTCGAAATTCCAAACTTTGATGACATCAACATAGACGACGGAACCAACTTCTTGGACATGACCAGCGCCACACTCCACAAGCAAAACACCTCAAACACATACGGAGAATCTTCGAATTCGCAGCTCAAAAACAGTAAAAACTCCAGTGTTTTCTTTGAAGAAGAAGATCAGGACATCGACAAAGTGTTTCAACAGCCGGCAAACTCTAGAATGTCACAACAGCAGATGCTGTTATACGAAGAAGATAATACAAAATTAGCGATGCATCGTGAACAAGAAGTCAACAAGATCGTTAAGTCTATCGTTGATTTGAACGATGTGTTTAAAGATCTCTCGCAAATGGTGCAAGATCAAGGAACGGTTTTGGATCGGATCGACTATAACATCGAGCAAACTCAAGTCAGTGTTTTTGAAGGGTACAAGCAGCTGAAGAAAGCGGACGCGTACCATAGAAAGAATAGAAAAATGCATTGCATATTTTTCTTAGGGTCCACAATCATTGTTTTGCTTTTGCTTCTGGTAATTGTGAAATCGTAAGCACACTAGTAGTTAGACACTAATAATGGTATGTCAAATGTAATTGTCGCTTGATTATTGAGTCCTTATTGTATTGTTATAAGCCTCTTTTATGGAACATAGAAGAATCATAAATTATTGCAATGAACATTGTAATATTGCAATGAACATTGTAACATTGCACGGAACATTGTAATATTGCAATGGACATCGTAATATTGCAATTAACATTGTAAAATTGCAATGAAAATTGTAAAATTGCAATGAACATCGTAATGTTGTAATGACCATCGTAATATAGGAATGAAAATTGCAATATTGCAATTAATGTTGTAATATTGCAATTAATGTTGTAATATTGCAATGAATGTTGTAATATTGCAATGAACATTGTAATATTGCAATGAACATTGTAATATTGTAATGACCATCTTAATATAGAAATGAACATTGTAATATTGCAATTAACGTTGTTATATTGCAATGAATGTTGTAATACTGCAACGAACGTCATAATATTGTCATGAACATTATAATATTGCAATGAATTTTATAATATTGCAATGAACACTATGCTACGAATAACCTGACTGTATTCGAATTTCTCCTTCAATCCCTTCGGAGACAAACAATTATTGCCAATAGTTACGTCATTGATGCGATTGGCCATTGCTAATCAATTGTTTACTGAGACAGTTGAAGCAATTGACAATTGAGACTTCCCATTGACGGGGGAATGATTTTGTATTTTGATTAAGCGCATAGATGCCACAAAAAAATGCCATTAACGTAGCGGAAAGATCATTTCTCTGTGAGATTGACAATCATTCGTTCAGTTGAACTATGTATAGAGCCCTTTGGAGTTTAATTTCATCGCGGAATGATATTTATTTTACTTATAATTGCATTTTATCGTGATTCTCCAGAGTTATGCAAAGTAAAATCAAAAGATTATTACTGTATCGGCACACATTAGATACTGTTTCCGCAGACGTCAAAAAAACAACTGATTGATTGACTGAAGCTCCATCAATCGCACTTCAATGTACACTGTCAATGACTTAAGCACATTGACAATAGGCCACTTGCATCACATTTTTAATTTTTTTTTTCTGGTTTAGGAAAATATTCTAAGACATTCTGTATTTTTTTTTTTTTAATACATATTTTTGAAACCCTGGTGATTTTTTGAAAATTTCAATCCGAAAAATCAGACCATTTTTTATAAACCGGAAAGACGGGACATAATTTTATGGGTGAGAAAAAACGATAATTACATAGCCGAAAATCATTTTTAAAAAATAATGTTTTCCACACGAATAGCAATAAATTGTACGGGGTTCTCTTCGTAACATCTGTAAAAACACCGCCATCTTTATCAAAAAATCAAACCAAAGGATAAGTTCGCATAGAACAAACAATAAATCTAGTGAATGTTAAACGCAAATTCAAAAATTCGCCGGAAATCAAAGTGTTGCCATATAAAAAAAAATTAATCAGTGTGGAATTTTACAAAATTAAGGGAACATAATTGGAGACGGGACATTTTCATGTAGTGACGTCACGAGCTCAAATAATGGATTTAAAAATAAAAATAAAAAAACTGTACATTTCCAAAAATTTTTAATAACATTTTCGTAATCTTAGTAAAAAAATCTATCCACACAATTTTTTCCAAGTCGTTATGGAATCCATGCAAGTGGCCTATTGACATTGATTGTCTAAATCAGTCACCAAACAAAGAATGACTGACACATGTTTGATGTACAAGATCTACACCAATAAATACACTACTACATCTCGATTATAGGCAGAAAATGTTGTTTGTGCAATGATAGAGATGGGCTAACAGGGGTTTGAACTTGTGACGCCATAGTGCGACCCACTCGACCAACTAATCGCATTTCTAGAGTTTTCTATATTCTTTGGCCAGTGCGATGAATTTTTCTCAAAAATAATTATAATACATAAAAAATTGTAGCGTTTTATAAATGGTTTAGTTTGATTTGATGTACGGCATTTTTACCATTTCATGTTATTTGTAAATTTTATTCGGAAACCGTTTAAATGGGCACCAAATATATTTTTGTTGACCAAATAATTGCTAACTAACTTTTAGGCTGCGTTCAAATGCATGGGTGATTTCACCTGTAGACGGCACATTTTTTCATCTCTCCAACCGATAATTCTTTTTAAAACTGTATTTAAATATATTTTACATTATCATTCTCTATATAAACCTTGCTCGAATTACGCATCCAATATCCATATCTTAACTAATCATAAATAATTGGTTTACGGCGGGTGTTTACCGAGCAGATAAAACATTGCTGAATATCAACACCATGCTACTTACCGTACTGAATGGTACTTACTTCTGTTTGCGTTTGAATTTTTATGATCCATTATTTGATCTGTGCGCCGATATCACTAGAGTTTTTAATAAATAAGGATTTGGTAATGAAATTTTTTGCATGGTATGCAATCTTACAAATATTTTTCTTTTAATTTGAGATAAAAGATAATATCGATTGCTAGAAAGGAAAAATTGCTAAAGTGCCATACAGCTGGGACTTTAGATGAACCTACACAATAAGCTATATTGTTTGTTTGTGTTCATAAAAGTTTTCAAGAGTTTCGCAAAACATGTGGGAATCTCTAGAAAATTTGAATTAATGAATTCAAGCACAAAAAAAAATATAGCTATTTGTGTAGGTTCATCTTTAATGTCATAGCTGTATGGCGCTATGGCCATTTTTTCTTTTCAGCGTCGATATTTTTTCCCTTTGAACAAAGATATTTATCAATTAAATTTACTACGGCACGGCACTACGTTAGTTGGAAGTATTGCTTTTAAATTAAAACACTTTGTGTTCCAACATATAAATTCTCTAAAACACGAAACAAGATGCAACTTCATACAATGGATGCAAATCTCAAAATAGAAATGTATTTTTTTTAGGTTTAACAGATCTAATGCATTTTTATATTTAACATTTTATTAAAATATTTATTTTGATTCCCGCGAAATGAGATTGCCAAATGAAATTTCTAAATTCACAATTGCTACAAAGATAGTTGCAAAATCAGCCTAAATCGAAAAACGGCACACAGTTGTACTGATATCGCACTAATCATGGAAAATTTGAAATGACCTGAAGGGAAAATTAATCTCAGTCACTTGAAATCCTTACCTAAGATATACAGATAAATTTATTGAACACATTTCTAGAGATATCACTAGAAGTATGAATAGGGAATTTTTACAAATGATTTTCGGTTCGGTATCATGCTTGTATGCAGTACAGCGAGGACTCAAACCTAAAAATGATTTAAGACGGTTCCTGTGTGAAAGGCAAGCACAATGAAATGACTTTAGATGCTTCCTGCCGGTTTAGGGTTAACATGGGGGTCTGGTCCAGCCGAGGTTTTTTTTCAAAGATAAAATTTATTTTCGTTCACGAAACTTTTGTTACATGTAAAAGATACACAAAATTTGATTTGAATATCTATATAGATATAGATAAAGCGGCTGCAAGCGGAGGATCCGACTCAATCAGCTAGAATCCTGGAGTTCTTTGAAATGATCTGACATATTAAATTTTTAAAAAAATCATTAAAGTATGTGCACTTGGAAATGGACTGTTAATATTAAACAAAACGAAAATGGTGTTTGCTGAAATTGGGCGATAATACGTGTATGGGAAAAAATAATGGATTACAAGCAAGAAGGAAACCAATCACTTACCTCTGGGAAGGCATACAACTCAACTACAAATATAGTTTATTTAGTTCCACCACTGTACCTCGAGGTATTATCGCTACAACCCAAATAGTATAAAACGATCTTGATATGGTCAAAACACCTCCTATTAGTTCATTAACGAATATATTTGAACACGAAAAACCAACAAAATACTTTCCATGTAGTCCAAAATATTCTTCTGTTTTTTCAGTAACAAATGCACTTCAATTCACTCTTGTCATTGTTCCATTTTCAAATGCTTTTCCAGCAAGGTTATGTGTTAGGTAGGGTAGGTACTGAATAAATGACATCCAGGTAGCAACTATTCACGTCATCATTTCAAAACCAAACAGTATGAATGTAGAATGCACATGAACCACAGTTTGAAAAAAAAAGTTATTGATTGCAAAAATGTCTGACATAAAATGAAATTGACAAAAAAAATCAGCCTTAATTTTTCAATAACTTTGTCCTAACTTTCATAATTCGAGATAATAAATACAATATATTATTTTCTTTAATTTAAACATTGAATGAAGTGAATCAGACGAAAATTTGATAAGCTATGATTCCAGCCAACTTGAAAAACGTGGTTGTGAGAAAAACGCGTTTTTCTCACAACATAAAAAAAAGTTTTCGCTTGTAACCGGACCGATCCGTTGTCCGTTCTACCTGCTTGGCGCGCACTGTTCCTAACTATATTTGAAGGACGAATTTGATGCTATAACTTTGGGAATGTAATCTCCACATGTACAGAAAGATTTTTAAGACCAGACTTCCCCCTTAACGAACCTGATTGTAGTATTCAAGATGGTTTAAAAAGTTTAATTGTCACTGTAAAATAAATTAATAGTATAATAATTAATTCTCAATACATTACATTATCATTTATTTATTTTCATTACTTTTAGTTTGACTTCAGAAATCATTTCGTGGTAAGTGACATTTTTAACGTGTCATCTAACTATTGTCTTGCCAAAATGTAGATTATTTGTAAATATATTTTAATGTTTATTCTAATTTATTGTTATGCACATTATTATTTATATAACTTGATGAAAACATATATTATATTGTAGGCCTAAACTACGTAGCCAAAGTCAAGCTTCAATTAAATTAAATCACAAGAAAATGAAGATAATGTTGGTAGTTCTTAGTCGAAGTATGATACAGTTAAATATGACCGAAGGGGATAGCCCACTCAGTGGCGTGCACAGAGTTTTTGATCAGGGTAGGCAGTAGGAAAACCGCCAAATTGATTCAAATAAATAAAAAAGAAACTTGCCACAGATGGCTCCCTTCGTACAAGTTTTCGCTAAGTGTACTTACTGCTGGCTGTAGATGATGTAGGTTTGTATTATCTAAGCCACTTTAAATATACAAATAATAATAAATAATCGCTTCATGTATGCGTATTATCACAAGCCAATCAATGGATATCCGAGGTGGCCTTGATAAAAGCAATTGCCATTTGCTAATTTGTTCCAGAAAGCACTGCCTGATACTACCAAAAAAACCCCATAGAAGCAAATTCAAACGACAGTTTTACTCTATGCTACGTGCATTTCGTAAACATTGATATTATATCTTGTATGAAGTTAGCTCTAAGCAGAAATAATTCCTGCTTAGCCCGCATTTTAGTGAGGTAGTCGGAGGGCGCGTGTAGTTTTTAGTTACAGTTTATGTCACATTTGTAGTATGCCGTTTGATGTGGCGGTCGCGTAGTTTTGGTTGCTCAGCTTTGTCGCGCTTATTTTTGAAAGTGTGTATTTATTTTTAGCAATAATTTAATAAATTATAATATTATTTACATGCTTACGTTTTACAAATACGCTAGGGTAGGCAGTGCTTATGTGCCTATATGGAGTGCACGCCCCTGAGCCCACTAGCTCAGTGGTTAGAGCAGAGCCCCGGCAAGGCTAAGGTTCTGGGTTCAATTCCTAGATGCGACCGTATCTTTTTCTGTTTCAAATTTTCGATTGAGAGTCGCTAATATTGTCTTCAGTGATAAAATAAATCAGTATAAATCACATTTTTCTGTTAAATGGTTCAACTGCTTGAATAATATACATTTTTGTGCAAAATCAGCACAGTACTAATAAATTTAACAATCTGATAGTATTATTTATGCTTGTGTCTGTACAGTTCCAGATTGTTGTAAACGGAAGTGGGGCCATCTGTTATTTTCAAAAAGAACTGTTGAAGTTTTCAAACAACCTAATGAGAAAATGTTAGCTGGTTTTTTCCAACATACTGTTTATTGTTCTGAGATGATTTCAAATAGCAATACATTTTTATAATTTGTCGATAGCTTTATAAAGTAAACCGAGTCCTAGGTTTAAATTGAAAAAGCTGTTTAATGTCTTTTAAAATGCTTTGAATAGTATACATGGCCCCAAAAGTTATTTAACCAATAAGTTGCAAAAAAATATATGTATATAATGTATCGATAGCACACAATCATTGTACATGCCCCCTTTTAACCTAATTTAACTATTATCATGGTTATATAGTAACACAATCAACTCATGTACAGAATGCTGCACCACATATCAAGAAAAAAGTTTGAGAATTCCTGACATGACGCAAAACACAGTAATTCTCAAAATTTGATCCTGGTTTTGTTGCAATTTATAACATATTCTTTATTAAATGACTGTTTTTAATATTTGAGAATTGCAAATAATTTACAATCAAAGACATAGGCAATTCACCCCAAAGAGAGTGCTTTGTGAATCGATAAATCAATTTCTATTTAAAAAAATAAATTCTTATTAATTTACTACAATTGCTAGCACTTGTTTAATTTTAAAGCAAGCATATTATTTAAAAAATTAATTTCTAGTCAATGTCTTAATTAAGTATTAATATTGTTTAAAATTGCATTACTTATTTTAATTGGTTCTTTTTCTGTTTTATTTTAATTTACTTAAATCGAATATAAAATTATGTTTTAACTTGTGAAATAATATTGAAAATCAAACAGTCAAGTGTGATTTTATTGTTTGTGAATAATAAATAAATAATATTGTTGCTTATAATTTAATGTTTAAAATATATTTTGTAATAAACATTCCAGTTAAATTATATATAAATCAATTGGAATTGATAAATATGACTTTTAATTAGGTACCTCAAATGCTCTTCAATTTTTTTCGTTTTTTAAAATTAACTCCACAAAGGAGGCCCTGTGGAAAATAATTTTCCTCAGAGTCTACGTCGTCTTTATTTGCCTCTTCCCTTCCCTCCATGCCGCTAAACTACTTGAAATACACCCATTCTTCAAATTACTCATTGCAAATTTTTTATACAACTTTCATAATGCCTGAGTTCACCAGTACATATAGAAACCTTCGCGGGCGAGCGCACATCAACTCACTGAAATTTCATTGCAGTCGGGTGAAAAGTATAGGAAATAATTTTATAATGCCAGAGGTCACTATTTACTATTATATATATACATAGAAACCATCGGGGGCACGCACACATCAAATCCCCATCATTCAACGACCGGTCAGTGGTTGAGTGGGCATAGCGCTTGGGTCCCACCCGGGCGTCGCGTGTTCGATTCCTCGACTGGCTAAGTCCTCCATCACAACACAAGCAACATTTTCGGCTTTCTGTGGTGGTAGTAGGAGATTTTCAAACGTTGTTGGGTTATTCGTAACCCGGAATGTTTGTCTTTCTTTAAAAAAAAAAAAAACTTCATCACAATCGGATGAATGGTTTAGGAACGCACAAAGAACAAACAATGAAACATCCATTTAAAATGCCTATTATTCTTGATTAGATTCAAAATATTCGATTTGGGTGAGTACTTCAATTAAATTAAAGAGTTTATTAGAAAATTGAAACAATGATTTGCTAAATGTCATTTTCAAGCGTGACGTGGTTGACAGTTTCGTAAGAGTTTTTGTAATAATTAAAAAACCTTTCAGATGTATTTTCATGTGGTTGTAATAATTCAGAAACCTTCATGAGGGTGGAAGGAAGATATTTTGAAAGATTCAAACATTTTCTATGCTTAATATAGCAATAAACAAACATAAACAACAAACAAACATACATTAATTTTATATACTATATAGATAGGAACTCTTATTTCGTACTTATGACCTTTCAGCACTACGACGATATGTTATCAAACATTTTCTGCCCGACTCAACAGGAAACTATTTGAAATATTAAATTGTGCAAATAATTCACAGCTGATGTATTTAGTGATGACTCTAAATATTTTCTTCTACACATAAATAAATACAATTGCCCGTTGAGCAATCAGTCTGATACCTTTCTCACACTTAACTTATCAGGTAAAGTATTAATAGCCGTTCCGTACGTCACACCTACGGCCTCTGCTACTTCGCAAACTTTAGTTAGGTGATCAGCAAGAATCATGTCACGGACCTTTTCAACGATTTCCTCGGCAACATTGTGCGCTGGGTGGCCTGGCCGCTCCTCATCAAAAACAGATGTACGGCCATGTTTAAATTTGATGAACTAATATCTCACGATTGTCATAAATGATGAAGAGAGAGAGAATCCAACTCGGCTTCTATTCGTTGCATGTTTTTCCATCCAAAAATAAAAAACGAATTGCGTTGCGGATCGATGTTGCTCTTTTTCCACTTAATCAAAAAACAGGAAACACGTGTGATGGCTGCCAAATAAAAACTAACCTTTGAATCAGTCTGAAATTTAGTATGGTGTCATTTGAATGATGGCAGTACACGACAATGATGTCAACTTCCCTCAGCAACGCCCCCTGTCTTCAAACAAGGGTACTTACTGATCGACCCTCATATATATAACCTGTAACAACTAACTAACCATCACGCCGTTTCCCGCAGGGGTAAGCAGAGAGGACATACCGCCAAACAACTCGATCTTGGCACACTCCTTGCCTCATTCATACATCGTCTGAAACAGGCTTTCTATTATTCTGACTCTTGACATGGTCCGACTCAAGTATCTGATTCACTTAGTGGTGCCATGTCTTTCTCGGGCGTCCCCGACTTCTACCATTCACATTTGCATCATATATTCTCCTTTCCTCGTTCATTCGCTCTACATGCCCAAACCATCGGAGCGTTCCTTTCTTGATCTTACTCATTACGCTTACATCAACCTTGCATTCTTTGCGGATCTCCACGTTTCTCACACGATCATACATGGTTTTACCACACATACGTCTCAGGGATATCATTTCTTCTTTTAAGTGTAAAAAAATACTTTTTCTTTTTTAATTTTGAGGGAAATTGCAAAATATTCACAAGAGACTTATTCATAATAATATATTTGTCTAACTAGATAAAATTTATAGGAACAAGTCAAAGTAAAAAAAAACTATCTCTTTTTTTCCCGAGTTAAGCGTGCGCCCAAAAGTTGGCAACATCCTACATCGGTTATTGCGGGATTCCCCCATTAAGTCAACATTGTAATACAATACAATCTTGTTCTTCTGATTATTTATTGGTTAATTAGTTTGATTTGCGAAAAGAATGAGTGAAAGGAAAAGAGATTATCCCAGTGGAGCTATGAAAAGAAAAAGTAAGGAGAAAAGGGAGGTTATAAAAAAATGCCCAAAATTTCTTCATTTTTCATCAATCAGCGCTTCTGAGTGAGTGAGTGATTTAGATTGCAATGAAAAGTACTACCTATTTATCTACCAATAGCGAAGGGTGAATTTTGTTTTTTGAAAGGACAATGGCAATCTTCAATACATGAAAATACCTGATCACATATAAGCAATAATAAGGGCCCCAACTAATTTTGATACAGGGCCCCTCCAAGGCACGCTATGCCACTGGAAATTAGCAATTCATCTTATTGGCCTCTCTGGAGCTTATCAGTCGAAAGTTCTTAAGCAAACTGATGACAGCCATTTTCCTTTAAATTGGTATAAGATATAACACTTCAGTTGCAGGTGGAAAAAAATGAAACACAAAATACTTTAAATTCTCTATAATAAATAAAAATATATCGCAACACATAAATTGGAATAAACAAACTATTAAACTATTGTAGATTTACTGTCCAGAAAAATGATTTTCAAAAATAATACAACTGATAATAAAATAACATACATAAATATTGTGACTGGCAAAAATTTTTCAAAATACACCTCTCTTGCAACATGTAATCAAATAATAAACAATTTTTGTCAATTCTTTAGAGAAATTTATTATTTCTTGTACATTTCATGTTTCTCTAGCCTAATAAGTCTTAATGAGAGACAATTTCATATTATTTCACTATGTGTTTTTACAATTGAAAATAACTAATATTACTAAACAGAAAAGATTGTTTAATGAAAATAAATAACTTTGTGTACACCACTAACGCATTGTTTGTAAATATATTATATTTAGTTTCAATTTCTCTCGACAGATGTTGTTAGAGTATGTAGTTTCAATTTCTCTCAAGAGATGTCATTAGAGTATGCAGTTTCAATGTCTCTCAACAGGGTAATAGTTCCTAACAGAGTATGTAGTTCCAATGCCTCTCAACAAATGTCGTTAGAGTATGTAGTTTCAATGTCTCTCAACAGACGTCATTAGAGAATGCAGTTTCAATGTCTCTCAACAGATGTCGTTAGAGTATTCAGTTTCAATGTATCTCAACATATGTCGTTAAGAGCGTGTAGTTTCAACTTCTCTCAACAGATGTCATTAGTATGTGTAGTTTTAAGGTGTCTCAATAGGTGTCATTGGCAGTAGTATAGGATAGAGACATTTGGTTCTAATACCTGAACAGTTACGATCATATCCGATCTACAGACGGGCACCTTTAATGAGCAGTTCCCCACAGCGTATTAAGAGAGAGCATCTTTTAGAACGGACATTAAGTTCAGTTAGATATTCGTTGTAAATATGACAGGATAATGATCTCTGATCTGTAGAACCGAGGTATTGTTGAAAACTTCCGATCGTTAGAATTATATTGTTGATCAGAGAAATTTACAGAACAGCACAACAATTTAATCAAAATTATCGACATGTTTATTAAACATTTATCCTAACAAAGAAACCATTGGTTTTAAAACAATTTCAATTATTTTGATCAAATAGTGGATGTATACAAAGTCATATATTTTCATTAATTTAAAATGACGCCACAAAGTGAATTTGCAATTATTGAAGAAGGAAAAAATCATGTTTCCAAGTGAAGAAGTTTTGTTTCTAGATTGAAAAATTATTAATAGAACCCAGAGTCTTCTCAAAAATCGGGGCTGACCTTTCAAACCAAACAATTTCATATTTAATTACAAAAATTTCAAACAGGAGAATACGTTTGTCCAAATTAACAGTCTCCGTCAAAAGCATATTATAGCCCCGTTTCAGCTTTTGATCAAATTGTATTGTGATCCATTATCGAGTAACGGTTAGGTTGTTTTATTTTTTATTTCAAAAGTGTTTATTATTTTTAAAAATATATATTTTATCATTTTATTTCATAGCTCAGTCCTGATTTTCAGATAACCCAACTGGTTCCTACTCATTAAAATAAGTAATATCTACTGTTGTTATACAGGATGTTTTCAATGAATTCCAATTGAAATTGAAGAATAATTTGAGTTTAAAACCACTGAAGAGAAAATCAAAATAAGTGTGATTGAAAGCAAAAACTTATATTGCCGATTCTATATTGATCTCTCAGCATCACCCTGGTGATCAGATCACAATTCAGAATCGAAACTTTTCACAAAATGACTTTAGCTATGTTTGGTGACCAGATCTAAATAAATAGCCAGGTATTTCCCAACATTCCCCTTTCCCTCCCTACTAACTTCAGCTTTACACAACATAACCCAATTGGGGATGCTATAGTCACACTGGCTCCGGAAGCAGGGAGCAGATGAGACTTGTGTGGCATTCATAATTTAAAAAAAAAACAATATTTGATCAATTTCATTCAGAGTAGGATAGAATTGACCTTACTTTGGGTGCATAGTCACCCACAACACACTTATACGATTAATTCTTCAGTGATCAAAACAATGACTATATATGTACATAACTAGACAATCAAATCTTTGATAAAAATCAGCTTTAATGGTATTAAAGCATGAATTGACACAATAAATAACCCCTCAGACCTCAACCACATTCTGTTAGAAAGTCAAAATATTTCCGCTTTGCAATAAAATCCAAATAAATGGAATATTTCTGAATGTTTCCAAAAACTAAAAACTGCTTTTGAAAGGTGATGAAATGAGCTTTCAAATTTTATTATTAGAAATAAACATATAATTTTTTTAATAATTCAAAAAAGTTTTAAAAATGGCTCACCTTATGTTTTTTCCAACTAAATTTCCAATAATGAAAAAAAATGTGATAATCTTCTCACTTTTTTGTCATTTCATGTAAAAATAATTAATAAAAAATTCTAAAAGTTTCATATTTGTTTAATTCTTATGTCATTAACTTTTAGATTTGAATATAAAGCGTGGTATTTTCTCTTTCTAACACCTTTTAAATCATATTTCTCAACATGACAGTAAGGGAGACACAACAATTTCTTTGAGACTTATACAAACTGTTCCAAAAGCGAACAAATTAGCCCGAGGGGTTAAAAACTGATTTAAGTTAACTTTTCATCACTTGTCTGAGATACAAAATGTTTCAATTGGTAAAAATAACATGTTAAGTTGAAGAAATCAATTATTAGAAACAATTAGTTAAAACGCCGATGATTTTTTGTCAATTTTATCAACTATACAATAGTAATTGCAACATTTCTAGTTCAGGTACAAGAAAAGATATCATTTGAACGAACTAAAAATAATACACGAGGGAATTTAAAAAATAATATACAGCTTTGCTAAAAAATTATTCTCAGAAGGTGACAAATTATTTTGAACCCAACAATACTGATTTTTTAAAAAAGATTTTAATTTATACAAGATATATGTTAGACACTCCAAGATAAACAAGTGTTGAATTACTAGGAAATGAATATGCTCGTGAAAAATAATTCAGATATACAAGATAGATAGATCTATTGAACTTACACATTTTTTATTACTCATCATCAGGCAGCCTTTACATACCGTAAGTTTTTTCCCATAAGTTGCTTACCGTAATGTATGGCAAGTTACAGAAGTCATTCTTACGAAAGTTTTTGACAATTCACGAAATTATGGCTTTCTCACAGCTTGTGAAATCAGTTTGATAATTTGAGACACATGCCGTAAGAAATGATGCCAAAAATGCAACGCCAATGCCTGAATTCTAAGAGAAATAGAATTCAGACATTAACGGTACAGGCATGTTGGTACCATTTCTTACGGTAAGTGTCTCAACTTATCAAACTGATTTCACAAGCTATGAGAAAGCCGTAAGTTCATGCTGACACAATTAGACCCGTCAAAAAAACTTACATAAGAACTACTTCTGTAGTATGTCATATTGTCATAAATTACGGTAATTGACTTAACTAGTCGGACCCATAAGCTTGTTTTCAAGCTACCTACAACATTACCAGACATAATCTATAATGACGTATGAGACGTACCTGACCTATTAAAAAGAAAGGCAATCATTCAAATTTAAAGAATTGTAGTTTTTTTATATTACATTGTAGTTTATGTTATCTTTGGAGGTGCTTCGTTGAAAGTTTTTTTAAGGAAATGAAGGACTGCGAAGAAAAAGATTATAATTGGCTGGTAGGAATGCAGGGGTCAAGTGTGTTCAGAAGTGACAGATGTATGAATCCAGCCTTCTCACTTCAGTGCAAGGCGATTGGTCGAAAGATTCCTACGGCCTCTCCAGATCTAGCCTGCCACACAGTTGGTGGACAGACGCATCCGCTACTTGGAAACACTTCAACCCACGAACCTGAGCACCCCTGCTAAATCACCAAACACAGTGGAGACCTATGGTAGAGGTGTAGGTTATTCGATGAGTGGTTCCCGCACCCGCTTCGCAAAGTGAATTATTAAACAGCGTTTAACGCCTGCGTCAGAAATCAGTATGGAAGGGTTGAAAACAATGTGTCACTAGTAGCCACGAAAACAATATTCAAATATGGACACTTTGTAAAAAGAAAACGCGAAATCTTACCTCGATAGTCTCTCATATTCTCATTAAATTATTTAGTTTCTGTATTAAATTCATTTATGTAGCGCATCCTTATTTTTGGCATAGTAGTCTTCTAGATACCGCCGGTATTCGGTTTGGTTGGCCCAGAGTTCGGAGGCAGACGCGTTGAGAGGGCTGTCCACATTGGGCTCGGCTAGGAGACTCTGTATGGACAGCAGGATGGTTCTCACGTCGTACAGCGCCGACCACTTGTCCTTGAGGATGTCGAGGCAGATGGCGCCCACGTTCATGTCCACGTTGGGGTGGAAGCAGGGCGTGAGGAACTTGACGACGGGGGCCGAGTAGGGGTAGGAGTTGGGGAACTCGAGGGACAGCTTGTAGCGCTGGCCGCTATACACCGTCTCGGCCGCCCCGCTGATGGTGCCAACCCACTTGAAGAGGTTGTCGCTCTCGGGGAAAGCGGAGATGCCCTTGTCGGCCGCCCGCATCAGTTCCATCAACTCTTTTTGAAGTCTGAAAACAAAATTATTCAGGATTAAATAATTTAAATATGTAGTAACATGTCTGTATGTAGTAATAGTCTGTAAATAACTGTTCATTGATGATTCAAGCAATAACCTTTATTTTATATACTAGCTGGGGTACCTGGCTTCGCTCAGGGAGTTGACATGAGATTGAACTGACGTTCGAACCCAAGAAGGATCTTGCTTTATATACCCCTACCAATGGGTAACCCCACCCATACAAAAAAAGGCTTCAAATGGTCCACAATGTTTCAGAACATTCCACAATATTCAAGAGTGTTTCACAATTTTCGTTATTTGTTTTTGGGGTGTTATGCCGTGTTGCGCGACCTCCTTCTTTAGCCATCGTTTCCGACAGCGTTGCAGTGTCCATCATCAGGGCAGATCCGGCAGATCACACATCTGTCGGATGGACACTGCATAACACCCCAAAAACAAATAAAGAAAATACTTTTGACCGTGAAAATCTAAAAAAGTGTTCCATAATGTTTCCGATTCCCTATTTCCAAAACTTCCAGAATGTTCCGGGATGTTCTGGAATGCTCTCGCATACTCTCATATGTTCTGGACTTTTCTAGAAATTTCTATAGGGTGAAACTTTCAGCCCTTATATCCTCGAAAGCACACCCTTCAGGTAAAAACGGTAACCTTCTTCATGGATGGGGGATAGAGGGCTACCACACCATATAATACCCTTGATTGTAACGGGACTTGTTTCTGAGTTTTAGTGAGATGCACTCCTTTGTCCACTTTTTTTTACAATATATATTGATTACATTTGTTCCAGACTATTATCCAATAATAGCACAGCACATAACACGAACTAAGAAACAATAGAAATGAAAGAAGATAATGGCAAATGGCAGGCACCTCCAAACTAACTACTTTTATGAATAATAAATAAACAGCAATGTAAAATTGCACAAAAAGATAAAAACATCGGAAAGATAATTTAATCAATATCATAAGTTTTCCTAGTTACATTGATGATAATAATGGTAAGGCCATGCAGGGTGTTAAGGGACATACTTGACTTATTTAAAACTTGATTCCTAGGGTTGTTTTAAACTCATCACGTTTGACCATAATTTGATCGGTAAAAGTTCAATTGTACCGTTCAGATGCCAAAAATTTCAGAATGGAGCAAAATGTGATGAGTTGAATGGTTTCTAGTAAATTTCAATTGAATCTGTGATACGTTTTAGGTCTTCTCAATTTCAAATAAACGGCCGGTACTGCAGATTTGTCCGGATGAGCGAGCTTGCATGCAACCTGCAAGTTTGCCACATTGTCGACTGCAAAGCCGTCTAAAACATCAGCTCGAGGAGGGGAGCTCAACATAGCTGAATATCCTAATATTTAATCTGTTTAGTTTAGGTTTAAATAGATTTGTTACTATTTTTAATTTTGCCATGCAGTTGTCAAATTTCGCCACAAATACTTTGAAGAATACAAAGCAATGAAACCCAATAGCCCATTCGGAATCCACGAGGGAAGTTTTCAGGATGACAAGCATCGTTTAAAACAATACGGAATTAACTGTGACAATAATTGTCAAGGAATTGTTAGATTGCGGTTGGAATCTAACCACAACCTTCACGACTAAAAGCCGAAAGCATGATTATACCATCGGGGGGGCCATTATGCACAAAGCGTTAAAAAATTGTTAAATCCATACCGATCGATAATTTTGACAACGCTTTTAAAATCATACAAAATGTCATAAAATGAATTCGATGCACAAACCCATAAAAGGCCTACCGTATTCCGTTGATTTTTCATATAAGGGATCGGACTTACCTTTTGCTGACTGCGTGGTTGTCTTTCAATTTAACGGTATCTTCATTCTGTTTAGAGGGGTTAGTTGCCATCGAATAATGAGGGTCTATATTTTGAGCCATTTTATTATAAAATCACCGAGGGAAGTATGCACAACTGGACGCTCGCAGATGTGTGATTCGGTTAAGTAATTGTAGTTAATTAGCGAGGTCCTGTTAATTAGAAAAGTTTTCTTGTGGTGCAGGTTTGACAGGAACGCAGGCAGCAAGATGGCGGCGGGCGCAGCAAACGAACAAACACAAACAACAGCGGCCGTTAAACTGACTCTGGCGCCTCTAGCGGCAGTTCAACTAACTATTTGGAGTTTCAAAAAGTTATCCTAGCGGTATAAACTAGAACTAATTATTACTTCTTCAAATTTTGCAAATTCACTTTGTGGCACCATTATGAAATAATTAAAAACAATTTTTTTTACCACGACAATCTTTATTTAAAAAATCAACATGTTTCGAGAACATCAGGAACAGAACATCGCTTTCGAAACATGTTGATTTTTTTAAATAAAGATTATCGTGGTAAAAACAAAGTGTTTTTAATTATTTCATTAACTAATTATTATTTTACGTAGATATCATTATTAATTAAGGCTAAGAAGATGAACGACACACGTCTTCTGTCTTGGTACACATTCCTTGTTTCATTCAAATTCATGTACAATACTGTTTCGTGCAACGGTACCTACTCTCTTCTTTTAGGTATTCTGACTAGACATGGGCAGATTCATTCCCAGGAGTGAATCGATTCAGTCTGATTCCCCCGGCCTTTTGAATTGATTCCTTTTATTCGTTCCTTTAATTCAATTAATTCCAAAAAAAAAAACCTTATTTATATGCATACATAGATATATTTTCTAATACGTGGTTTTCAATCAAGAAAACTAAAGTATACATGAGAGGCTACGAAGCACCGCACAAAGAGGAGGCCGAAAGGCTACGAAAAACCACACAAAGAGGAGACCGATAATACTATCTCATTCTCCCGCGGACTACATCCTTTAGATGCATGTGTTTGCCTCTTTTTATTGTCGTTATTTTTCGTTTCATCGAGTTTCAAATCACAACGGTGCTGAAGAAGTTTTCACTGCGCAAAGCACTCTTCTTAGGGTGAATTATGTCGTTCTGAAAAATTGAAGGTACTAAAAACGAAGTTAATGAAATATTTATTTTAATGTGAATTTATTTTGCAAAAAAAAAAAAATTTTGACAAGAAAAATGTATTTATATTAGGCTATCAATTAAATCTTAAAATGGAACAGTTTTTGTGGTTCACCCTTAAGTTTCACTAATTTTATTTTACTTATTAAACTTAAAATTGGTCTACTTCACGTGATCTAAACTTCCCACTACCTTCAGCCTCACAAAATATCCCAATTGGGAATGCCATAGTCTCATTAGCTCCAGACGGGACAGTTGGGAGTTGCTGTATTCACATAAAAAACATAGTATTATCGCGCTTTCATACATCCGATCCGGTCACCTGGAATAAGTTTCACTTAAATATATATTTTTTAAATGCACTTACCTCAATGGTGAAGTTAAACCGATGCGCCGAATAAAAACTAATCAAAAGTCTGAGCGACATGCGTGTTACACAATTACGGTTTTGCACCGCTTGATTACAGAGTTATAGGCAAATGAATAAAGAATAAAAACACAATGTTATATTTAAATACTTACTTACAAAATCAACTTTATATGCCCACAAACCTCCAGCTAGCTCATCTAGAGATCGTGTTTGCAGTCCGCTCGGGTACTTGATTCAGAACAATTATCGCTTCATTGGTAGAATTAATACAGGTAAGGCGTAATAAATTAAAAGATTGATTGTCGCTTTAAATACTGAAGAATTTATTTGTGTCTCTACGCAACTAGGAAAAAGCTTGTATCTCTCTGTGAACGGAAAGTTAATGATTTTAAACCAAAATAAAAGGAATGAATTGATAACATAATTAAATAAGGCTTACGTACGTTATCTAGCACGGGTTACATCTGCAGAGCTGGCTCCTCGTCAGAAAACATCACTGAATTTATTTCAATCTATAAACACAAAAACTGTTGTGATATTCAGGATCCGAGCAAACCACGAAGGTGTCGTGACCGACCCCTAGGGAAGCTACGACCAGCAGAAGCTCGAGAGCGCCCGAAGCCTTTTCGGCTCCCGTACTTACCCCCTCCCACCGAAATCTGGGCCAATCAAGGCAACGTCGGTGTGGCAAACATTACAAAAAATAATACTGAATTTAGTACCTAGCGCAAATCATCGTACAGGGGTTGGAAGTAAAGATTCAAGAAAGTACTTCATAACATGCGTCATACAATTTATTACAAAAATAAAGGAATAAACCACTCGATCATCATGACGTATCACGGTCCGACAGCGACTGGTGTTTTGTTAATTTTGTTTACGGCTAGGTAGACAGATACCATATAAAGAATAATATAAATAAACATCGTTGTTTCTAAACGCATTGCATAATTTACGCACGTGTGAGGGAGAAAAAATATAGGATTAACTTTCGCTTTTAACAAGTTCAGGGTCCCGTGCAAGCTTCGCCCAAAGATGACGGCTTGTCCGCACGGGAACTAACGACGAACCGATTCTCTGCGGGCATCAAGGAATGAATTAGGAACTTCTGACTAATAAGTGTCTTTTGTCTTGCTGTGACTTGAATAACTTGCATTCCGCGGACCTAATAATGACTCGATATCTTCAACAGATTAGAATTGAACTCGATCCAATGATCGACTCGATCCGTGGGATTTGTGATTTGGTACGACGACGTCACAAATGTTTTGATTCATTGAATAAGTGAAACAGAGATTGGGGTTGAGAATTGAACAGACTTGTAGGACTATGACGGTATTAGTTCATTTATGACTATGACGAACAGTGGGACTGGCGGGACGACTGTGACTTTTGGATGACTCGATCGCTTGTCGGTTCAGTTGGTTGGCGGTTTTGTCGCTTGGGCTGGGGACGGGAACTCTCTGGCTTACGGTTTTTTTTGTATAGATTTACTACGCGGGATACTACACGTGATGGGCAATTTCGCGGCGCGCGCCGCCTGTAGTAGGTGTACCTATCCGTGCAACGAATATCCAATATTTACAGAGTACATTATTATTTTCTTACCTCAAAATAACATAATAAAGTAAATTAATAGAAATTAAAAGAAATATGCTGCTGTTAAAAAATCGTAGGATGCAAGGCCAAGGGTAAGAAATAAAGATTTAATTCCTTTTGAAAATGAGAATAAGATTGAGTGTGTCACAAGATTGAATTTATTCATTTAATTCAATCATTCAATTTTGCCCACGTCTAATTCTGACCTCGTTGACATCTGACTCTTGACCCGACTGGATTGTATTCGGCTATTAGCCGGTTAAGCTGATATTATTTTTCAAAGGTTTTTGTTTTAAAGATTAACCTAAACTAACTAAAAGATTTCCCTTAAAAAAAATGGGAAAGGATTTCTGTCTAAATGTTGTTGGGATACTGATTTTCCGAAAAATAAAAATCGAAAGCATTTATTGGCTTGCTCCCTACCAAGAAATTATTTCGCCTGTGGTACTTTTTCTGTCTTTTTTAACGTATTAATTCATTTTTCACTCCCTTCACCAATACAAAGTAGGGAAAAATGCACCAATTGGGAAAAGCTTGTTAAAAATTTCACCTTCGGCGCTCTTCCGTGTCTTTGTGAGGGTTATATTTTTTTCTTTCCATTTCTCTCGTCACTTACTCTAGTTTATGATGTCATAGTTGCACAGGCTCCGAGATTGTTGAGAAATTGGGACGCAATTTTACATGTCTTTTTATAGCTCGAAGAATTTAGATTTAAATATTTAAAAAATATATATATATCTCTACATATTATAAATTAAAGTCCTGCGCATCTGTCTGTCTGTTCGCGATACTCTAAAACGACTAAACGAATTTTCATGCGGTTTTCATCAATAGATAGAGTGATTCACGAGGAAGGTTTAGGTATATAATTTGTCAAGGTTTTCTGTAAATTGGTTAAAATATATAATATATAAAGGAGAATGTCTGCATGTGGTGAACGAGCGGGCTGGCAAGCGGGTGATCTGGATTTGATTGTATGCAAACTTCGACCAAGTTGGTCGATGTATGCAAATTAACAGATAGTGGTGGTTATAAAGGTTGGGTAACCATCCAGTAGATGGCGTTGTGTTCCGTCAGCCACATCAACGCGTGGACGGGTCAGCTAGTTTAATAAAATTCAGTTTTGTTGGAGAGGGAGATGGGAAAGAGTAAGGTTGGGCAGTACCTAGTGGGCTATTCAGATCTGGTTAAACTAACTAACATTACAGAATAAACTAGCTTACCTTACGCCATTTCCCTTGGAGGGGTAGGCAGAGAGGATGGACCGCCAAACAATTCAGCTTATAAACACACTCTTTGCTTCGTTCACATTCATGCATAGTCTCATAATATTATATCTTTACAAGTATTTTGGTGCATCACATGTGCCATGACTTCCTCGGGTGTCCCCGACCGCTTCTATTGTTCACATTCGACATATGCTTGCCTCAACCTCAAATCTTAAATGTTTCCTCGCTTTCGAATTAGCTTGACGTGTTTTAAGAATGTCTTGTTATTTTTCGCTAATTATGTAGGATATTATTTTTCCACAATAATTTTCTCCTTTTGAAATCCTTATCTTAAAATTGACATTTTTGTGATCAGGCTAATGATCATTATCTCATATAAAAGTGACCAGTGTGTATAATTTAATTTTAAAAATCATTTGAAAGTATATTTCTATTTCAAGTTAAAAACCCGAAAACAGTCACACACTTCACATTGACCATTGATTCACCACATGTTTCATCCCTTCGTTTGCCGGGTCGCCCAAGTGCACAGTATTTGTTAGTTTGCGTCGTTGTATTACTGACAACATGCTTGTGCCTACAAAATAATATAAATGTACTACTAACGACCGTTCAGTAGCCGAGTGAATACATGCATTGGGTTTCCATCCAGGCGTTCCCAAGATATAACATAAATATACACCTATTCAAACTGTTATTTGTAACATGGGAACGCTTGTGTTTCTAAAAAGTAATCAAGATTAGAACAATTGTTTTAAAGATTTGCTTTATTGCATGATGGCAATTGTATACGACAGGGCTGCGCTAATTGCTTTAAAAAATTATAGTGCACCATTGAGCCCTTTGGTGACAGCAAAAATTGACCTTTACAATCTGAATCGTACCACTATCACCTCTAAAACTACTAGGTACTAAGAAATTCAGATTTAGGGGTTGTCGGGGAGGTCAACGTCGTAAATTAAAATTAAGAGAAAATATTAATCCTGACCACACAGTTACAGAAGCAAAACTATTAAACGAATGAAATCATCCAAGTGACTGGTTAGGTTAGTAGCCGATTGGATAAATGTGTCGGGTCCCCTACATGTGACGTGGGTTCAATCTTCTGCTAGGTAAGTCCTCCACATGTGAGAACATCTCTAAAAACCAGTACATATAAATAAATCATTAATGTGATTTATTTTTGGGGTATTCTGCCGTGTTGCGTTATCTTCTTCTTGAGCCACGGCATAAAAGCCCAAAAATAAATCGCGAAAATACCTTCGGCTGTAAAAATCTCAAATCATAGCCAAATAAATTATAGTTCCAGCAAAATTCACCGTTTGTAATTAAAAGTATGAAGGACGGACACCTTGGCCGAGTGATTATGATTCTCGACTAGGAATCCGGAAGTCACGGGTTAGAGGCCCGCGTGGACATAAAGTATTATATCGCCTTGCATTTAATGTAATAAACCAATGTGTTATTTCCACAGGGGAATCTCTTTCACGTTGTCATCATATCTTCCTGCCTGTAGGACCAACCTGCCAATGGTTCTCCTGGTGGGGAGGAGTATATTGCTCCGGGTATCTAGCGCGGTCAATTGATATAAGTTTTATCGATAATGTCGGTAACTTTTCATCACTCTCGAGCGACTACAGGTCGCTAACGAACAAACAACAGTTAACAACTACTAGGTGCTCGTAATCTATTTGAAGTGAACTGTTGTTTGTTCGTTGGTGATCTGCAGTTGTTCTCAGGAACGATGAAAATTTACCGATACAACTTGACCGATCTGAATAGCCAGGTACTGCCCCACCTCCCTCTCCCCCACACCCTTTCCTACCTACCTTCCGGCATCCCCCTGCTTCCGGGCAGTTGAGAGTCTAGTGCGGTATTCATATAAAAAATGCACGAATTTTTCGTTAGTTCAAGCCCGCTCCGCTAGATGGCCATCGGAAAAAAGTTTCCCATTTGAAAAACTTCATAGACGACCACACCATACAATTTTTGTTATGACAGTCGGTAATGAAGATTACACTCCTTTCGGTGAAGAAGATACTGGATAGAAGTACTGTCGGTAATAAAGAAACCTACCCATAACTCACACATCTGTCATTTTCCAGTTTGTCCAACCGAAGAACATGGGAAGAACATCGACGATTGACGTTTCGGTAAATCTGTTGTAAACAAGTTGTGAACACGTGCTCTTGTGATGGATTCGGAAAATAAGGACGCCCAGCCTAAAAGGAAATGGAAAAAGAAGAAGACACTCCTGTCCAATGCCAGGAAATATGGCAAGAAGGAGTGCTGGGGCCGCGGAACCAAAATTACCGAGGACATGTATCATTACTTCGTGGGCATTTTGGAAGCCATGAAGAAGGGTGTCGATACAGACGAAGATAAAGGTGATTACCTTAACCCGACCCTTAATCTTAACCATTAACCTTAAGAGATTTTGGAAAACCTTCACTATTTATAATGTACCTTTTTACAATTATGATTGTCTCTTTGTGGTTTCAGAGAATCTTGCAAACAATGTTCTGGAAAGGACTGTAGACGAAGAAGTGACATTCTCCTGCAATCAGCTTGGCTGCAGAATCATCGAACAACTCCTCCCTTACGCCTCTCCGGAAAACCTGGAACGATACATTGAAGCGTTCACTGATCAAATCAGAATTCTCAGCACGGATAATTTCTCTAGTTTTGTCCTCGAGCAACTTTTATGCGTCTGCTGCAGTAGAGCGACACAACATTTACAAATAGAACCGGAACTCGACGACGAAGAAACTGACGAACCAGCGACGAAAAAGGTTAAAACCGACAAACCAGACACGGAAAAAAAAGACATCGTGGTATATCCACAAGAACACATAGATAAATGCCACGCTTTCACAATTAAAGTTGCCAAATACTTACTAAATAATTTAGAAGATTTCGTATGGGACCCATCTGCAAACAGAATGCTTCGTACTTCGATTAAATGCCTCGGCGGCGTGATATCAGCGCCGTGCGAAAAGCCTAAATCTAACTTATTCGGTAACGCAAACCCTGAAGAAAATAATAAGAACGCAAACAAACACGCAATGCCGTTAGTCTATCGTCAAGTTCCTGCTGAATTCAAAGAGATAGTTAAAGAACACGGCAATCGTTTATCACAGTGGCCGCAGTTTAAAGATATGCCGTACGAAACGCTCACTTCCGGCTTATTACAGATGCTTGTTTTCGCATTGAAAAATACAAGCAAAAAGTTATTCCGTGTCGTAGTAAAGAAGTTATTAGAAGAGAGTTTTGCACCGGACTCTTGGCTCAATTCACAAGGTGACGATAAGAAAGATGTTAAAATTGATTTAGATAATGAGAATGAAAACGGAGACGATGAAAAAGAAGATATTTCTTTGAAACCGCTGAATTTGCCGCCGGTTTTTGATTCGGATCCGGCCGTGAGATTACTGGAAGCGGTGTTGCATGTTGCAAGGTCTAAATTGTACACGCAGATTTACGCCAAGTGCTTCATCAACAGGCTGGCCATCCTGTCAGGGATGCCGGGACTGAATTTTACGGTGCAAAGACTGTTTGATAACTGCACTGTTAAGGAAGAGGTACATTTATTTTATTTTTAATAATTGTAATCCTGGTTTTAATGATATGACTGAGGTGATTGTTCTAAACTTTTTTATGGTGGACTAAATATTGTATTGTATACAGTAGCTAGCAAAGAGTTGTCCAAAGAAGTGAGAAGCTAGCAGTATGTTCAGGCCGGATTAAACATGTCGGGGCCCCTAGGCAATACACATCTCGGAGCTCCTTTACCCTTTTGCAAGGCCCCTAGGCAGTTGCCTACACTGCCTTATGGATAATACGGCCCTGTACGCAGCAAGTTTGCATTTATAATGCATTCAGATTTGGATCAACATTGACGATATCTAGATTTTCCTTGAGATCTTTGAACTATTACCCTTTGTCTGAAGAACTAATTTCTCGGGGTGCCAGGCCCCTTACTGATGCGGGGCCCCTAGGCAGTTGCCTATACTGCCTTATGGATGGCCCTAAGTACATTGAGGACTGCAAGCCTACAAACCCTGATGTATGGCAGTGAGGATGAAAGAAAACTGAATGCTGTAGAAAGAGATCCCTGAAACGTGACTAACAAAATGAAAGACTGATGTAAGCCTAATGAGATTGGTAGCGACGTACAAGCGAATAAATGAAAAAAAGAACTGTAAGGAGAATACGTGATACTAAAGTCATTAGTAAAAGCAATGACGTTATATATTACTAGCTGGGTTACCCGGCTTCGCTCAGGAAGACATTTGAGAGTGTTATGGAATGTTTCACAATGATGATCCCGATTCCTATTCACGAACATTCCACGACATACACCGCCACCCCTTCCAGAACTTTTTAGAGTTCTATAGAACCTTCTTGAACTTTCCGAAATTTCAAGAGGGCGAAACTTCCAGCCCTTATATCTTCAAAAGCACGCCCTTTAGGTAAAAACGGGTACCTTTTTTTCCCGAGAGGGGACAGAGATCTACCACACCTTATAACTCCCTTGATCGTACCGGGACTCGTTTCTGATTTTTTGCGTTCCGCGCCTTTTTTTTGGATTTTCTTTTATAATATATAGCTGTTTCCCGGCATGTGTTGCAATGCCATATTCAAATAAATAAAATGTTACTCCTTGCATGTCCTTTCCCGTGCGTTCCCCTCCAGCGTTCCACTTCCACCTTCCCCGCCACCGCTCTCCCGCTCCCCCGTCCCGCCAACCCCCCTGGCACTTCATTTCTTGACTCCTCTCCCGCCCGGCCCGTAGCCGAAACTTTTTTCTAATACTAACATTATTAAACTCGTGATATCTTTCTAATTAAATATCCGATTTGAAAAATTGAAAAAGTTAAATAAAGGTATTGAAGCTGTCTTGAATATGAAGTAATTTATTTTGATAAGGATTAACACCAAGATACAAATAAAGAGCCGTTTCAAGCGGCAACATATTAATTAAATTTTTAAAATAAAAGAATACTTATTGTGGCATAACCATAATAGTTAGACATATGCTGTCGTGACCTTTTTTGTAAATAATGATGTGTTCTACAAAGTCGTAGTACATTATTTTATTCTATCATCAATAGTTTTCGCAGCGCACGCGATGTAAAGAATATTTTAGGTAATTTTTTTACACCTTGGATTGCATTATTGGAGTTTTAGTAAAGATCCCTAATTTTTTCGAAAATATAATATAGCCTATGTCACTCGGGGATAGTGTAGCTTCCCAACAGCGAAAGAATTTTTCAAATCGGTTCAGTAGTTTCGAAGCCTATTCGATGCAAACAAACAAACAAACAAATCTTACCTCTTTATATAGTGTAGTAGATAAATAGACTCGCCATAGTCTCACATACTCACAATATAATGTGGAAAGCAAGCAACACTCTTTTGTTTTCAGCGTTTTCATTCAAAACTTTATTCCTGTGTGATAAAGATAGACAATCAAAGAATGTACGTGTGTGAATGTCATAGATACATCACGGGTGTGACCTATGGGTGTGACTGAGATAACAAGATACTCTCACTCGGTTACACAATGGACAGGGAAGGAATGAATGAAAATTAATTGTAATATTTATAATAATTGATAATAATAAGTAATTTGCGTGTACTTACAAATGAAGTGTTATTCCTTCGTCTTTACGACTATTTGCCGTGTAATTTAAGCATTTTCTCATCACACAGGAGGCCATTTTGGCACTTTGAAATGCAATATACTTACTGGTAATACACGACCTCACTCGACGCGTAGCATTTTAGTACTAAAGTACTAGAAATAGAGACAGCTACAATCGTCTTGTGTTTGGCTTCCCACTTTGAGATTTCTACCCCGCGTCCAGTATTAATGTCATATTATTATTATGAGTAAAAGAAGTCAAAAACACCCGAGGAAGACATGAACCGAGTATTTGAGTCAGGTCATGTCAAGAGTGAGAATAACAGAAGAGAGTGTATGAGATGATGCATGAATGTGAATGAAGCAAGGAGTATGTACCAGGTGTGTGGTAGTCCATCCTCTACGCTTACCCCTGCGGAAAACGGCATGATGGTTAGTTAACAGGTTAGGTGAGGTCTGTTTTTCCTCATTTTTATTCAATGTTCTGTTTTGTAACCGTTTCTATGATATTGTTTCCAGTTTGAGCCGATGTTTGATGAACTGGCCGACAGGTTTGACAAGATCCTGGTCAGCGGCAACACGGGCGTCATAGTGGCCATAGCCAAGGCTTGTCTGCGCCTTCAAACCAAACAAGTCAAGTTTATTCAGGTACTTGTCAATTTTATTTCTTTTTTAACACTTAAGGACTCGCTAATGGATCTTAACGGATCCGTCGTATTTTGTGTAGTAACTTTAAAATTTTGACATTTGCGACGTATTCGCTCTTAGTACCTTTCAACGATAATGTAACACGACAGATGACCATCTAAGTCGTCAGTTAGCACGCTGCGTATGAGTTCTATGGACGTAAAAGGTGTGTATGGGTCCGCTGGACCCGGTAGTGACTGAATACATAAGTGTTTTTTCCATCACGTTATTACTATTTATTAACCTTTTTTTAATTTATTGCATAGAAAATGGTTACCAATAGGTTTTTAAGTCCTTACGAAATAGAAGAGCACCTCAATGAAGAAATAGAAAAAGTAGACTGTTCTGAGGCTGAAGACTATTTAGAAATAAGTGGGCATGGGTCGGATTCCAAACAAGAAGGCGATAAATAGAAAAAAAATAGAAAAAGTAAATTTTTTTGCGTAAAATGGAATATATCAATTTGTGGAGAACACATGAAGCACCTTTGTTCAAATTATTATAACTAAGTTTGTAGTAGAAAGAGACAGAACAATGTAGGGATGTGATTTTATTCCAAAGAAGATGTTTTATATTTTGTTAGTTTTCAAAGTTATTTTTCTTTTTTTTTTCTATGATGAAAGTTCATTATAATACTGTAAGAAAATAAAGAAGATTTTGCTTAAAATAAATAATCACAGAAATTATAACAATTAGCCTAATTCTTGTCATAAAAGTATGGGAAAATTCCTTTTATTTTTGTAGTGACCTTCTGATTAATTAAAAACAATAAATATTAGTATTTGATTGAATATTGTCTTTTTATAAACACATTATCCTTATAAGAAAAAAAAAAATCACTTTTATTCACTAATATTATACTGGGTCCATCGCACCCGGTAATGAGTATTTGTGTTACGAATTGACGCGCGAGTCCCTAAGTGTTAAAGAATCCTATGAGGCTTATATGTATAATTAATTGATTCGCTTTTTTAAGTAGATGTGCAATTAATCCATTCAACACTCAACAGGCATAGACATGCTTGAAATCCATAGAAAATTGCAGAAATTTGACAGCTGATAGCGCAGGATATTCGCAGGCCTTCCGATATCCAACGGATTTAGACTTTTTGTCTTAATTGTCTTGTAATGCAAAAGATAACTACAAAATCACCCATCTGTCAAGAGGATGCACCACTCATTTTGTTATAATATATTTGTTTGGCTCATTTCCAGTCGATGGAGCAAGCGCTGGGCTGCAACGAGGAGTCTCATCGCTACTTTGTCATCCTGTGTGCCAAGCTTCTTCCCCTGCATCGGGTGGACGTTTCGGCGTGCGACCAGGCTTACTTCGTCAGCGTCCATGGTTCTGTAGTGCTGCAGGCCATGCTGGGCTTCATGCGGCCCAAGCGGGTCATCGACAGCTTCCTGGCCATGACCCCCCATCAGCTGCTGGTGCTGTTCTGCGATGCCAAGGGGAGCCATGTGGCTGATGGGTTCTTCGAAGGACAGTTTGTGGGGGCCAAGTCTAGGGAGGTGTTGACGAGGAAACTTAGGGTTTGTATTCTTTATAATTTTTTGTTTGTTTGTGAATAATGCATAAGAGTTCCAACTGCTCTTAAACGTCTGGATCCAGTGGGACTATGACATCTCCAATTGGGGTATGTTTGAGGCTGAACGGTAGGAGATGTGGAAGAGAACAGTGTAGAAGCTGTCGATTATTATTCATTGATTCATGAAGAGATCATTACTCTGTTATACATAATATACCTACATATATGTTGCAAATTATCAGAAATGTTGCGACCATCATGTATTACACTTGTATTATATGTTGGTGCATATTGTACATTTCCAACAATGATGTCATTGCGAAACATCACTGAGAAACAGAATTTATTTATACTTATTGTTGGAAATTTTTTCTTGTGAAATAATAATAATTCTTCACACCAAAACACTGTTTTATGTAGACTAGAAATTTTTATAATTGGGAATGAGTGTGTAGGACTGCTAACATCCTCTCTATTAGGCTTTCAAAATCTCTCTGAAAGTCATCTACTATCCCCCTTCGGTTCTTAACATGGAGGGGCAAACCTATATACTACCGACATCTGTTGGATAGATCTATAACCTCTATGAATTAACTACACTAGATCCATCTATGTCTTGTACCTCGAACTATCATACTTGTCAGTTTCAGCGAAAGGGTTGAGTATTTTATACATTTATCGAATTTGAATATTTAAAAAGTGTTTTCAGTTACATATTCAAAAAGTTTTGCCATTTTAATGTATTTTTTTTATTACATTATATTTTTTTCAATTTCACTGGAATTTTCTTTTCTGAAGTTAAATAACAAATGTGAACCATGCTGTCTGTATACAAGCAATGTAGCTTTGTATCTTTGTGAGAATTCGGTTTGCGTCAACATTCCATTCAATATATATATATGCGTTTGGTGACTGCAAACTATGATACCTTTCTGGGATTAACTTCTGTTGGGATTACTGAATCTTCCTCTGCCTCATATCCTTCCCTTTCTCACTCCCTTTAACCTTACAATACTTAATTCTGGATGCAATAGTCCCACTGGCTTTATGACTCTTGTGCTGTTCATAATATTATTAAAAAAATGTTTTGAATTTTTACGGTTTCTCAATTTTGTTTCTGTTCAATTAGGGCACATTCCAAGAGTTGGCCATCTCGAAGCACGGCTCCCGGGCCCTGGAGAAGATCTTCAAGACATCCAGCTTCGAGACGAAGGTCGCCATCATGGAGGAGCTGGCGGACAAGAGTCAGATCCTCAACTCCAGTCTTTTTGGCCAGCTCATTGCCGACAAGCTGCGCGTGGAGCTCTACAAGAAGTCTTTCCAGAGTTGGAAAACCTCACTAGACAAGGAAGAGAAGTCCAAAGCCATCTTTAAAGACATTTTGAAGTTGTGATTGTGCTTGTGAATTATAAATGATGAGCAATTTTTATAAAGCTCCTACAACCACTCGAGCGACAGCTACCCGAAATTAAGTAATGCCGCTAATGCCCTTGAGCGATAATTACCCAATTTTGGTTAGTACCACTAAATGCCCTTGAGCGAAAGCTACACAAATTTGGGTAGTACCAATAAATACCCTTGAGCGATAGCTACCCAAGTTTGGGTAGTATGTACCACTAATGCCCTTGAGCGATAGCTACCCAAATTTGGTTAGCACCACTAAATGCCCTTGAGTGAAAGCTACACAAATTTGGGTAGTACCAATAAATACCCTTGAGCGATAGCTACCCAAGTTTGGGTAGTACCACTAATGCCCTTGAGCGATAGCTACCCAAATTTGGGTAGTGCCACTATTGCCCTTGAGCAATAGCTACACAAATTTGGGTGGTTTTTATGAATTAAAATGAATTTATTTTGAACTTCCTGCAATCAGCTAATTATGTTGAGTCGCTAGCTTTATTAAGCTTCCATCGAATATCAAAAGATGTCACTAATGTTCCTATCTTGGAATATTCTAGGTAATATTTTGTATCGTGTAATCTGCGTGTAGACGCCATTTTAAATTGTTTGTTTTAACAACAAAATTGAGCATCTGTTTTCATGTTAAAAATTGCATTTTTTAATATCTGTAACTAGACATTTCCAGTAGACCATATACAACCAGGGGCGTGCACAGAGTTTTTGATCAGGGTAGGCAGTAGGAAAATAGAACAAGTTTCACAGGCTAAAATTTCCTTATTTTATCATATCAGATAATTTCAGAATTAAAGTACGACAAACCTTTTTGAACCGACAATTAGCATTTATGAAAGACAACTATTTGATAGAAATACATAACAACAGATGTTTTTGTCGTCACTGATTGCCATTTGCTAATTTTGTTCTAGAAAGCACTGCTTAATACTAACAAAAAAACCTCATAGAGGCAAATTCAAAAGTTCAGTTCAGCAAATTCAAACAGTTCTACTATATATATGTTTTTTGCATTTCGTAAACATTGAATTATATATTGTGTGAAGTTAGCTCTAGTCAGAAATAATTCCTGTTTAGGCCGCATTTTAGTGAGGCAGTCGGAGGGCGAGCGTTTAGTTTCTAGTTACAGTTTATGCCGCGTTTGTAGTATGCCGTTTGATGTGGCGCTCGCGTAGTTTCGGTTGCTCAGTTTTTTTCGCGTTTATTTTTGAAAGTATATATTTATTTTTAGTCATAATTTAATAAATTATAATATTATTTACATGCTTGTGTTTTACAAATACGGCAAGGTAGGCAGTGCTTATGTGCCTATATGGAGTGCACGCCCCTGTATACAACATACAGAAATAGTAATATTCAATATTGTCCTCAATAAGTACAATTGAGGGCAATTTCAGTAAATAACATAAAAAATTCACGCATTTATATATATATTTTTATAATACCTTAAAATCTGGGATATGGCGAAATATATATAAGTGGATTCTACAGCTTTAAACCACAGTTAGCAGTTTATATAAGTACCCATATTAATTTTCTGAGGTAGATTTTTAGAAAGAATGCGACAGAATCCAAACCGAACACCTTGAAATTTCTATTGCTCGAGTGGATACTGCACCTTTATAAAAATCGGTCAAAATAACAATGATTATTATTTAAACAAAAAATCTTTATTGTTACGTATTTTTATATATGTATGAATTTAAACACATTGATATCTTACTGAAGAGATACACCGGTAGACCTACATTATGGGCATGTCGGTGTGCCCAAATTAAGTGTTATTTTTTCCTACTTATGGTTGAATTGTTCAAACATTTTAAAATTCTTTCTTGAACAAGTAATCTATTTCATTCCTATCTGAATCCTAGAAGTCGATAGGTTACTTAATTAGTGACAACTTTTTTTCTCAAATGGGTATATGTCACATTTCTAGGGTTTATAAAATTTTCAGTGGTATTTTCATTGTGTTTTGAAACATTTATAAAGGTTAAAAATAAAATTATTATTGTTTTTAAACTGATTTTGTTTCATTTTTTTTATATTACTGCACAAGAGTCTCAACTGGCGGAAGTTAGTGGAACAATATCACCCTGGTGAAAGGTCACCATTAAGAATGGAAAAGTTGCTTGAAATGGCTTTAGCCGTGTTTGGTGACCAGATCTGGATGGCCAGGTACGACTTTCCAGTCTACACCTTCCCCATGTTCTTCCTTTTCCACTCTCTTCAATCTAACAACATTGGGGATGCCACAGTGCTATTGGCTCCGGTAAGTTGAGTCTCTCGTGCGGTATTCTGTTATTCACATAAAAAAAGCTGCTTCATACCTTTTTAGGATTTTAAATTTTTATTTACATCAACTCTTCTTTGGTGATGCTGTGTGGAGGGTATTTTTAAGGAAATTACGAAGAGGATGTAAGGAAAAATGGTAAGGAAAAAGGTTTGAGATGGATAGGAATCTGGGAGTCAGTGTGTATGAATTCATCCCTCCCGTGCAAGGCGATGAGTTGAGAGAGTCCGGCTGGAGAGGTCAGAGGGTCTCCTTCAACCCGCCTCTTTCGATCCAGCCCGCCATGCAGTTGGTGGGCAGACAAATCAAACTTGGCGTGATCTTTGATAGAGGTGTTGGTATCCAATGAATGGTCTCTTGGGCGGCGGTATCCATACCCGCCTCCGTGAATGAAACACAAAATGATGTATGTATCGGAATTTTATTTATGTACATAGTTTCATTAATATATTAGAGATTGCTTAATAATTATAAGGTAAAATATATTAATATCTCCAATTTTTCCAAAATTTCTTGGCTTCTACATAGTGCTTATACCACTGAAGAGATAAACTGATGAAAGTGTGTTCAGGTGTCTGAAAGTGATTGCAATTTTTCCTTACTGATAAAATTGATCACACATTTCAAAATATTAAAATTCTTTCTTCAGCAGAATCAATTCCATTGTCTTCAGCAAAATGGCGACAACACTTCTCAGAACAACACTTCTAGGAATTTTCTGCTCAGTGATCTTACAATAATAAATAATCAAAGTGGAAATAGATACATATCTTAAATTCTTGATAAATAAATTAATAAACAATGAAAATATTATAAATTGACGTTGAATTTTTATGTCAGAAGTCTGATTTTATATTAATTATGCTTTTAAAATAGAATTTTTCTTGTGCTTGATGAAAATGTCAAAATTTTTCCGTAATGGCTTCTTTCGTCTTATTTATAATATTTTACAACAATGGAAACGTCTAACTCTACTGGGGAGACATTTAATAGATTATTCTAAAAATAGTATAAAAAATTACAGGTCTTATTCTAAAATAGAGATTGATATAAACATTAATAACTTAACAAAGAATAACATTTGGTCTTTAATATTGCGATTTATAGACATTAAATACATATTATATTATTAATATTATGATAAGCTTACCAAATTAACAACATAAGAATCTATTTATTTAAAATAATTTACATTACAAACAAAATTAATATACATATTATTAATAAATTTCTACAAATTTACATAAATATGCACTCACGACAACATCAATCATTTGGAGATTTCTGCTGATTTTAGGCAGGTATATTCTATTCTGAAGACAGGTTTGACAGAATTTTAACAATTCATATATTGATATAATAACAGAACTTGAATAGAACTTACCCAGAATGTGAAAATTAACTTCAAATATTTGATGAATTATTCAAAAATTTTGAAGCAACCCATCCTAAAGATGGGTTATTTCACAGAATTTGAACAATTCATCAAATTTAATGGTTGATTTTCAAGTTCTGTAAAGATTCAGTCAGTTGTTTCACATAACTAAGTTCATAACAGAACTTGAAAATTAACTTTGAAATTTGATGAATTGTTCAAATTCTGTGAAACAACTGGCAATTAACACTAGAAAGACCGGTTACTGCTCCATACCTATAAAGACCACGACCGTCATTTTGACGGCTGATCACTTTTTGCCACTTGGTAGGCGAATATAAGTACCGCCGCCCCGGGAACCATTTATCGGATGACCAACACCTCTGCAATAGGACACTCCAAGTAGTTCGCGCTATTTTTGGTGACTTAGCAGGGATGCCCGGGTTCATTGGGTACGGTTTGTCTGATCTAGGTGGCGAATACGTTTGCCCACCTACTGTGTAGCCAACCGCGTCGGGAGACACTTGTTGAGGGAGACCTAATCTAGACCTATCCAACAGGACCTCTCTCGAACCGTCGCCTTGCACCGCTGTTGGAGAGATCGATTCATTCGTCTAACACTCGTAAATACATTTACCAATTTATCCTATTCATCCCTCACACCTTCTTCATTCATCCGTTACTCCTGGATAAATTGACCAATTTATCTTATTCACCCCTCACACCTTCTTCCTTCCCAGAACTTCCTTTCCTTCCTTTTCCTAAAAACAACCTCCACACAGCATCCTTAAATATGGCGTAGGGCCCGGTTTCTTTTCTTTTTTCGTTTACATTAGCTACACAAAAAAAACCCTAAGGAAAATTATTCCCCTCATGGCATTGTCATCTTTGGAGATGCAGTGTGGAGGGTACCTAGAGGGAAAGGAAGAAGAATAAGTTATGGAAATTAAATTAGGTGTGAGGGGTGGGTAGGAATCTGGGGATCAGTGTGGCGACAAAAGTAAGAATCTATTCCTTATCACTGCGATGCAAGGCAATGTTCCGAGAGTCCTGCTGGCGAGGTCAAACGATCTCTCTCAACCAGTCACTCCCGATCTGACCTGCCGCGCAGTCGTTTGGTGGACGCATCTGCCACCAAGATCCGAATACACCTTCACCGAACAGATTCCCGATTCGGGAGGCGGATATGGTTACCGCCGCCCCGGGAACAATTTATTGGATAATTAACACCTCTGCCATAGGTCACCAAAATTGGTTCGCTACGTTTGGTGACTTAGTAGGGGTGCTCGGGTTCATGGGATGAGGTTTGTCCGGGTCTTGGCGACAGATAATAATAATATATGGCTAATTTATATAGCGCGGTTTTTGTGAAAAATCACCTCAAGGGCACTGTACAAATAAATATGCGTCTGCCCATCAGCTGCATGGCAGGCCGAATCGGAAAAGATTGGTTGAGGGGGTCCCTTTGACTTCTCTAGCCGCGCTCTCTCGGAACACCACGGATTGATGGATTCATACGTCCGAAACACCTGGACACACTGATCCCCAGAAACCTACCAAACCCCTAATATCCTTTTCCTTCCCGGAATTTCCTCTCCTTCCTTTCCTAAAAAGACTCCCTACACAGCATTCCCAAAGATGACATAGGCCCTGAGGGGAATTATTTTTCTCAGGGCCTCCTGTTAGCTAATGTAAAAAAAATACCTAACCCCATGAACCTGGGCAGTGGGCACCCCTGTTAAGTCACCAAACTTAGCGAACCTCTTAGGGGGGCCTATGGCGGATGTATTGGTTATCCAATAAATAATTCTGCCAGTTCTTCAGGAGCTTACCCAGCTGGACAGATTCTGGTATATGTATGCATACCCTGTCTTTAGTTCTCCGACGAGCCATAAAATAAATTTTAGGCCAGAGATATATTTTTTATGGTATTTTTATAAATTATATGATACGCGATAGCGAAATAAAGAGACAGACATATTAGTACTGTCGTGGTACTATCATAAACGAGGAGGAATGGGTATGTTATAAACTTGGGTAAAGAAGGTTGTAAACAAACTCAGTATAATGGCCCAAACCTTCACATTGACGGCGGCGGTCTTTGTAGGTATAAGTCAATATATCTCAAAAACTAAATAAGACCCGTTCCTGTTTTTTTCACCATAGTTGTAAAATCATAAATCATGAAATGTGAAAAAAAAATCACACCAATACAATAATTATTAAGCATTATATCATCACATTACTTCGGCCAGCCGTCAAAATGAAGGCTCCGGTCTTTCTAGTGTTAAAGTTGCATTCTTCAGTATTGATCTGGTGAAATCGAAATGTTGCTTGAAATGGCATAGTGGTGATTGTATTTGAATAGTCAGGTTCTTCCCAACCTTTCTCTTTCTCATCTCCATCTCCCCACTCTCTCCGGCCTCACAGTATACCCTGATTGGGAATGCCACAGCCTCACTGACTTCAAGCAGTTGGGACTTTTGTGCGCTGTTCAAATGAAAAGGGGTTTATCCTTATCATGATCAATTTTCGAGTTATTATGCCATGTTGCGCTACCTCCTTTTTAGCCAACTTTTCTGGCAGAATTACAGCGTCAATTATTAACATTGTTTTCGGCATTTAAAGACCCAAACCGCATCGAGCACGCTTAATTATGAAGGCAATTGAAATCCACAAAATCACCATTAATATTAACAGAGGCGACGGCGCTAGGCTTAACAGTTCTTGGTATCCGGTACTCGATGGCCTCACCAAAACTAAATGCTGAAAACCACATTAATCTAGCTAATTATTATACTGAAATACCGGCAATAAAGAAGTAGGAAGCACAGTGCTGAATAATAACACAAAAATTCATCACAATATTCAACAATCATCTTTGTTCAACAAGTATTTATTATATTTTATGAGCATTTGATTATTTGTTAGCGGAAGACTAAGTGTGGTGCAATGGCTTTAGCTATATTCATAAATATAAACAGTCAAACTACGCAATCATATGGACCCTGAAGAGGAAAAATGGCTAAAGCGCCATACACATGTGATATTAAAGATGGAACTACACAAAAAGCTATATTGTTTGTTTGTACATGTCTTCATCAAATCTAGTTTTCTAGAGTTTCACAGGTTATGCGAGGAACTCTAGAACACATTAATTGCTGAACACAAGCACAAACAAACAATATGGCTTATTGTGTAGGTTCATCTTTAATCCGTTTAATCACAGGAGACAATATTTGTCCCAGTTCACACAGGTATCATAGCAGTGGTGTAGCGTGGGTGTCGGCCGCCCGGGGCGGAGGAAAATTCCGCCGCCCCCTTATTATAAGCGAAATTCTTGCAATTCACTACATACGGTGTTGACAGTCACTACAGTGATCAAGATGTCATTTTTATTTTTTCATTTAAGGCTCAGTTCCCGGCCCCAAAAAGGAGAAGATGGAGAAATATGAAATTACGAATGTTAGAAGAGCGCGCTAACATTTACTGCGATAAAATTGATGCAAAAATACGACTCGTTAAAAATAGAGCAAAAATCTCGCGATAATTGTCTTTAATTTTATTTAAAGAAACGCTGTGAATTTTTTCATACATATAACTTGTAAAATAACCGAAACAAACGTGTTTATAATCATTTTTGGAGCTTACTTTGCGATTTTTTTCTATCGAGGGAATTTTATATAATTTGCTTTTCGGTGCGATGAATGTCTAGATATTATATTCAAGAATAACATATATTTTTTAAAGAGCTTAAAAACTTCAAATGTTTAAGGGAGGTTTTCGAGAAATCGGTTGAAATTCGGAGAACCGCCTCTTAAAGAACTGGGGCGAGGCGAACATAAGTTGAGAGGGAGATATAAATTAGTGAAGATAGAAAGAGAGAGAGTTACTTTTCGTATATTACTGTAGGAGCAAGAGAGATAGGTGCGAGCACACATTTTCTTTCTCTCTTTCTCTCATAGCCAGTTACGTTTCGTATATCTAAGACACAGTGCAGGCCCAATTGTCTGTATCACACTGTAGGAGCAAGAGAAAGCAGTGCGCGCGCACATTTTCTTTCTCTCTTCTTTTATTAGTGAAGTTTTACTTCAGTCGTATGGTCTAAAGCACATACGTTTTTTTAAAAATTATCAGTAATTTAAGTAAGAAAAAACGTAAGGTGAGCCATTTTTTTTTGCAAACTTTTTTATGTTTGCTTGTAAAATTTTTAAATTTCAAATTTTTAAAGTTTATTTCGATTTATAAAATTTGAAAGCATATTTTATCACCTTACAAAAACAGTTTTTAGTTTTCAGATACATTCAGAAATATTAGCGGAAGTATTTTGACCCTTTGACAAAATATGGTCGAGGCCTGATGGGGCTGATACTTCAAATTATGCTTTCCGAGATTTTATACAAAATGCTCCATGGCTAGCAATGGGTTAATTTCACAGCCGTAAGGCGCTTTAGCTATTTTTCTTTTCCAGCGTTGATGTAAAGAATTAATTTGTTATTAAATACTTTATACTGGAGGCAAAATTACAAATAATAATAATAATAAATAATCAACAAAGTTTTAAATTACATAATAACATTCTTAAATATTATATTATAAATTATAAAATATTATAATTTATAATATTTGCACGCACCCCATAGTCATTAATTCTTAATATAGACATTTAAATAAATAATTTATTAAGTTATAATTAATTTTACGAATAATTATTTACTATTTACACAATAATTTTACATTCACAAAGACATTTAATAAGCTCAGATGTCTAGTGTCTATGGCAAAAACAATGTTTGAAGTTGGGATAAAATTTAAAAGATGGCGTTAGTTTGAAGAAACGCCAAATCAAATAAAAAAATAAGAGGAAACATTCTAAAACGTGGAACCAATAGATAATAGAAGCAAAGGGAGATAGGGCATGCACGTGATGACTGTCACCTAGCCATGGCCTAGCTGTATGGGGAGAAATTGCGTAAATGCGGTTTGCATTATGTGTGAATGATATTGGTGACACATGCTTTGTGCTCATGTTTTCACGCTAATAATGGGTGATAGCCGATATCCCTTGTTTTTATTATCTATGGTGGAACAAACAGCCTCTATACACGGTGTTCGGAAACTCGTAGCACAAGCGGGAAACTGGTGAATCTGCATCACATTTGGTTTCAATTTTGAAGTATAACTTTTTTTTATTAGAGCTTTCGTGTAAATCGAATCTGAAGTGGAATTATGTAGGACATATTTGAAAGAAATTGGTCACCAGGGGGTTAGTATCAGGCGTTACAACACCCTAATAATTTTTTGTGTTTTTGGTTTGCTCGAAACTCACATTTTAATAATTTCCAGCGAATTCGTAAATATAATAACTTTTTTTTTCAAACCGACCCCTGGGGATGTAAGTTCTTTATATTTAAGATTTATAAAAACAATACCTTACCATTAATATATTTTACGTAAAACTATTTAAAAATTTTATAACCCGTTTTTCAATTATAAAGTTAGCGGTAAGCACCAGATTTTATTTTTATAGACGATGAATTAATAACTTCCGGAGGGAAACATTTTAAATTTTTAAATATTTGTAACACGTTCTTAAGAATCAATTAAAATGAACGCGGCGGAAAGGTCGAATCTCTAGGCCTGCCAGGGCGAATTCTACCGTACGTCTGTCCAATAAGCCGTGCCGCGGGCGTATATTTGTTCACACGCTTTCTTCACTTACGTCGTTAAGATTCCCACATTATTTTAGAGTGTTTGGTAGGGCAAATTCGACAGTAGGTCCGTCCAATACACCGGGTTGCGAGTCGTAATTTTTATACACGGCTTCTTTACTTACGTTGTTAAGATTCTGAATATATTTTAGGGTAGGTATATTGTCATCTTAAAATGAGTCGAAGCGTGGACAAGTATCAATTTTTTTTAAAACTCATTAGCTGCTGAAAAAAGTTAGTTGAAAAAAAAATCAAAATAATCTAATCGATTTTTTTTTGAATTCACTAGTTTTCCGGTTGTAATACGAGTTTCCGATCACCGTGTATAAATGCACAGACAATGGCAGTGCCTTTAGAAATAAATAGGCTTATTGTTAAATTTCATACATTTGGTTCTTCCACTACGAAAGAAATTATGTTTGAATAAGATCGAAGATCCCATATGTCAGAGTTTGGGTTTTATGTAGAAAGGTTTTAATGGCATTAACAAACAATAATTCTTCTAAGGAGATCAGTTAAAGTAATACATTTATAACTTTGTACAATTTAGGGTCAGTTGTTCGACTGACTGTCACATGACATAGTCACAAGTCGAAGAACAGCACCATTTTGAATATTTTGACATTTGAACCTGTTTCTTTTAACCTTTAAATTATCAAATTTTGATAAGTTGACAGACACACCACCATGTCAACTAATCAATTAATGGCAATTAATGGGAATCGTTGAATTTTCAAAAATTCAAAATGGCGCTGTTTTTTCATTTGGTGGTCTTCAAATGAAGTCCATGTTTTAAATAAAGGATTTAGATAAAATAAATAGAATTTTTTGATTCTTCGGATGATTCTGTTAGCGTCTGCTTTTTCTGTGAACTTTTGGCGTGCTATTCGACGCGACAGCCTCACTCGTCTTCGTAATGCGTCATTTCTTGCCCCCTACACCTCCAACTAGGCCCTGACTGCCGCCCAAAGAAGCCAGAGTGATTCTTTCTGCGTTACCTGGTACGGAAATACCCAAACGTTCACCCTGAACATTGGAGAGATTTAACCTTTCCTGACTCGCTGAGGTTAAGAGTCTATCTGAGTGAGACGCAGATGTCAACAATCTCTCGGCGTTGTGGTTGGCAGACGTTAAGAGACGTTCGGCATTGTTGAGAGATGTCAGAGACAGTCTACTCTCTGTTAGTCTGTCTTGGTTTAGAGTCAGGCGTTCTGTCGTGAGGTTGAGTCTCTCTGAAGTGGAACTGGAGACGGGTGTGGATGATCGTGTTATTTGCGAAGGTTTGAGAGGAGGCTGTACCGGCTGGTTGGTGATTGTTGGCGGAGATGTGACAGAGAGAAGAGATGCAGGAGGTTTTTGATCTCGCCCGCAACAGACCTGAAAAAGAGATAAACTTCATTAATGAAAAGTAGCAAAATTATTACTGAATTTTAGGCTAAGCGGTTGTGTTTCAAACTCCATCACTATTGACCGGTATCCTTTAAACACCAATTATCGGCCCATTTCAGCTTTTGTTCAAATTATGATCAAGTATAACAACACGCCCGTTCAAAATAAGTCATCATTCGAGAATACAATGGAAATGTCGGTCAGTAAGACAGTCGCAGAGTGGTAGATGTTTTCTGTAACGCCCTAGTGTAAGTTCACGTTTTAGAATCGGAATGTTGCTTGAAATGGCTTCAACCATGTTTGGTGACCGGATCTAAATAGTCTTTAATAGATTCTTCCTCTTACCCATCTCCTTCCCTTCCCCACTACCTCCAGCTTCACAACATACCCTAATTTGGGATGTCGTAGTTCCACTGTCTACATGCAGTTCAAAGCTGTTTGGACTCATGTGCGGTATTCACAGGAAAAAAATAAATTAAATTGCAGTCTGACTGGCCAACTCCATTCCCGGCCTGTATTTTGCTTCAGCAACAATGTTAAGAGTTATTGTGGACAGACCTGATGGTGGTTCTCCCAGTCCTTGTGCTGGCAGAAGGCTCCGCAGTAGCGCGCCACGTTGCAGCCACTGCAGGTCTCCTGGGCCTTGCGCCCGCAGTTCCAGCAAGTCTGTCATCATAAAAACATTTATATATTAGAGTTTGTATGAGATGGTGAATGAAGCGAGGAGTGTGTATCAAGACAGAGTTGTGTGGCGGTCCATCCTCTCTGCCCACCCCTGTGAGGAAACGACGTGATGGTTAATTACTTAATAAGAATAAAAAAAGGGATTTAAGTTCATCCAATTATTTCATTAGATTAAGTGAAAATCCTAGCGTAGGGAGTGTGGCGAACCCATCGCTCAGGGAGTGGAAAAACACCTGCAATAGCCATCCCAAGCCAAGGTGTGAGCTACCGTGCTCAGGCTGAATGTCCTGGGGAACAGTGTCACCAACGGTGCCTCCGAGAAACAAGGTCGCATCTCGGAGTATTTAGACCTTACTCCAGCATTCGGGGCTCTGCTGGAGTGGACCTTCTATTGCCCTGGTAACTCGTGGGACAAAAAATTGGACCATTCGAAAATTAGGGGCCTTTTGAGAACCTAGGAGTGCTGAGGCCACCTCCGTGGACTTTAAGAGAAGAAGCCGTGGAGATGAGAGCTGAGGCCACCTCCATGAACTCTTCCCTTGTGGGGCCTTCAGGGAACCAAGGGGAAGGGCACTCTTCCAGCGTGGGACCTTCGAGGAACCAAGGAGGAGTGAGGTGGAGAGATGATGTCCTCTTCCTATGTGGAGCCTTTAGGGAACCATATAGGAGTGAGGAGGAGAAATGAGACCATCTCTATGAACTCTTCCCTTTTGGGGCCTTTGTGGAACCAAGGAGGAGTGAAGAGGAGAGATGAAGTCTTCTTCCCTTTTGGGGCCTTTGTGGAACCAAGGAGGAATTAAGAGGATAGATGAAGTCCTCTTCCCTCCTGGGGCCCTCTGAGAACCAAGGTGGGGGGGACTCTTCCCTTGTGTGGCCTTTAGGAAACCAAGGGTGGGTGGACTCTCTGTCATGGAGCTTTCGGGGAACTAAGGAGTGGAGAGGAGAGATGAAGCCCTCTTCCCTCATGGGGCCTTCAGGGAACCAAGGACGAGTGAAGAGGGGAAATGAGACCTGGGAAGACACATTGTCGAACCAGAGGATATAGCTTCATTTCCAATAACAGCTCTGGTGAACTTTATTAAAGGGATTGGGTTGTTGTTGAAGGATTGAGGTAAAATGGGAGATAGCACAATGGGCCTATGGCTTAAGTGCTCACGGGAACTAATCGTAAACCGTCTCCGCCAAGAATTAAAAAAAAAAAAAAAAAAAAAAAAAAAAAGTGAAAATCCAATCCATCCACTGAGCTCATAAGTAAAAATGTAAATTCAATCCATCCCCTAAGTTCATGTGTAGAGTTAATGGAAATTCACTCAGTCCACTTAGTTCATTAGTAGATTATATTGGAAATCCACTTAGTTCTTTAGTAGAATTAATGGAAATTCACTCAGTCCACTTACCTCATTATTAGATTATATTGGAAATCCACTAGTTGTTTAGTAGAATTAATGGAAATTCAATCCATTCCATTAGTTCTTCAGGAGATATAATGGAAATTCAATCCACTCACTTATTTAATTATCAAAATTATGTGAAAATTCAATAGATCCACTTAGTTCTGGAAATTCTATCCATTCACCCAGTTCACACGGAAATTGGATCCACCCGTTAAGTTCATTAGCAGATTAAATGGATATTAAATCCACTCACATCATTCATTAGAAGATTTAATGGAAGATCATGTGATGATCTCGCCTTTGGGCCTACGAAATAATTCCTTTAAAATTGAGAGATCGATTTAGAAATATATTCAATTTTGTAACATGGAATGTTTTCAGCATACGATTCTCTGTTTCCAATTCATGGGGGTGATTTATGGGTCCTTACCACTAAATAACCACATGTGTTTGCGTAGTGAATTGAAGTGCGCCACTGAGCTCTTCTTTTAAGCGCTATTGGGATAATTTATGACTTCGGCGCAGACAAAATTAGTTTGTATTTTGTTATGTAAGGTTACACACAAAAAAAATAGCAAACATGAAAGTTGCACTGATTTCTTGGAATTTGGGACCTAATGTGACAGAACACTATTAAAAACGTTGAAATATGCATATTGGGAGATGTGCCCACTTGAGGTTTTAAAAAGTGACTAAGAAATTATTGAAACCACACAAGTAGATGGGTTACGACAGTTGGGGCAGGGAAGTGTTGGAAGACAGTGAGGGAAGGAACCTAGGGCCGCGCAGACGGGATAAAAATCATCGAGTTTTGATAAACGGCAGAATAATAATTTGGTGCGCGTAAACCGGGAATAATTCAGATAGTAATATATAATAAGAAAGGACAGTCAGGGAAGGAACCTAGGGCCGCGCAGACGGGATAAAAATCATCGAGTTTTGATAAACGGCAGAATAATAATTTGGTGCGCGTAAACCGGGAATAATTCAGATAGTAATATATAATAAGAAAGCACAGAGGGAAGGAACCTAGGGCCGCGCAGACGGGATAAAAATCATCGAGTTTTGATAAACGGCAGAATAATAATTTGGTGCGCGTAAACCGGGAATAATTCAGATAGTAATATATAATAAGAAAGCACAGTGAGGGAAGGAACCTGGAGGCGCGCGGACGGAATAAAAATCATCGAGGTTGAATACACGATAGAATAATAACTCTGTGCGCGTAAACCGGGAATAATTCATAAAATTAAAGGATAATAGTTCACGCGATTGAGGGGAGTCAAGATTTGGAAGGAGTCCACGCGAATAAGGAAGTCAGAGATTGCGGCTTGAGAGTTCATACCTGTGACGTTAAATTATATAATTTGTAAATTGAAGCGGTCAATTATCAATACGGGACGTGCTTTCTGGGGCGTTTATCAGGGTCAGGAAAGATTTTACAACGAATCGACTCGAGAATTGTGTTTGACGGCTGCATCTTGGAATAAATAACTGCATGACGGGTTGTGGTTTAGAAATGCTTGTTTGAGTTAAATATTAGAGTAGTGAATTGATTTGTGAAATTATTTTGTGCAACATGGCGAATTTGGTAAGTTTGAAAAATTGAATTAATTATTAACAACATTGATGTTTGGATTTCGTACAAAGCAGGGTTAAAACAATAGAATCATCATTACTCCCCGAGTATTTAAATTGTTTATAATTGTTCGTATAGCTTGTATATATTTGTCTAGATTTTAAACATGTACTATAGTTATATAGCGCCTTGAGGTGTTTTCCATAAAGTCGGTGCCATGTGGATCGTTCAAATATTAGTATTATTATTATGGCTACTTTAATGAGGCTTTTAATAAGGAACCATGTCATCTAAGTCGGATGATTTAATCGGAAAATTATAACGGTAACATTTAAAAGCTATCGGGTAATTATCGGTAATCGTAAAAAAAGGAGCGTTCCCTCCGTAAGTCGATCCGGAGCTGCCTGATGTTGACCGGCGACGATTCTTGAGACAATACCGTTGTAAAATAATAATTTGGGGTTCAATGAACTAAAATACTATTTGATGCACAAAAGACCCTTTCGGGCAATAAATCTTAGACGAGAGACTTCATTGAAAAGACGGGATTTTGAAACCACAAAACAATAATAGAATCCCTTAAAAGTGCTTTGTTGGTGATCTAGAAAACTAGGTTACTGGGTATTCTCCAATACATAACGGGTAACAAAATACATAGGTATAGAATGTAGGTATAAATTAATGTGTGAAGCGCCTTTGAGGTGTTAATTATTATTTACGAGTTTCGTAATAATAATTTTAAACGTAGTTAGGGGACTATATTCAGGAAGGTTTTTTTTGAAAAGGCATTGGGTAATATAACGGTTTATGAAGGGAGCGTAGCATGGGCATTTTTGATTACTAACAAAATCTGACATAATTGAATTCCCATTCCAAAAATTTCCCACACCTTATTCCAAATTTTAGGTATCACAACAAGTCTATTACATAGGACTTTGCATAAACTTGGTTCGATATCTAATCATATAATCACCTTTGGTTCACGTTTAGGTATATTTCTTTCGACTTAGCAAAAAACTTTCATATTGTCGGTTGAATGCAGCCGTCGGTAGGTATTCACATTTTAGCGTGATGCGCTATATCCACCTACTTAATTAACAAACTCTTTTTCTTCAAACTTAATTGAGCGGGTTACGACTCGAGAATGGACGGCGGTTGTCGAATGAATTAACGGGTCCGGCTTTCCTATTTCACCATGAGGAAGTATCTCACGCGACTTTATCGGGGGCGATGTGATCGAAATGCAGGTGGGCTTACACTATTTTTCTAATGTGGAGGCGAAGTAAGCGATGGTCGTGTCTGGTCCGAGCAAATTGGAATCCCTTGTGATCACATCTCGGTAACGTGGATCTCGTACCCGCTCTAGACTGGATTGGAAGCGTGGCCGGAGCCATTTCATGATGTCGACGTATGTACGTCACTAAGGCATTGGGGGACTTCAGGAGAACAAAGGACGTGCACCCATTTCGCCCTCCCTCTACCGCCGCTCCGAGGTACCAGCGGATAAAAGTTGTCGTCGCGGGAGGCCAGTTTGATGCAGGACGAAGATTACGATCTGGCCGGACTACCTTCGTCATGGGGGAAACGAAGTGACGAAATTTGCGTGGGCTTCACTACCTTTTAGGTTACGCTCGTGTGGGGTCTGCCTTGTCGGCGGAACGAAGGGAACATGACATATGGAATCGTTTGGCAACCGATCGGCGGTTCTTTGTTGGAATCCGGATAAGTTTTCTTAACTACCTTTTGGTCTACGCTTAGGTAGGTATATTCCATTCGATATATTCGATTTAGCAAAAAACTTTCACATTGTCGGTTGAATGAAGCCGTCGGTAGGTATTCATATTTTAAGCGTAATGCGTTATATCCACCTACATAAGTAGCAAAAGTTCTCTTAACTCCCTCACACTAGGAATAGGGATCATCCAGCATCAGGGTGGGAAAGTACTCTGGACGAAAGTGCAGCGGGGGAAATAGAAGGGAGGGAAGCCAGATTCACGACCTGGTGCCTTTCATTCTTGGACCCAGCACCCTGGACGCCGAGCTTGACCTTCCTTCTTTGAGCTGATTTTTGAGCTTGAGGTTGGGGTACGCCTATCGTAGAGCATATGCCCGTAACACATATAGGGGAAGGTCCCAAGTTACGCTTGTGTATGTTATGCGAGAGGACGTATTTTTCATTCAAATCAAATACCGATGACCATCGCGATTGCAGGCTGGCGCATGTTTTGTAGCGTGCCTAGGAAAAACGTAATCATTATTTCTACTGGTTCGAGGCGGCGTGCTGGACGGAGAACGGGACTGTTGAGGACATGAGTGACTGCCAAGGCGAGGATCGGTGACATCAAAATCTTCCTTAATTAAATTCATACATCGCCAGATCAGAGGAGAGAGCGGCCCCACCGATCTCCTGACATTGCCGATTGTCTAATCAACTTCGGTTTAATGTTTATGCCGATGCTTTAGGAGTTAATGGAACTCAAGTCATCGGCATGCTGAAGAACTTCAACATCATCATCAATCCAGAGTAGGATGTCAAGTTCCAAAACCTCGTGCCACCCACACATTTCCTGAACAGTTCCTGCCATCGGCTATCACACCATTAATCGGAGCAGACCCTCATATCAAACGGTATGAGATGACCTCTCATCATCATCATCAACATATTTATAATTTGGCGGCGTAGTGGTCGATATTATTCCCATTATCACTCTATGATCCAGAAACACACATCAAACCCTTTCCCGACAGAAGGCAAAACATGTCGATTTTCATTCGTCGCTTGCGACCTTAACATTCTCCGGAGGCGTTGGAATTGGAAGCTGATTCGGCGGTCTATGACCATCACCTTATCAGTTGGGCTATGGAGGAGTCCAATTATTTAAACAGCACATGTTCTGTCTCATGTTAATCCAAAATACCTACCCGTAGAATCAAATTAACAAGATAAAACAAGCTAGCTAACTAACAAACTGCATCTAGAACTGTGAGTGTAGAATCATTGCAATCCGTACTGCTTGAGTGTAAATCTTTTGTTAGAATGTACATAAATGTCAAATTATCTTCATGATAGCATTTTATAGAGCTGCAGAGAGTACGTGACATCGCATCGAAAGGTAGGATCTTCTCAATTCGCCGTTTGAATGTAAATTTATATATTAGATGCTAGGAGGGAAAATGCAGATTACTTCAATAAAAATAGTCGTCGATGAGCGTAGGTGTTTAACAGGTGCTAGGGGAGGAAGCTGAACGAATATAGTTAGATAATTAGTTATTTTTCAAGTTAGTCAGACCCAGTCATTGTTATTCGAAGCCTTGCAAATTGTAACACGCCATACCTAAAAGAACAAGGGTTTACCACAAATAAATTATTAATTAAATTGGATTAACTATACCAAACCACTCAAACAAAAAAGTATACAACGTTGTGGGGTTAATTACAATTGATTAATTGAGAGCATCTCGTCACGTTTGCATAAAAGTATTACGTGATGGGGTTGAGAAGGCGCTGCAAAAGAAATGCAGGGGAGAGACGCGAGAACGGGCGAGCTACGAGTTTTAAAGGCCGGGCGGGGTTGCGCCTGTAGCTGTAGCAATGTAGCAGCATTTGGAAATCAAGTGGTAGGTTTTACTACGTCTAAAGGGGGGGGGGTTTATCACAATCATTAGTAGATTTAGGTAATGGTAATTCAATCCATCAACTTAATTTTTTAGTAAACAAATGGAGCAAACATTATAGCGGTTTGTCATTTTTTTTAAATTAGGTTATGTTTGCATGGGCTAGGTTAGGTAAAGTTAGGTTAAGCTAAGTTGGGTTAGGCTAGGTTTAGGCAAGATATTGAAATATAAGAGATGTGCTATCCGCAGTTTTTACCGGGTGAGACTGTGCTTCCTGGTGTCGCCGATATTGTTACCAATTAACGAATAAACTAAATGAATGAATAAATTGAGCCGCGGCATACCTTATTTCTACCGATTTATTACATATGTAGGTACCTTAAACATAAAAAAAAGTTAAGCTTGCAGGCATTCCCCACGCCGAAACGCAAATTATATGAAATTCCCTCGATAGAAAAAAATCAGAACACATTTCTTTCAGTTATTTTACAAGTTAAATGTATGCATAAAAAGGTCACAGGGTTTCTTTAAATGCTGTTTTAGACAACCCCCGCGAGATTTTTGCTCTATTTTAAACGAGTCGTGTTTTCTACTACACTATATAAAGAGGTAATATTTGTTTGTTTGTTTGTGTGTTTGTTTGCATCGAATAGGCTCCGAAACTACTGATTTGAAAAATTCTTTCACTGTTGGGAAGCTACACTATCCCTGGGTGACATAGGCTATATTATATTAAAAAAAAAATAGGCATCCTTACTAAAACTTCAATAATGTAACCCAGGGTGTAAAAAAATTACCTAAAATATTCTTTAAATCGCGTGCGCTGCGAAAACTATTGATGATACAATAAAATAATGTAGTATGACTTTATAGAACACATCATTATTTACAAAAAAGGTTGCGACAGCATATGTCTAACTATTATGGTTATGCCACAATAAGTATTCTTTTTTTTTTTTAAATTTAATTTAAACGTCGCCACTTGAAAAGGCTCTTTATTTGTATCTTGGTTTTAATCCTTATCAAAATAAATTACTTCATATTCAAGACAGCTTCAATACCTTTATTTAACTTTTTGAATTTTTCAATTCGGATATTTAATTAGAAAGATATCATGAGTTTAAAATTGTTAGTATTAGAAAAAAGTTTCGGCTACGGGCCGGGCAGGAGAGGAGTCAAGAAATGCAGTGCCAGGGGGGTTGGCGAGACGGGGGAGCGGGAGAGCGGTGGTGGGGAAGGTGGAAGTGGAACGCTGGAGGGGAACGCACGGGAAAGGACATGTAAGGAGTAACATTTTATTTATTTGAATATGGCATATATTATAAAAGAAAGTCCAAAAAACGTGCAGCTCGCAAAAACTCAGAAACGAGTCCCGGTTCGATCAAGAGAGTTATATGGTGTGGTAGATTTCTATCCCCCCTAGGGAATAAGGGTATCCGTTTTTACCTAAAGGGCGTGCTTTTAAAGATATAAGGGCTGAAAGTTTCGCCCTCTTGAAATTTCTAGAACAGTCTTCCGGAAAGTTCTAGAAGGTTCCATAGAGCTGTAGAAAGTTGTGGAAGGAGTGGCGGAGTATGTCGTGGAATGATCAGGAATAGGGAATCGGGAACATCATTGTGCAACATTCCAGAACACTATCTTATTGTCCTGAGCGAAGCCGGGTAACCCAGCTAGTATTAAATATTTTCACAATTTTCGCTTAAATATTATCGATTTTAACATTAGCGCGCTCTCTCAAACATTCGAATTTACATATATCTCTCTATATTCTACTTTTTGAGTGGGTATATCTACCGCGCCTTAACGAATAAACTAAACGAACGTTAAACTAAATGAACGAATTCTTTCCGTATTCAAACTATATTGTTAATTAATACTACGCACACCTTAAAAAATCAACTACTTAAAACCTAAATGAACCATTTTTTCCGTATGCAAACTATGTCCGCCGACAGTCGGGCGGACATCGTAGCACTTCTCTTTTGTATTTAAATATCTTTGGGTTTAGGCTAGGTTAGATGAGGTTGGGCTAGGTTAGGTTAAGTGAGGTTGGGTTAGGTGATGTTATGTGAGGTTAGGAACTTACATTGTGGTGCTCCGGCACTGGGGGCGACTGACTGTTGGCCCTGCGCGCCGTGGGAAGCCTCAGTAACCGCTCCAGGCGTGCCCGCTCGGCCGCCGCGGCCCGCTGCAGTTCGGCCACCGCCTGCCGCTTCACCTGGTCATTACAACCAAACTTATGTACAAATTCCGTGTAATAAAGGACGCTGTTAAAACTACAATGAATCATACAATTGGTGACATCTGTTGTCTGTTTATCAAACTTAATTAGTTTGATTATCTATCTATCTAAAAGAAATCCCAGTTTCCAACTCTGCTGTCAGAGGCCTCCAGTAACAATATCACTCCTTTAATACCGACAGATAATTGTTTTCTATGGTAGGGTACCGTCTGTTGCTGATAAAAAGCTGTTTTTATTATAATCCTTCTCTCTATTATTCTTTATACTGTAAAAAGGTCTTGTTAAAAGAACTAGGGTTTCCTAGTAAACTCAAGGGTTGGGGAGCCGGAGGTAGGTACGTTAAATTAAATCTGTTACAAGTGTTGTTTTGATTCAGTTATCAATTGTTAAAAATATGTTGTAAAATAAATGACTCGACATAAAAAAACAATGTGAACTCTAAAGAAGGACCCCTCATAAAATACCTGAACAGATGCATTTACTCGAAATCTAAACAAGTGCAAGAGTAGAGCCTCGCAGTCCCGAGAAAAAGATAGGGAATTGGACATTAATACAGGGTCATCGAAAAAGTATTCGTGATTTTAAAATGAAATAACCAAATGTGTAAAAAGGTATAGGTAGGTACTATTTATATATACACACCACAATACGCAGAAAACCTTATTTATTTAAAAGTACATTAAGTACCTACTTAGACAATTTCGATCCCCTCTCTTGAACGAAAAAGTAACGTAAAAAATAAGATTTTGTGCGTGTTTTGGTGTATATATAAATAGTATCCATATACCTTTAATACACACGTGGTTATTTCATTTTGAATTCACAATACCTACCCTTTTCAAGGTTGAGAAACACATGCAGGACCTCTCGCAAGTAAAAACTTCAAGGGCGCTGTGTTAGGTATTATCAGCGCCTTGGTTCCTGGGTTCAATGGGAGGCGGATATTGGTACCGCCGCCTCTGGAACCATTTATTGGATAACCAACGCCTCTCCCATAAGTCACCCCAAGTGGTTAGCTACGTTTGGTGACTTGGCGGGGGTGCCCGGGTTCATGATGTCAGGTTTGTACGGATCTTGGCGGTGGATGTGTCTGCCACCAACAGTGTAGCAGGCCGGGTAGGGAGAGACTGGTTGACGCAGATCTTTTGACCTCTCCAGCAGGACTCTCTCGGAACATTGCACGGAAAGGATTGATTCATTCGTCCGTCACTTCTGGATACACTTACCCCCAAATTCCTACCCACCCCTCATACCTTTTTCCTTCCCAGAATTTCCTCTCCTTCCTTCCCTTAAAAAGACCCTCCACACAGGATTCCCAAAGATAAAATATGCCTTGAGTGGAATTATTTTCGTTAGGGCCTCCTGTGTGGAGCTAATGTAAAAAAATGGCAAGTCGGCGTCCGGAGCGAACTGCTCTACACCTGGGTAAACGTTAATGAATGAAGAAGTTAGGCTAGGTTAGGTTAGGTTACCTGGTTGACGGATTCTTCGGCCCTCCTGCGAACCTCCCCCACTCGTTCCTCGGTCTGCCTGACGGTGGCCGCCATTATCTCCCCCGCAGCCCGCTTCATGTCTGCACCCTCTGGGGAACAGCCCTCTGGGGCGTTTCCTGCAACACGCACAATACACATCTTCACATCACAATCAGAATTCTATACGCCCGTGCGGCACGGAAATTTGGACACTAAACCAGGGAACAAACATCATTTTAAAATTTATTTTTCATCCATTTACGGTAAGTATAAGAATGATTATTTTTACGTGTTATTTTATTATTTTTTATTTATTTATTGATGCCCTTTTCGGGGATTTTACATTACAAATGAATAGTAAGAAATATACAGTATTTATTGTACATAACTGTAGGTACTGATTCAGAAACAATAGTTTATAAATACTTGTTTAAACATAAAATGAAGATGTCCACTGACTTGGTATAATTGCTTTCCTCGATAAGTATTCTGGGAAAAGAGGAATTCATAATGGTAGTTGGTAGTTAGTTCCAGAATTTCTGCACTGAAATAAATTCTGACTTCTAGTATTACGTAGTGGAATCCGGAAGCTTATCAACTGAAGAAATACCGAACTAACAACTAAATCATTTAGAATTTTATACAGAAGTACCAAGTCAGTGAAAATTCTTCTGTCTGACAATTTGAGCATATTCATATCATTAAGAGCATTGTAGTTCAACAAAATTGCTGAAATACCCATTTTAAAACTTAGAAAACGTAAGAATTTGTTTTGCATTCTTTCAACAGCTTGTACATGTAATTATAACGTGGGTTCCAGAAAGGAGAATTGTACTCAAATTGACTTCTAACATAGGCAAAATATAATAGTTTAATACACTTTATATTTTTAAAATATCTAGTTAACCTGATTATAAATCCCAACATTTTTATGCCCTTATTAGAGATTTCTGTTATGTGGTTAACAAATGAAAGATTTGATTTAAAAGTGATGCCTAATTCTTTATTTTATGTTTTTCTTTTAAATAAAAGATAGTAGGTAGGTACCTACTGCGGTGCAGGCACTTTAAAAAAATAGTTCTATCTTCCGGTTTGGATCTTCGGGTTTGGATCTTAGCCGCGCGTTGATCTCTTCGTGTACTTACCGTAAGGAAGTAGGTATATCAATCAGCCATGCGATTCTGTATCTTTTGTGGATACAAAATCGATTCCATGTGTAATCGCCTGTCAGATTTATGTGATTGTCTATGGCTTGCAATTGCTTTTTCTACGGGCTGATGTGTCAGCTGTCAGCGCTGTCGCCGACTTCAACTAGTGTAAAGCACGCAATGCGTAAGTATACATGTTTATTTATAAATTTAATGTACCTACGTTTAAAGTTAGCGAAGTCGGTGACAGCTTACCGAGGTTGCTAATTTGCGGGGAATTCCCCAATTTGCGGGGAACTTGTGGGGAAACTGAGGGGAATTTGTTTTTTTTTTCCTCCCCAATTTAGGTAATTTGAACATTTATTGCGGGTATTTTAGAACATAAGCATTGGCAACCCTGCAGCTCACACAACAGTCCGTAGAAAAAGCAATTGCAAGCCATAGACAATCACACAAATCTGACAGGCGATTACGTATGGAATAAATTCCGTATCCACAAAAGATACATAATTGCTCTTCAGGTAAAATTTAAGATTTTCACTGCCAATTCGTACTATCTATGATTTATTTTTGCAGTGTTAAGCCATATTGCCCTACTTCCTACTTTATCCAACGGTTTGTACACCATTACAGTGTCTATCATCAGAGCAGATGGGTAAGCGATCGCATTACACATCTGATTTATTCCTCTGACATTACGCCCTGATGATGGAAACTGTCAGAAACGCTGGCTATAGAAGGAGAATGCGCAACATGGCATAGTACCTCCAAAATAAATGTCTATCAATTACATCTTAAATATTCGAGCGCACATTTTTTAATAACATTATTTCGTATTGGCGTATTTATTTATTTACACGCCATACAATGGTTTTTACATTCAAATGATAGGTACATCTGCTATCTATCTACTATACGTATACTACACTATATAAAGAGGTAAGATTTGTTTGTTTATTTGTTTGCATCGAATAGGCTCCGAAACTACTGAACCGATTTGAAAAATTCTTTCGCTGTTGGGAAGCTACACTATCCCTGGGTAACATAGATTATATAATATTTTCAAAAAAAAATAGGCATCCTTACTAAAACTTCAACAATGCAACCCAAGGTGTAAAAAAAATACCTAAAATATTCTTTACATCGCGCGCGCTGCGAAAACTATTGACGATAAAATAATGTACTAAAACTTTGTAGAACACATCATTATTTACAAAAAAGGTCGCGACAGCATATGCCTAACTATTATGGTTATGCCACAATAAGTATTCTTTTATTTTAAAAATTTAATTAAAATGTCACCGCTTGAAAAGGCTCTTTATTTGTATCTTGGTTTTAATCCTTATCAAAATAAATTACTTCATATTCAAGACAGCTTCAATACATTTATTTAACTTTTTGAATTTTTCAATTCGGATATTTAATTAGAAAGATATCACGAGTTTAAAAATGTTAGTATTAGAAAAAAGTTTCGGCTACGGGCCGGGCGGGAGTAGAGTCAAGAAATGAAGTGCCAGGGGGGTTGGCGGGACGGGGGAGCGGGAGAGCGGTGGCGGGGAAGGTGGAAGTGGAACGCTAAAGGGGAACGCACGGGAAAGGACATGCAAGGAGTACCATTTTATTTATTTGAATATGGCATTGCAACGCATGCCGGGAAACAGCTATATATTATAAAAGAAAGTTATAAAAAAGTGCGGACCGTAAAAACTCAGAAACGAGTCCCGGTACGATCAAGGGAGTTATATGGTGTGGTAGATCTCTATCCCCCCTAGGGAAAAAGAGTAACCGTTTTTACCTAAAGGGCGTGCTTTTAAAGATATAAGGGGTGGAAGTTTCGCCCTCTTGAAATTTCGAGAACAATCTTCCGGAAAGTTCTAGAAGGTTCCATAGAGCTCTAGAAAATTCTGGTAGGAGTGGCAGAGTATGTCGTGGAATTTTCGGGAATAGGGAATCGTTTTAATCAGTATGGAACATTCCAGAACACTTTCGAATGTTGTCCTGAGCGAAGCCGGGTAACCCAGCTAGTGATATTATAAGTAGGTATACTGTGGTACACAGGAGATTATCAGTATTACAATAATAACAAAATATGAATGTACATTTAACAAAGTATGAGTGATAAAAGCAAGTAGGTATTTAGGTATACGATATTAGTATGCGTTACTAAACTAATAATCAATGTTATAATAATAGAGAACATATTATTTTGGATTATTTAGAATAAAAAAGATGTAAAAAAAGGGGACTTGTCAGAAAAGTTATCAACAGTATTAAATTTATAAACACTAAGTAGTAGAGTAAATTTGTATTGAGTTTATTGTTACCACTAAAGTTATCATTGTTTGGAATTACTAAGCAGGTATTGCTAATTATCTAACTGTTTCAGGTCTGTCAGTTAAAGATTTAATAATATTGTTATTTTATAGTATTGTTGTAGGTAATATAAAATATAATCTTGAAAAAAAAATGAAAGTACCTGCATCAAAACGCCCCACTCTGAAATGTGACTTAGATTACATTTTTTGACAATAATTTTTTTTAAGAATTATGACATTAAATTTTCCTTAAATGATTTGTTAAAAAAAGTTATTTAGTTTCAAAATTGAAAAATAACCCAAAAATTTATCAAAGTCACCCCCTTTTACGGTACCTACTTTCAAAGAATTGTTAAAAAGCAATGAACCTACCTCTCTGTTGTAGAATTGCCAGCGCTCTTTTCGTTTTTTCCACCATAGACAAAATACAATTCAGCATGGTGTTGATATTCTTCCATTCCTCATCGTTTTTCGAATTTGCAATCGAGTTCATAGACAATCCTGCCGCCATGTTTGCCGCCATAGACGAAGTGGACGCTCTCTGTTCCATCACCTGGAGACTTTCCCGGTTAGAATCTCTTCTATTTAACAGCGGATTGTCGAAATTTGAGGAGTTCAAGGGGTCATTTTGAGAGTGGTATCCGATGTGGTAGGGGTGGGGATACTCGAAGAGGTGGGAGTGTGTTTGGAGGGGGAAAAGGAGGGGGGAGGGATTGACGAGAAGGTTTTGGGAGGGGTGGGAGCGTTTTGTGGGCGGCTGATAGTCCAAAGGATCCATGGGATGGTGGGCGCCATTGGTTTGAGGAGGACAGCCATCGTAAAGTCTGTGAACAAGGACAAATATCTTGTTAAAAATAATTCACGGGAAATACAAATACATGATGTGTTTATATTGGCAGATCTTGACGACCACCAGCTGCGTGGTGGGCTGGAATGGGAGAGGCCAATTGATGAAGATAATATGACCTCTCCAACCGGACTCTCTCGACCTATCGTCTTGCACCTAAGTGAGAGGGATGAATTCACACGTCTGTCACTTCTGAACACATCGACGCCCAGATTTCTACCCACCCCTTATACCCTTTCCTTCCCAGAACCTTCTTTCCTTAAGGCTCCGCAACCGAGCTCGAAAATAAGAAGATGGAGAGATACGAAATTACGAATATTAGAGGAGAGCGCTAACCTTTACAGCGCCAAAATCGATGCGAAAATTGCGAAAATTTTTAACAAAACACAACTCGTTTAAAATAGAGCAAAAATCTCTTGGGGAGCATCTTAAATATCATTTAAAGAAACATTGTGAATTTTTTCACAAATAAAATTTATAAGATAATAGAAACAGACTTGTTTTTAATAATTTTTGGAGCATACTTTGCTTTTTTTTTCTATCGAGGGAATTTCATATAATTTGCGTTTAGGCTTGGGCAGCTTATCTTCAAAAATAACATATATTTTTTTAAGAGCTTAAAAACTTCAAATGTTTAAGGGAGATATGTAAGAAATCGGTAGAAATTCAAGTTGTGGCCCCTTAAAAGCTTCCTCCACACAGCATCTCTAAAGATGACATTGTCCCATAGGGAAATTATTATTATCACGGCTTCTAGTGTGGAGCTTATATTAAAAAAAAAACTAGACAGTTAACGCCGATTCATCGTTTTCGATTACACACAAAAACCTTACCTACAAATACATAATATGTGTTGTGGCGTATATGAGCAAGGAAATAAAGTCATGCATGGTTTTGTCTGTAACTCAAAAACTAGTTGCCTAGTTCAAAATAATGCAACAACTATAAAAAAAACATTTCAATAGATACATCTTTACCTATGCTATGTTTTATTCTATGGAAATGTGGTACCTTTTCTCTTATCAAATGCATAACAATATACCTACACATCTATGTAATTATTATTATGTGACGCAGTATTCTGTGATCTATGGATGGATATGTGGTAGGCAGGTGGTTTGGCGGGAAAGTTAATTGAAATGTCGCGGCCGCGTAGTGGCGGGCCTGATTGGAATACTATTCAAAAAGCAAAAACCACAGATACAATATATTATACTCGATTACTGTTTGACAGCTAAAATAATAACCAATATCTCCAATGAAAGCATTTGTTATTTGTTAATTGATGAGGATTGGAGTTCTCTTTACACATTTTGCTGTATATAGATACATACTTAGCTTGCATGAATAGATAACGGATAAAAACCACAGGTTGACCAAAAATCAGTGAAAATAAATAATACACCACAAAACATTTTATTTTTATTTATTTACTAGCTGATGTTGCTCGTGATTTATGCAGAGTTTTTCGAAATCAGATGTAGATAGTAATTTTCAGGTGTGCAAAATTTCGTTTTATGGGGTGGTAAAAATAAGGTGTTTTTTCGCAATTTCATGTAAGCTGTGACCTTCCTCCTGTTTTGGAAGTCAGGTGTGCAAAATTTCATCAATCTCGGAACAAAACTGTAGATTTATTTAAAAAATCAACTCGTACACTCACACCTGGAGTTTCTTCGTTGTGTGTATATACGATGTTCAATTTGGGAAGCGGAATGGGTACCGGGAACCATTTAATGGATAACCAACATCTTTGCCATAGGTAGTCCCAAGTGGTTCGCTATTTTTAGTGACTTAGCAAGGGTGCCCTGGTTTATGGGGTGAGATTTTTCTAAGTCTTAGCGCCGGATGACCTGGACACACTGAACCCCAGATTTCTACCCATCCTTCATAGGTTTTCCTTTCCAGAACTTACTCTCCTTCATTTCCTTAAAAAAAAACCTTTTAACAGCATACCTACACAAAAATGACATAGGCTCTGAGGGAAATTATTTTCCTCAGGGCATCCTGTGTGGAGCTATGTCATCTTAGGAGATGCTGTGTGGAGGGTCTTTTTAGGGAAAGGAAGGCGAGAAAAATCTTCGAAGGAAAATGTGTGAGGGGTGGGTAGGAATCTGGGGTCAATGTGTCTAGGAATGACAGACTTATATAATCTCCCTCAACTAGTCTCTACCGCTCTGGTCCGTGAGTCATAAATAGGCAAACGCATCCGCCGCCAAGACCTTGACAAACCGCATCCCATCAACCCGGGCACCTCCGCTAAGTAACCAAATGTAGCCGACCACTTGGGGTGACTTACGGCAGAATTGTAGGTTATCTAATAAATGGTTCCCGGGTAATACAAATATTTACAAACTACCAATACCAAAATATTGCAATAACAAATTGCACAAAAGTACATCGAGAAGATAATGACAGAATCCATTAAATAACCAGACAAAAACGAAAATATGTCTTTTTTAAATAAAATTTTAGATGTAGGTATTGATCCTTTCCATAAAAAAATATAAATTGATTTCAAAAGACTTGTTCTTTTATCTAGTAAACGCATGTTTTAAATTTTGGGAAAATATGTTTATTTTTAGTACAATAAGGTTTTACCGTAGGTCGTTGTCAGATTTGTTAAATTTTCAGACAACATTTTGTATTATAGAACACACACTTTCAAATCATATAACCATACAGTAAAATAAATCAATAAATTATCTGGGAGAGCTATGTTTCCGAATTTTAAATTAGTTTAAAAAAAATCATTAAAAAAAGATAGTGTTTTGTGTCGAAAATACTTCATTTCTATTAATTTATGGTCTAAAAAACTAATATATTTAAGATTTTTTTACATTATTATTTTGCTTAGTCATTATTGAAAAATTATAAATACTTTTTATAAAAAAATAATTGCAAAAAGTACATAATTTTAATAGTTTTATCATCACGCCTTTCAGCATTTTTTGGTGTAGGTATAAATTAAAGCAAATTTGGAATGAAATAAAATTGATATTGAGTTATAATTTTAAAATGCTGGTACGGAGAATAATTAATCTATCTCATAGGAACCGCCCTGTACGATCGTAAGAACATCTTTCGACGAAATATTGAGGGCCTTTAACCAGCCACTGGCTGGTTAAAGGCCCTCAAAGTTTAGCTCCAAAAAATATCGTGTTCGCTGCGCCTTTTGTCTGCAAGTTAACTAGAAAATGTGCGTAAGAGTATTGCAGATAAACAATTTGTAGGAGCAATACAATTTACAATTTGGGAGAAGGGTACGGAGGAGATTCTATATGGAGGGTATTTTTAGGCAAAGGAAGGAGAGGAAGTTCTGGGAAGGAAAGATATGAGGGTGGGTAGGAATCTGGGGCTCACTGTGACTAGGAGTGACGGACGTATGAATTCATCCCTCCCACTGCGGTGCAAGGCGATGGGTCCAGAGAGACCAGCTGGAGAGGTTTACGTTATGTCTCCCTCAACCAGTCTCTCCCGAACCGGACTGTCTCTCTGTCGGCGGGAAAACGCCTACGCCACCAAGACCTACACAAACTTCACCCCATGAACCCAAGCACCCCTGCTATGTAACCAAACGTAGCGAACCACTTGGGGAAGCCAATGCAGGGTGGTTGGTTATCCAATAAATAGTGAACGTTATAATTATTGCGGCAGATTTACAGATATTAGTAGAAGCCAGGTAGTCCACACCTTCCTCGTCCCCATCCCTTCGGCTTTGCAACAGTTCCATGCCAACTCAGAATGAAACCAACTCAGAACCACATCAGAAAGGTCATTAAAAGCTATGAATAAATAATTTTAAAATAGCCGGTAACCCTAACCTAACTTAACGTTTTGAACCATTTTTTAAATATTTTTTTATCATCACGCTTAATGACCTTTCTGAGGTGGTTCTGAGTTGTTTTCATTCTGAGTTGGCCGGTCACCCTTTGCAATATATAGCATACCCTAATCATTGGGGATGCCATAGTCCCACTGGCTCCGAAATATTTAGGTACAATCGTGTAAATAAAATTAATATCTATATTAAATTTCTATCACGATCTCTATTATAGTACTCTCTACGAGTATTAGGAAATATTCCCGGTATAAAATTATGATCAAACGGCTGACGTAAGCCACAATAGAAAACCAATAACCACACACATACCCATTACACACACATCATAATACCTACACATATTAATATAATATAATACACACAACATGACCGACCGCACGACATTTCAACAACAGACGCAGCCGCTTTGATAAATAATGGACGATCTGCCGATATTTGGGTATATGGTTCAACCGACCCCGGTTTGACGTCGGCCGCGGCCACAGAGGACTGCATCCATCTACCTCTACGTTATACCGTTCTCTATGGCCGGGCGGCTGGCTCTCTATGCCCGACACCTCCCCGCCCCTCCCCAGGACCACCTCTTTGTCACGGCGATCAAAGGAAGCCATCAAAATCAGCCCGCAAATTGACAAAACAATTTATTTTGCTCGTCCGCCCGGCCGACGTGGAGAGGTGCTGTAGAGGGGGCGGTTAGGGGGGATGAGTGTGGAGGGGCTCACGCTGACATCTTTGAGAGTTTTCCGGAAGCAGTGTCGGAAACAAACAGCACTCATAACAAGTATTTGGGTAGGTAACTAAATGGGAAATTAATTTTCAAGGCAGTTACCTATTTAATGTTATTATACTGTAAAAACAGCATCTTTCTAATTGAACAGAAACGTTTTTACATTTCACCGAGTAACAGTGATTTTAAATCAATTTATTTGCGAGTTAAATGTAAATATAAGTTTAACGGCATAAATTAAATCTACGTTTTTAATTAGTGTCTGAGCTGTAATAAGATATAAATATATTTATGCTTTGGTAATAAAAGGGTTAGGAATCTAATATAATAATAAATGTAATATAAAACAGAACAGGACCAAATTTGGATTTACCTTACCTTATTTATTAGACCATGCGTGCAAATATGTTTTAATATATTATTATTGTAAGATTTTCCTCATTGTAAAATAATAGTAGGAAAATATAATTTTCACAATTGAAACCTATAAGGAAAAACATGGTAGACATGGTGCGTGCGTTTCTTACAAATAAATGAATAAATAAAAATCCCTAATTCATTAACGTAATATGCACAATTCATTAAATTGAATTATTAAGTTTGACGTGCTAAACTTTGCAGGTGGTAAAGGTAATTTTAATTTCTTTTCAAGTGGTAGATACTCTCAGTATCGCCCTGGCAAACGACTGCAATTCATATATCTATACAGTTTATAATTTTGAAAAAGGGTTTGGGTACTGCCGCCCCGGGAACCATTTATTGGATAATTAACACCTCTGCCATAGGTCACCCCAAGTTTTTCGCTGTGTTTGATGACTTTGCGGGTTCATGGATTAAGGTTTATCCGGGTCTTGGTGGCAGATGCGTCTGCCCACCTGCTACGTGGCGGGCGCGTTCTTCATTCAGAGAGACTGTTTAAAGGAAGCCTTTTGACTTCTCCAGCCGGACTCTCTCGACCTATCGCCTTTGCACCGCAATTGGAGGGATGGATTCATACATCTGTCACTCCTGGATACTGACCACACAAAATCCTACCCACCTCTCATACTATTTTCCTTCCAAGAACTTCATATCCTTAAAAAGACCCTCCACACAGCATCTCCTAAGATGCCACAAGCCCTAAGGGAAATTATTTTCCTCAGGGCCTCCTGTGTGGACTAACGTAAAAAAAGGTACTTTCAAACCTTACTCCTACCCATCTTCAAGACTTCCACACTCCTCCAACCTCATCCACTTAGGAATAGGTACTGGAACACTGTTCCACTGGCTCCGTGCAGTTAGGACTATAAAAAAAAATAAACAAGTTTATAACATGCTTTATACAAGCAATGCATATGTATGGGTGACTGTTCGACTCGGCCATGTTTGCGATACCCATACGAAAAGCAATCTATAATATAATACCTATATTTCCCTTGTAGAATCGTTTGAAATCTGACAGCGCGGCAATCCGCCATTTTGAATATGGCCGATCCCGCGGTTGACATTTTGCGCCGGACACTTAATCAAAATTCGAACCCAGGCGGCCATTATTGTCCGTAATACATCCAGTTGGCACCCGCAATGCGGGGGCGGTTTCATTATTGTCTATGGCCGGCCGAAAGGGGTCATTTGTCAAGCGTTTTGTCTATGGCCGGAGTGCATGCTCCCCCCGTCTACTCTATAATACTCTCTGATCTCGGGTCAAATAAGTATTGTGTGATATTGATGAGATTTTTTTAAAGGGGAATTTTTTAAAATTAGATAACTTTTCTTGATTAAGTTGTTCAAATGCAATATTAAAAAAGTGTGAGCGTGTACTATGCGTCATTGATTAAATTCCTAGTTCCTACTATCCGATTTCGCCCGAGTTGCAACAACGGTAGTTGGTAGTTCTATGAACAGTGGACGTCGTCGCGTCCAAAAACGTTTCTAATTTTCTCTTATTTAATATATCATAACGAATATTTCCTCTGAAATCATAAGATTTGTAAGAATGTATCTACTTACCTACTAAATTATAGTCTGTCAAATAAGAGTAGAAAATATAAAAAAATGGAACTAAAAAAATTGTAGGCTGGTAACACCAATTTACCTGTCAAATATTCTTTTAAAAGTGCAATGACACTGAAAATACAGAACACTGTTTACACATTTAAAAAACTATTTTTTTATTCTAAAAAAAAATGTTAAATCGAAGAAGCACTGTTGTTAAGGTACCTACGTATTGACATAAATTTTAATAAATTGTATTTTAAAAAGTGATTGGCTTTCATTTAATCTAACATCTAACACATCTAACATCTAACACACTATATAAAGAGGTAACATTTGTTTGTTTGTTTATTTGTTTGTGTGTTTGTTTGCATCGAATAGGCTCCGAAACTGCTGAACCGATTTGAAAAATTCTTTCGCTGTTGGGAAGCTACACTATCCCTGGGTGACATAGGCTATATTATATTTAAAAAAAATAGGCATCCTTACTAAAACTTCAATAATGTAACCCAGGGTGTAAAAAAATTACCTAAAATATTCTTTAAATCGCGTGCGCTGCGAAAACTATTGATGATAGAATAAAATAATGTACTACGACTTTATAGAACACATTATTATTTACAAAAAAGGTCGCAACAACATATGTCTAACTATTATGGTTATGCCACAATAAGTATTCTTTTATTTTAAAATTTTGATTAATATGTCACCGCTTGAAAAGGCTCTTTATTTGTATCTTGGTTTTAATCCTTATCAAAATAAATGACTTCATATTCAAGACAGCTTTAATACCTTTATTTAACTTTTTGAATTTTTCAATTCGGATATTTAATTAGAAAGATATCACGAGTTTAAAAATGTTAGTATTAGAAAAAAGTTTCGGCTACGGGCCGCGCGGGAGAGGAGTCAAGAAATGCAGTGCCAGGGGGGTTGGCGGGACGGGGGAGCGGGAGAGCGGTGGCGGGGAAGGTGGAAACGCACGGGAAAGGACATGTAAGGAGTAACATTTTATTTATTTGAATATGGCATGTATTATAAAAGAAAGTCCAAAAAACGTGCAGCTCGCAAAAACTCAGAAACGAGTCCCGGTTCGATCAAGGGAGTTATATGGTGTGGTAGATCTCTATCCCCCCTAGGGAATAAGGGTATCTGTTTTTACCTAAAGGCCGTGCTTTTAAAGATATAAGGGCTGAAAATTTCGCCCTCTTGAAATTTCTAGAACAGTCTTCCGGAAAGTTCTAGAAGGTTCCATAGAGCTGTATAAAGTTGTGGAAGGAGTGGAATGACCAGGAATAGGAAATCGGGAACATCATTGTGCAACATTCCAGAACACTATCTTATTGTCCTGAGCGAAGCCGGGTAACCCAGCTAGTTTAACATAAATTTGAAATTAACATTTGATAGAAAGGAAGAATCATCAATGGTGTGTTTAGTTACAACTTTTAGATCTGAGCGAGTTAAATATATTCAGAACTAAAATTACAGACAAGATCTAAAGCCCGAGCAACGTAGGTACTTAAGTTAATATTAAATAAATGTGAGCAATTTCTAAACTGTGCTTTATATTTTATTACAATGTCGTTATTCTTCATTATGTTAACACAAAATTGCAAAGGTATAATAATAATATACCCATCTGCAATTCTAATTTTGAGATCAGTGGGTATCTATATAATGAAAAAATATTTTTTTCACTATTACACCTTTTTAATAAAAATGTAGGTTAGACAGCTTTAGATTACCACCATGATTATATTTTTAGTATTGCCATTTAAACAACAGTGGCGCCCTCCTATGTTTTCTACTCTTATTTGACAAACTGTATAAACCATATTTCATGTAACTTTTTTTTAAAATTTCAAATAAGGAGCTATACAATTTGTCCAAAGAAACGTCACATATCAATGAAAATATTTTTTAAAACTTTCTTCAGGCAATAAGAAATTCCAAATCAACACAACGATTTCAAATATTAAAAAGAATGTGAAATTCACAATGGTTGAAATGAAACCTTCTGAAAACTAAAGTAGACAAGAGTGGAGAGGCTACGAAGCACCGCATAAAGTGGAGACCGATTATACTATATCATTATCTCGCAGGCTAAATCCTATGGATGTATGTGTTTCTTTTTAGTGTCACTATTTTTCGTTTCATCGATTTTCAAATCAGAACTGTGCTAAAGAAGCTTTCACTTCAAAAATACTATTGACTGAACCATTAAAATGTCTACCATCTTGAAACGGGAGCGAAACCTACAAACACATTTCCAGACAGACGAATTATTGGTTACAATAGCTCTACACAGAAGGCCCTGAGGAAGAAAATCCCTTCGAACCTGTCATATTTTGAATTTTTTTTTATGAATACCGCGCAAGAGTCCCAACTGCTCCCGTCTGGAGCCAGTGAGACTATGGCACCCCAAATGGGGTATGTTGTGAGGCTGAAGGTAGTAGGGATGGGAAGGAGATAGGGAGGAGGAAGGTGGGGAAGTACCTGGATATTCAGATCTGGTCACCAAACACGGCTAAAGCCATTTCAAGCAACGTTTCAATTCTGCATGGTGGTCTTACACCAGGGCGATACTGAGAGTATATTCCACTCTGGAACGTGCCGCAAATATACTATATGTATTTTATTTTAAATAAGTAAATTGTGAATAACATAATTAATCAAATAAAATTTATTTGCCACGCCGGGATTCGATCCTGCGACCTTCGGATTGCGAGTCAAGAGTTTGAGGATGCTGTGTGGAGGGTCTTTTTAGTTTGTTCTGGGTTGGAAAAGGTATGACGGTTGACAAGAGAGTCCGGTTGGGGAGGTCTAGATTATGTCTTCCTCAAGCAGTCTCTCCCGATCCGGCAGTAGGTGAGCAAACGCATTCTCCACCAAGACCTAGACAAAATTCACCCCTGGAACCCGGACAAATCCCGGGGAACCTTGATAAATCTCAAAAATTAGCGAATCACTTGGGGTGACCTATAGCAAGGGTGTTGGTTATCTAATAAATGGTTATCGGAGCGGCGGTACCCATACCCGCTTCCCAAATTGAAATATTCTCATTGAATGTTAGAAAAAATGGCGTCTTGCGTTATTTAAAACATTGAAAAGTGTATTTCACGTAGCACTTTATTGTAATAACGCTGCGAGCAAAATATAGTTGAGTTGAATTTAATATAAAAAACAGGAAAAATCTTGCAAGTTTAAAGAGGATTTTAAGAGTTTTGTTGATGAAAAATTATTAGATACAATGAATTAATTTCTTAATGTTAATAATTGTTATTTTATTATGCAATCAATTAATCAAACGGAAATAACTAGAAAAATATATTCTTATTGTTTGAGTATGAAGTTTCCACGTAATAAATATTTTCCTTTTAACCTACGATCCACCATTTTTCTGTTTTTCGTAATTTTTCATAAAAAAAAAGTTTTTAATTTGCAATATTATCACTTTTAAGGGCCTTTAACCAGCCAGCGGCCGGGAATTCAAATTTCTTCTAAATATGTTCTTACGATTGTACAGGGTGGTTCCAATGAGGCAGATTAATTATTCTCCGTACCAGTTTTTAAAAATGTTAACTCAATATCGATTCTATGTCATTCAAAATTGGCTTTAATTTATACCTACATTCAAAAATGCTGAAAGGCGTGACGATAAAACTATTAAAATATGTACTTTTTGTAATTATTTTTTGATCATAAGTAGGTATTTATAATTTTTCAATAATTTCTAAACAAAATAATAATGTAAAAAAAATCTTAAACATATTAGTTTATAATTCCGTAAATAAATAGACAAACTGAAGTATTTTCGGTACAAAACACGCGCGCGAATCTTTTTTTTTAATGTTTTTATTTAAACTAAAATTAAAATTCTGAAACATACCTTTCCCAGATAATTTATTGATTTGTTTTACGGCATGATTATATATTTTTTTAATTTAATTTTTTTAATATTTAAAAGAAAGACAAACATTCCCGGGTTACGAATAACCCGAAAATATTTGAAAATCTCCTACTACCACCACAGTAAGCCGAAAATGTTGCTTGAGTCGTGATGGAGGACTTAGCCAGCCGAAGAATCGAACAAGGAACGCCTGGGTGGGACCCAAACGCGATGCCCACTCAACCGCTGACCGGTGATTTGAAATATGTGCTGTATAATACTATTTTTTGTTTAACTTAACTTTAACATAACTAGGTATACCATCAGATAAAAGAACAATCTTCCGAAATCAATTTATACTTTTTTTTGTGGAAAAGAGTCAATACGGCTAAAATTTTATTTAAAAATAACATATTTCCGGTTTTTTCTGGTTATTCCCTCTTAACTATTACAAGCAAAAGTTTTATCTTATTTTTTTCTATATAACGGAGTGTGCCTGTTTGTGGCGGATGAGCGGCGTGGATTATATTTTTATATAAAACTACACTTTTATTCCGAGATTAATGAAAATTTTCACGCTTGACCTTAAAAATAAAAATGAAATAAGTCATTGCCTATATAATTTTGGTTATTTTTGATGTAATTTTGCACACTTGTTCAAAATAAAAGGAAAATCAATTCTGCATCTTATTTCTTAAAACTCTGCTCTGTAACTAACATTAAATTTAAATGTTCCTACCATAAAAAAAAACTGAATAAATTAATATTTAATTTCACCGCTTGAATGAAGGAGTCGACTAACTAATCGCTTAACAAATAAGTGTGTACACCACTTACAAATTTTCTTGGAAACTGTATTCGGGGAATTCAAGTATTCCTATTTTTTTCCTCCCATATTATTTATAAAACCAACAAAGCAATTGAACAAATATAATAATAATAATAAAAAAACATTTTTGCATCAATTCAAATGTTCAAGAGTTCTGAAGATACAAACGCAATATTTTTTTTTTTTCAAAATGTTATGTGAAATAATTTAAACGTAACTTAAAGTATAGGTACCTATTTGTGACACCATCCAGAGTTGTAAACACTTTCAGTATCGCCCTGGTGTAGGACCACCATTTACAATCGAAACATTGGTTGAAATCGTTGGTTGGTTGGCTTAACGGTCTGGAGCCAGTGAGACTATGGCATCCAGAATTGCGCTATGTTGTGAGGCTGAAAGAAGTGGGGAGGGGAAGGAGATAGGGAAGAGGAAGGTTGGACAGTACCTGGCTATTAACCAAAGACGGCTAAAGCCAATTTAAGCGACGTTTTAATTCTGAATAATGGTCTTTCAACAGGGCAATACTGAAAGTATTTACCACTCTGGATCGTGCCAATAAGTTGTGAAATAACACAAACTAATCAAATAAATTTACTTTTGCTATCGTTTTTATTCTTAAATAAATACCGATTCATAATATTATTGTAACACCAAATACAAGAATCCATCTCTCAAATAGACCTTAAAATATAACCCATTATAAATATATAGGTATATAAATACGAGGAAAAACTTCAATAAAAAAGATATAAAAAAAAACAATGCGCTCCGCAAACAAACACATACAAAAGGTTTTTTATGTTTAGTATCCACAACGTCAAATATCCACTCTTATTCAATAAAAACTTGCAGAAATAAAGTAAAGTTCAATCAGCCATTTATTAAAAAGACCGGTCAGTGGCTGAGCTGGGATCGCGTTTGGGTGCCAAAGGCATCGTTGGTTCACTTCCTCAGCCGGCTAAATCCTCTATCCCGACACAAACATTTTCCATTTACCGTGGAGGAATTAAAAGATTTTCAAATATTATCAGGTTATTCGTCACCCGGGAATGTTTTGTCTTTCTTAAAAAAAATAGATGACTTAATATGTTCTAGAATGCAAATGAATATAAGTGGAGCCTGATACAAACAACTGTGTCCCTTTCTTGAGCTTACTGATTAAGCTTACATCAGTCTTGCATTCTTTGCGAATCTCCACATTTCTCACACGATCATATATGGTTTTAACATTCATACACCTCAGGGATCTCATTTCTAGAGCATTCAGTCTACTTTCATCCTCTGCCAGTTCCATGCCTCACTGCCGTAAAATAGAGTGGATAACAGCACTCCATTGTGGACTGTTAGCTTCGCTTCTTTGGACAGTTTTTTGTTAGCGCCAACGGCATTCGGTCCTACATTAATGGAGTTACCTGCATTAATTACCCTTCTTTTAATATCTCCATCAGCTTTCCCATCTCTCGTAAACATACTACCCAGATACACAAACTTATCTATATGTTCCAAGTATACATCATTTACAACAATATAGCACACTATACTCTCTCTTTCCAACAACGTGACTTTAGACTTGCTTTCATTCATAATGAACTCGTTCACGACAAAAAGGCAATAAACATACGTTTCTTATCGTTATAATGCTGTAGCTTTTTCAAAAGATGAGACACACAATGTATTGTGTCTGTTTTCTCCAAAGTGGAACAAGTAAAGGATTTGTTTACGAGTTATTATTGATTGCTTTTTCAAGTGGGATATACAAATAACCAAAGTTTGTGCAGGACTAAGATCAATTGTAAGCAGATTGTATAAACTAAAAAAAAATAGTTCCTATCTGCACACTTCGAATAATTTATTTATCTCTAGCTGAATCTGTTATACGGTATGGAATAACAGCTTGGGTATTTTCCTACAAAACAAATATAGACCATGTTCAATCAGTGCAAAATTCATTGGTTAAATTATTAGCTGAAAAAAATTATACAAATAAAGGCATAATATTCCTTACTTTTATCAAAGTCTCAAAATTCTTTCAGTGAGACCAATTCTGTGGTTCAAAATTATATTTCAGCACATAAATTACCCTTTATATATAAAAAGGCTGGAACGCAACCATAATACTAGTTTTAACTTTAATGAAGGACTAATTGTACCTAAGCATACACATAAATATGGACAAAGAACGTTAAATTACATGATTCCCAGTTGTTTAAATATTTTACCTGCTGAAATTAAAAACTGCCCAAAACAAAAAATTGACGAATTTACTGAAGATTTGGCTTACGGAAAGAAATAATTTGTATTAGTTTACAATGACATATTATTCTACAGACTTTAAAATTGTTATTTTTGTTTTCATAAATTTTCTTTTGTGTATATTTCTGTAAATTTTTTTATTTAATTTTTAAAATTTATTTTTTAAAATTTTTATATTTCATATAATTGTAAAATGAATGAATAAAAAACTTATACCTAATAAGATCTTTAATGTAAAGAACCCGTTAGACAAACTATGCTAAAAAGTAGTTTATCGAGATTTTTGTCATATATTTGTAGTGTATAAAATAAATAAATAGTAAAAATAAAAAAGTGATATTTTTCTTACATCTCTCTCACACACAATTTTGAAAGTATGCAATATAGTTACAAAGATAATATTGAAATGTTGAGTGAATTCCAAAAATTCAAAAACGTCAAATGTCAATGCGCTAATAGTTTTGCTTTTGTACTTAAGCATATAATGCTGCAGTTCTTTCTTATACGGTTAACGTATGTCTGAACACCCCCAAGGGAAACATACTATCATTATCATACATTTCCCTTACACGTATAAAGAAAATGAAACGAAATAAAAAAGTAGTAGGTACTCGGGAGGAAAAAGTCACAGGTATTTTGGGTCTGTCATCTTTTGTCTCGCCATCATTTAATGTGTAAGAAAGAGCTGCAGCATTATAACGATAAGGAACGTACGTTTATTGCCTTTTATGCTGTCACGATACCGTAACCGTGAATCGTCACGGTTATTATAAAAGCATTTATATCTGAATACCAGACATCAATGCTGAATAAGAATAAGAATGTTCTACATTAAGAGCGTATAACCAGAGAACACCAGAAATGTCATTTTTAAATCAGTGTTTAGACGTATTGGCTCTTTTCCACGAAAAATTATAAATTGGTTTCGGAAGATTGTTCTTTTATCTAGTAAACGTATGTTTTAAATTTTCAGAAAAAAATGATAACTTTTAGTATAATAAAGTTATACCATAAGTCATTTGCGGATTTGTTAAATTTTCAAAAAAGTACATTTATTATACAACACCCATTTCAAATCATATAATCATGCAGTAAAATAAATCAATACATTATCAGGTAAACCTATGTAACAGATTTTTAATTTTAGTTTAAATAAAATCATAAAAAAATATATAAGTACATGTGTTTCTTGACGAAAATTGGTCCGTTTGTGTATTTATTTGCGCACTTACAGACTAATATATTTCAAATTTTTTTACATTCTTATTTTACTGAGACATTATTGAAAAATGATAAATACTTATGATCAAGAAATAATTCCAAAAAGTACATAATTTTAATAGTTTTATCAACACGCCTTTCAGCATTTTTGAATGAAGGTATAATTTAAAGCAAATTTGAAATGAAATAAAATCAATATTGAGTTATAATTTTAAAAAGCTGGTATGGAGAGTAATTAATCTTTCTCATTGGAACCGCCCTGTACGATCGTAAGAACATCTTTTGACGAAGTGTGGATTTTCGTCCGCTTGCTGGTTATACGCTCTTAAATATCCTGTTCACGTCTCAAAAAATAAAATAAAAACAGTCCAATAAATGTTAGCATCTTATTTGGGTTTATAATAAAAAAAACATGTTTTCCCGCTGCGTTATGACGACTGCTTTTCGACATAATGGCGCGCAAACAATATCACCCAGTTTGTATGACGAAGGTTGAAATCCCATGCGAGCCAAACCGGTTTAACCAGTATCTCATCGACCCGAGAGATTTATAGCTAATTAAGTTGTAGTATAGAGTAGTCATGCGGTAAATTGTAAACAGTAGTTCGTTAGATCGTAATTATCAATGATTTTTATTATCATTAGACGCTTTTATAATTATCGTGATGATTCACGGCAATAAACATACGTTTATTATCTTTAAAATGCTGCAGCTCTTTCTTACTCATTAAATAAAGGTGAGACAAAAGATGAGATACATAAAATACGTATGTCTATTTCTTCCAAAGTACTACCTTTTTTTTGGAGGAAACTAATATATCTGGAATTGTGATTCGTTTTCTTTATACGTGTGAGGGAGATTGGTTTTATTCTATGCCTGTCTCACTAGGAGAACATGTGTTGAGAGCAGACGCTTAGCATGAGCAGTTTGTAATAATAGCAAATACAAAGTACAAATAATAACACGATATTACAAGTAACAGTTAATCATCAACGTAACATTGGAAAGATAAATACTTATAAGTTAGTTTTGATAAAATCTTTGATGTTGGATCTGTTTTGGTTGGTAATCCAGGACTTGGTGTCAGATTTATATTTAAGATACGGGTCTTTTGGGAGGAGGGGGTGCAGACATACAGCTGCTCCCGTCTGGACCCAGTGAGACTATGGCATCTCCATTATCTCCAATTAGGGAATGTTGTGAGGCTGAATGTAGTGGACAGAGGAAGGAGATGGGGAAAGAGGAAGTTGGGAAAGTACCTGGCTATTCAGATCTGATCACCAAACACGGCTAAAGCCATTTCTAGCAACTACTCAATTCTTGTGTGACCAGGGCGATTCTGAGAGTATATTCCACTCTGGAACGTGCCGCAAATATACTATATATTATTTTAAAATAATGAATTGTGAAATAACAGATATTAATCAAATAAAAATTATTTGCGCACGTCGGGATTCAATCCCGCGACCTTCGGATTGCGATTTAAGAGCCTTACGCCTCGACCGCGGAAGCCGTCAGCTTGGGAGTAGTTTAGACTGTGCGGTACTCACATAAAAGTGGGTATTTCAACACGTGTTTGCGATAACTTTTAACAAAAACCCATTCGTGGTTCAATCAACTTTACAAAATTAATTATATAATTTTTATAGTGGCTAAGGTCAGGAAACGATAGTAAAAATGTTGCGGTAGGAAATAGAAAAACTGATAATAAACATAATTAACACATTATTAATATGTTTTTTAGCTTCCTAGTGATAAGCTAGCGAACGAATATTATGGTTATAACATAATTGATTGTTTTGTTTAAATAACTATATAATAATAAAAATAATAATAATAAACTATATAATTTATATTAGAAAGAAATTTAACACACAGAAACTGTAAAACAATTATATAGCTAAATGAAAAGTAACTTTGTCTAAGCTTAAGACAAAACCGGAAATATATCATTTTTAAATAAAATTGTAGACGTATTGACTCTTTTCCAACGAAAAAATATATATTGATCTCGAAAAACTGTTCTTTTATAAAGCTACGTTTTAAATTTTGAGAAAATATGTTTATTGTTAGTACAATTATGTTTTACCGTAGCTCGTTGACAGATTAGCCAAATTTTCAAACAAAATGTTGTATTATACAACATATGTTCATTTCAAAACATATAATCATGCAGTAAATAAATCAATGAATTATTTTGAAAGGTACTTTTCAGAATTTTAATTTTAGTTCAAATAAAATCAAAAAAAAGATCCGCGCCCCTGTTTTGTGACGAAATTACTTCAGTTTGTATATTTATTTACAGTCTTATAAATTAATATATTTAAAAAGAAAAAACATTCTTATTTTGCTTAGACATTATTGAAAAATTGTAAATACTCAGGATCAAAAAATAATTACAAAAATTACATAATTTTTATAGTTTTATCATCACGAGTTTGAGCATTTTTTAATTGCAGGTATTTTAAGCAAATTTTTAATGAAATAAAATCGATATTGAGTTATTATGTTAAAATGCTGTTATGGAGAATAATTAATCTTTCTCACCGGACCCGCTCTGTATAGTTGCAAGGGTACGATCGCAAGATCATCGTTCTACGAAATTAAAATTCTCGGCCGCGCGCTGGTTAGTGGCTCTTAATGTTAAATCATTTTTCAATTTTTATTTTATTTTCAAATTTCTTTTATATAAAATTAATCACAAAATAAAAGAAAATCCACTTTAGCTCTTGAAATTTAATAGCGACGCGCGACGTCTAGAATCCGCTTGCCAAGCGATTTTTATGTCTATTATCTATATTCATGGCGATATAATAAGACACAATAAGAATTCACACATTTGTGGCTTGTGCCTCATCGTAACGACTTTATTTGTTTATTTATAATTAATACGGTGGCTAAAAATATGTGTGCTGTTCACACGTGGTAGAAGTGAAACCATCAGAAAACTAAAGTAGACAAGAGTGAGGAGGCTACGAAGCACCGCACAAAGAGGAGACCGATTATTCTATCTCATTCTCTCGCAGGTTAAATCCTATAGACGTATGTTTTTATTTCTTTTTAGTCTCGCTTTTTCGTTTCAGTTTGCCATAGTCCAACTGGCTACGGGCAGTTGGGCTCTTGTGTGGTAATCACATAGAAAAAAATAAACCAATTTTATTGGTGAAAGCGGTTCAGAAAGTATCATCCACGCTCTATCCAATCCTCGCCATGTTTTTATAAGTTATATAATAGTAATGTAATGGTAATATGATGATAATGTAATGGTAGAAGAAGTCAGGGACGCCCGAAGAGGGCATTGACACATTCAAGCATAGTATTTTAATTAGCACACATTTAATTCATTGGTTAAATTATTAGCTGAAAAAAATTATACAAAGAAAGGCATAATATTCCATACATTTATCAGAGTCTCAAAGTTCTTTCAGTGAGAGCTGTGGTACAAAATTATATTTCAGCACATAAATAATCTTAATATATAAAACAAAGTCGGGTTAGTTACACTATTTATAACTCGAGAACGGCCGGGCCGATTTTGATGATCTTTAATTTGTTGGATTTGTCTCCGCCCCGGAAAGGATAATAACCATTAAAACAATATATAAAACAAAGTCGGGTTAGTTACACTATTTATAACTCGAGAACGGCCGGGCCGATTTTGATGATCTTTAATTTGTTGGATTTGTCTCCGCCCCGGAAAGGATAATAACCATTAAAACATCACAAAAATTAACGAAAAATATAGTTTTTAAGAAAAGTCTTTTCACCATACATTTTGTATGGAACGAATTCTCATATTTGAAAGAGCTGCGGGCATTTTGTGATAAGTACCAATAATATATATAATAGTGCTATGCCCACTCAACCACTGACCGGTCAGTGGTTGAGTGGGCATAGCACTTGGGTCCCACCCAGGCGTCGCATGTTCGATTCCTCTGCTGGCTAAGTCCTCCATCACAACACAAGCAACATTTTCGGCTTTCTGTGGTGGTAGTAGGAGATTTTCAAACATTGTTGGGTTATTCGTAACCCGGGAATGTTTGTCTTTCTTTAAAAAAAAAAAAAAATATATTGAGTAGTGAGTGAGTTCCAAAAATTCAAAAACGTCAAATGTCAATGCGCTGATTGTTTTGCATTTGTTCTTAATCGTGTAATGCTGCCCCTCTTTCTTACACACTAAATGTCAATAGCCGAAAATGAGACAAACGGTGGACGTATGTCTGCAGCCCCTCCAAAGGAAAAATGCAATAATTATAATAAAAAATTACGCTTTTTTTTACATAAGCTCCACACGTGAATCCCTGAGGAAAATAATTTGTCTCAAGACCTATGTTATCTTAGGGGATACTGTATGGACGGTATTTTTAAGGAAGGGGAGGATAGGAAGTTCTGGGAAGGAAAAAGGAATGAGGGGTGAGTAGGAATCTGGGGGCAATAAGTCCGGGAATGACGGACGGATGAATCATCCCTCCAACTGCGGTGCAATCGCAGGTCCGGCTGGAAAGTTCAAAAGGCCTCCCTTAACCAGTGTCTCTCGATCCGTCCCGCCACGCAGCAGGTAGGCAGAAGCATCCGCCGCCAAGATCCGGAAAAACTTCACCCCATAATCCCGGGCACCCCTGCTAAATCACCAAACGTAGCGAACCACTTGGGGGGTGATCTATGGAAGGGGTAATGGTTATCCAATAAATGGTTCCCGGGGCGGCGGAACCCGTACCCGCCTACCGAATTCCCGTAATTAAGTGGAAAAGTAAGAAAAAATAAATAAAAATAACATCCGTACTGTACAACCCGTAAAAACACGGACAGCTTGCGCATCTATAATTGATTAATTGTGTAATAGTTAATTTAGTAAAAAAACTGAATTTAATTCAACAGTTATTGATTCTGAATCGGTACGAAGTTCGTCGGGTCAACTAGTCCTTTATATATAAACAGGCTGGAACACAACCATAATACTCGTTTTAACTTTAATGAAGGGCTAATTGTACCTAAGCATACAAATAAATATCGACAAAGAACGTTAAATTACATGATTCCCAGTTGTTTAAATATGTTACATGCTGAAATTAAAAACTGTGCCCAAAACAAACAATTGATGAATTTACTGAAGACTTGGCTTACGGAAAGAATTAATTTGTATTGGTTTACAATGACATATTATTCTAAAAACTTTAAAAATGTTATTTATGTTTTAAAAAATTTCTTTTTATCTATATTTCTGTAAAAATTTAAATTTTATTTTATATAATTGTAAAAATGTAACTATTTAATCACTATAATAAGATCTTTAACTGCTAAAAAGTAGTTTATCGGGACTTATTGTCTAGTATTTGTAAAGTGTATAAAATAAATAAAAAAAGTACCTACATAGATACTTGATTCGAGCGGAATCAAGAGTCAGAATAACAGAAGAGTATGAATGTGAATGATGCAAGGAGCATGTGCCAAGACCGAGTTGTTTGGCGGTCCATCCTGTCTGCCTACTCTGCAGTAAGACGGCTTGATTAGTGGTTAGTTAGTCATACCATTTTCCATTTCTATTGTGAGTGTGGCTATAGGAGGTAAATAAATTGTGGTCAATTTAATTTCTACTGATATTGCGCATTTCTATAGAAAAACAGGCAGATTTTTCCAGAATTTCGGAATTACAACGGGTGTCATCTATTTTGATGACATATTAAATAAGACCCAATCTATTATTAGTGTATTGTCCGTCTTTAATTCAAGAGAATTTGCTTTTCACTTTCCTTATGAGTTTTCTGAATTCACACAATTTATCTTTCAGGAATTTACCAAAGATATCTAAATTATTCTTGGTAAAATAATATTTTTTTTATCAAATGTTATCTGAATGGACCTCTGGCTTTAAAATTTCCTCTCATAATTTAAACAAGTCATATATTTTACATATATTGGTAGAGAGGTTAAGATTTTAGACTGCAATTCCAGAGGTTGCGAGTTCAAATATCAACATGTAATTAATTAATTGTTGTGATTAATTAATTAAATGTTATTTAATTACTAGCTGGTTCCCAGCATACGTTGCTAAGCCAGTTAATAAAGATTGTTTATCCCTGCGTGTCCTTTCCCATCCGTCCCTTTCCCCTTCCTCTACCGCGTCTCTTCCCTCTCCCCACTCCACTTCCCCCCTTCCCCTATCCCGACAACCCCCCTCCCGAGTTCCCCTTCCCCCTTCCATGTTCCCCTCCCCCTCCCGGATTCCTCTCCCCCCCCATCCTGCGAACCCTTTACCCAAGTTCCCCTTCCGCATTCCATACATTCAGTCCCTGTACATTCATTTTTCAAACAGCTCGCGTGCCACCTATTGCATCTTTTTAATAAAAAAATTATAATGCCAGAGCTCACCAGTAGTTTTATACAAACCTTGTCCTAACAATAACAAACACAAAAAAATAATTATCCATTATTTGGTGCAGTCGTTCGGAAGTTATGCGCGTACATTCATTTCGCGATTCTTTTAGCATTTAAAGAAACACTGTGCATTTTTTCAAAGATACAACTTGTAAAATAAGTGAAAAAAACGTGTTTATAATAATTTTCGGAGCATACTTTGCGATTTTTTTCTATCGGGGGAAATCTATATAATTTGCGTTTAGGCATGGGGAACGTTTAGATATTATCTTCAAGAATGACATATATTTTTTTAAGAGCTTTAACTTAAAGTGTTTAAGGAAAATGTGTAATAAAATGGTAGAAATGCGGGATGCCGCTTAAATGCCAGAGAATGTGGTAAAACCTAACCCATAATCCGTTGGGTTTACTTTAAGATAACAACAATTGAAAGCAAGGACACCGTTACCACTAAAATTAATTATAAATATCTTAAACTAGCTGGTTCCCCGTATGCGTTGCTATGCAATTTAATAAAAAATTATTTCTCCCTGCATGTCCGTTCCCATTCGTCCTGTTCCCCTTCTGCCTCTCCTTCCCCTCTCGCGTTCCCACTACACCTCCTCCACTTTCCCTCTCCCCACTCCGCTCCCCCTTCCCCCGTCCCACGAATCACCCTCCCGAGTTCCCCTCCCCCCTCCCAGGTTTAACGCCCCCCTTCCGGGTCCCCTCCCCCCCTCCCGCATTCCATACATTCAGTTTTCAAACAGCTCGGGTGCCACCTATTGCAATTTTTAAATAAAAATTTCATAATGCCAGAGCTCACCAGCAGTTTTTTACAAACCTTGACCTGACCATAACAAACTCAAGAAAAAAATTCAATTCCAATTTGGTGCAGTCGTTCGGAAGTTATACGCGTACATACATTTCGGCGATTCATTTTTATTTATATAGATTGATAGATAGATGATAGATATAAAGATGATAGAAGAAGAAGATTAAATTACAATCGCATCATTAAGTATGAAACATTTTCTACAAATTAACAATGATAATAAAATACCAATAACTAATATTTTTTATGGAATAAATGAGTTAAAGATACTATTGTTAATTCTGAATTTGAAATGTGTAATCGACAAAAATGGCTTAAAAATAAGTACTTAGATCCCAATGGCCGAATTGGTTAAGGCGTTTGTTCCGGTAAGACAAGAGATATTGGGTTCGATTCCCAGTTTTTTTTTACATTAGTTCCACACAGGAGGTCCTGAGGAAAATAGTTACCATCAGGGAATATGACATCTTTGCAAGAAGATGTTCCGAGAGAGCACGGCTGGAGAAGTCAAAGGGACTCCCTCAACCATTCTCTCCCGATCCGTGCAGTTAGTGGGCAGACGCTTCCGTTGCTAAGACCCGGACAAATCTCACCCCATGAACCCGGGCACCCCTGCTAAGTCACCAAACGTAACGAACCACTTGAGGTGACCTTTGGCATAGGTGTTGGTTATCCAATAAGTGGTCCCCGGGGCGGCGGTACCCAGACCCGCCCCCCAAATTTTATTTTTTTTGCTGTGTCTTGTCGTTTTTCATATTTTGTTTTTATTTATTAGTGTTGTCTTCTACTTCTATAATATATTTATTCATTAATAAAATTGGCAAAAACAATGAGTGAAATTATTAATTATTGATTTACCCACAAAAGATTTTAATAATAACAGTATTTGGACGATTTATATAGCGCCGTTTTCGTGAAAAATCACCTCAAGGGCGCTGTTCAAACTTACCATACATGCCTAAAATCTAGAAAGACTACAAGCTAGACAAACAATTAAAAACAACTTATGGCTAAAAATTGCATACACCGGTTCATTGATCACCGATACGAAAATATATGTACAATATTTTGACCAATGAACGCGATGCTGCCTAAAAATGATTTAATACAGGACCATACTTAACTGGGAGGTCGCTTGAAATTAACACTGTTTATTGTCTATTTAAAGAAATTTAGATAGAGTTCGCAATACGCTAGCGTGAACCCGTGAAAAATCACGGGATCGTAGAAGCGCAATTGCGCACTGGAATCTCGTCGAAACTTGTTCTACTATTATTACGCGAGAAGCAGTTCTCGGGGACCGTATCCGGCAGTTTCCGGTCGTTCGGCATTAGAGCGTTGGGGACGTTGGAGGTGAAACTAATGAGACTATAATTGTAGGTAAAAAAGTGAAATAATCTAAATATAATAGGTATCTACATCAATGGGGATAGCCTAAATTTTCGGCAATACAGTTCCAATTTTCAATAAGTAAAAATAATTTTCTGTTAGAACTTATATTACCTATAGGTATATAAGTAGGCAATACATTTAAAATAATAAATAGTATATTTGTGTAATGTTTCAGAGTGGAAGATACTCTCAGTATCGCCCTGGTAGTCTTATCTACCATTCAGAATTGAAACGTTGCTTGAAATTGCTTTAGCCGTGTTTGGTGACTAGATCTGAATAGTCAGGTACTTCCCCATCTCCTTCCCCTCCCCACCACTTTCAGCCTCACAACACACCCCAATCGGGGATGCCATAATCTGGCTCCAGTCGGGAGCAACTGCATGGGACTCTTGTGAGGTATTCACATAAACAATGTACTTTGTCGTTTGACTGAATTCTCCAAACAAAAACTTCCAATTTTGAAAATGATGACACTTTTAAATTAGTATGTCGAAAAGTTCATTCAACCATAGGTACTTACATACAAATAGGTGGATTCACAACTGAAATGAGTATTTTTACAAAAATAAATCTGATAACTCATAAACATTGCGGTAGATAGAGTGTGTCTAATGTCAACATAATATATTAAATACTAGCTGGCTCCCGGCATGCGTTGCAATGCCAAATTCAAATACATAAATACATTCTTCTCCCGGAATCACCTTCCTGTGCGTCCCCGTTCCCCTCCCGCGTCTAATACTTTCTTACGTTCTTATACGTACATTTTTAACTCATGATATCTTTCGAGTGGAATGTCCGAATTGAATAATTCAAAAAGTTAAATAAAGGTATTGAAGCAGTCTTGAATATGCAGTAATTTATTTTGATAAGGACAAAAACCAAGATACAAATAAAGAGCCTTTTCAAGCGGCGACATTTTATTTAAATTTTTAAAATAATAGAACACTTATTGTGGCATAACTATAATAGTTACACATATGTTGTCGCGACACTTTTTGTTTTCAAGTTGTAGTACCTTAATTTTTTCTATCATCAATAGTTTTCGCAACGCACGCGATAAAGAATATTTTAGGTAATTTTTTTACACCTTGGGTTACATTATTGGAGTTTTAGTAAGGATCCCTATTTTTTTTAAATATAATATAGTCTATGTCACCCAGGAATAGTGTAGCTTCCCAACAGTGAAAAAAATTTCATAACGGTTCGGTAGTTTCGGAGCCCATTCAATGCAAACAAACAAACAAACAAATCTTTCCTCTTTATATAGTGTCCAAGATATCTATAGAAATTCAAGGCTGATTGAAAGCTCAATGGAAAGGGACGCCTAGATAATTTCAGTGTGTAGAGCGGAAGAACGAAGAAAGGAGTTTAAGAATAATACATATATCATAGTAGAAGTCGGGGTCACCAAGTACAACAAATACTTAAGTCGGATAAACAAGGATAAGAATAATATAACAGTGTGTTTGAGGCAATGTATGAATGTGATTGAAGTAAGGAGTGCGCTTAGTGTGGCGGTCCATCTTTTCTGCCTACCCCTAAGAGGGAATGGCGTGATGTTTAGTTAGTTAGTAAAAATTACCGAAGATTTTGGTTAAAATCAATATGATAACATTATGTGCGGTGTACATTATAATTTAAAATGGCAAAAGATATGTATGTATTTTAAAAAGTTTCACAATAAATACTACGTCCATAAGAATGTAAAATTAAAATTAAATTTACTTTACGGTAAGCTCTGGCGTCCTGAAATGTACAAAGCACATTTCCATAATTAAAAATGAAATTTTCATTTTCCGCATTGTATTTGGAGGTGTTTTCATTTAGCAATGCTTTTTCAAGAACCTTAAACTAATAGTAGGTAAAATATATATTTTAAATCTCTCGAGCGGTAAGTTCTGACTTCACGAAATTTGTACAGCTTATACAGTCTGGAATTTAGAAGCTAACGCAATAATTTTTGAGAGGCTCTGAAATATCATTTTACGCGTGTAAAAATAAAACATGAAAAAAAATGAGTGTGCTTTAGACCACACGACTGAAGTAAAACTACACTGAGGAGAGAAAGAAAATGTGTGACCTACGAACGTGGGGTGACCTATGACCTTGGGGTGACCTATGACCTTGGGGTGACCTATGACCTTGGGGTGACCTATGACCTTAGGGTGACCTATGACCTTGGGATGAACTATGACCTTTGGGTGACCTATGACCTTGGGGTAACCTATGACCTTGGGATGACCTATGACATTGGGGTGATCTCTGGCATGGTTTTTCAACAAATGATTCCTTGTGCTCGCACCTCTCCCTCTTGCTCTACAGTAAATGTTAAAAAGGTACAATATAGAAATGATTAAACTTTTTGTTTCTATGACAGTTGATACCCGACAGTTGCCTCCCCGGCATACTTGTATCTATATAATATGCAGTCGGTTTAGAAAAAATACGGTATACCTACTTATACCCAAAATGTAACTAAAATGTCCCCGAAGGAGTGATCAGAGAGGATATACCGCCGAATAACAAAAGTATAAAACATGTTTTCATTCAAATGCATCAAGTATAAAACTACTCGTCTATATGTTATACCCAAAGTAATAAATCCGGATATTATATATATCTACTATCCAGTCATTATTTATAATGTCTACCCAATTTAGACAAAGTGATAATTGACACAGAAATAATCACTTTATCCGCATATTATTCATAATATCGGGTCGCAGTTAGCTAAAGTAATAAATATGGTCCAACTAACCTAACAACCTTACCTAACCTAACCTATCCTAACCTAACCTAACCTACTGACCCAACTGACATGAATTAACTACAATAATAACATTAAAAAACAATTGAGTCATAATTATCATTTATTAAGTTAGGTTATGTTAGGTGCAGTTGGACCGTATTTATTACTTTGGCTAACTTTGATCCGATATTATGAATAATATCCGTAAAAAGTAATTATTTCTGTGTCAATTATCACTTTGTCTAAATTGGGAAATTAATTGTCTCTATAAAAGATTTCCCACCCTTCCAATCACCTTTCTTTTTTAATTCTATTCAAATTGATATGTATTTTACCTTAAATATTATTGTAACTACAATATTCATTTATATACCTGTACGCCTGTCGACACAGGTGTATCCTAGCGAGATGGATTAATGAATAAAAAATAAAAATAAAAGTGGGGTAAGTAATTTTATATCGTAAATCTTTCTTTAATAGGTAAACAATTTTATTGTACTGTTTTACCATTGTACTTATATGTTTTCTAGATGACTAGAAGGATATTTTAAAATGTCATACTAATGTACTGGACCGTTATGCCTCCCAGTGTTATTTTATAGCATTTTTAATATGTCAAACACAGACACGTGATATTTGGAGATGTATGACTAATCAACCAGACGATGGACTTCTCGTGATCTTTGTGAATTTAATAAAATGAATTATTTATATTCCTACGTCATCCAAGAAACCAATTATCATCTTAAATAATAACAATTGATAAATTAATGTTGAGTAATATGGGTTTGTGCGATGAGTTCTTTTGGGTTTTGGCAACTACTGTGTTTCATGAGTCATTAGCTCCAAACCAACGTCAACAATAAAAATGTTAACCTACTCGTAAATACAACGGTGATAAAAAGTTAGCATGCCTATGAACAATTTATGAGTCTGTGGTAAGATTTCTATGCTTATCTGCCACAACATAGATAAAAAATTAGATACCTAATTAGATTATAATGCGTAGTTCTGTAAAAAAGTAGACTGACTAAAAATTTTTCTAATTTTCTTTTGTTTAATAAACCAAAACCACAATTTCCTCTGGAATTAAAAGATTTGTAAGTAAGTACTTAGGCTAATCGCTAGTAAGTGTTCCTATTTTATCTTCCGGCTTGCAAAACTAACTTGCCAATAATAGTCGTGCCAGTCGGGAGGGCTGTCTTGTTGTTAAATAGAATCACTTCGAATATCGATATGTTTAACATCAATGAAGCACAATTTAGACGGCAAGCTTTGTTCAGGGCCTCCTTTGTGGAACTAATGTAAAAAGTGTGTTTGAATGTGAATGAAGCAAGGAAAGCGTTTGCCAAGACAGAATTGTGCGGCTGACTGTCCTCTCTGCGTACCTCTCGGGAAAAAGGCGTGATAATAAATTAGGTGCCTACCTACTCAGTTAAATTATTTCGTTAATTCATCATGTAAAATGAGGTAATTTATCGCCATGATAAAAAATAACATTATCATTATTTAAAAATAAAACTTATCGTTGTCAGTGACGTAAAAAACAAGTGACGAGCCCCCGATCAGACTAATCTTTGCAAGGAACCAGATCGTTTTCGTAGAATTCCCACCAAATTAGTAATCACATCTATTGTTTTTTTAAATCTAATATTTTTTATGCGTTTGATAATTTACGGTTTCGCGGTTACATTTCGAAGAAAGTCACTCATAATTTTTTATACTTGCATCTAGTACCTATCTAGATCTGGAGTCATGCATCTCTATGAATCACTTCACGAAACTATTGCAACCTACACTAAACTAAAATAAGTGTTTTGTATGTTTTTTTTCCTGTCACCGGTTTTAACCGGCAGGCGTTGCTATGCCACTAATAAAGAAATTGTTTCTCCCTGCGTGTCCTTTCCCACTCGTCCCGTTCCCTTTCCTCTCCAGCGTTCCCTTCCCCTCTCGCGTTCCCACTCCGCCTCCTCCACCTTCTCTCTCCCCACCCCACCCCGTCCCGCGAACCCCCCGCCCGAGTTCCCCTCCGCCCCTCCCAGGTTACCCTCCTCGATCCCTAGTTCCCCTTCCCCCTCCCACATTCCATAAATTCAGTCCCGGTACATTCAGTCTTAAAACAGCTCGCGTGCTTACGATTGCAATTTTTTTATACAAATTTCATAATACCAGAGCTCACCAGTAGCTTTATACAAACCTTGTCCTGACAATAACGAACACAAAAAAGAATTATCCAATTTGGTGCAGTTTAATTAACTTTTTACGTTCCCCTCCCACTTCTTCTTCCCCTCCAGCGTTCCCCTTTCCTGGCTTCCACTCCCTCGACACCCCTCCCGCGAATCCCACCTCCTTCGTTACTCTCCCCCTCCTGCCTTCCCCCCTGCCGCTAAAATATATGAAATACACACATTTACAAATCACTCGCGCACCATCTGTGGAAAATTTTTTATACAAATTTCATAACGTCAGAGCTAACCATTGCGTATAGTCTATAACCTTCGCGAGCGTGCGCACAATAAATCACCAATGTTTCTTCGCAATCGGATGAACGGTATGGGAGCGCATAAAATACGAACAAAAATATACTGATTTTTATATATAAGAATAAGATAATGTTTGTGGCGGACGGGCGCCAGGCGGCGTAGATTTGGTTTTTATACATTTCGAGATTGATGATATTTTGCAAGCTTGACTTTCAAAACAAGATAAAGGTCATTGGAGGGTGTCCAACCACTTTCCCACGGCGTTCTAAGGAAACATATGGTTTCCTCCTTCACCGTACACCTCAGGACTCTATTTTATTGAACGAAGCTACATTTATTTGAACGACTCTAGACCCTCCAATGTCCATGCATACGGGGTTAGAAAGCAGTACCTATGCAAGTACTTACATTAACATAATACAAAAGAATAATAAATGTTGCAGCCCGTGGAATGATTCTTCTGAAATCTATAGGATAAATAATATGTACAGATAAAAGTGTTAGTAAGTAAAAAAAATTAAAAATAAGAGCTGCGCCCTGTTGAGGAAGCCTGGAATAAGAGAAATAACAAAACAAAAACAAAAGATAAAGGTCAATGTATTCTTGATATTTTGAAAAAAAACTGCCACCCCCTTTTATATATGAATACCGCACAAGAGTCCCAACTGCTCCCATCTGAAGCCAGTGAGACTATGAGAGAAGGAGATAGGGAAGAGGAAGGTGGGGAAGTACCTGGCTATTCAGATCTGGTCACCAAACACGGCTAATGCCATTTCAAGCAACGTTTCAATTCTGAATGGTGGTCTTACACCAGGGCGATCCAGAGAGTATCTTCCACTCTGGAACGTGCCGCAAATATACTATATATTATTTTAAATGAATTTATTGTGAAATAACACAAATTAATCAAATAAAATTTATTTGCTACGCCGGGATTCGATCCCGCGACCTTCGGTGAGCGAGTCAAGCGCCTTACCGCTGCGCTCGCCGGCCGTCACACGGCAGACTACTACCACACCAGAATTTTGACACTTGCTAAAAAACTTTGTGGTTGCTGTGTGGAGGGTCTTTTTGGGAAAAGGAAGGAGATGAAGTTATGGGAAGGAAAAAAGTATAAGGGGTGGGTAGGAATCTTGGAGTCAATGTGTCCAGGAGTGACCATGAAACCATCCCTCCCACTGCGCTGAAAGGCGATGGTTTGAGGGAGTCCGGCTGGAGAGGTCTAGGTTAGGTATCCCTCAACTAGTCTCTCCCGATCCGGTCCACCACGTAATGATGATGGGCAAACGCATTCGACAAACTGCTAAGTCATTAAACGTAGCGGACCACTACGGTATGCACACCCGCCTCCTAAATTGAAATAATACTGTCTGCATCTAATTTAAAAAAAAAACGAATGTGCTTTAGACCACATAATGTTATATCATTTTTTTTTTTTTTTTTTTTATTAGAACAAAAGTAAATATTTACAATAAATAATAATAATATATTACATTTCATATCAGACTTTTTTTGGTTACCCAATTAGTAGAGAAATATTCTCGGGTCTAACTGGGGAGCTAGTCTATGTAATTACATAAATATAGATAATCAATAATATGCATAGTTACAAAAATGGAAAAATAATATTTTCAAAAATACTGTGAAATATTACAAAAATTTTGTACAATAAGAAAATAACATATAATTAAAGAAACAGAATATCAACAAAAATCAACAAAAAATCAACAAAAATAATAATAGCAACATGAATATATCTGATATATCAGATATATCAGATATAGCAATATGAATATATCTGAAAATCATCGATAAAAGCTAGTCAATCTGCTCTGTAAAAATACAACGAAAGTTTTTTTTTAAATTTAAAATAGTTTTTCTCACTTTTTATTGTATCCGGTAAATCGTTAAATAACTTTGGGCCTACATATTCATAATGGTGTTGTGCAGCTGTCGTGTTGCATCTAATCATAAAAGAACATTTGACATTAGGGTGACACATGTCATTGGGGTGACATACGACCAGGGGTGACCTACGACCTTGGGGTGACCTACGACCTTGGGGTGACCTACGACCTACGATGTTCGCATCACACTTTTCGTAACGCATTCACCAGCTTACCCCCAATTCTAACGTGCGTAAAGAAGTTTTACTTCAAAAACTCTGTAAGCATGGACAACGCTAATATAAAAGGATTTACCTTTTTGAACCTTTTAAATCAGCTAATATAAAATATTCTTCCTCGTATTGCAAATAGGTACCTATTGTAAATACATTATTTCGAAATAATTCGCTTCCATATTATTGTCTTGCGAGGTTATACCGCAGAACAGGAGTTAACCAACTAAAACCCTGCACATTTTATTAAAAAGGACAAACCACAGACAAGATAAATAATAATAATATGCACCTGTAATAAATTATTTAGTCATAGACAATATACAATGATCAGGAAGCTCAATGAAGGTCCTTGAAAGAACAATTTATTCAATTATACACGTTCATTCATTTGAATCAATGCAATTTTATTTATTGTTAGTCATCGTCTTCTTTCTTTACTTTAGAGGAAACCCGGTCGCCAAGAAAATTTTAACAATAGGTTTTTTTACCAAATTGTTGCTATCACTGTCGCTCCCACTCCCCCTAATACTGAGCGACAGGGATAACTGCTCCTCAAGCTTACAATACCTACCTAAATATAATTATCAAATGGAGGTTTTGTGTTAATAATAATAATGATATTTGGACTATTTATATAGCGCCGTTTTTGTGAAAAATCACCTCAAGGGCGCTGTACAAACTTACCATACATGCCTAAAAGCTAGACAAACAATTAAAAACAACTTATGGCTCAAAACTGCATACACCGGTTCATCCATCACCGATACGAAAATATAAATATGTACAATGTTTTGACCAATGAATGCAATGCTGCCTAAAAATGAATGAATACAGGACCATACTTACCTGGGAGGTCGCTTGAAATTAACACTGTTTATTGTCTATTTAAGGAAATTTAGATAGAGTTCGCACGCAGAGGACATAATTGTGAACACATTGTTATTTAATCCTGAAAAATATTTTAGTATTAATATGTAATATATTCTTTAATCAGTGTTTTTTGGAAAGTAAAAGCAACATTTAATGGTGGGCGGTGCAGTAGTACAAGGATTTGATCTTCCTAGAGACAAATTGATGTGTAAGGATTCGAGTAATTTTAATTCAGTAAGAAAAGTGTGATTTAGACATATCACAGGCAATACTAGTATGATACTCTCAGATAGGTATATTTAAATTAAGTTAAGGGTATGAGAGACCGAAAAGGTAGGTTTTTAGTTTGGACCTAAACTCTGTTGGGCTTTTTATGCATCTTAATTCCGGAGGTAGTCTATTCCAAGCCCTGATTTCCCATTTTTCTTCTCTAAAACTGGACCAATTTTTAATATCTGTTTATCTAACTTTTTAATTATTTTTTTAAAAATGAATACCGCACAAGAGTCCCAACTGCTCCCGTCTGGAGCCAGTGACACTGTGGCATCCCCGATTGGGGTATGTTGTGAGCCTGAAGATAGTGGGGAGGGGAAGGAGATGGGGGAGAGGAAGGTGGGGAAGTACCTGGCTATTCAGATTTGGTCACCAAATACGGCGAAAAGCCATTACAAGTAACGCCTTAATTCTAAATGGTGGTCTTACACCATTTCGATACCAAGAGTATATTTCACTCTGGAACGTGCCGCAAAAAATATTATTTTAAGTATGTACGATGAATGTAAGTAAGTCTAAAATCATGGTGTTTGAAAGAGAGAGTACGAAAACAGTGTGCAATATAGTGCACAAAGGGGTAGGTATCAACACTCCATTGTGGACCGCTAGCTTCGCTTCTTTGGACAGTTTTTTGTTAGCGTCAACGGCATTCAGTCCTCCATTAATGGAGTAACCTGCAATTACCCTTCTTTCAATATCTCTATTAGCCTTCCCACCTCTCGTAAACATACTACTTGGATAAACTCATCCACTTGCTTCAAATATTTAACATTTCTGGATATCATCTATTTGGTATGGCTTGTCGTATTAGGCTCTAATTTGATGAATAACACACGAATTCTGAGATAACAAATGTCTACGGAACCCTTAATCTAAAAGAGTCTTAATAAGCACTATTTAGATTCAGGTAAGATGATGACATAGACCAATCAGACGAATCGCAATTTGGGAGGCGGCATGGGTACCGCCATCCCGGGTACCATTTATTTGATAATCAAACCTCTGCCATAGGTCACACCGAGTGATTCGCTAGGTTTGGTGACTTTACGGGGGTGCCCGGGTTCATGCCCGGGTCAATGCCCGGGTTCTGAGATTTGTCAATTGTCCGGGTCTTGGCAGTGGAAGGTTTCACAAAAACACTTGCACTCCTGTCTCATGCTTTAACTGCACAGAAATGAATACTGGTATAAGGTTAAATACTTAGGAATTATAATAGACAGCCAACTTAAATGGACAGATCACATAGAAAAGCTTGTAAATAAACTTAGGTATTTAACTTACATTTTTAAACGTTTAAATTATGTAGTCGACATTAAGAGAATGGAATTGGTGTATCATGAATTGGTGAAATCATCAGTATCTTATGGAATAATTGGATGGGGGGGTGTGTACATTACGTACATTAAGCCAATAGAAATAACCAAAAAATTAATACTGATAATAATGTTGCATTGTTAGAGATAAGAAAAATTTACTGTACACAATATTTAAAATATATATTTTCTCGAAATATTATTTTTACTAAAAATGAAAACCGATTTAGTTATAGGTTAAATAATGTATTTGAAGTTCCACTGTGTAAAACTAGGCTTGCGCAAAGACTTGCGTATTTTATTACACCAAAAATGTATAATGATCTCTATAAGACTACAGAAATTGAATGTAAAAATATATCCTCCTTCAATAAATATAAAAACGTAATAAAGTCTTGGATGAATGCCATTGATACAAACATTTACTTGTTATACCACCTGTCCTGCTGTAACATCTGACCTGATGTAACTTAACAATTTTTTAATCTTATTAACATTATTTTATGAATTGTAAATCAGTAAACACTAATTTTATTATTTGTTTATTTAATTTAATGTTTTAATATCTACGAAGATAATGTATGTATATCAGTAAAATTTTAACTGTTTTAAAAACACACAAGTATACCCACGAACTGGCGATGCATACGTAGGATTTTTTTTGGTTAATCTGCTAATTGTATTATTCTTTACTTTTTAAATGTTTATTTAAAAAAACTTGTATGTTTTGTAAAATTATACCAATGTATGTACCAAAAAAATTATTAATAAAGAAAAATGCATCTGCCCACAGCTGCGTTGGAGTGCAAATCGGGAGTGACTGGTTGAGAGAGACCTTTAGACCTCTCCAGCAGGACTATTTCGGAACATGGCCTTGCACCGCAGTGAGAGGGATGAATTCATACGTCCGTCACTCCTGGAGACGCTGACCCCCATATTCCAACCCACCCCTCAAACTGTTTTCCTTTCCAGAACTTAATCTCCTTCCTTTCCTCAAAAGACCCTCCACCGCTGGACTAATCCGGCCGTCTACATACAAAAATATAAAAAAAGTGTGCAATTTACACGCGTAGAAGTGATATCTTCATAAAAACCAAAGTAGACAAGAGTAGGTAGACTACGAAGCGCCGCACAAAGAGGAGACCAATTATTCTATCTCATTCTCTCACAGGCTAAAACACTACAGATGTATGTATTTGTATCTTTTTAGTGTCGCTATTTTACGTTTCATGGATTTTAAATCACAACGGTGCTAACTTAAGAAGTTTTCAATATCTCTATCAGTTGCGACCATTGTCTTTTTCTGTTATTCTGTGTCTTGTTCTCTTTCATATTTTCGTTTAGATTATTATTGCTAACTTATTCTAATATAAGAAGTTTTCACTTAAAAAATAAAACTCTAATATAACTAACTAACTAACCATAACGCCGTTTTCTGCAGGGGTAGGCAGAGAGGACCGACCGCCAAACAACTCGGTCTTGGCACACACTCTTTGCCTCACTCACATTCATACATCGTCTCATACATTCTCTTATATTATTCTGACTTTTGACATGGTCCGACTCGAGTATCTGATTCACTTGATCGTGCCATTTACATTTGCGTCGCATATTCTTTTTACAGTACTTTCTTCGATCATACGCTCTACATGCCCAAACCATCTGAGGGTCCCTTTCTTAATCTTACTCACACGCCTCAGAGATCACATTTCAACAGCATTCAGTTTACTGTCATCCTTCCTCTGCCAGTTCCATGCCTTACTGCCATACATCAGGGTAGGTACCAGGACTCCATTGTGGACTGCTAACCTGGCTTCTTTTGACAGTTTTTTATCAGCGCTAACGGCGTTCAGTCCACCATTAATAGAGTTTACCCTTGTTTCAATATCTCTATCAGTCTTCACATCTCTCGTAAACAAACTTCCCAGATAGACAAACTCATCCACCTGCTCCAAGTATTCATCATTCACAACTATATTGCACATTGTTTTCATACTCTCTCTTTCAAATACCATGACTTTAAACTTACTTACATTCATCTTTAATTCATTCTTCATATATACTCTTCATTCATCCTAGACACGAGAGATTGTAGATATTCCATACTGTTGGAAATCAGCATCATCAGCATACAACACGCAACATTCAATAAATAAAACTCTAATATATGGGTATCAAATAATAAACGTTGAAATTATTTAGTTAGATGTGTACATTTTTGGGTGGAATCATTTAAATGAGGAAAAAAAAACGATTCCAGTCACTCGCGGTATATACAATGCGCGTATTACATTACGCGATACAGGTTGTCTGGGTATTTCTGCAAAAAGTCCGCACTCGACGCGCAAGGAAGTCACCTACCTACTAATCTGTCTGAAACTTCGCTATATAATGATTGTGAACTTGGCTAAGTCGCCAGTCACTCGCAACGGTCAGATTGCAAAGGTTCATTTGATTCGATTCCTTGGACGTACAACGAGAAGAAGAAAATCTGTAGAAAATACTTTCTACAATTATTCAACAAGCAATAAAAAGTATGTACCAATTTTAAATTATTAATAATAATTTATTTTAGTGAATTTTATAATTATTTGTATTTATTTTAACAATCATCCCTTTGTCATGGTAACCGGGCAATTCAACATTGTCCGCTACCCGAATTTCTACAGATTTCTTACATATCTCACTTAAACATTTGAAGTTTTTAAGCTCTTAAAAATATATATGTTATTTTTAAAGATAATATCTAGACGCGTTCCATGCCGAAACGAAAATTATATAAAATTAGCTCGATAGAAAAAAATAGCAAAGTATGCTACGAAAATTATTATAAACACGTTTGTTTCAGTTATTTTACAAGTTATATGCACGAAAAATTCAAAATGTTTCTTTAAATGATACTTAAGATACGTTCCACGAGAATTTTGCTCTATTTTAAACGAGTCGCGTTTTATTGAACATTTTCGTATTTTCGCATCGATTTTATCGCTTCATTAGTAACTTAATTAGTAATCATCAATTAGTAATTTCATATCTCTCCAACTTCTTCTTGAGCTCCGATGCGGAGCCTTAACGACTATATCAATTTTTTAAAGTATGTTGAATTGTATATGTCCCGAATTGTCAAGGATTTTTGTCATATATGAAAATATTTCTAACTTTTTAAAATGATTTTTGGGAGTATGCTTATTAATTTCATTCAACTATCTCGGGCCTAGGAGTCGAAATGAGGGCTATAAATATCACGTGACATACACGCAAGTGTTTTAACAATTCCCAATACTATTATTTACCTTTTGTTATCTTAAAAGATTTAAAATAAAAATAAAAATTTGGTCCCAACAATAATGGCAAATTGAATAATGCTAAAATTTCAATAAATTGCACTCTATAAATGCTTTTTGTTGTTAATATTACGTTCTATTCTCATTAAGGTTAGAATTTTTTTTAACCCTTCCACAGCATTTTACTTTGAAAGTGTTTATTACTTTTGAATGTGTTTGTTTTGTTTCTATTGTTTCTGATTAGATTTGCTGTTGGAATCACTTTGGCCTTTTTGGAGCAAGTTTTTGTATGTTCTTTTTTTACTGTCATAACTTTTTGTGATGATTAAAAAAATGTTCTACGAATCATTGTTTCATTAGTTTACTTGTGTTAAAACCATGTTCATGTTTAAAGGTTCAAGGGTTTCGAAAAAGCATCTGTCAAACAGAACACTCATAAAAAACACAATTGAACAATATTTTAGATGAAATAAAGATGTACACAAACTTACAGCGTAATTTGTGTACTCAAAAGTAGTAAACAAAATAAAAAGTGTTGTTTTGTGTAGGTACAATCGTTAAAGTACCAAAGATACAGTGCTATTTTATGTACAACTGTGACAGTACAAAAATTCCGTACATCTTTTGTAGTACCAAAGTTACAGCACTATTTTGTGTGTGCACACAAAATAAACTGTTATAGTACCAAAAATACAGTGTTATTTTTATGTATAACTCTTGTTGGGACAAAGTTGAAGTGTTATTTTGTGTACATCTATTACAGGTTACAGTACCAAAGTTACTTTGGTTAAAACTGTTGCAGATTAAAAGTTACATTATTACGTTGGGTTTATCTGTGATATTTCCACAGTAGATGTTAGATAACGTGCAACTGTTATAGTTTTAGAGTTATAGCTGTTTAACCTAGCTATCAAAGTTATAATGTAAATTATTGGATTAAAAAATCTTCCTTTTTTAAAAATAATTATAGAAGATGGCAAATCGGGCGAGGTGTTTGGCGGTTTACTGTTTTATACAATTATTTCAAATCACACGACAGCGTTTTTTGTATTTTTTTAAATGCAAAGAGAAAGCTTGGTTTTCTATCTTTCTAAAATTGTTTATATTATATCATCACCATGACTCATGGCTCTACAACCCCAGGTGGGTCTTGGCCTCGTCAAGAGTCTTCCTCCACTCATCTCAGTTTTGTGCCAGCTTCCTCAAGTTTAGACACTCTAAGGTAGATATATCTTTGAGGACGTTGTCGCTCCATCTTAATCTTGGTCTTCCCAGGCTCCTTCGCCCTGTCGGTTTTGAGTTCAGCAGAGACTTTGGTGCTTGATGCTCGGTCATTCTCTCTACATGACCCAGCCACCGAAGTCTTCCCAGTTTAATAAATTTTGTGACGTTTAGATCCTTAAACAGAGTATATAGCTCATTGTTATAACGTCTGCGCCAAAATCCATTTTCTGAAACCGGTCCGAAGATACGCCTCAAAATTTTCGTTTTAAAAACATCCAGTGCTCGCTCATTCCTCTTAATTATTACCCAAGTCTCAGCTGCGTATATGAGAACTGGTCTGATAAGTGTTTTGTACACTAATATCTTGGTGTTTCTGGACAGCAGTCTGGATTTTATTTGGTTTTTTAGGCGGAATAACAGCGATTTGCGTTCACTATGCGCTTCTGGATCTCCTCTGTGGTATTGTTGTCGTTTGTTATCAGGGAGCCTAGGTATGTGAATCTTAGTACGTTTCAAAATTAAGGCTTCTGGGTTTATATTATATATCTTACCGTAATAGAAAAGGAGATAGATCAAGTTTTGTAAGGACCTTTAATTTGCTAACAGAAATAGCATTGCGTAGAATTAGGGGTTCTAACATGTTAAATTGAAACCAATTCGGATTCATAAAAAAACCCACACAAGACATTCGGTTAGTTAATCATGCGGTCTTAGGGTATGGTTTCCCACATGGCGTCTCGGGTTAAATTCCCAGCTAGCTAAGTTTTGCACCACTGACCTGTATTCCTATATAATAGCTAAGCTCTAGTTGTTTCACAGAAATCTTAACGTTGCATTATCAGCAAATGGCCACTCACTGCCATTTTGCTTTTATGAAAGTTTAAGGGTTCTAAAGGCGTGGTGTACCCGCTCAAAAAGAAAAAGATGTGGAGATCTGTAAATACGAATGTTAGAGAGAGCGGGCTAATATTAAAAACGATAATATTTAAGCGAAAATTGTGAAAATGTTTAATAAAACAAGACTCGTTTAAAATAGAGAAAATATCTCGTGGGGATTGTTTAAAATAGCAATTAAAGAAACAGTATGATTTTTTTATATAGGTACCTTGTAAAATAAGTGAAAAAAACGTGCTTATAATAATTTTCGGAGCATACTTTGCAATTTTTTTCTATTGAGGGAATTCCATATAATTTGCGTTTCGGCGTGGGGAATGTATAGATATTATCTTAAAAAATAACGTATATTTTTTTAAGAGCTTTGAAACTTCAAATGTTTAAAGGAGATATGTAAGAAATCGGTAAAAATTCGGGTAGCGGCTACTTAAATGCAGATTCTAAGTCAGTTTCAGCGTTTGAACAAATCGTGATCAGCAGAAGAGGACAGCCATCATGTTGTTAAGCTTGTCAGCTTATTACGATTTGAAAGAAACCTGAAACGCACCTATGCAGAAGCAGCGTTTAAAATCATGCACCTCATCGTGTAAAATTCGTAATTAGGCTTCTTACATTAACACTCCTAATGCAGATGGCGATAAGGTTTAAATTCCTGATTAACACCAACCACCTGTTTTGATTTATTCACGAAAATAACTTCGCCAAAAAGCGTGTTTTATTTCATTTTGTGAAGCTCAGACACAAACATATATATGTTTTACGATAATTTTGAAAATAATTTAATTTTAAACATTATACAATAAAACCACAACCAAAAAGGGATTCGTAAGCAGGAGATTTTGAACTTTAAATCAATTTTTATAGGCCTGATACTTAATTTTTTCTAGGTTTATAAAAAGACTAATTAAAAAAATAGTCGATTATTTCAAAGGCAAATAAACACAGTATTTAATTAAAGCGTCTAAAATATTTCTAAGCGCTCTAATTTTTAAACCAAAATCACATGATTTTGCATTGCTGACGGCCGCTGTTCACAATTCTACTCAGCCGAAACTACGGTTCAAAACTGCTTAAGCATCACTTAATCATCACTTAGTCTAGTTTTGGCTTAGTAGAATTGGGAACGGCGGCTGTTAGTAGTGCAAAATGGCGCTGAATGGCCATTTGGATTTTAACGAAACAACTGGCCCTAATAGTCAGTAGAACGATTTACAAGATGACATGAATTCCACATATTTTACTCTGTTGGCAAAGTAAATTATGACGAAATAAAAAAACACGCCTCGGCGCACCTTTCAAGACAATTATACATTAATCACGGTTCACCCTTTTATAATAATTACAGATTAATTGTTCTTCTTTTTCTAACAATTATATATTCATAGTGTAGATATTTGATTCATCGTTGACTTATTGTTTTATCGGAGGCGATCTTTGTTGTACCCATAGTCAAAGAAATTGTTTTTTTTTATTCAGCCTTGTTTACGCGATAGATAATGACCCCAATTTACATGTGACCTTTTGACAGGTCAATGTTTGGTAGATACTCTCAGTATCGCCTTAGTGAAGGACAACTATTAAGATTAGAATCGGTGAAATGATTTATTTATTTTATAATTTATTTTATACAAGAAAATACTTTTTAATATTTCTATTTTTGAAACTGATAATTCGTGGTTGAAGACCATTATAATAGATTATAATAAAACAAATAAAAAACTTTATTCCAATTAATTTTATTTGACCGTAACCGGTTTCAGCTCGTCAGAGCCATCTTCAGACCAGTCTGAAGATGGCTCTGACGAGCTGAAACCGGTTACGGTCAAATAAAATTAAGTGGAATAAGTTTTTTATTTGTTTTATTTTAATCTATTACAAGAAAATACATTTTTAATATACAAGTTAATCGTGTTTTGGGACCAGATTACATAGAAAATGAAGATTTTCTCATTCTTTTTCAAATCTCATTTCTACTCTAATGGGCGTTTTACACAAGGTTTATTTTTCATACCGATTCTGTATGGAAACTATATTGGAATCGATGTGAAAATTAAAAAAAGCACCCCCTAAAGTTTGACGGTATAAGCGTGGAACATGGTAGGTATACCTATATGGCATTTCCTCCAATCAACACATTCTTTAATATAAATTCAACATTGTATTAATAATCAGATAATTATATCCGCATGTGGTAATACAAATGCCACCTCATAGGTTAAGGAATACTACTTGGAAAATTATTATTAACCCCTTGAGTTCTTTCCGAGGGACATTCCGCTTTGCAGTAAAATCCAAATAAATGTAATATTTCAGAACGCATTCGAAAACTAAGAACTGTTTTTAAAAGGTGATGAAATACGCTTTCAAATTTTATAATTTGAAATGAACAGATAATTTTGTAATATAAAATATTGAATTTTTTCTAACTAAAATTACTCAACGAAAAAAAAAATGCACACACATTTTAAGTCAAATGTATAATAACGCTATGGTTACCTCAATTTTTTCTCTTTTCATATAAAAAAATAAAAAAAAAATTCTCTAAATATTTTTTTTTCAAATTGCCGCGCTAAACTTTGGATCCATAAAAGTTAACATTTTAAATATTGATTGTTAATTTTTAGATTTGAACATAAAGCGTTGCGTTTTTTTTCTTTCTAACGCCGTTTAAATCATTCAGACAATATAATAAGGGACACACAACGATTTATATGAGACCTATATGAGTTGTTCCGAAAACCGAACAAATTAGCCTGACGGATTAAATAATACAATTGTTTGGGTATTTTTTTCTTACTACTAAAAATTACACTTTGAAGCCTAAAAATTATAAAAATTAATTTAAAAACAAATGTTAATTTATAATAATTTTAATTTTTTTAATTTTACAACAAAATTTTTTAAAATAATTATTTAAGGTGTTAAGCATAAAATATGGTATATGGAAAAAAGAGTGCGGTGCTGAAAGGGTTAAACAATGATTTTCTCAATGGATGACCTTGATTTTCTATAATGCCTTCTTGCATTGCGCGTTCAAGACAGAAAGGTAGAAAATTATTAATTTATTCTAATTTATTTATTTACCGGACATTCCTAGCATGCTCGGTATAAGCGACCTTTGGGTGATGTTGCACAAAAATGGTGCTATATAAATTATGCAAGGATTATTATCATTATTGCTGCGGAGGTTTTCTTCTTAGATAATAGATGCATTGCTACATAATTTAAGAAAGAAAAGACTGGCTTAAGACCACCATTCAGAATCGAAACATTGCTTGAAATGGATTTAGCCGTGTTTAGTGACCAAATTTGAATAGCTAGGTATTTCTAAACCATTGTATTTCCCGTCTACTGTGCCACTCTATTCTTTTCGACTTCACAAAATAAACGATTTAATTAATTCGTATTTAATTTATACTAGGTAAATAATAGTTATTAATGATTAATTAATCTATAATTAATACTTGTAAATAATTGATTCATATTTACTTAATTGATAATTAATTAATACTTGGGAATAATAAATTATTACCTATTTACTTAATTAATAATTAATTAATCGTAAATTAGTGCACTTAATTAATAATTAAGCAATCCTTAATTAATGTGTACTTAATTAATAATTAATTAAAAGTTAATAATTATGTCTTCATAATTAATGCACACTATATTAATAAAAGATGAATTCATACTTAATAAATAATAATGTAAAATTAATTAAATCTTAAAAAATAATTAATTACCTATTTATTAAATCTTAATAAATAATAAATTAGTTATTTATTAAATATTAATAAATAATTTATTATCAATTTATTAAATATTAATGAAAGATAATTAGTATTTCAATTGGTGGTGCAATAATCTCACTGGTTCCGGGCAGTTGGGACTCTAAACACTTAAATAAAGAAATTTGGTATTTGAAAATGTTGGGTTCACTTTGGACAAACAAACGATCATAATATTAATTCACTTCACACTCGGTGCCATTAGAGAAAAAAAACTAGTAACCGAACCGGTTTGAAACTGAGTGTCAAAAGCGTTGAAAAAACACCCAAATGTCGCAGGTTCAAACCTCTGTTAGCTGCATAAGTCTTCCATCATTACGTAATTCAATACTTAAAATTTCAGTTTTTTATGATGTTAAATATTAATAAAAAAAAAAATCGCCAGGGTAAAATAATTACAGTATGTTTGCCTTTCTTCCATAAAGCTTTTTACATTATTTCTCCTAAGAGGTAGACAGAGATGTGCACCACCACACAACTCTATATTGCTTCAATAACTATCATTCATCGTCTCATAAATACTAAAGGTCTCTTTGTTTGAATTGCTACGATCTTTGGCTACAAATACGGAGTACGCGGGTTCAAATCCCTGCTCATTGTTTAACTAATTTTGAAAAAAAAAATGTATATGTATACATTGTGTTTTTTCACAATTTATTCATTTAAAATAATAAATATTATATATGGCTTCAGCCATGTTTGGTGACCAGATCTGAATAGGGGGGGGGGGGGGGGGGAGTGATTCCCATGTTTGCCCATCTCCTTGCCCTCCCCATTACCTTCAGCCTCACAACATGATTGGGGATGCCAGTGATAATCCCACTAACTCCAGTAGTTGGGTCTTTTGTGCGGTGCTCACATAAAAATATAGTTTATTATTTCAAAGTGGGTGAAAGATTGCAAAAATTGCTTGAAATGGATTTAGCCGTGTATAGCCGACTATATCTGAGCAGCCAGGTACTCCCCACCATCTCCTTTCCCTCCCCACCTTCAGCCTCACAACTCACAACCACAATTGGTGATGCCATAGTCTCACTAACTCCATACAATCGGAAGCAGCTGGAACTCTTGTGCGATACTCGTATAAAAACGACTTTGTAATCCTGTTTTACTAATATGGAAATTCGACTGTTATTTTTCAGTTTCAATAATGAGGTTAGCAGTGTTTGCCATTTGCCTGATCGTCGCCGTGGCGATACTGACACCAAATCCCGTCGAGTCACACTCTCTGAGGGAGGTCGCCAGTGGACTCAAGCGTAAGGGAGCACGTCTTGTATCCGCCATAGTCACGCCCATCGAGAAAGCCATTGTCACCAGGTTGCTAGAGTCATGTAAGCATTTTCTTTTAATCATTAAAAAAATAATGATCAGACGAAAAATGTGCAACTGAAAAATCTGAAAAAGATTCAGTCGCATTTAGGAATTGATCCCGTGACCAGGAGGAAAAAAATCAATTTAATTGATCTCTCTTGAGTCGAGAAGTTGAAAATTCATTTATATATTAATAGTTGGTACCCGCCACGCGTTGCTATGCCATTTAATAAATAAATTGTTTCTCCGTGTGTGTCCTTTCCCATTCGTCCCGTTCCCCACTCCACTCCCCCCCATCTTCCCCCGTCCCGCGAACCCCCCTCCCAGGTTACCCTCCCTGATCCTTAGTTCCCCCCCCCTGCCTCAAACCCCCTACCCGAGTTCCCCTCCCCTACCGCATTCCATACATTCAGTCTTAAAACAGCTCGCTTACCACCTATTACAATATTTTTATACCAATTTCATAATGCCAGAGCTCAGCAGTAGTTTTATACAAACCTCGTCCTGACAATAACGAACACAAAAAAAGAATTATCCAATTTGGTGCAGTCGTTCGAAAGTTATGCGCGTTCATACTTTCTGCGATTCATTTTTATTTAATTAATTAATTTTTCGTAATTTCATGACGCCAGAGCTCACTATTGTATAAAGAAACCATCGCGAGCATGCCACATCAAATCTCCAAAGTTTCGTCGCAATCGGATGAATGGTTTAGCAACGCATAGCGGACATACGAACATTTTTAGATAAGATAGATATAAATTTGGGATATCCTTTTTCTTTCAAATGGGAAACTAAAATATCATATGTTTTCTGCTTCTAGGTGATTCTTTGAAGAGGATTTTAGGAGTGACCTACGAGAAACTGGTGTACAAGGAAGCAGAAGCAGACGCGGACGTTAACTTAGATATTTGGAATGGCGAACAAAAGGTAAGAAAATACATATTGGTTATATCCAAATAAATCTGTAAAGGTCTACATTTTTCGATACACATAATATCTTATCATCGAAGAAGAAAGAAGAATATAATTTTAATCTTCTTACATATAATCTAAAATAATAACCTCGAATATAATCTAAAATCTAAACGAAACATGAAACAGAATGGTAGCAACTGGGGATCGAACCAAGGATTTCTCTCTTACCGGGACAACGATTTTAACCACCAAACATACATTATTACATCTTTAGAGGCGAAAATGGTACCGCCGCGCGGGAACTATTTATTGGATAACCAACACCTCTGCCATAGGTCACCCCAAATGGTTCGCTACTTTGGTGACGTTCATACAGTTCTGGTTTGCCCTCCAATCTTGTTAAGTATATCGCGTACATATCTTGGTGATTCATCTTTTGGTGTGCTAAAATCTAACTGTAATTCTATCATTCCCACCAGACATCCCTCTTACTAGCCTATCGGCTATCTTGTCTTGTCCATCGTTTGTCCTTTTAACTCGTAAGGAGAAACCTAGCATGGCTCTTTGGTCACAGCGAACATTTTATTTTATTTTATCATTATTGTACAACAGAATAATTCCAATTACAGTACAATTTAGTTACCCTATTAGCATTTAGGCAAGTGACTCTTCAATAATATTTTTAAGGCATGCCTATAAAGAACAGCCACTCACATCCAAATGGTTTGCAATTTCATTTAACAGCACCATTCCAAGTCATGATGTTGACTTCGGCTGTAGTGGTCTGGTACATATAAATCATAACATACCAAGAGAAATTGGTTATCGATGAATTGTTCTAAATTTTGAAAGACAGAATAGCAAGACTTGATTTCCGCCTAGTTTCTAGACTCACATAATTAGTTTCCTCAAATCGGTCAATATGGTGCATGAAGCTTGGACAGGTTCCATGCTTCCGCATATAAACATACCTGAGGAATTTCTTCTGGATTTGCTCTAACATATGAGTGTACTTCTAGTGGTAATATGGTTAGAGTCCATGTTTGCGCTCCGATATTATTGAGTTTATGGTTCACATATATCTTGGTGAACCATCGTTAGGTGTGCTAAAATCTAAATATAATTCTATCATTCCCATCAGACAACCAACCCTCTTACCAGTCTATCGGCTATCTAAGTCTAGTTTCTTATCCATTGTTTGTCCTAGAAACCTAGCAACAGTCTTTATTTCTTGAACATGGTTAGAGTCCATGTTTGCTCTCCATGTTTGCTCTCCAAGTTTGCTCTCCATGTTTGCTCTATTATTGAGTTTATGGTATATATTTTGAATATTTTTGGTGAACCATCATTGTGTGTACTAAAATTTGACTGTAATTATTTCCCATCAGACGACGTACAACATCAATGATGCTGAAGGTCGTGCCACCGCAGCCAGGATGCTCGATCCCCGCCTGCCCGTGACCATCTTCTTGCATGGTTTCCTCAGCTCCTCGGACAGCGATGCCGCTCTGGAGGTCACCAGGGCGCTGGTGTCCAAGGGAGGCCTGAACGTGCTGGCCTTGGACGCCAGTGCCTTCATCGAGAAGTACTACGTCAGATCTGCAACGTGTGTCAGATTCATTGGGGAGGACCTCGGCAAGCTGATTGTACAATTTGTTAAATGTAAGCATAATTTTATATTATGTCCAAAATCAGACGTTTGATTTTTGTGGTGGTAGATTTTTAAGGTATTATACCATTGCACCCTTCCTCTTCTTTAGTCAAAGAACAGTCTTTATTTTATCACTGAAGAAGAAGATAACAATAATGATTTAAACGAAAATATGAAGAGAACAAGACACAGGAAAATAGAAAAAGATAATGGTCGTAACTGGGACTCGAACCCAGAACCTCTCGTCTAACCGGGACGTACGCGTTTACCAATTCCATCATTGCCACCTTCTGTCAAACCGTCATATTTGTCATTCTCATATTTCAAATTTTAGAATTAGCAGTATTATCTTTGACAAATTTTTTCCATCAGTAATTTTTTTTTTCAAAAGTTATAATTTTTTTCTTATAAAAAATTAGTCTTTATTTTATTGATTAAAAATAAATCCTTAAAAACAAAGTTTTTTTACTGTAAGAAATCTATTTACAATTTTCGACATAGTGGCGCCAACTCTTGGGCTGGTTAGTAGCCCATTTCAGAGAAATGAGTGTGTGGCGCGTGTATGTGCGTGAATGTCATTAAAAGTTGATAGAATGATTGTCATCGACAACGAGTCTATCTGCCGAGTTTCAGCCTGATCGGATGTCAGGAACTAGGTTAATTTCCACTTCCAAGATTCCACTTCATTCATTCATTCAATCAAGAAATCAAATATAAAATTCAAATAAATATATTTAATAAAATTTATGTTAACCGTTTATTTATATTTTTAGATGGCATCCCCGCAGCCCGAATCCATATAATCGGCCACAGTTTGGGGTCCCACATCGCCGGATTCGCGGGCAAAACCTTTCAGAAGCTGATGAAGGGAGCCAAGAAGATCGGCAGGATCTCCGGCCTGGACCCCGCGGGACCCTGCTTCTTCAAGGAACAGGAGGACCTTCGACTAAAGAACACTGATGCAGACTTTGTGGACGTCATTCACACGGATGCTGGCATCCTGGGCATCATTGAGCCTCTGGGTATGTTACAAAAAGATCCCTCTTGTATATATTATTAACTGCTTGTACAACAGTTCAGCGGCATTCCACCACATGTTTTTATCTCACGTTATAATCTTCTGCGACCCTAGCAGATCACCATCGACACGATAATATTGGTAATTAGTCGTGGTGCGTTGAAATCTAACAACACAGTTATCGTCACCAGCCTACTTACAAGATCGACACATCTTGTTATTTTGCACCCATAACAGCAGCTCTATCAGATTATTTCGATAGTCTTAAAACATTCTAACTATGGCTAACTAGAACTCTGTTAGTACTATCGGACAACCTACAACCAGCTAAAGTCTGTCTTCTTAAAGGGCTGTTATGAGTTCGCCAGACTATGAAATCCTCAAACGGGGTCTGTCTTTAGGCTGAAATAAGCGGAAAGGAGATGGCAGTACCCTTCCTCCCATACATGATATTTGAACAGTTTTTTTGGTCTGCAACATCCAAAAATACTTCTTTGGTTGGAATATATCTCCTAACTCGTCAGTCTTTCCAACAATCAAAAATATAAGATAAATTTACTCAAACTAATCAAGAAATATTTCCCTTTTCAGGTGATGTAGATTTCTTCCCCAACGGTGGCGAAAAGCAGCCAGGTTGTGTGGTGCCCCCTTGCAGCCACAGTCTCGCCTGGAGACTCTTCAGCGAGTCTGTCTTGGCCCCCTCCTCCTTCGAAGCCGTCCAGTGTATTTCCTGGGACTCCTTCAAGCACGGCGATTGCGACGAGGGTCAACTGGCCCGCATGGGATACGGAGCTCCTTCCAATATATCTGGATCTTACTTCCTCAAGACTAGAGGGCAGAAGCCTTATGGACTGGGGCCGATTGGTATCAGAATCCGGTCGAGACTTGGAAAGATCGGGAAGTCTATCTCGAATGCTTTCAAAGGAAATTTTAATTGGAACAAAAAATGTTGATTGAAATTAATTCATTATTAATTTAAAAACGACATGATTTACATATAGTTTTAAGGACTTCTATTTTCTATTTAAATATCTGAATACATCAGAGAGGGTATTTAGATAACTTTAATATATTTATTATTATTGTTATTTTACTCCACACATGGAAACAAATGACATAGGCCATGAGGAAAATTATTTTCCTCACAACGTATGTTTTTATTTAGTTATGGGAATGCTTTATGTAGGGTCTTTTTAAGGAGATAAAGGAGTGAACATGGGTTTTAAAAAAACCTATGTTGTAGGTACCCCACTTCGGATAAAATCAATCAAACATTTTCATTACACGGTTGGCATTTGTCGCTTGAGAATAGGTCGTTTCTACGACTAGTTCTTGTGTTCAACATCACAGCTGTGGAATGATTTTCCGGCCTCTGTTGTAGGAGATAGGAACATATTAGTATATGTAATTTTCTTTTTACAATGTACAGAAATGGTACATTATAGTATTGGTAGAAGATAAACAATGAAAGGAAATTAAAATGTCCATTTACATAATCATGCATTGTCTATTTATCTGCCAGCTTGTTTGCTTTTATACATGAAGGTGTAGATTGATTATCCTGTATGATTATTAGAGGAAAGTAACGAAATATGGAAAACCGTTTTGTTTTTATAGATAAAAAATATATATACATAATAAATATTAAAAACTTTTTATCGAAATTACATCCAGTCATTAATTTGCGCTTTACATAGTAACAGTCGTGTATTACATTTATTGTTTAAGTACAATAATGTCTCAAAAACAAAATCAATATAAAGGTACCTCGAATATGGAATACTACAAAATTTATCAAAAATCAACTTCTATGAGATACTTTAGAAACTTTGGTAAAATATGAAAACGAACTTAAAATACTTGTAATAATCACAAATCCAGGTGGCGAACTCTGCACCAATGCAATCATTATGTACCCAGACGCAAATGATGCATTTGATCCAGGTTTCTTTTCGAATACTTCAAAAAACAAAATCGTCTCACCGTGGACAGAGCACTCGCTCGACTGCCAAGTTGAAAGCTCTACGTGCGTATTGTGATTTAAAGAGATAGACCATCACTGTTTATTACTTCTAGGATTATTTGCTTACGAGAAATGCTTGTATTTCATATTAGGGATACTCTTCCATAATTGGTTACTTTCTTCCATATATTATGGTTCAGTTATATGTTTAAGAGTTGTGTTATTAGCTATCTGTGAACCAGATGAGTTATTTTATTAGTAATCTATGAATTAGAATAATAATGATCGTGATTTATTGAGATATTTCATCTCAAACGTGATGTTAATTGTCTGCTTATATTTATGTACATTTTATTTAAAAAGTCATATTTATGGAGTTTCTGTAGGTGATTACAAAATTCAGAGTTCTTAAATTGTTATATGGTTTTTCAAAATTATTGGCTGAATTGTTTAATTAAGATTTTTGCTATAATTTATAAATTATATAAGAGGTAGTGTTGAAATTCGGGCGAAACAGGGTATTTAAAACTAATAAAAAATTAAAATATATATACTTATTGTTCATATTGGATGATTGTATTCATAGGAATAAAAAATATATATGTATTGTAGTTATTAAATTATATATCTCGTATATTTAAAATATAGAGAGAGTCCAGAAAAAGTTTTTGAAATATTTTTCGTTTCGCATGCGAAATGATGTAAATTATGTCTCTATGAACCTCAAAACCCTTGATCAACGCAGAGATATCAGAGACCTAATAATGCTTTATAAGATAATCCACAATTTTATTGATAGCCCTTACCTATTACAAAATATTAATTTCAGATGTCCAATAAGAGTTACTCGATCTCCAGACATATTTTATATTCCTAAGAGCAATGCTATCTTCAAAATGTGTTTATAAGAAGAAGCTGTAGCACCTTCAATAGATTATGCACAGACATTGACGTGTTTAACACGAACCTTGCTAACTTCATAAAATTCGTAAAAAGTAATATTCAACGGAAAACTTAATGTTTCTTTAATTCCTTATCTTTCTTTTTAATTTTTTTTCATTTTCATTACATTTTCTTTTTTGATTTCAGCATTTTGCATTAAATAACCTCTTAAAAAATGTTACAGTATATATTACCCTTGAAAATACATTTTTTGTAGATTTAAGTGAGTAGATGCACTTTTTCAGAACTGTTTATATTACATGCGTATATTGTTTTGTTTGTTTTTCTTTTTATTATGGTCTCAAATTTTTATGTCGTTATTTTATTGGTCAATGATATGATTATCTCTAACACTGTTATATATGAACTTGTAATGACTGTTTATAACGCTAAAAAATAAAATATTATTTGTATGCTTATCTAAACACTTAGTTGATTAGTCAAACGTCTTCTGAAAATCTAAATTTGAGTTGAGTATGCAGTTTTATGTAGGCGTGTACCCTCTATCTGGTACAATACTCAGAATACTCATAAACACAACCAAATCAATCATGATGCACAAAAACTTGTAGTAAATTAAAAAAATGATGATGTTTTCTGGGACACTAGTAAGATATTTAATAATGTCTTACTAATGTACCAGACCATCATGCTTCCGGTGTTATTTTATAGCATATTTACCATGTAAAACACAGGCACTTGTGAATAATATTTGATTTATTGTGAGCATAAGAATATTGCTTCCATCATTATTTCAAAACTTAGTGTTTGGAGATGTCTGACTAATCAACTGGATGATCTACATATTTACGTGGTACTAAGAACTGTATAGGTACATAAATTTAAGAATTATTTTTAATTTCTTATGTAAGTTTTATATGAGACGTTTAAATAAAGAAAAATAACACTTAACAAGAAAATATTTTTTATTTATTGGTTCACTACCCAACCTTTATCTTCCCCATTTCCTCCTGGAAAAACTAACCCCCAAACTCATACCGTACCTAACCAACCCCTCAGTCTAATTTGTTCGGTTTTGCGAACAAACAGCTATTACCAGTAATCAATTTAATCATATAGGTCTCGTAGAAATTATTGTGTCTCCTTTTTTACATTAGCTCCAAACAGGAGGCTCTGAGGAAAATAATTGCCCTCAGGGTCTATGTCATCTTTGGGGATGCTGTGTGGAAAGGAAGGAGATGAAGTTCTGGAAAGAAAAAGGTATGAGGGGTGGGTAGGAATCTGGGGGTCAATGTATGAAGGGATGGATTCATACGTCCGTCACTCCTGGACACACTGAGCCCCAGATTTATACGCACCCTTATATTCTTTTCCTTTCAAGAACTTCCTTTACTTCCTTTCCTAAAAAGACCCTCCACACTCCAACCCCGAAGATGTAGTAAGCCATTAAGGGAATTATATTCCTCAGGGCCTCCTGTTTGGAGCAATATAAAATTAAAAGTATTTAAATTAGTAATAAGTTTAAAAATCGGGAATCCATTTGAAATGGAAAAATCTAGGGTGAATATTCTGAAGATATGAGTATGTTATGCCTAAATCTACACTAACGGCGTCCCGACTGCAAACTTATCAGTGTCAAATTTTGCAAGCAGTTTGATTGTTTAACCCCCCGCCCGGCTCGTGTTTTTTATAACGCGAGGGGTCGCTGAGGACCCCAAAAATAAATATGATTAAATTTTTGTTATAGCTTCCATTTTGTGTTATTTTAACTAATTATAGTCAGGTGATAATGACTGCATTTAAATAAAAAGAAATTTTAAAAATTTGATATTTATTTTCAATGCAAAAGCTTAAAAATCAACAAGGAACATTTTTTTATAATTTTTAATAGTACTTTTTTAATAGAAAACTTTAAAAAAATTCTAACCAGTTTTCATCAAACTTATAACTATTTGAGAATGATACAGACTTATTATTATTACAAAAAAAAATCAACAAAATGCAATGAAAAAACATATAAACTTGTTTTTTTATTGTATTTTATTGATTTTTTTAACCCTCACGCCGAAAAACAAGTCTGCATCTCACATCGCACATGCGCAGACTGAATGTTGGCGGCGCTAGCGTCAAGTATAGTCCCATTTAAGAAGCAACCTAAAGTAAGGAGAATCAGTGGGAACATTTAAAATGTATATAATTAGCATTCCTATAAAAGCTGGGCTTTTAAAGACCCCACGCGACGGGTCGAGGGTTAAATTACACGACTCTTTGATAAATAATGCAGTCAATTTTCGATCATGTTGACAAATTGCAGTCATGAATGTACAATCTATCATTGAATCCTAGAATAATCGCTGGTGCAATTTGACTGCATTAAACGCATGCACGGCTTACTGGCCAGTGGCGAACTGTTCTCAAGCCAATGCCGGGGAATACTGACAGTGTGCCTTAATACCATAGATAAAAGAAACAATGCAGATGTGTCGTGAACAATTGTTTATTGCACGGCACGTACGAAATACCGCCAACACCGTTCACCCATACTACTGCAAATAGCATCTACGCACAGCAGTGCCTTGTTCCTACCTACAGTTAGTACCCACACAACATACTAGTCACAGCGAGAGGTCGTACTTGACGTCATCGTTCTAGTGTATTGTGTCTCGTTCGTTTTGAAAGGAGGTTTGTGTTGATTTTTGTTGATGATTTCATAAAAAATATATTATTTTTATTTATTTTTGTTTTTAACTTTATGAGTAAAATCTCAAATTAAAATATTTAATTAAATGAAGACAATATTAGCGAAACTCAATCGAATTTTCTGTCTCCAGATTTTCGATTGAGTTTCGCTAATATTGTCTTCATTTAATAAAAAAAAGATATATTATTTTAATTTTAACAAAAACAGGCAATACAAAAAGCGGTATCTTTTACAATTATTATAAGCAATAATTATTAGCCTTAAACAGTCATCTACATTGAAAAAATCTCCCGAGAAAAGATACATTCCGCCGACGGGACTCAAACCCGCGCCCTTCTGATATCCGGTCAAATTTTCTACCATTGAGCTACGACGGCTTATCTCTAACCCGCCAAATAATTCAATGTGTTTCATTCAACAATTACTGCTTATTGCATTTTCCCACCTGCAAACAACCAACTTTATTTATATGAGAAAGGCATTGTAAATGCTAAATATCTCACTAGGTGGCGTCGAGACAAATTATGTCTACATTTTTTGGTGAAATACTTTAACTCGTCAAATATTAATTATTATTTTTAATTGATAAACTAAGACAAGATTTTTATGCATAGCACAAAGGGTAACAATTATTATGAGCAATAATTATTAGCCTGAAACACTAATCTACATTGAATCTTTTATGCCTAATATGACTGTAAGTTCGCTTCTGTGGTGCAATTTAGAAATACCAGAAAATTGGCCTAATTCACATCTTCTAGAAAACATATATTCTAGTTCCTAACGCCGACTGTTGAGATTTAGAACATATCTTGAACAGTAAAAGTAATTTGTGAGTGATATTAAGTGACAAGGACCTATAGATCCTGTAATGTTTGTTTAAAAAAACAAGGTGTTATTCGTTTATCGGTAGATCTGTCACCTCCTTTCAAATATCATGTCTTTGGTGATTCAAAAATAACTTTTTTTTTATCCACCTGCAAAAATGCCTCGAGTATGCTTAATTCTGACATTGGTCGTCATGATGAGAGGATTTGCGATATCTGACTATTCCGGCGGTCCAATTTCAGACAGAGAACAGAATATTTTGCGTGTAGCCTTAGCAGAACAGACGGACATTATAAAACTGGGTTTTTCAGATTGTAAGTAAAGAAAAAATATATATCGCGCTTATATCGCTTATGCTAGAATACCTTAATGCTAGAATATCTTAATGTTAGAATATCTTAATGTTAGAATATCTTAATGTTAGAATATCTTAATGTTAGAATATCTTAATGCTAGAATATCTTAATGATAGATTATCTTAATGCTAGAATATCTTAATGCTAGAATATGTTAATGCTAATATATCTTAATGCTAGAATATTTTAATGTTAAAATACCTTACTGACAGAATATCTTAATGCTAGAATAACTTAATGCTGGAATATCGTAATGTTCGAATATCTTATGATTATTCACATAGATTAGAAATAGCAACGGACCAAGAATTGATCCCTGTGGCACTCCACAAGTTATTTTACCTAATTCACTCGTTTATCCTCCTAATCTTAATGCTGGTATATGTTAAAGCTAATATTTTAAAGCTAGAATATTTTAATGCTGGAATATTTTAATGCTAGAAGTAAAATCTTTGAATTGCTCAGGATTGAAGATTGTTTCTCGACTTTTGGCTAATAAACGCTGAAACAATTTTTTAATAGATAGGAAAATTTTATTAATCTAAAATATCTGCCATAGATATTCATAGCATTTCAATAAGGTAAGTTTAGGCTACTTTTTAATTGATGCAAAATGGGAATTCTCTGATTTAAGGCAATCCAATCAAGAAGACAATTGGATTGGACTATAACCAGCTTCAAAAAAGAAAACCGGATTTTTCTCATGTAATGATCGACCTCTGGATTAATGAAACACAAGTAAGTGTAACGCAAGAAAGCAATTTTAATGTTTGTAAGTTGAGTTAAAAAAGGATTTGTAGAAGAAACCAAAGGCAACCTTTGGTGGAAGTGCCTACCATAATGGCGATTAGAAACCAGGCAAGAAAATGTAGACAACACAATCAAATGCGCATTGAATAACAAATCGTTGACGAAAGAAACAATCCCACCTAAGCGATGTACAGTCTAAAAATATTTTTTTAATGAAATTCAATAGAGAAGCCAAAACCGCCAAGATAACTATCACTATATATCGTGCACAGCGGCAAATAAGCAATACCAGACAATTGACATCAGTTATAATTTCAAATTTGGTCAACGTAGCTTTAGATTCTTTGCCACAAAAATGTACAACATGCTCCCAGAAAACATCAAACTGAGTCAAAAGCAGAAAGAATTAAAAAAAATATGCTAAAATTTGGATACATTCTAATGATCGAGTCTGTACTGGTGCCTTCACCCAAACGCCTTGTCATTGACAGTGGTCACTGTAGTAATAACCTTGCAGTTTTTGTATTGTGTACATGCAAACAATAATGTAAACCAAAATAAAGTTTTGCTGTATAGAAAACTACATTATACGTTTATAAAAAACCATAGATAAAATGCGAGAAACAATTCACAAAAAAGTTTGCCTCAATACAGGTTCACCTAGTGAGGCAGGCTATGAACAACTAAAAAATGCTACTTTAAAAAAAAAGTTCTTACATTACTTTTATGTTTGTTAATTTTTTTGTACTGATATAATCTATTTGTAAACTACATTGAACATGCACTGTTGTAGTTATATTGTTGCCAATTTCATTGAATAACGAATTTTATAATAATTATTAAATGAAATACCGTCTATCTCCAATACTCCAGTCTCAAAAATAGATTTAACCTTAACGTCCCTCTGTCCCTCTCTAAACAAACATACTCTCTTCTATCAAGTCTTATCTACAATTTCCTCCCCCCATTCAGCGTCTCATCTCTTCTAAGTCTGAACTCGACTCCAATCTTCTATATAATTATAAATTTGCCCATTTAAATCAAATTAATATATAAATTCACCGCTCCTCTCTCCATAACTTCAAAGTGTCTCAGTTGAGAAAACAAAGTTCAGCTTATTTTCTCTGCCCTTCGGCGTATCTCAAGGTTCTCATTTAGACCCATTATTATTTAATGTGTATATACATATATACGATATTCCCAAATGTTTTTTACATGCTAATTACCTGGCATATTCAGATGATAAAGAAATATACTTAGTTATTAAATCAACAAATGACTGCATTACACTTCAAGAGGACCTCAATAGTCTATTTGTCTATTGTGAATCAAACAAACTTGTTATTAAAATCTTAAAATGCAATAAATAATCATTTAAAAGTAATGGAAATAAAATTTCCTAATTCCTCGTGAATGTGCACAATATGTATAATACAAAATTTCACAGCATTGACATTTTTAGTAATAACCTAAAGAAATACCCATATGAAGTAACGCGTAGGATCGATTATTAATATGAGAGTATGGAATGTATCGGGAGCATCTCCTATCCTTTTCCTATATTCTTCTTCCTCTCCTTAATTTTAATTTTAAGTTATTAAAATTTAATTTCTAATGAACTTTAGCATAAGAAATTTCTGTGGCTTGATTTCAATTCACTTGTATATTTATCACTGTATATATTATGTAAAAGCTGTTTGTTTCTTAGAAATGAATCAATAAATAATATGAAAGATGGCCTAGAACACCATAGATGGGTGAAAGTTTTTTTGTCTCTCCCGCACAATTAGATTTTTGGCGTTTGGATGGAATTGTTTGTTCGTTTAACGAAGTGGCAATATACGTAATGCATCGCAAGTAAGGACTAGTGGAAAGTCTTGTTTAGCCTTCAGTAGTACAAAACGTACTGATGGATTAATAGTCTCCAAAAAGAACAGAAATTCTCTGTGGTCTACCAGATACCGTTACCTATATGTTGGTTATTTATTAATGTCTTGTTATCTTTTATTTCAGCAACAACGAATCCCCATTTCAGACTCATCCTCCAAAATACTTTCTTCATCGTATTTCAAAAAAGGCTTTCCCATTGTGATCTTCGCCCACGGATTCATGGACAACTTGTCTAGTAAATCTGTGCAGACGATGGGAACAAGCCTGGTGCAGAAGGGAGGTTTGAATGTCTTCACAATGGACTCGAGCAGCCTCATTAAGACTGACTATCTGAGGGCAACAACTTATATAAGATTTATCGGAGAGGAACTGGGGCAGATGTTGATGGAGTTGCACAAAAGTGAGCTAAAATTGGAAAGTTTTTCAGACAGTCAAATGCAAATAACTAATCAACAATTTTACCCATCTCCTTATAATAAAAATAATTATTGGATAACTTGTAGAGCGCCGTTTTTGTGAAAAATCACCTCAAGGGCGCTGTGCAATTTATTATGAATTCTTAGGTTCTAATTAATTTCATCATTTACAAGTAGATACAGAAAACATACTTACCAGGCAGGTCACTTCCGATAAACACACTTTAATTAGAAAGTTAATACTTGGAGAAGTTACGGCTTTGCACGCGGAGGACATTATATTTAAAACACTGGACATTGCAAGATTTTATATTTGCTACCCCCATCACAGTTAGTATTACATTTATGTGAAGATTAGTGGCAATAGTAGAGTTGACATTTATTTTGAAAGACTGGAGAATTTAGGACTGTTTAGGGCTGGAGACCTTTACAAAAGCTTTCAAATAAGAATTTATTACATTTTTACTCAATTTACATTTTCACGCAGATGCGACTGTCTGAAAGTCTGAATGGTCCGTTATAAAGTCCGGTGTTGGTACACAATTCTTTCTTCAACCATATTCATACATCTTCTTTGGTACTTGTCTTCCTTCTTGCTGAGGATTGTGACCTTCCCTCTAATTTCCCTGATAAATAAGGATCCAACACTCGCGGTCTTGCGCTGCTTGGAGAGCTAAGGACACTGATATTTCGGATAATGGTCATACCTGACCACTCTAAATTTCCAATTCGGGAGACGGGTATGGGTACCGCTGCCCAGAGAACCCCTTATTGGATAACCAACTGCTCTGCCGTAGGTCACCCCAAGTGGTTCGCTAAGTTTGATGACTTACAAGAGGTGTCCGGGTTCATGGGGTGAGGTTTGTCCGGTTCTTGGCGGTGGATTCATCTGCCAACCAGTTGCTTGACAGGCCGTATCGGGAGAGACTGGTTGAGGGAGACCTTTTGACCTCTCCAGCAGGACTCTCTTGGAACATCGCGTTGCACCGCAGTGGAAGGGATTGATTCATACTTCCGTCACTCCTGGATACACTGACTTCTTAGATTCCTATCCACCCCATAAACATTTTTCCTTCCCATAACTTACGCTCCTTCCTTTCCCTAAAAAAACACCATCATGCAGCAGAGAAAAATTGTATTCCTCAGGGTCTCCTGTATGAAGCTAATCATAACATATCTTTTTATACAGTTTTTACAGGTTTTTCGACTATCACACTAGGCATATGTCCTTATTATAGTAGTCTAGTAGTATGGTAATCTAGGTTTGGGATTCATATGCTTTTGTCAGACAGCCTATATTATGGATGCAATTTGCTTCTATTCTAAATTTTGAACTAATAATGAGTGAACCAAATCAAATTAGTATCTTTTATCTTTCCAGATGGAGTAAATGCATCTTCCATCCACCTCATAGGACATAGTCTCGGAGCCCAGATCGCCAGCTTCGCAGGAAAGGCTTTCAAGGAGTTGAGTGGATTCAGGGTGGCCAGGGTCACGGGGCTGGACGCCGCCGGACCCTGCTTCTTCCGGGAGGACCCATCTCTCCGGCTCACCAAGACTGATGCCGACTTTGTGGACGCCATTCATACCACCTCCGGAGTTTATGGACTGGAGAGTCGGATAGGTATGATAATTCAATGATAAAGTTATTTTTACATTAACTCCAGTCAGAGGCATTGAGGAAAGTAATTTCCTTAATGCCCAATATCATCTTTATGATTTCATAAGATAGAGACCAAACTACTGAGTTATATTCGATTACGCTTCTTACGTACAATAGTTTAATGGCTTGTAACGAATTGTGATGCTGTATCTTTTTAAAGAAAGGAAGGAGTGAACATGGATCTTGAAGAGACCCATGTTGTAGGAGGAAGGAAAAACAGAGCCTTGCAAATCATTCTACAGCCGAGCTGTTAAACGAATCGTAGAAACGAACCGTTCTCGTGTGACAAATGCCAACTTTGTACAAATGTTGATAGCGCGTTTGGCATGTTTTCCGACTGTGCATCGTTTCCGAAGGGATTAATGACGCTGGTGACCCGACAATTCATCCTGCGACAATTCATCCTGCGACAGTTCATCCGGCGACAGTTCATCCTGCCGACAGTTCATCCTGCCGACAGTTCATCCTGCCGACAGTTCATCCTGCCGACAATTCATCCGGCGACAATTCATCCTTCCTGATCATTTAGAAGATTTTTTCTTCAAGTAAGTATGCAAAGAGGATATACGGCCGTACAACCAAAATCGATATACTTATATCTGAAGGCATCTTGAGTGGAAATCCGCTGTAAAATTTTTTTTACTAACAATAATTTCGACTCTCCGAAGAAGCATGCGTGAATAACAAAATACGACATACTTATACGTGCAGTCGGCTTAGCAAAAAACCGTAAAGATTCCTACTTGCATATAATATAACTTTTTTATCTGAAATTAACACCATCTTTTTAGGGTGAATTGACTAATTTAAAAAAAAAACACAAGAGTCCCAACCGTCTCGAGCCAGTGAGTGCCAATGGCATCCCCAATTTTGGTATGGTGTGATGCTGAAGGTGGTGGGGAGGGGAAGGAGATGTGGAAAACATGTCTTCCTGGCTATTCAGATCTAGTCACCAAACACGGCTTAAGCCATTTCAAGTAATTAGACTAAACCAATATACACTGTACAACAGCGAAAAAATTTAAACAAATCATATTAGTGGGGAGGGGAAGGAGATGTGAAAAATTCTGCTGATTTGAAAAAATGCTATTCAGATATAGTCACCAAACACGCCTAAAGCCATTTCAAGTAACGTTTCAATTCTGAATGAATAGGTACTGACGAATAGCAAAATACTCATATACTTATATGTGCATCTACTTAAGATTTAGGAGGCGGACATGTTTACCGTCGCCCCGGGAACCATTTATTGGATAACCAACACCCCTGCCATAGTCATTCCAAGTGGTTCGCTACGTTTGGTGAATTATAAGGGTTCTTTTTAAAAAATTTCTTTATTCATTACTTACAAAATATGGTAAAATAATTAGTGGATTTTTCGACCACCATGCTAGGCTGATGCCCGTGTTATGGTGGTCGATTATATGCCCGTATTATGGTTGCACGGGTTCTTGGAGTGATGCTTGTCAAGGTCTTGTTGGCGAATACTTTTCCTCACCTACTGCGTGGCGGTCCGGATCGGGAGAGATTACTTGAGGCAGACGTAATCAGGACATCTGATTAAATTAAAAAATTTAAACAAATCATATAAGTGGGGAGGGGAAGGAGATGTGAAAAATTCTGCTGATATGAAAAAAATGCTATTCAGATATAGTCACCAAACACGCCTAAAGCCATTTCAAGTAACGTTTCATTTCTGAATGAATACTGATGAATGGTAAAATACGACATACTTATATGTGCATCTACTTAAGATTTAGGAGGTGGACATGTTTACCGTCGCCCCGGGAACCATTTATTGGATAACCAACACCCCTGCCATATGTCATTCCAAGTGTTTGGTGAATTATAAGGGTTGCCCGGGTTCTTGGAGTGATGTTTTCCGTACTCTCTCGACCCATCGCCTTGCACCGCAATTCATCTGGCTATTCAGAAATGGTCACCAAACACGCCTTACACCATTTCAAGTAACGTTTCAATTCTGAATGAATACTGACGAATAGCAAACGACATACTTATAGATATCTACACTTAGGTACCTACACTATATTCTAAAATTGAAAAGTAATGCAAAAATGTAATTTTTTTTTTAATTTGTAACAAAAAAGCACGGTTATAGGTACTTCTTGAAAAGCTAAGAGTACTTCACTTCTAAGACCCTTATCAGAGTCTCAGGTAATAAAATTTTACCTGCCCGGAATGGATTATTATCTTTAGTTTCACAAATAAAGAATAGGGGAAGGGTGGCGTGGTGGAGTCGTTATCTATATAATCGTTATATGTCGAACTGGGCACTGTCGTGGACAGTTTTGAATTTTTTAAATAAGTATCACTTCTTATAAGTCATCCACTTAAAAATTAGTTAATATTCACTGTGCATCCATCAGATGCTTCCTCTCCTAAAAAGTATATTTCCGATCTTAAGAGCGTTTAACCAGCCAGCGGCTGAAAATTCACATTTCGTTGAAATATGTTCTTACGATCGTACAGGAAAACATCACTCCAAGAATCCGGGCAACCCTTATAATTCACCAAACGTAGCGAACCACTTGGGATGACCTATGGCAGGGGTATTGGTTATCCAATAAATGGTTCCCGGGGCGACGGTAAACATGTCCACCTCCTAAATCTTAAGTAGATGCACATATAAGTATGTCGTATTTTATCATTCGTCAGTATTCATTCAGAATTGAAACGTTACTTGAAATGGCTTTAGGCGTGTTTGGTGACTATATCTGAATAAAAAAAATTTCATCTCAGCAGAATTTTTCACATCTCCTTCTCCTCTCCACTATCTTCAGCCTCACAACATATCCAAATGAGGAATGCCTTAGTCTCACTGGCTCTAGATGGTTGAGAGCAGTTGGGGCTCTTGTGTTATAGTAAAAAGGAAAAAAAAAATTGTAAAAAAAGTTATATCATATGACTTTTAAAAAAATCGCTATTGTACAGTGTATGTAGGCTTAGTCTGATTACTTGAAATGGCTTTAGCCGTGTATGGTGACTAGATCTGACTAGTCAGACAAATTGCGGTGCAAGGTCGAGAGAGTACGGCTAGAGATGTCCTGATTACGTCTGCCTCAAGTAATCTCTCCCGATCCGGACCGCCACGCAGTAGGTGAGGAAAAGTATTCGCCAACAAGACCTTGACAAGCATCGCTCCAAGAACCCGTGCAACCATAATACGGGCATATAATCGACCACCATAACACGGGCATCAGCCTAGCATGGTGGTCGAAAAATCCACTAATTATTTTACCATATTTTGTAAGTAATGAATAAAGAAAAAAATTTAAAACGAACCCTTATAATTCACCAAACGTAGCGAACCACTTGGGATGACCTATGTCAGGGGTGTTGGTTATCCAATAAATGGTTCCCGGGGCGACGGTAAACATGTCCGCCTCCTAAATCTTAAGTAGATGCACATATAAGTATATGAGTATTTTGCTATTCGTCAGTACCTATTCATTCAGAATTGAAACGTTACTTGAAATGGCTTTAGGCGTGTTTGGTGACTATATCTGAATAGCATTTTTTCAAATCAGCAGAATTTTTCACATCTCCTTCCCCTCCCCACTAATATGATTTGTTTAAATTTTTTCGCTGTTGTACAGTGTATATTGGTTTAGTCTAATTACTTGAAATGGCTTAAGCCGTGTTTGGTGACTAGATCTGAATAGCCAGGAAGACATGTTTTCCACATCTCCTTCCCCTCCCCACCACCTTCAGCATCACACCATACCAAAATTGGGGATGCCATTGGCACTCACTGGCTCGAGACGGTTGGGACTCTTGTGTTTTTTTTTTAAATTAGTCAATTCACCCTAAAAAGATGGTGTTAATTTCAGATAAAAAAGTTATATTATATGCAAGTAGGAATCTTTACGGTTTTTTGCTAAGCCGACTGCACGTATAAGTATGTCGTATTTTGTTATTCACGCATGCTTCTTCGGAGAGTCGAAATTATTGTTAGTAAAAATATTTATTCAGCGGATTTCCACTCAAGATGCCTTCAGATATAAGTAAATCGATTTTGGTTCTACGGCCGTATATCCTCTTTGCATACTTACTTGAAGAAAAAATCTTCTAAATGATCAGGAAGGATGAATTGTCGCCGGATGAATTGTCGGCAGGATGAACTGTCGGCAGGATGAACTGTCGGCAGGATGAACTGTCGGCAGGATGAACTGTCGCCGGATGAACTGTCGCAGGATGAATTGTCGCAGGATGAACTGTCATGGAACCAATGACGCTAGTTCAGTATTGGACTGGACGTGTCATATCTTCCTCGGGCGTCCCTGTTCTTCTAGCATTCACTTCTGTGTCACACTCTTTTCTCCGTAAAATGATACAAGTGCTTAAGGGGGAACCGGGCGGTGTTTTGTCCATACAAACGTATTCCCAGATTTTCTCTCTGGATTTTGACACTAGTTGAAATATATTTTTTATTTAATAAATTTATCGTCCACTTGCGTGTCGGTACATTTTTTAAATTTTATTTAGTTACTTCTTATAGGAGTTAGGACCATCCAAACATCGTTAAAATTGCCTTGTTGAACGCCATCATAATACTTTCAGTATTCAAAATATAAAATGTATTTTTTTAAAAAGGAAAACAAACAGACATAAAGTATTTTCTTCCAATATAGTTAGTAAAAAAAATCTCAAAAATAAGTCCAGTTTTGGAGGAGAAAAATGGGGAATGCAAAGCTTCGATTTTGATGAAATTTTTTAGGTATTATCTATCCGAGGTGCAGTTGTCTCTTTCGTTCAGTATCCGGGGAAGTAAGAGCAACAGTGACAGAAACAGTTTGGTAAAATACCTATTGATAAAATTTCTCGACGACCGGGTTTCCTCTTAAGCATTTCCTCACTCCTTTGAAAGTGATAAAAAAAGTCAAATTAGGTTATAGGGTATTTTTTTTAACACTTTTAATTGTTTTTAAAAGGGGTGTTGAAGTGTCACTTTGTTGAGTTGTCATGGAAAAAGTAAATACAAGTTTTTTGACTAGGTTCTGCAGATTTCTACCCAAACGGAGGTATCGAGCAACCGGGTTGCCTGGTTCCGTCCTGCAGTCACTCCAGAGCCTGGGATTTCTTCGCAGAGTCCATCCTTCGACCTTCAGCCTTCCTGGCAGTCAGCTGTTCCAGCTGGGAGAGGTTCCAGGGAGGACTCTGCGAGAGCGATAAGGTGCGTCAGGCCCTCATGGGGTATGGCGCGATGGCGAATAAGAAAGGACGGTTTTATCTGAAGACGGCTGCGAATGCGCCTTTTGGTTTGGAAGAAAATGGCACTTTTTGGAATTGATTGATATCTTTTACTTTATCAATTTATCGTGGCTGAGTGGTGCAGATGATCGGCTATGGATGTAGAGAGGACGCAGTTTCAAATCACGGCGGGCGCAAAGAATTTCAATTAAGTGATATGTTCTATTTGTCATACCTACTATCTGTATAATAAAACAAAAATTACTGATAACGAAAAAAATTAAAATAAAAATAGGCATATTTTATTAGACAAATGTACTATAAACGTTATCATCTACTCACTTTTTTTTACATAGTGTGTAAAAATAATTAATAAATAATTCCAAAACTTTCATATAAATTTTTTTTAATTGCTTACGCAAACTTTGGTTTCATAAAGATGTACATTTTAATTATTTTGTGGTTTAGATTTAACTCATGGATTTGAATGTAAAGAGTGGTGTTTTCTCTTTCTAACACCGTTTAGATCATAGGTTCTTAACGTGGGCGATAACGCCCTCTTGGAGGCGTTTCAGACCTTCAGGGGGGCGGTAGAAGACCAAGAGAAAATCGGGGGGCATTTCAGACTATCAGGGGGTTGGTAGGAGACCAAAAGAAACCCAAACCACCCCATCCCATCTTGCCCATGCCCCATTTCCTATATCCCATTACTCCTCCTCCATTGTTGTAAATATAACAAGTTTATAAATAGTCCATACAGAACTATTCCACACGCCTAATTACAAGACAAATGCAGCAATTAATTCGCCAATCAATCGTGCTCTCTTCATGTGTTCAATAATATTGGTCTAAAATCTAACATCGAAATTTTCTAGGATTCACTGCCCAAATTTAAAAAGACCTTCATGTCAATAATACAAATTGTTCAATGCACTCACACACACACACACACACACACACACACACCTTCCCACTACATGCATCACCCAGTAATTACTTAATATGCATACTATAAATAAGACACTACAATGAAACACATAATAGGTACCTACCCATCATGAAATGTACTTATTAATTGTTTTATTTTTTCACCAATGTATCTAATGTACTGTTTGTTTCTGTTTATAAATAAACAAATAAAATACGTGACAACAATTGCTGTTTCATATTCACGAGTTAAGGGGGCGCTAAAAAAATATTCTAAAAGTGGGCAAAAAAGGTTAAGATTCTATGGTCTAGATTTCTTTATCATATTTTTCAGCACGATAGTAAGGGTATATGGTTTGAGACCTAAATGAATTGCTCCCAAAAGTGAACAAATTATCCCGAGGGTTTAGAAATCTATACGTAACCAAATTGTCGAAGAAATGCAATTAAGGGTGTTTAACCAGCCAGCGGCCGAAAATTCATATTTCGTCGAAAGATGTTCTTACAATCGTACAGGGCGGTTCCAATAAGAAAGATTAATTATTCTGCGTACCAGTTTTTTTAAAATAATAACTCAATATCGATTTTATTTCATTCAAAATTTGCTTTATAATGCTGAAAGGCGTGATGATAAAAAGCTTAAAATTATGTACTTTTGTGATTATTTTTTGATTATAAGTATTTATAATTTTTCAATAATGTGTAAGCAAAATAAGAATGTTAAAAAAATTAAATATAATAGTTTGTAAGACCGTAAATAAATAGACAAACTGAAGTAGTATCGTCACAAAACACGTATTTGGATCTTTTTTTAAATAATTTTATTTAAACTAAAATTAAAATTGTGAAACATAGCTTTCCCAGATAATTTTTTGATTTATTTTACTGTATGATTATATGATTTTAAATGTGTGTTGTATAATACAATTTTTTTTTTTGAAAATTTAACAAATCTGCCAACGACCTACGGTAAAACCTTATTGTACTAAAAATAAACATATTTTCTCAAATTTAAAATAAAGTTTTACTAGATAAAATAAATTTCTTTTGAAATCAAGTTATATTTTTTTGTGGAAAAGAATCATTACGTCTAAAATTTGATTTAAAAATCACATATTTCCGGTTATGTCTGGTTATTCCCTCATCGAACGAGCGATTTTATTTAAACATCAAATACTTTTACAGTATATACCAAAAGCGTTGAAAAAGTATGTTCTTACATTTCATGAAATACCAAATCTATCAAAGGTGTCAAAAACACACTCGGTTTGACGGAAAAATGTTAAAATTCTCACCTGGCAAAGAATCTAATACCAAATTACTAACCACAAAACTTGTGTTAAAGACGTAAATCTGAAAAAACCATATTTAAAATTAAATACGACATCAAACGATTCGAAATGTCGACACTTCGAAACAACCCCCCCCCCCCTCCCTGTGAATGAGTTTCCACAGAGAAAGAAAAACAAATAAGAGAACGCCACCTTCTAATTTCAAATTCAAAACTTCGAAATCACGTTCCGCCCGCGAACCGTCAATTCAGGGTTACCACTAGAAAATAAATTAATGGAGGACTTGGGATGGAGGACGCGATGGTTTATTTTAATGAAATATTTATTTCGTGTTTTCAAAACTATTATATCACTAGCAGTTAAATACCCGCTTTGCAGGTTTTTGCTGCTAGGCCATGCGGGCGGTTTTTCGTTCGGCTTCGCCCAGTTTGAGTGTAGGTAACCATTTTATAAATCCGATAAGAACTGGTTCTAAAAATAACCAGTTCCACGGATCCGCTGTGATCCAGTGACAGCTAGTCACCGAGTTAAAGTAACTGTGACAAGCAATGACGCCATATATAATCTCTCCATATCCGAAAACATACTTAAATTATATTATATATTGGTTCTTAGCAAGTAACAGGGAGAAATTAACCCCTTTGTCTTGCAAACTGTAGTAATGTCACCTGATGGATTTTTTTTTAACCCGATGTTCGGGCTGCCTTGGGCAAGATGAAGGGCATTCATATTTTTTTATTGCTTGTTTTAAATCTGAGAGTGGCATATATTTTGTATAGATATATGCACACATACTGACATTTTTACATACACCCATGCATGTATGTATTCATATACCACAAATATGTATACCATAATAAATATATACAAGTATTTAATTTTTTATATAAGAATATAAAGGTACATTTTGTTATAGCCCGCGCATCAAGGTGGACATACTTAAATTGTATTAATCCGTAGTACTTATACCTAGGGAAGAAATGTCTATATGCGAGCTGCTGACGTAAGTGGCGACATCTTGTTACGAATTCTTGGATTCAAATTCGAATTACAACGTTAGTTTTGTTTTAAATTCCTCGTACACAGATGTTGTTTGTGGCGCAACACGTACGGCGTGGCGTCAACATTCACTCGAAACTGGGTTCTGAAATTCAACCACTTATACGCTGGGGTAATAATAACGATCGATTGTGCGTACGAGTGTTCAAATATGTATTGACAAGATGAAGACCTTCGTAGCCAAAGAGAGATCAATTATTAAAATTTATTCAGATTATTAATTAGTTTAGGGGTCGTCCATTAATCACGTGAGGATCGAAAGGGGGGAGGGGGTCGGAAAAAAAACACGTAACATCACGAGGGGGGGGGGGGGGGGGGGGTAAAATGTGATATCACGTGTATTTATTTATCATTGAACGCACGATTTCTATAAGGTGAACCTCCTATACTTTGTACTAAAAAAAAGACACGTGATTTGGGGGGGGGGGGGGGTTAGCCTAAAACCTCACCACATATCACCAGGGGGGGGAGGGGGTCAAAAAGTTGCTAAAAACATCACGTGATTAATGGACAACCCCTTATACACTTTTTATAATCATTAAATTTCTTCATATTTTTATTTTTTTATACTTCTATTATTATCTATTATTATTGTTTATCTATTATGTACTCGTATTTTATTAAATTGCAATATTTTTTCTTCTATTGTAAGACTTTATACTGTACTATATTTTTGTCCACACTATTTCCTGCCGACAAGCTACTTGCAGTAGCTTTGCAGGTTGTAATGTAAACAAGAAAAAAACCTATTTTCTGTAATAAAAAAAAAAAAATAAAATAAAAAAAATAAAACTCAAATACCAAATTATTTTAACTTCCTTGCAATTCGCATCTTAGTGTACCAAATTACGACAAATATCTTTAGGAATTCGATTAAATTAACACAGTATCAACATAAAATATTTTTTTGTACATCTTGAGTTTCTGTTGAAGAGTTTAAAAAAAAATGTATGACTTATTTTTAAAAATACCCCGCGTATTACCGGATCATATTTCTCCAGCCTTCTACACTAAATCCAAAAACATAATAGTAATAAAAAGGATGTTTTTAATAAATTCGAAAAAACGGGACACTTTAGAATGTAATGATTGTGACGCACATTATGTAAGTCTATTAAAAATTAAAAACTAGATGCTTACGAAATAATAACTATTCCGAGTTTGCTAATCATTTAATAGAGAAAGGCCATAGCTTCAACAATTGTATATTCTGTAATTTTTTTTTATAATACAATATACCTAATTGAAAAATAAAAAAAGAAATATAACAGAAAAAGAAAAGTCCCAATAAACCATTTTCAAGTAGTTTGTCAATTAATACAAAATAACAGTATAATATAATAAATAATTATAGTATGAATTCATATAAAATATTAATACATACCTATTATAATTTGTGCACTTTAGAAATCTCACAAATAAACAAGAAAGTTAGAAAATCAAATCAAAAATGTATTTAGTTAACAAAATAATAGAATCCTGTAAATCACAATTATTGACAATGTTCCCCTGTCATGTTGACTCCTCCCACCGTTTTCCTCAGCCCTCCCACTACCCTCATCCAATAAAAACTAAACATTTCTGTACTTGTATAAATCTTAAATTAATTTAAGATTGCTAGCAAATGACACAATAAATAAATGCAGATAAATAAAAATTAAGTAAAAAATGCAATTGTGAAATAAAATCCTTCAAAACAAAACAAAAAAGAAGTTAAACGCACTGTTAACATTTGTGATGTTAGTTTTTTTATATAAACGACACGATGAAAGAATGTCCGATTATATTTAAAGAAAATAATAAATAAATGAGAGCAGTATTTTAATGAATGGATGAAGGACACACAGCATCACTATGTATTCAAGGGTATAAAATTATTTAATAAATTACCCCTTGATATACGATCGGAAGAAAGCTACGAAAAATATTAAAAAAAAAAAAAAATTTAAATATTCTAGTACCACCTCATAACTTAACTTATTGTATATTATATTTAGAAATATGTATTGCATATTTAGAAATATGTTTTTGCCTTATCAATACTTTAAAACATTTATTTTAACTAACTTATATTTTTATTACTTTTATCTGTATTTTCTCATAAAATCACTAATATTTTTTGATTTAATTTAAACAAATGTAATTTTTTTTCAGTTGTCCTCTCCTAAACACAAGCAGCTGCTTTATTAGGAGAGTGATTGAAATATTAATGTATATATTATATTGTAAAACTGTAACCTTGTTATATTTTTAAATAAAATAAAAAAAATTTAAAAATTGTTTTAAGTGCAAAAGGAGGACTCGGCTTCTATAGAGGTAGCACGTGGCAACCCTAGTTGAGTTGTACAACACGGCGCGAACATAGTTTTTGCGTAATTAAGCTGTCAAACGCACGCCCGCCATTAATTAAGCTGTCAACAGCAAAATATTCTTAAATTCGCGGCAAATTCCCACAGCTGAAAGTGTGTTCAAACATTTTACCTCCGTTTTGGAATTTCGAACAGTTCCCTCGACCCGCGCCGCGCGCTTGTGGCCAAATTCAAAGGCTGCTTCTGGCGTTCGCGTTCCCGACAACATCCAATACCGAATAAATAGGTAGGGGACTAGGGAGGGGACATTCGAAAATAATACAAATTTATATATCAGGTGTGGTATCTACTCTGGAATAAAGTATTTTTTTTTAACTCTGTCGTATTTTATTACTAGAGGGAATAACCAGAAAAAACTGGAAATATGTCGTTTTTAAATCAAATTTTAGACGTATTGACTCTTTTTTTCACAAAAAAAATATAAATTAATTTCGAAAGACTGTTCTTTTTTAAGCGACTTCGAAAAGGAGGAGGTTATCAATTTTTTATTGGTTTTTTATGTTTGTTACCTCAGAACTTTCGATTGGGTGAACCGATATTGATGATTCTTTTTTAATTAGAAAGCGGGTGTTCCCGTGTGGTCCCATTTTAATTTGGTCTAGTTCTGACAATGGAATACATGAGAAAACCGTATATGTCTTAAATTTGCAATAAGTATGTGCGCGACAAATGGACGAATAACTCAATATTACGCCAAAAGATTTCGGTGATTCTTTTTTTGAAGTAAAACTTCTTTACGCACGCTCGTCACTAAAAATTTACTAGAATAATCAAAAAATTTAACAAAACAAAAAATGACTTAAAAAAATGTACTAAAAAGTAAAGAAATAATTTCGTACGATTGTTATTTTTGGAGTCGGTGTCAGTCAAGATCTCCACATCTCACCTATTACTACCTACTATGTATGTAGTTACCTTGTCTGACACCGACTCCAAAAATAACAATCTTACGAAATTATTTTTTTACATTTTAGTGCATTTTTTTAAGTCGTTTTTTGTTTTGTTAAAATTTTTGTTCATTCTAGTAAAGCAATGTTTTAAATTTAGAAAAAATATGTTTATTTCGAGTACAATAAGGTTTTACCGTAGGTCATTGGCAGATTTCTTAAATTTTCAAATAAAATTTTGTATTATACAACAAACATTTCAAATCATGTAATCATTAAGTAAAATAAATCAATAAATTATCTGGGAAAGCTTTGTTTAAATTATTTAAAAATATATCCGCGCACGTGTTTTTTGACGAAAGTATCTACTTCTTTGTCTATTTATTTACGGTCTTACCAACTAATATATTTAAGTTTTTTTTAACATTTTTATATTGCTTAGATATTATTGAAAAATTATAAATACTTATGATCAAAAAATAATTACAAAAAAATACATAAATTTAATAGTTTTATCATCACGCCCTTCAGCATTTGTGAATGTAGATATAAATTAAAGCAAATTTTGAATGAAATAAAATCGATATTGAGTTATTATTTTAAAAAGCTGGTACGTCAAGGATAATTTATCTTTTCTCATTGGAACTGCCCTGTATGATCGTAAGAACATCTTTCGACGAAATATGAATTCTCAGCCGCTGGCTGGTTAATGGCCCTTAAATATTCTAGTTTACATTCAGTTAGTTTTATGTTTCTAAATACCTACTTGTGAACATTAATAATTGGTCTGTTTTTGTCATCCTCTTATGTATATTATATTACTAAGACTGTTCTGTGTATATGTTCCTTAAATAAATAAATAAATAATAAATTGAAAGTTATTACCAAAAATTTAATATTTCAAGTTATTCTGCGGTTGCGGACTCGCAATACTGATGGAACTTAGCGGTTTACCATATTCTTTCGGTTATTATCGTAATCGTTCGTAAATTAGACACGAACTACGATGGATGATACTATTCTAAGATACTATTTAACTGACATACATATGTTGAGATACCACAAAACTACGTATATTGAAGGATGTTGAAATTACAAGAGTAACCTACACATCACAATAATATTGAACACAATCTGTGTATATCTATATTTTATACCTAAAAATGTTTATATTAAAATAGAAATTGTTTAACTATTTGTTTAACTGTGGGGGTCCAATTGTCGGCGGATCAATTGTCACGGAACCGAAAATACCATTGACATAAGATTATCAACTAATTCAAATAGTAATTATTATTGGCAGATTTAAAAAAAAATAAGTGAGGAGGTTCCATTAGGTTAGGTAAGGTTGTTTTAATGTTAGATTAGGTTGTATTAACGTCAGGTAGGTACTCACGCATCAGCAGCACTTCTCTTGACTCCTCCTGGAGACGAGGGGGCGCTGAGGAACATATCGGCGGGCTCCGCCACCCCGGGTTCCAAGGCCACCGACTCGTGGTTCCGTACATACTGCAAGGGGGGCTGCAAGGAATATGATCAATAAATTAACAACTGTTTTTGAAGAAAATGCTCGAATTTAAACTGCGCTAATATAAACTTTCAGCACCCTACTTTTGTTTCCACAAAAAGACCAAATTTCATGCTTGATAACATCAAAAAAAATATTTGAAATTTTTTGGGTATATAATTTTATATAATAATCAATTTATATGTATTTTATGGGTTTAAAATACTTGCTGCCATAGTGAGAAACATGATTTAAACGGTGTTAAAAAGAGAAAAGACCACACTTTATATTCAAAAACAAAAAATAACCACAAAATAAGTAAAATGACCTCTATCCACCCGAGCGACAGAGCGATTTTTAACTTTTTCCTACTGCTCGTGATTTTTTGGTTATCATTTTGAATATTTTCCGCCGACATTAAAAAAATCGTACCTCCGAATTTTAAAATGGAAAAATTTAAAAAAAAATGCATCAAGGGAAAATTTGCCTAAAACTGGCAGCAAAGCAATCCGAGGTATTTAAATAGTGCCATATTGTGGCAAAAAGCGCTCCGCTGAAACCAAAGTTTCGAATCGCATTTTGAAATAAGTTTATGAAACTTTGGGATTTTTTTATAAATTTGTTTCACATAGAACGATATAAAAGTAACGATAAAAACGTTTATAATACATTTATCCAATAAAATATGTGTGAATTTTTTTTTCGTTATTGGTAATTTTATTAAAAAAAAAGTTAAGGTGAGCCATTTTTAAAACTTTTTTGGGTTTCCGTGCAAAATTTTTATACAAAAAAATTAAATGTTTATTTCGATTTATGTAATCTTTCTAAAACAGTTTTAGTTTAACTTTAACCCTCTGAAATAAATCTGTCGGAGACTTAGGGGTTAAAAGTGATAAAAAAATATCTCTTTTATAAGTTACGTTGGATCAGGTAAAAAAAATCATTACTTTTAATGACTTTTCAAAGGAGTGTTGAAATGCCTTTTTGTTGAGTTGTCGTGAAAGTATGTACCCAGGTTTTTAAGCACCTACTTAAAAATCTGATTTTTGTTTTGATTTATTAAAAGAGAAAATTATAAACGTATGTATGTACGTATTTTTAGATGCGAAGTTAACTGTCCACAGAATATTCATTATCTATGTATATAAAAATCAAAATATATTTATTTCTGGGTTTGGATGTGTGTATGTATGTATGTCCGCTATGCGTCGCTAAACCATGGTTTAGCGAATCCGATTGCGATGAAACTTTGGGGATTTGATGTGCGCATGCCCGCGATGGTTTATGTATAAAATAGTGAGCTCTAGCATCATGAAATTATGCATTGCTAAACCGTTCATCCGATTGCGAGGAAACTTTGGGAACTGGCTATTTTTGGAACCAGTTCATATCGGATTTATAAAATGGTCACCGACACTCAAACTGGGTGAAGCCGAAGTAAGAGCCACCCGCAGGGCCTAGCAGCAAAAACTGCTAGTATATAATATAAAATCATTTGTCCCTAACCAGAACCATCCCAGTATATTATTATCAACTGTTAAGTAGGTTACAATATCTACAATCTTGTGGTTTTATACCAAAAAATGATGTTAAACCACAAAATGATAGAAACCTGAATCATAATGTAACTTGAAGTATTTGTATGACAAATATTTTATCCTGTTATTCTTCTAATGTACCTACCTACTGAAGAGTTAACTTAATAGAAGTGTGTTGGGGCGTGTCCGTGTGCCTGAACTAATCTCAATTTTTCCCAACTTCTGATGAAATTGACCAAACATTTTAATAACTCTGTATAAATATCAATCTTTCTTTAATATTTTTATTTTTTTAATTACATTTTTATAATGGTGGAAACCATTATAATAATATAATAAAATAAACACGAAACTTATTTCTGCTTTAATTTATTTTACCGTAACCAGTTTTAGCTTGTTAAAGCAATCTACAGACTGGTAGTAATTATTAATTATTCTTAACCTACGTTTATATACATAGTAAATTTGGGAGAGGGGTGTAAGGATTTTTTTCAATTGCATGGGTTTTCTTACATTTGTTTCTAAGTCGTCTTTGACAGTCGAATTTCTAATTATTTTAGTTATGCCCAGTATCTTAATTGCATCGGGTTTGTAGCTTACTTCCATATTGTTTGGGGGATACCTTACAAGTAATATGAATTATTAGGTGACCGGTTAAAATAAAATGAAACCAACTCAGAACCACTTCTGATGATAAAAAAATATTTAAAAAAAATTGTAAAATAGATCTCGATCTCGCCTTATCTCCGTCTCGATCGAGATAGATACAGGGCGAGATATCTTATCAGATTTGTGTGATTTTCTAATGCTCTTAAATGAATAAATAATCACGCATACTTGCATGAATTCGTGTTTAAAACAAACTAAATTAAAATACGTGACAGCTCACAGCTGAAATACTGACATCGGCCCATAGAAAAAGCAAATAACAGCCATATAAAATCACACAAATCTGACTAATCTTGGCTAAGAACTATCTCGTTCCCACAAAAGATATAGAATAGCTCGTCTGAGGTGGTTTTGAGTTGGTTTCATTCTGAGTTGGCCTAATAAATAGATACAATATTTCAATTTGGAAGGCGGGAATGGGTACCGCAGCTCCGGGAACCATTTATTGGATAACCAACACCTCCACCATAGGTCACCCCAAGTGGTTTGCTCCGTTAAGTGGCTTAGCATGGGTGCCCGTATTCTTCGGGTGAGATATGACTCTGTCTTGGTGGCGGTTGGTCTGGACACACTGATCCCCAAATTCCTACCCATCCCTCATACATTTTCCTTCCCTTCCATTCCTTAAAAGTACCTTCCAAACAGCATTCCCAAAGGTGACATAGGCCATGAATAAAAATATTTTCCTCAGGGTCTCCTGTGTGGAGCTAATGTAATCTAATGTATTTACAACACTTCCAGGAATTTTCAATTCATTGGGTAATTTATAAAAACAACATACATAATTTGTGTAGCTATATAAATTTTCGTGAAATCTATTCTGTTATACCATTTCGTATATCGCAGCATATCGGCCGTGGAGGATTTTGTAGGAAGTGTTGGGTTTATTGGAGTGGGGAAGAAGGGTGAGGGAGGTAGTTAGCACCTGCGCCGCTATCGCAGATTGGCGCTAGTGTAGGGAGGGAGGGGGAAAGAGGGGTAGCCACGGATTGGGGAGAATCGGGGAATACAAACTGGAATTATTACTATAACTGAACGGTTTAAGTCATGGATTAAAGTACATAAGAAATGCGATGTGGGTGAATTTCGTGATCTAGAAGTCTGGTCAATCGGACCTTAAATTTCTTCTTTTGTGCCTTATCATCATTCTAGGATGGCAATATGCGACGTCAGGCTAGTGTAAGAGAGACAGCGCTTGCTAAATGGGCTAGAATCAAAAGCGACATACTAAGGTAGGCTGAAAAGTAATGTACACATCCTTGTACAGCGCGAACAAAATGAAATTCAGAAGCGCGCCAGGTGGACTATGGAAGTGACATCACTTCTCTGCAGGTACGCGCAAGTTTGAGGACGTTGAATTCATCAAGTGTATTTTGAGAAGCGGAAGTATGGAGACGTGTTTTAGTACGGTGTCAAAGCAAGGTAAACAGCGTGGTTTTATCGAATTTTCAACTGCTGAAAAAAGTGTCTCCTTCTGAGATTCATCGTCGTTTAAAGGATGTTTATGGTGACGATGCTGTTGAAAGGTCTACTCTAAATCAATGGGTTAGCCTGAAAAAGCAAAAATTGTTGATGAATTGTCCGATCGTTGAGACTTGAGGTGTCTTTCGACTAGAGGAAAAAACTAAAAATCGCAAGGCAAAAGATCGGGGAAGTAAGAAGGGTGAGGAATCGGTTCAAACTTCAGGTTTAGCAAAGGTTCTTATCGAAGCTGTTTCTTCTCGTATGTGAAACGGCGTGGAACCCATCGTCCACAGATTTTACGGTATCCTGTTTGTTCAACAATGAAGCCGACACATTCCTTGGATATTCCAAAATGGTTTTTAATACGTTTTTGAGTGATTCGCCTGTCATTTTTAGTCAAATCGTAGACGAGTTTGGATTGTGAAATTTGTCACATGTGAACGGGTCGCTTCTTCGACTCCTTCTTGTGTTTAACAGCTCGGCTTTGGAACGATTTTCCGGCCTCTATGTTTCCTCCTTCCTACAACATGGTCTCTTCAAGACCAATTCCTTCCTCTCCTCAAAAAGACCCTCCAAACAGCATCTCAGATGACATAGGCCCTGAGGGAAATTATTTTCTTCAGAGCCTCCTGTGTGGAGTTCATGTAAAAAAAAGAATTATAAAAAAAAATATATAAAACACTTTTTTAATGTTTGGACGTCCCAGTCAGATCTGTCCTTCAGATGTTCCAATGGAATATCATGTTTGTAGCTAGTAATGTCTAACCAAGGATATCGAAACAAACAATATTTGTGTTCTATATGATTTATATATTTATTTTTTCAACGCCCAGAGGGCTTTTACATGTTTGGTCGTACAATTAATTCATGACAGATGATTTTTAAACAGAAAGAGATAAAAATACAGCGATTTGATAAGTTTACAAAAATACAGATAGTTTTGGAATAAGTTTTTTACAAGATCCACAAAATTCGCCAATATCACCTAAATACTGACTTTCCATAGTGAGAAATCGTTGTATCGGAGAGTGGGCAATGTAGTTCCGCTTATGAATGCTGCAGTAGAATAGTGTATTTAGTCGTGTAACTGTCGATAATCGTAGGTTTATGAGGTGCAGGAGTTCGCAACAGTCGAACTTAGAGTTAAGTATTTTGAATAAAAACGTTAAATCGTTTATTTTTTCGTCTGTCTTCTAGTGCGTGTATTTTTAGAATATCTAATAATAAATTATATTTTAAGTCTTCTAGTGGGATATTTAACTTAAAATTTATAAAACGCAGATTTTTTTTTGTATTCGCTCAACGTTATTAATTTTAATTTTGTAAGATGGAGACCAAACTATCGAGTTATATTTCATCAGGCTTCTAACTAGAGATACGTATAATAAATTAATGGCGTGTATGGAATTAAAGTTTTTAGTTGTTCTTAATACCTATAAGCCTAGTGTTTTGTGCTTTATATGTGATGTAGATTCGCCAGTTTCCCGCTTGTTCCACTAGATTCCAGACACCGTGTATATTTTGTTTATAGTAAGGTTCGTAATGTTATTTTCCCTAACTGATACGGCCCTGCGATTCCCACGGGGGTTAGAGGGGATTGGTTTTGGGACTACCCCTATCGGGAGGGGGGTGAGAGGTGGGGGTGGTAGATTAAAATTATTTGTGTCGCCCCGGGCTCTACAGCTGTTGCCAGACCGCGGGTGGGGCGAAGTGGGGAGGGGAGTGAAGGCAGGGGCTTGAAACGAAGCGGGCGCTTTTTAGTTTTGAATTAAAACTGTTGACAGAGTTATTATTTTTGTATTGCGTTTGGAAATGTTGATCAATGTCAATGGAATGCGGTAAATATACTAAATGCACTGAGTAAAATAATAATAGCAGTATGATAATCGATTGGAAACAAAACAGATGTCGCTAATGTACATAATATGTAAATCATTTATCTCTTTAGTATAATGATATATTCAATAATAATATAATATTATTTCACAACAAGTCCCAGCTGCTCCCGTCTGGAGCCAGTGAGATTATGGCCTCCCCAATTGGGGTATGTTGTGAGGCTGAGGGTAGCGGGGAGGGGAAGGAGATGGGGAAGAGGAAGGTGGGGAAGTACTTGGTTATTCAGATCTGGTCACTAAACATGGCTAACGCCATTTCAAACAACGTTTCAATTCTGAATAGTGGTCTTACATCAGGGCGATACTGAGAGTATCTTCCACTCTGGAACGTGCCGCAAATATACTATACATTATATTTTGGAATAAATCAATTGTGAAATAACACAAATTATTCAAATAAAATTTATTTGCCTACTCCGGGATTCGATTCTGCGACCTTCGGATTGTGAGTCAAGAGCGTTACCCCTAGACACCGCCGGCCATCCGTGTTTATATTAATGTATTTGCTTCCTTCAGCTAAGTACGTACCAATTAATTCTAAGAAACATTACGTTACTATATTGTTCTTTAAATATCTATATTATTTTATGTTATTTTAGGCCCATGAGGAAAATAACTTCCCTCAGGGCATTTGAGGATGCTGTGTGAAGGGGATTTTTTATTAAAGGAAGGAGAAGAATTCTGAGAAGGAAAAATGGATGGCCGACTCTAAAGTATCTTGTATAAATAATTTACAATCAAGTATTTTCCTCAGAATAACCACTAATATGCAGGGATTTTTTTTGATCGTGCCTATCGGCTACTGCGGCGTACGATAGGTTAAAACAGCCACCATCTTCGACCCAATTTGGGAGGCAGGTATGGGTACCGCCGCCAACCATCATGGATAACCAACACCTCTGCCACAGGTCATCCCAAGTGGTTCGCTACATTTGGTGACTTAGTAGGGGTGCCCGGGTTCATGGGGTGAGGTTTGTCCGGGTCTTGGCTGTGGACGCGTCTTCCCACCAGCTGCCTGGCAGGCCAGATTGGGAGAGAATGGTTGGGGGGGGGTACTGACTTTTCCAGCCGTACTCTCTCGGAACATCGTATTGATCCGCAGTGAGAGGGATTGATCCATATGTCCGTCACTCTTGGACACACTGACCCTCAGATTCTTACCCACCCCTGATACCATTTTCCTTCCCAGAACTTCCTCTAATTGTTTTCCTCAGGGCGTCCTGTGTGGTGCACAAATATATTGAAATATAAGCGATGTGCTTCGGCAGTTTTTACAAGGTGGGACTGCGTTTCGAAAGATGACATAGGTCCTGAATGATTTTTTCCCCAGGGCCTCCAGTGTGTATAACTAATGAAAAAATAAATTATTTAATATTTTGGACAACCCTGCTACCGATCCCACCGATCTGTCGCCATCCGAGCCTTCTGGCGACACTCTTCCACGGCGCCCCCTTCCCTGTGGGCGGCGGTGGGGGGCGGTATGGGTTGGGCGGGGGCGGACAGGGCGGAGGGTGGGCGGCCAGCTGTGGTCAGCGGTGCCGGGCCTCTCTAATGCCGGGGGTACCGACGGAGATGAAGGATTGTGGATTGGTGGATTTAAGAAATTGTGGATACGAATGCTTGTAATTAGAGTTTGAGTTTATAGTAATTGATTAACTTGTTTTCGACTTTATTTAATTGAAAAAATTAACATCATTCTACAGTTTGTCAAATAAGAGTAGAAAACATAGGAGGGCGCCACTGTTGATCAAATGGCAATACTAAACACATAAGTCATGGCGTTAAAGTAAAGCTGTGTAACCTACATTTTTATAAAAAAATTAAAAAGGCATAAAAGTGAAAAAAAAATATTTTCATTGCAATACAGATACCTACTTATATTATTATATTATTATCGGTATATAATTATTATATCTTTGCAATTTTGTGTTAACATAAAGAAGAATAATTAGTATTGTTTTAAAATATAAGGCAGAGTTTAGAAATTGCTCACATTTTTTAATACTGGCTTTGGATCATGTCTCTAATTTTAGATATGATTGATTCTTCCTTTCTACGTACTGTTAAATTCAAATTTATGTTAAATTAAATAAAAGCCAATCACTTTGTAAAACACCATTTAATCAAATTTATGTCATTAAGTAGGTACCTTAACAACAATGCTTCTTCTTGATTTTAAGTTTTTTTCTGTAAGAAATAAAACATGTTTTTTTAATGTGTATACAGTGTTTTATATTTTCAGCGTAATTCCAATTTAAAGGAATATTTGACAGTTAATTTCGTGTTGCCATACGATGATATATCATCGCCTTGCACCGCAGACTCCTACCCACCCCTCATACCCTTTGTCTTCGTCCCCAGAAATTCCTCTTTTTCCTTTCTCAAAAATACTCTACACAGCATCCCCAAATATGACACGAGCCCTAAGGGGAAATATGTTCCTTAGGGCTTCCTGTATGCAACTAATATAAAATAGAAAACAAATGGTTCCCGGGGCGACAGTACAGATACTATAAATTGGTCAATTTGGAAGCCTAGCTTCGAATATTCTATCAAAGCCAAATACATACACCACAGCAAATATAAGTTTTTTTTTTTCTTTTAAATCCCAATTTACCATCAGCAGATATTATTTTATAAAGCATCTCTAATGGTCCCGAGTTAATACTTAACACCCAACCTGTTCCCACACATGTCTCAGCGCCCCTTTTCACGGACGATTTGCTCCCCCCACGGGAGAAGGAAGGGGGGGGGGGAGCCACACGCGCCGGCTGTTGCGGCTGTTCAAATAATAAAACCCTGTAATTCCGTAATGCGGGTGACAGGTTGCAGCCAAAGGAGGGCCTCGGCCCCAGATTGCAAGGCCCTGTTGTTTTAAGAAGGAAATTTCAATTTATGATTTTGATAAAATGGACTGGGTTGTCAATCGATTTAGCTCTTAAAAGATAGGCCCGGTTTATCAGCCAGTCCGTATCCTTGCTATGTTACGACATTCCTCGCTTAAATTTGAGCGAGGAATCAATCAAAGCGTGCTAAATCTACCGCTCAAGCTTTGGTAAGCCGCAGAATAGTTCCTATTTTAGACGCCAAAGCGCTAGCATTCATGTAAATAATATTTGAATACTTCCCACTGAAATTTACGTAAATTGCTTAGTTTTACAAATATTGACATGAGAGATGAAGATGTTATAAATTTTTTGAAATTTAATTAAAATTAAATTTGATAATTTATTTGTAGTACTTTATTAAAGCCATAAATACACTGGGAATTTATATCATATATGTAGATCCTAATTATACAATTGTAAATGTTCTCTAAAATGACTTGGAAAGAATCTCCTACTTGTGATATCACTAAAGAAACCACTCATTTACTCTGAATGCAAGTATTAATGTTCTTCAAAATGACCTTGAAAAAAAAACACATCTTTGAGATTCTTTCAAAGACATATAGAAACCATCGCTTCGTTCAGAAAACAATTTTTAATGTTCTCAAAAGTTGTCTTGACAGAGGCTCATTCCTGTGATATCTTGAAAGAAACCATTCCCTTGTTAAAAATATTATGAACTAAATATAAAATTTGGCTGTCCTAAAACGGGTATCCTTCCCAGTTGGACAAAGCATCATTTTGTAATGTATTGTAATATATATGTAAATAAATAAATACATAAATAAATAAATAAATAATGTTATTATCGAGTTATGCAAGTATTTTAGGATGTATTTTAGTTGTTTCGACTTACAGCTGTTTCGACTTGTTAGGTCATTTTCAAACTGTGGTGAAGCCACGTATGGACGACTTATTTATAATATTTTAAAAGTCAATTTTTGAAGTCTAAATTGATTTATTACCGATTAATCCATTTTTGCAGAGACACTAATTGAGAGGGTGATAATGTTGGATTTTCCTTTGTTTTCCCTTGCACTAAGTGTAAAGGTTTTCTTAATTGATTTAGAATGACGTAATTGCTATGACTCATTTAAGTACATCATGCATGATCGTGTAAGAAACGTGGAGATCCGCAACGAATGCAAGATTGATGTAAGCGTAATATGTAAGAATAAGAAAGGGACGCTCCGACGGTTTGGGCAAGTAGAGCGAATGAACGAGGAAAGGAGTATAAGGAGAATATATGACGCAAATGTTAATGGTAGAAGAAGTCGAGGACGCCTAAGAAAGACAAGGCACGACCAAGTGAATCAGATACTTGAGTCGGGTCATGTCAAGAGTCAGAATAATAGAAGAGCATGTATGAGACGATGTATGAATGTAAACGAGGCAAGAAATGTGTGCCAAAACCGAGTTGTTTGGGGGTCCGTCCTCTCTGCCTACCCCTGCGGGAAATTGCGTGATGGTTAGTTAGTTAGTTGGTAACTTTATCAAAAATTAACTCTTAAATTGAACCAACTAAAAATAAACTGCCGTCAAATAAATTATCGCGATCACAATATCGCGGTATCATGTTGATAGTAGAGAGATATACCACTAATACAGACAGAAGATTTGTTTTTCAAAGAAAAAAGAAAAATATTCTGCTATTATTGATAGATAATAGACGTAATATTGGTGACACCCAGGCTTTCTACCTAAATACGGATTATGTTCCAAGCTGTGCTAAGCTTGACATTCCAATCAAGCCGAGCTTACATCAACTGATATACCGGATCATAATAATGTAGGTCTTGGTAGCGAATGCATTTGTCCACCTACTGCATGGCGGGCCGGATCGGGAGAGACAGGTTGAGGAAGACCTAACCTAGACCTCTCCTGTAGGACTCTTTTGAGCCATCGCCTTGCACGGCAGTGGGAGGGATGGGTTCAAGATTTTCAAATATTTTTGGGTTATTAGTAACCTGGGAATGTTTGTATTTCTTTTAAAAAAAGAAAACGTACGCCTTATCATTCGACCACAGAAGCGACAAAAGAGGTACACTAACATAAAAAATTGTTTTTTGATGATTTGACCTATTGATGTTTTGACGTTTGTTGTTTTGACCTATGATGAAACAAAAATGAAGCTGATTTTCTTGGACATCACTTTGCGTGTAGAGAGACAAAAAGTTTTGTTTCTACGAGTATCTAAGATTGGCATAGATGTTTTAGATAAATAATGTCTCACCTGCTTAGCAACCCTCGCCAATGCCTGCACCTCCCTCTGTAAGGGTGGCAGGGCGGCCCTCAGGAAGGGGAGGACGAAGGGTCTGAGCGGGAAGTTGGTGGCCTCTTGTAGGGCCTGCTGGAACTCTTCCACGCTGATCGTGGAACTCTGCAAATGAAAGGTGATTGTTAACATCTCGATGGGTCGGCTAATTAAATTTCGTTCACTCTTTGTATAAGTAATCCGTTCTTAAATTCATCTCATGACACAATATCCCTATGGAAAGGTACTGGCAAGCGTTATTTACTGTTTAATATATTTTGTGTACGCTGTGTACGCAACGTGAAAGCTGGCCACACCGGACAGGCGAGCTGTAGTTCTGAATGCTACCGCCATTTATTCCATTACGAGCTTTCCTGGTGTGTCGAGCTGTAGGTATTTCATTCTCGCAACTTTCTGAATTATGACAATATAGTGTCATGTTAATTGTGTTAAGTAATAACTATTATTAAAAAAAGTGAATCTATTGTCTAATATATCTTATCATTTACTAAACTCCCGCGACACACTTATGGAAGTATTGATACTTGGTGAAGTCAATATTCCTATACCCCAAACACCAAATATTAATTTATCAAACCACTTGCTTTATGATTGTTAATTTTTTTTTACCACGGATAAGTGCAAGGTCTCAAATTAGTGGTAATTTGCATTTTTTCTATAGTTAGTTATATTAAGCATAAACAATACCGGATCCAAAACAGATCCTTGTGGTACTCCTGGTGTAGGTTCAATTGGGTTTGGAATTCTGTTATTTAAATTTGACGTTTGTTGACTGTTATAAAGCATTCCCTTTAACGTAACCTTGGTTTACTCTTTTTCAACTTATGGTTTCTACAAGTTGATGTATGTAATAAGGGCAGGCATTTTTTTGTGTTTTAAGAGTTGAAAACAATACCGGACCCTAATCGGATTCATGCGGTACTCCCAGCTTCCAGCATACTTTGTTTTTGGGTGTGTAATTATATATTTACGTGTGTCTGACATTTCAAAAATGTTAGTTAAGCTTTCCCTTTCCTATAAACAGAATTATTAATTAAGCCTTTCTCTTTTTCAACCTATTGTTTCTAAAATTTGATGCAAAGTGTGCGCATTAAAGGTTAGCAAATTTTAGTATTTTTATCGTGTCACCGTTATTTAGCACAAACACTACCGGATACGAAACAGATCCTTGTATATTTCTAGTATTTATTTATTTATTTATTTATTTATTTAATACATGGAAAATCGAAAGTACATATAGTTTTTTATGATATTTCACCCTCCATGCTAGGGAAGACCCTGTGTTATGGCGGGTGAAGTTTACAGTTACAAGAAGATGAGGAAGTTAGAGAATTCTTAGAAAATGAAAAATTTGAGGAGTTGTTAGATATACATCACACTAATTTATTTATTAATTAAGTTAAGTTATTAAATAATCTTGTAGATACAATGCCGCTAATTTAGAAAATGGAGATATATTATGTTTTGTCTGAAAGGTGATTAAATTGATAGAGTGTAAAGCGAATGGGTATTAAAATTGTAATGTATTCCATGTGTAAGGATCCATTTCGTTATTTGTTTTTTAAAGTTTGTATACCCCTAGTATATTTTTAATTGGGCGAGAAATGGTACCATTGTTTTGTGATTTTGATATACTGTTAATTATACTTCCCCTTTTTATCCTGTACTTCTTAAATTATATCTATTTTTTAACATATAATTTATACAATTTTTCGTAACGTATGCTTATCAATACCTTCTATTATTTTTATATTTATTTACTTATTTATTAACGCCGATTAAAGCGGCTTTTACAAAAGAATTACAATTATTTTAAATATGGATACAGAATATACATAGATAAAAAAAATATATAAATATAAAAAAATATGAATATAAAATACATAAAAAAGAACAATAGAAATTGTAGTATCAACATAAAAAAGTACAACGAGTAGGTTATTATAAATACAATACAACATATTACAAATCCCGGATAATATGTATTAAGAAATTAATACTTTAAAACTGTATTTGATTATAATCAAGCTGAAAAGCGCTGACAGACAGTTTTAATTAAGTAGTTTTGTATGAGGTTAAACTAGCAATGTTTATAGATTCATCCAAAACATATTTATTTCCAAGTACATGCAAGCGATTCATTATGGAATTGAGTTCAGTGTTAGATCCTGTATTGTTGCAATGATAAGGTAATTTTAAACGAACTGATCGACTAGGTACATGGAAACATATTAACGAAAGAAGTTCAGGGGAGTTCAACAGGTCGGTAACGATTTTAAATAAATAAAATAGGTCTGAACAAATTCTTCTCTCTTTTAATGTATCGAGTCCCAATAATTGTAACAGGGTAATTAATGTTTTCGATGAATATTCCCAATTTAAAATTAATATAACGTAAAAATTTATGTTGGACTCGCTCAAGGGAATTCTCATGTACACTGTAGTAAGGATTCAAAATGGTGGAGTTAAATTCTAGTTGGCTTCTAACAAGTGAAGTGTAAAGTAATTTGACAGTTTTTAAATTTTTAAAATCCTTTGAAATCCGTAAGACAAATCCTAACATTTGCATTATTATTTGTAGTAAATAGCGAGTGATATTAGACATCATAGGGGCATCCATTAATTACGTTAGCACAAACGGGGGGGGGGGGGGGGGGGGGGTCCAGAAAAATCTCACGTTACTTGAAAAAAATATTCAAATTGGCCAAAATTTATCTCACTGAGGGGGGGGGGGGGTCTAGATTGGAAGAAAAACTGCTCTAGTAATTAATCGATGCCCCCATAGTGATATTCTGGCACAAATCTAAATATTTGTGCTAGAATCTCACTCTAGGGACGTCGCTAAACGCATTGTACTTTCGAGAAAGTCGCACAAATCTATACCCAAATTCACCAGTTGGAAGAGCGACTTGCTACCTGAATACGGTGGACACAAAATTCGAATAATTCTTCGAAACCTACAAAGTTATTATGATTTGAAAAGTTTTTAGCACTATATACTCACCGTAACAACGGTACTTTGGCAACGTATTATATAAAATATATGTAATTACCACGTACACAAATAAAATATAGATATAATACGTAGATAACAGGACTGGATCCAAAACAGATCCTTGTGGTACTCTCAGATTTTTTTCAATTGGGCTTAAAATGACTGTTATCTAAAACAGTTGTTTTATTCCACTTTTGTCGTTTACTCATAAAATTAAAATATACATAATGTTGTAATTAACACTTACACAAATACAATATAGATATTATACGTAAATAACAAGACTGGACCCAAAACAGATCCTTGTGGTACTCCCAGGTTTTTTTCAATTGGGCTTAAAATGACTGTTATCTAAAACTGTTGTTTTATTCCACTTTTGTGGTTTACTCATTTAATTACTACTGAATCTTTTACAGTCTATTATTGTTACAACTTGAAATATAATGTCGGCTTACCACGAGGTTGTGGACCAGCGATCTGACGCGTTCCGCAGGGTCTGTTCCTTGGTCCGCCGCAAACTGCACGAGCGTTGAGAGGAAGCGCTTCAGGCGAGCGGGAGGAGGACGTCCTTCCGCACCTTGACCACCACCCCCCGTGGAGCCGCAGATACCTGGCGAGCCAGATCCTGCAGGAGAACAATCAATTGATTAAGATAACATTATATAGAAATTAATGACCTTGGCATAATTTTCAACTATATTCCATATAAACACAATCAGTAATAAAGAAATGAATATGCTTGGCTCCATTCTTCGAAATTCTAGGGGTTTTAGGAATATTACAACTTTAAAACTTTTGTATACATCCTTAGTAAGTAGTCAAGTCGAATATAACTCCTTGATGTGGTCCCCCCATTATAAAATACATTCAGATACAATCGAAAAAATTCAACACAATAAGACACATAAATTTTAAACTCGGTATTCCCATTGAAAACATAAACTATAATATGAAAGAATCAAATTTATTAAAACTCTCAGATCTAAGAATTATATCCGAATTAATATTTATGTTCAAAATTGTAAATGGTAGAATAGACAGTCCTGATTTAACTAAGCTGGTCGACTTTCAAATACCCACTAGAGTTGACTAGAGCAACTCGCTAAAAATCCTGTTTAAATGTAACAACAAGAGTACTGAGTATACGAAACACTCGCTTATACCTAGGTTACATGAAGTTATTAATAACTGCACTGAAGCTAGGTACAAGAAAGCTATTCTATCAAATATTTTCAATCAATATTAATTTTATTTATACTATAGTATTATATGTAATTGTAGCTCTTTGTGTCATTTCTCAACCAAATGCCACAATTAACTGATTCTCTCTTTTTTATTATTTCTTATGTACAACCATGATTTTGTGACATGTTAACTATTTTTTGTTGTTGTTTAAGGCAATTCCCCCTAAAAAGAGTGCTATGTATATAGACTAGGTATATTTATACCGTTAATATTAATAAATAAATTATTGATTCCTGTAAGAAATATCGTGGGATGGGCTATTAGTCCAGTACAGTGCACTAGTAGACCCTAAATGGGGAAAGAGTTTTCTTTCAATTTGTATTCAAAAATATTATTATTTTTTGGAAGAAAAAGATAAAGCTAATAAATCTAAATGAAAATATGTAAAAGAACAAGACACACAAACATGAAAAGGTAATGGACGCAACTGGGACTCGAACCCATGATCTCTCGTCTTACTGGGACTATTGTAACATCTTATGTATACTTTATTTTTAATTAAATGAAGACAATATTAGCGAAACTCAATCGAAAATCTGGAAACAGAAAAATCAGAAAAAAATATTTTTAGCTCTGGGCCTCGTTTTAATATTACAATATTGATGGGATTAACCTTCAAATAATATTATATGGGAGCAACCTCAATTTGGGAGGCGGGAATGGATACCGCCGCCCCGGGAACCTTTATTGGATAACCAACACCTCTGCCATAGGTCACCCCAAGTGGTTCACTACGTTTGGTGATTTAGCAGGGGTGCCCGGGTTCATGGAGTAAGGTTTGCCTAGGTCTTGGAGGCGGATGACCGGGGCACACTGAACCCCAAATTCCTACTCATCCTTAATTAAACCCTTTTCCTTCCAGGAACTCTCCTCTCCTTTAAAATCCTTCACCACAGCATCCCCTAAGATGACATAGGCCCTGAGGGAAAATATTTTCCTCGGGGCCTCCTGTGGAAAAAAAAATCTAATGTTACCAAATTTAAGCCAAACTAACCTAACCAACCTAACAAAAAAACCTAGTATAAATTTAATTGTCTCCCTGGTCACCAAGCAGAAGATTGGTGGTCCTTCCCTGTTGAGTTGCGCCACCTCTCCGATAGCTGGTGCTTGCCGCTCCAACTCCTGTTTCACTAGAAACTTATGCTGCAAAACCCTCGAAATTCCCCGTGACATGTCGAAGTCGTGTGTCACGCAGAAGGCCAGAGCATGCTCCTTTGAAAGCCCGAACAGGTCCTGCGCTATTTCTTGTGTCACTCCATGTCGGGTCTTGTGCCCCTCGCTAGCCTGGGACATGAATTGTTCGAAGGTTATTTCCTCCTCAGGGACCTTGCAGACTCGGACATGCTGTTCCGGATCATCCTGATTGTCACCCAGGAAGGGAGCAAGCCGGTTGAAGTGGACGATCCGTGGTTTCCCGTTGGGCCTCTTCCTTATCCTGTAGACCACATCGTTGATCCGCTTCAGCACCTCGTAGGGGCCATCCCAAGACCGTTGGAGTTTTGGGGAGAAACCTTGGCGCCTACGGGGGTCGAAGAGCCAGACTAGTTCATCAGATTGATAGCCCCCCTTCTCTGCCTTGACGTCATAATGTTCCTTCATCCGGTCACTAGCAGCCTCGATATTCACACGGACCCGGTCGTGGGCATCATCCAGATGCCTACGAAGGTCTGACACGTAGTCCTCACCAGCTACGTCTTCTTTCGGTTTACATCCGAACTTCAGGTCACAGGGCAGTCGTAACTCTCGTCCAAAGAGCACACTTTCAGGCGTCTGCCCCGTAGTTTCATGAACCGCCGATCGGTAAGCCAACAGGAACAAGGGCAGGTGTCGGTCCCAGTCTCTTTGGTGATCCGAGACAACCTTCGCCAGATGTCTGCCGATTGTACGGTTCATTCTTTCAACCATTCCATCAGACTGCGGGTGCAGTGCTGTAGTCCTCGTCTTCCTAATTCCCAGGATCTCGCACATTTTCTGGAACACTGCAGATTCGAAATTACGTCCTTGGTCCGAATGTAGCTCCAGAGGCACACCAAATCGACTGACTAGCTCCGTGACCAATGCCTCCGCTACGGTAACTGCTTCCTGGTTGGGCAGTGCATAGGCTTCAATCCACTTGCTGAAATAGTCGATAGCGACCAGGATATACTTGTTCCGGTTTTCGGTTGTAGGGAACGGTCCAGCTATATCCACAGCGATTCTCTCGAATGGGCTACCTACGTTGTACTGTCGCATCGGTGCTCTTTTCCTCTTGTACGGTCCATAGGCCGTGGCGCAAGTCACGCACTTTCTGCACCAATCCTTGACATCTCTTTTGCAGTTCACCCAGTAGAAGCGTTCCCGGACCTTTTCTAGGGTCTTCTTGACTCCCAAATGCCCACCGGAGGTTCCATCGTGCAACAACCGAAGGATTTCGGGAATGCGTTTCCTTGAAACCAGCATCTGTAACTTACGTGGTTCTCCATCCGGCGTTTCCAATGCCCTTCTAAGAACCCCATTTTCCAATTCAATGGAATCCCACTGGGCCCAGTATGATTTGACGTTTGGAGAAGAAGAAGCGACGTTCTCCCAAGTTGGCCGCTGTATCGCCTTCTTCCACTCCACCAGATATTTCAGTTCGGGGTCAGCCTCTTGGTCCTTCCCGATTTCTGCAGGTTCCCAATCCTCATCCATGACTCCTGTTCTACACACTACTGCTGACTTCTCCTCCATCCGCCCGCAGTGGATGCAATCCTCCGCGCAAGGTCTCCTGGATAGAGCGTCTGCGTTCCGGTGGAGAACTCCAGCTCGATGTTCAGATTCATAATCATATTCCTGCAACCGTTCAATCCATCTTGCCACCTGTCCCTCGGGATTTTTGAAGTGCAAGAGCCATTTGAGCGCCGCATGATCCGTCCTCAGCAGGAAATTCCTCCCGTAAAGGTACTTGTGAAAATGCTCCACCGACTTGACAACTGCCAGTAATTCCCTTCGCGTCACGCAATAGTTGCGCTCAGGTCTAGACAGTACCTTGCTGAAGTACCCGATGACTTTCTCCTCCCCTTCCTGGACTTGCGACAGAACGCTTCCCATAACCACGTTGCTGGCGTCTGTATCCAGTATAAACTTCCCTTCTGGTTTGGGATAGCTCAAGATAGGGGCATCGGTTAACTTCTGCTTCAAGTTTTCGAACGCCTGTTGGCAGTGAGAGTCCCAGGCAAAACAATTTTTCTCTTCGGTGAGCCTTGTCAATGGTTTGGAAATATCTGCAAACCCATAGACGAACCGTCGGTAGTAAGTGCAGAGGCCAAGGAAGCTTCTCAACTCGTGCTTATCCTTCGGTACTGGCCATTCATTGACGGCACGGATTTTTTCTGGGTCGACTGAGACCCCCCTTTCGGATACCACGTGACCGAGATAATTGACTTGTTCTTGAAAAAGGTTGCACTTCTTGGGATTAAGTCTCAAGTGGGCGCCCTGCAAACGCAGGAACACCTGTTCCAAGTTCTTACCGCGTGTCTAGATACGTGGAGTCCACCGGGGCAAACTGTTATCTTGGAACCCGAGAGGGACGGTGCGGGACTCGGACAAGGAATTTTGGTCGGTAAGGCGCTAATCCGCACCCGTGAGGAAATACCCGTCAGGGTAATGAATGTCAATGACTACCCGGTAACCCTGAAGAAAGGCACTCGGTTAGGACATGGTTCACCTGTTTTGGCGGTTGTTCGGCAAGTTAACAACATGACCGTGACATCGAATAAGCTTCCAGACCAGCTAAAAGATCTCGTTGAACGGGCCAGTAGGGGACTTCCTGCCAGACAACGGAACGCTGTCGAAACGCTGATCAGCAGATATCAGAATGTCTTCGAAGGCTCGAACGGGTTGTTAGGAAGGACCGCCGTCATACAGCATCGCATAAGAACAGGGAACGCGGACCCTATCCGACAAGTCCCTAGGCGATTACCATTTGCGAGACGTGACGAAGCTGAACAGATAATCCGGGACATGGAGAAAGGGAAGATAATTGAGCCATCAAACAGCCCATGGGTTTCACCAGTGGTACTGGTGAGGAAGAAGGATGGGACCACACGTTTTTGTGTGGATTACCGACGACTCAATGATGTGACCAAGAAGGATAGCTACCCTTTACCTCGGATCGATGACACGTTGGACACCTTGGGAGGCTGTCAAGTCTTTTCTACTCTGGACTTGAAGAGCGGATATTGGCAAGTGGAGTTGGACCCAAGAGACAAAGAGAAGACGGCTTTTTCTACCGGGACGGGACTCTGGCAATTCACAGTGATGCCATTTGGACTTTGTAATGCTCCTGCTACGTTTGAGCGGCTGATGGAACATGTACTAAGAGGGCTATCCTGGGAAACATGCCTGGTCTATCTGGATGCCATCATCATCCTCGGCAAAACCTTTGAGGAACACCTGAAGAACTTGGAACAGGTGTTCCTGCGTTTGCAGGGCGCCCACTTGAGACTTAATCCCAAGAAGTGCAACCTTTTTCAAGAACGATGATGTCATCCAGATAGACCAGGCATGTTTCCCAGGATAGCCCTCTTAGTACATGTTCCATCAGCCGCTCAAACGTAGCAGGAGAATTACAAAGTCCAAATGGCATCACTGTGAATTGCCAGAGTCCCGTCCCGGTAGAAAAAGCCGTCTTCTCTTTGTCTCTTGGGTCCAACTCCACTTGCCAATATCCGCTCTTCAAGTCCAGAGTAGAAAAGACTTGACAGCCTCCCAAGGTGTCCAACGTGTCATCGATCCGAGGTAAAGGGTAGCTATCCTTCTTGGTCACATCATTGAGTCGTCGGTAATCCACACAAAAACGTGTGGTCCCATCCTTCTTCCTCACCAGTACCACTGGTGAAACCCGTGGGCTGTTTGATGGCTCAATTATCTTCCCTTAACGAGGAAGTGGTACTGCAGAAGGGGGGTGGCGAAATGGTGTGTGTGATCCTTAGTGCAGATAACAGTTTGCCCCGGTGGACTCCACGTATCTAGACACGCGGTAATCAGTGTCTCACTGCACTGGGGTAGCAGAGTATCCGCACTAAGGATCACACACACCATTTCGCCACCCCCCTTCTGCAGTACCACTTCCTCGTTGTCGATCCATATGACTCCCTCTCTCAGGTCCAGCTTACAGCCCAATTTCGATAGCAAGTCCATCCCGAAGATCACTTCTTCCTCTATGTCAGCGACTAGAACCTGATGCTTGAAGGTGGTGTTGCCGATTTTGAAAAGGGCGGCTGTCTCCCGTGCACGCACGCCAACTCCCCTGTTGCCGTACGTAGTTTCCATCGTGACGACACGATCCTTGCCTCGGAGGCAGCAATATCTGGTCTTATGATCGACGCAGTTGCTCCCGTGTCCAACAACAGTTTGCGACTTTTTCCATCCACTAGACCCTCTATGTAAATACCGCTAGATCCCCCTCCAAGTGTCGCCATAGTTACAGATGTTTCAGGAGCCTCAGTAGTACGGATCGATGGTTGCCCCTTCCCATCAACCCTTTTTTTCGAGGTTCGTCTCTTTGGTTTTGGGCATTTATTACGAAGGTGTCCTGTCTGACCGCAATTCCAGCAGCGTATCTCCCTTTTCTGTACCTTCAAAGCCTCCAGGACACGCTTCACTAATTCCTCCATGGATGGTTGCGATTCTTCCCCCGTGGTCTCCAGAGCACGTACCCGAGCTTGGCTTCTCACGGACTGCTTCACGGCCTCGAACTCCAGAGCTTGCGTCAACGCCTCACTCAGCATCTTCGGACGTGCCAACTTGACGGCCTGCTGCGTTTCACCCTCCCGCAGTCCGTCCAAGAATCTGTCGATGGCCAGACTCTCGTAGACATCGTCAGTCACTGTTGGGAAGGCGCCTCTAACCAGGCGGACGATGTCAGCTTCGAATTCTTGCAACGTCTCGTTCGGCTTTTGGAAGCGGTTCTTCAGTTGCGAGCGGTAGATCTGCTCCATGTGACGATGACCGAACCGCATTTCCAGACGTTGCATCAACTGCTCATAGTCCTGGCGCTCTGTCAGCGGAATAGTTTGCAATACCCTTACTGCATCTCCCCGCAGCGACAGGCACAGCATCGACGCCTTCTTGATACCTGGCCATTCATTTATCATGGCCGCGGTCTCAAAGAGCGTCAGATATTCCTCCCAGGAAGATTTTCCGTCGAAGGTGGGTAGGTCGTTTCTCAACTGGGTCAGGACCATCCTTTCCTCGACATTAGCGTTTGGGGGCCTTGATAGATTCTTCACATCCATGACTGTGCTCTCACCACCAGTCGCATGGAGTCGCTCCTCTATTCTCCGGATGCGTTCTTCCATGTCGACTATTTTGTCGTTGAAGCAGCGAGAAATGTTGTCTAGCTTCCCTTCCAGCTGCGTCCTCATGTCACTGATGCTTTGGGAGGTTGCTTCCAGTTTGGTGTCGATATGTTGACAGAGGTCATCAATTCCGCCAGTCGTTTCGAAAGAAAAACTCTCTGGATCTTCACCAGTGTTTGCGAGAGCCACTCGTAGCCGTTGTTGCAGTGCACTCTTCGTCCCCGTTGTCTCCAAGTCACGTTCCTCAAGTTCCCGCTTTAATTCCACTACCTTTAAATCCATCAATCTGTTTTTCTTTGTCGCCATTTTTCTTGTCACCGTATAATGTTAAACAATTTATTATCCCGAACCGAACTCTCACTGTTGTAGTTTGTTTTTTTTTTTAAACCCCACACCTGACACCAATTGTTACGTTTTTAATAACGTTCTGGGTTCACAAACTAATAAAAAACAACACGATTGTCAGTCACACTATTTATTTGCATTCCATTTACATTAATACAGCTTTATTTATTTTTACAGTCATCTAACTATACCCAGATTTTATTTGTACTCTTTGTTATTTTTCGTTTCCATGGTGATATCTTTATTTATAGTTTCCTTGGTGATCTATTTATTTACACTAGTGCTGCCATAGGCACCACAATGTTCTTCCCATTACAATATGATGCTCTTTTTAAATTTAGGCAGGGAATCGGAGAAAATGCCGATGTTAATACATACATTAACTATTTTCGAATAATAAATTTATTTTATCGAAGGAAGCAAATACTTTGTGGTGTGACATTATATATTAAATAAAAAAACACACTTTGTAAAACACCACTTTATTTGAATTAATAATTACTTAACAGCCAACCAGGTTTCGCTTAGCTCAAGCTTCATCAGGGCTATTATGTTAACTGTTAGTTATATTACTGTAGTTAATATAATAGCCCTGATGAAGCTTGAGCTAAGCGAAACCTGGTTGGCTGTTAACCCTTCGAATAATAAGAAAATAATATCTGTAACCTTTTGCCTGTCAAGGTTCGCGCGCAAAATTCCTGGTTCTTGCCATGCATCTTAAATTTTCCTATTTATGGGTTATTTTTTAACCCTTTTGCAAAAACAAAAATTGTTCTAAAATCTAGATAAAATAATCTTTCCGATGTGTTTATTAGAAGTCAACTTTTTTTTTTCTAAATATTTAAATTTTGATATTGGAAATGTAAATTAGCTAAAAAATGCATACCTGCGAATATTGGAATTAAAGTACTTAAAATAGAATAAACTTAAAATTTTAAATACAGATTCCTTTTTTTAACAAAATTTGTAATAAAACTGTCACCTCACTTTTTATCACTTTCATACAATTTTATTTTAAAATTAAATGTTTGTTACGTCAAAAATTGGCTCGAAATAAAACCGTCACTTATGATCGGGTTTGTAAAATATCTCAACAACATAGCTCATATAATCCTAATACAATGAGAAGCATTATTTCTTTGGCTCTCTAACATAAAAGAAATCACAAATATTCGCATGACAGGAAGAGAGATATATAACTTTTAATAATGCACGGTCGCTCTGGGACAATCTGGGTCTCTTGTTATTATAACGGCATATGATGTTTTGGGACAACTTGGGTCTCCTGTGATTAGAAGGGTTAAGTAATTATTAATTCAAATAAAAAGGTGTTTTACAAAGTGTTTTTTTTTCATTAAATAATAAATTTATTGCCTTTATAGGTTTTCTGTATTGTTTTGTCCCATTTTTTGTGAGTTTAGGTTAGGTTGGGTTAGATTAGGTAAGGTTAGGTTAGGTTAGGCTGGGTTAGGTTTGGTTTTAGTAGATATTTTGATGGGAGATGTTTTGTCCGCAGGATTTTTTAAAATTTAGGCAGTGAATCGGAGAAAATTTCGATGTTAATACATACTTTAACTATTTTCGAATAATAATTTATTGTCTTTACAGGTTTTCTGTATTATTTTTGCCCCATTTTTTTGTTAGTTTAGGTTAGGTTGGGTAAGGTTAGGTTACGTAAATTAGGTTGGGTTAGGTTAGGTTTTAGTATATATTTTGTTGGGGGATGTTTTGTCTGTAGGATCGTTTGTCGGGGATATTTTGTCGGGGGATGAAAAGTCGGGGAACCTCACCTGCGCTCCCGTTGTGGTGCGGGCTGACCCGGGGTGCGCAATTGCTGGAGGGGGAGCCCCCCTCGCCCCCCGCAGGGGACCTGCCCTCCCCCCCGGGCGGGGGGGTCGCGCTGTGGCACCTGTCCTTCAACTGACTCTGACCCTGGCCGCCTGAAACAACAACAAAGGTTTATTGTTACAACACGTGTTCATTCACACCAATCTAATTAGTGTAATTTAATATTAAGGGATTGATTTCAAAGGAATATTTTATTTTAGTTGATTGGAGAAACAAACAGTTAAGTATACATATTTCATTAAAGTAATTACATGAACCAGCGAAGTTTCCGAAAAAAATCATACATTTTATTAAAAAAAAACATTGATTAAGAGGGTATAGCCAGAGAAACCCGGAAACATGTCATTTTAATATCAATGTACCCCGTGAGTGGGGTTGATGCGGACATTTGTCGGCTTTTGCTAAAATTTAATCCATTAATTTTTTTTTAAAGTTATTGACTTCGAACTTTTTGAATAATGAGCGGAATGTATGATGTTGTGTTATTATTACTTATTGAGCAATCTATCTTTAATTATTTATCAATGAAGAATCAAAGAGTGAAACGTGTACGAATGGTGCCAATCTTCCCCTATTGACTCTCTTCCACAAAAAAATATAAATTGATTTCGAAAGACTGTTCTTTTATCTAGTAAAGCTATATTTTAAATTCTGAGAAAATATTTTTACTTTTAGTACAATAATGTTATACCGGAGGTTGTTGGCAGATTTGTTAAATTTTCAAACGAAAAATCTTATTTTACAAGACATATTATTTCATATCATGTAATCATACATTATTGTAAATCAACGCGTTATCTAGTAAACCGATTTAGACCGGTCAGTGGTTGAGTGGGCATAGCGCTTGGGTCCCACCCGAGCGTCGCGTGTTCGATTCCTCGGCTGGCTAAGTCCTCCATCACAACACAAGCAACATTTTCGGCTTTCTGTGGTGGTAGTAGGAGATTTTCAAACATTGTTGGGTTATTCGTAACCCGGTAATGTTTGTCTTTCTTTTTAAAAAAAAAGTTAAAAAAAAAAAAAAAGTATATTCCAAAATTTTAATAAATATAAAATCATTAAAATAAATACCCGAACACTTATTTATGACGAACATTCTCAATTTTGTCTATCTATTTACGGTCTTAAAAATTAATATATTTCAGATTTTTTTTACATTCTTATTTTGCTTAGACATTATTGAAAAATTATAAATACTTCCGATAAAAAAATATTACAAAATTTTAATAGTTGTATCATCACGTAAAACTGCGCTGTATAAATTATCGAAATATTATTTTTATTAATATTATAAAAATATAAAAACAACATAACGAGAATGATAAAATAACAGACAGCAGGGGTAGAGGGTTCGTAATTAACAATTTGTTTTAAATTTTTCTATTATTCATTTGGTAAATTGGTCTGAGGACAAATGAAAATATCAGCGTCTGAAAAGATGTTATTATATTTTGTGCACGTCCTTCTGAGAAATAAATGTTGTGTGCAATTTTGGAATGTGGAATAGTTGGTTTGATCTTGTATTTCGTATTAGTGGAAATTAATGCTTTTCATTTTGGTTTGTTGCAAATTAATAGATATAGGGTAAATTTTTTTACACATTTTTTACATTTACTCCTTCACAATGAATTAATTAAAAAATAATATATAGTATATTTCCAGCACGTTCCAGAGTGAAAGACACCCTCAGTATCGCCATTGTGTAATACCACCATTCAGAATTGAAACATTGCTTGATATGTCTTTAGCCGTGTTTGGTGACCAGATCTGAATAGCCAAGTACTTCCCCACCTTCCTCTTCCCAATCTCCTTCCCCTCCCAACTACGTCCAGCCTCACAACATACCACAATTGGGGATGCCATAGTCTCACTGGCTCCAGACGGGAGCAGCTGAGACTCTTGTCAGGTATTAGTATAAAAAAAAGGTAGGAGCAAGGCTCTTGACTCGCAATTCATCGAATCCCGGTGTGGGCAAATATAAATTTTATTTGATTTTTTTTTTTTTTTTTTAAATCATGTATATTATCGAGGCTTCTGACTCACACAATGTTGTCATTTTAAATTAATTAATTAAAAATAATATATAGTATTTTTGCGGAACGTTCCTGGGTGGAAGATACTCTCAGTATCGCCCTGGTGTAAGACCACCATTCAGAATTGAAACTTTTCTTTAGCCATATTTGGTGACCAGATCTGAATAGCCAGGTACTTCCCATCTCCTTCTATTCCCCACTACTTTCAGCCTCACTAAGTACCCCAATTGGGGATGCCATAGTCTCACTGCCTCCGGATGGGAGCAGTTGGGACCATAGTGGGGTATTCACATAAAAATATATAAAGGAGTATATAGGTAAAACTCGCTTCGCAGAATTTTGTTCATGCTGGATTTTAACGTAAGTGGCGCCATTTTTTGGCATTATTAGCTACTTGCTTCAATTCGGTTGTATTAAGACAGTAGCTTAAGTGACAAACTTCACATTCACAGATGGTTTCATATGGTGCGGCGTCAGAGATTCTTAAATTTAAAAAAAAAATTGTGAAACCCCTCTGGGCGTTAAATCAATAAATAAATCAATTTCAACCGTACAGTCGCTATGGTATTAATAACGTCCGATATATATTTGTACAGCGTCCTTAAGATGATTTTTCACCAAAACGGCGCTATACAAATCATCCGAGTATTATCGGATACTTAACGATATTTCGTTAAAATTAAATTTGTTTTGTTATTTTAAATTCCATCAACTCAACCGATCACGCAGTTTGGAAACTAAATCTGTTTTGTGGTTTACAAAACAAATTAAAACAGTTTTCCAATAACTATTGTAAATAAAACATCGTTGCAGGTTATTAACGAATACAATGGGTTACCCGTGCAAGTGACATCCCATTACAATTTGTTTACAAGAATGAATTAAATAAATTACATTAAAATCAAGGTGTTTAGTTTTCTAGCTAAGTTTCAAACTAATTATGGATTATAAATAGTGATCATTATTATCAACAAGTTCATTAATTTAGGCCAAAGATAGCACCAGTAATTTCAGATGTCGCTGATTGTGTGATCATTTTTTAACTTCCTCCGTTCTCAATTCAAAGGAATTTAACTATAAAAAGCCCACGCTAGCTAAAAATTAACGCTTACCACTCTAACTAAACTTCCATAGACTGTTAACTTAACATAAACGGTCTTACTAAAAAAAAACCACAGCACGACCGATTACCTGTCTTTTTGCAGCACCATGGATACAACAAATTACACTAAAACACGAAATTCTACCAATAAAGACTTTCACGCTAAAACAGGTTTAAAATCTGGCAACAGTGCATTAATGTCCAAACTAAATTTTTGTTTTCATTCATGACCGCTAGATGGCAACCGACACATTTTCTACAGCATTCTACCGCCTTGCCGCGCAGTTGGTTTTCATGCATGACGGGAATGTTTTTAGTAAATATTGAGATTTTACTGAATGATTTCTATTATAGTGACGAATTCACTCTTCTATTCATGTAATTAATATATTTGCCGTGTTATTTGTGTAGTTTAACATCAGTTTTAACAAGTTATTGCACAATAAACAGTACTTAAAAGTTGAACTGTCAAAATATTGTTTTGGGTTACATAAAAGTTCTAATTTACGTTTTTAAATCCTTATTTTATGAGAATTTCTTAAAAGTGGTGTTTCTTAAAATATTAATATCAAATTCACGTGTTGGTAAACTTATCAAAGAAATTAACATCTTTAGTGGTGCAAGAAATGTGTTGAAATGTCAGAGATGTTTTTAGGTTATTTTTTTGGCATTAAAAAAAACTTTGAAATTTTTTTATTGTATGCACGAGGGAAAAGTGAGGTGACAGTTTCATTTCAAATTCATTATATAAAAGGTCTGTATTTTTTAAATTTTTAAATATTTCTGTACACTATCATCAAAAATGTTTTGGTAAGAAATTATTTTACATTTTTTCCTTGTTTAAATCTTAAAATACGGCAGTTTTTTAAAACTAAAGTGTATTTCAAATACACAAATCTAAAAGGTAATTTTATCTAGTTTTTAAAAATGGTATTTGTTTTTACGGCACCTTCAAAAATAAGAAATATATAGAAACTTCAAAATACTTTGAAAAATTCCAAATTTCGTTCAGACATCATCCCTAAAACAGAGATAAACTACCCCCCCAGGCTGTGTAAACGGCGTGTATTTTTTTCAAAGAACATTTTTTTAATTAGTAATGTTTTCACATCCGCGGCCGTTCGTCAATTGAATAAATTTTTCACGAGGTTTTTTAGTAAGGCCGTAAGTAGGTATTGATTAAACCTTTGTCCGCTGAGTGGGGAATTAGTTATGTGTAGGCAGTGTAGGTAACTTGTAACTTTAAAAACAAAGCAATAAAAAACGATGGATTTAATTTCTCAAAGGGTACTTTATTTAAAAAACAACACAACCACTGCTTCTTCTTCTGTCAAGTCCTAACTTTTTTACACAGGGCTTTATCTTAAATTTATTTATTTATTAATCTCAAGTTGTATCTCTTATTTCTGTGTGCTGATAATTTTAGAAACATATCGATCGTTCGGTTGATCAGTCAGACATCTCCAAAAAATCGTAAGTAAGAGTACCCTCTACCTGATAAAATACTCAGATTTCTCATAAACCCCACAAAATCAATTAAAATGCAGAAAAACTTGTACTTAAGATGAAGCCATACTAAATAATGCAAAATCATACAAAATCATATGTTTTTGTTTTGAAAATTTGGTCGCTTAGAAGTATTATAGATGCTTTAATTAAATACTGCGTGTAGAACATATCATGGCCCTTAAAAAGCCTTTTAATAAGTCTAGAAAAAATAAAGTATAAGGTCTATAAAAAACACTTTTCAAGTCCAAACTCTCCTATTTATAAACCTCTTTTTGGATATGGTTTTATTGTATAATGTGGAAAATTCAGTTTCTTTTATAATAATCGCAAAAAATTTGAAATTTACGCCCGAATTTCACAAACTAAAATAGAATATGCATTTTCGAGTTGTTGTTTTTGACATCACGGCGACAAATTTGCATTTTCAAAGTGAACCTTATACCGTCCACCAAAGAACTACTGACTAGCCACACCCATTTTCTGTCAGTACTCCCCCGGCCGGAGCGGTGAACAGACGTTAGGTTCCGCGTCGTTGGGTTTTGTGAAATCAATTTTAAATTTCCGTTTAATGCGCTTACAAAATCAACCTGTAAAATTTTTTGCTCAAATACCTTTTCCAACCTTTTCAAAAACTTTTTCTCAAGTATTTTTAAACTCTTCCTATAAAGGGGCGTGAATTCCAATTTCGACTTTTTCCTGGAATATTGGATCGCCTTAATTAAACAAAATGTTGATGTTTTCTGGGTCACTAGTAGGTTATTTTAAAATATCATACTACATAATGTACTCGACCGTTATTTTTCCTGTGTTATTTTATAGTATAAATATGTAAAACACAGACACGTGTAACTAAAAATTTGATTTATGGTGTGCATTCAAATATTGCTTTCCTCATTATTCAAAACTTAGTATTTGGAGATGTTTGACTAATCAACTGGACGATTGATTTATGCAAACAAATCATTAATACTAGCAGTTAAGAACCCGCTCCGCATATCTTTGCTGTTAGCCCCTGCGAGCGACTTTTCGTTGGGCTTCAGTTTGAGTGTTGGTGACCATTTTATAAATCTTTTAGGAACTGGTTCCAAAAATAGCCTCGGATTCACTGTGATCCAGTGACAGCTAGTCACCGAGACAAATTAACCGCGACAGGCATTGACGTCAAATGTAAACAACTGTCACAACTGCCAGTTACAATAATAATCATATTACCGTCAATCTCTCCATATCTGGAGAGATACTAAAAATTACAATATTATATATTGGTTCTTAGCAAGTTACAGGGAGAAATTAACCCCTTTGTCTTGCAAACTGTAGTAATGTCACCTGATGGATTTTTTTTTTAACCCGATGTTCGGGCTGCCTTGGGCAAGATGAAGGGCGTTCATATTTTTTAATTGGTTGTTTTAAATCTGCGAGTGGTATACATTTTGTATAGATATATGCACACATACAGACATTTTTACATACACCCATGCATGTATGTATTCATATACCACAAATATGTATACCATAATAAATATATACAAGTATTTAATTTTTTATATAAGAATATAAAGGTAAATTTTGTTATAGCCCGCGCATCAAGGTGGATGAAGGATGGATATGGGCAGGCGGTGGAGGGGATTGTCATCGGGACTTGAATGCCCGAGACATGAGATGCTTGGGTTCGGATTTGAAGCAAGTTTTGAAAAAAATGTTTTGGCCAGGTCTATTATGTGTTTTTTAAGTGGAGGGATTTTCGTGCCTGAGTTAATAATGCTATTTCGGACGAACCAAGGGCTTTTGGTGAATCTTCTAAGCAAGACATTTTGGAAGGGTTAAAAATTACAAATCCGTAGTACTTATACTTATGTACATATACCTGGCAGGGGCAGGTCCCATGCTAACGTAAGTGGCGCCATCCTTTGGCATTTAATAGAATTTGAGTACTTAATTGAATCGATTCTATCACAAAAATAGCTTTAACAAACTTCAAGTACGAATATGGTTTTGCGTACGGTGTGGCATCAGAGTTGCATTCTTACCCGGATTCTTACATTTCAACCGTACAGTCTCTGGCATATTAATACGGTTAATTAACATTTAATTAACAAATTTTTGCAAATTAAATAAAATAAAATACCTTATATTTCTTTTACAAAGAAATATTATAGGTATATATTTCCTTTACAAAGAAATATAAAGTAGATATTTATTGTACATTACTGAACTGCCTCAGTAACAGTATTTTGTATTTGTTTAAAGATTAATTGAAGATGTCCACTGACTTGGTATAATTATTTCCCTCCACTAGTATTCTGGGTAAAGAGGAATACATATGGTAGTTAGTTCCAGAATTTCTGCACTGAAATAAATACTGACTTCTAGTATTAGGTAGTGGAATCCGGAAGCTTATCAATTCAAGCAATGCCGGACTATCAACTAAATCATTTAGAATTTTATACAGAAATACCAAGTCAGTGAAATTTCTTCTGTCTGGCTGTCTGTCTAAAGGACCGTAAATAAATAGACGAAATAGAGAAATTTTCATCATAAATAAGTGTTCGGATATATTTTTTAATGATTTTATTTAATTAAATTAAAATTTTGAAACATGCGTTTACTAGATAACGTATTGATTTACAATAATATATGTTTACATGATACGAAATATGTCTAGTAAAATAAGATTTTTCGTTTGAAAATTTAACAAATCTGACAATGGCCTATGGTATAACCTTATTATACTAAAAATAAACATTTTTCTCAAAATTTCAAACCTGCGTTTACTAAATAAAAGAACAATCTTCCGAAATCAATTTATAATTTTTTGTGGAAAAGAGTCAATACGTCTAAAATTTAATTTAAAAAATAGGTTTTGATGTTTAGAGTCAGACATCGGTTTTATAAATAATGTGACAAAAGTCAGCAATGACATGCGACAGAATAATGGCTGGGAATTATTCTGTCACGTCACAATCAATTCACAATCGGATAATGGGGAGTAAATAGGCTAGTCGCAGTCCCACTGGAGTCACCGTGTCCACTGAAGGAAGAATACCTAGATATTACACCTAGGATTTATTTTTGATGAAAAACTAGGTTTCGCCAATAATATCCACTGGTGAACAAAGGTATGAAAACCCTAGGCTTCGTATTAAGTTTCATACAAACCATTAATTTATTATATGTATCTCTAGTTAGAAGCCTAATGGAATATAACTCGGTAGTTTGGTCTCCATCTTACAAAATTCATATTAATAACATTGAGCGAATAAAAAAAAATGCGTTTTATATATTTAAAATTAAATATCCCACTAGAAGACTTAAAATATAGTTAATTATAAGATATTCTAAAAATACACGCACTAGAAGACAGACGTAAAATAAACGACTTAACATTTTTATTCAAAATACTTAACTCTAAGTTCGACTGTTGCGAACTCCTGCACCCCATAAACTTACGAATACCGACAATAATAATAATAATAATAATATTTGGCTAATTTATATAGCGCCGTTTTCGTGAAAAATCACCTCAAGGGCGCTGTACAAATAAATACATAAAAAATAATATTACTGGCTTACAACTAAGATTTACAATTATAACTAGTGATTTACATCTAAGTCTTATTGCTAGTGACTTATGACTAAGACATATAAAAGCTGACCTAAAACTGAGCTCAATGACATATATATTTACAATATGACTTAAAGTTAGAGATTTATAACTAACATATTTATTTACATTTAAAAATACTTGAAAACATCTTATAAATATCATACATTCGCCAGAATCACTCCACAGCGCTAGAAGAAGAAGGAAGTTTTTACATAATACATATTACTATTTAAGGACATGGATGCAAAATTTATCGGATTTACGAAAATGTATGGATATCTTAAATAAATTAATGAAATTAATCGCCGATCTTTACCGCATTATGATGACTCATCGCACAACATTAACCGGATTGAGGTGTTAGGTTACCACTGACAGACCATTGGTAGGTAGATCAATAGCATTTTGAGTTTTTCGTTAGTAGTTGTAGGGAATAGCAAATAAAATAGTATATATTTGTGGACATCAACAATTATTAGAGTATAATTAAATTACAAAGTTTAAATTTAATGACGAATTTATGGAAATGAGTATTTGAAAAAATGAGTTTTAAGTTTGGATCTAAATTCCGCTGGGTTGGTTATGCATCTCAATTCCATGGGAAGTTTATTCCAAGCCTCAGGACCGGATACTCCAAACGCGCGATCACCAAAATTAGTGTTCGGATTTCGCTTGGGTTCTTTCAATCTTCCAATTGCAGACGATGTCGCTGATCTAAGAGATGACTGCCTTAGACCTATATTTTCCGGAATGCATAGTTCAGAGATATAGGGTGGAGCCATTTCATTGATAGCTTTAAACACCATCCAGCATAACTTATACTGGATCCTTTCAGGACACTTCAACCAGTGAAGATTTCGGAGGTGTTCCGAAATGTGCGAAAACTTGGGTACCCCTGTGATTAGTCGTGCTGCGGCGTTGAATACTGATTGTAGTTTATCAGTTTGACATTTAGGAAGACTTGCATAGATACCATTGCAGTAATCAAGACGCGATACTATATATGAATAACTACACAATAAAATACACAATTCTACTGCAGCATTCATAAGTGGAACTACATTGATCACTTTCTGATACAACGATTTCACACTATGGGAAATCAGTACTTAGGTGATGTTAACATATTTAATATAATCTTGGCGAATTTTGTGGATCGTGTAAAAAAATTATTCCAAAACTATTCCTAAATATAATATCTCTATTTTTGTAAGCCTATCAAATTGCTGAATTCTTGTATTTTTATGACTTGTGTGCATTTTGTATATAATTTTATTTTTATTATTTCTTTATCTGTTTAAAAATAATCTGTCATTAATTAATTGCACAACCAAAAATATAAAAAGCCCTCTGAGCGTTAAATAAATAAAAAAAAATTAAAAATAAAAAAATTAAAAAAAAAAGATTTTGCAAATACACGTACCTAACAGTTTAAAGGGAGAATGTTGAACGAAATCATATATATATTTTTTAAATTATTTATTAACCAAGATATTACAATATACTCAAAATACAATGTACATTTTTTTTTGGTATATACCACCTCACTAGGCAGAGCCTGTTCCGAGGTGGCAGGAATTTAAACTAATTGTGATATTTTAATCTTGGAAGAAAAATTAGAAAAAAATAAAAATATTGTAATTTAAATAGAATAAAAGAAAAATAAAAATAAATAAAAAGAAAGGAGATAAGAAAAATAGAAAAAAATGAAATAAACAAATTAGAGACATAAAAGAAAGAGAAAAATATAGAGAGGAAAAGAGAAAAAATACAGGAGTGTGTGTTCTTGTATTGTTCAAGTTATATGCCCGCAGTATGCAATGCCTTTGTTGATTATCCACGTATGAATTTTGTGTTTAAGATTTTCATTTTTTTCCATGTGGATGTCTTTAACATCTTTTTCAATTAAATAAAAAAATTTTGGAGCCAGATTTTGATAATGTCTTTGTCCATATGTAGTATTTGTCTTCGGAGTCATGTGTTGATGTCTATGACTTGTGTCGTAATTGTGTTGTGCAGTATTATGGTTTAGTTTGTCTTTATGGTAATGTATAGATATAATTTTGATGTACAGTTGCTGTATGTTCAATACAGCAAAGTCTTTAAATAACTGTATTGTCGAGAATCTAAAAGGTTTGAAAGGCAAAACATAAAGATGAATTCATTGTTTCAGCCCGTACATACTCAACACGAATATGAATAAATAGTATTGTCCATTAACAGACTCAAAACTTTCAATAAAGGCTAACAAATCCAATTTTAGATCAGTAACTGAATCCAATGTTGCATTTTTGTAAGCCTTTTTATGAAAGATTTGTGTTTGTTTATGGATAAAACTATTTATTCATATTCATATTAAATATGAAGGGGCGCAAACAATTAATTCGTCTAAACATTTTAAAGCATAACTTAGAAAAAGTGTTCTTATCTAAAATAATTTAATTGGTGCCTGATGCGTAGATTATAACGTACGTGTTTTTTTTTCAATTTGGGAGGCGGGAATGGGTACCGCCGCCCCGGGAACCTTTATTGGATAACCAACACCTCTGCCAAAGGTCACCCCAAGTGGTTCGCTACATTTGGTGATTTAGCAGGGGTGCCCGGGTTCATGGGGTGAGGTTTGTCTAGATCTTGGAGGCGGATGACCAGGTGACCCTTAAACCCTTTTCCTTCCCAGAACCCTCCTCTCCTTACTTTCCTTTTAAAAAACCACAGCATCCTCAAAGATGACATAGGCCCTGAGGGAATTTGTTTTCCTCAGGGTCTTCTGTGTGGAGCTCATGTAAAAAAATCTTAAATAACAAATCTGAGTGTGTTATTCACACGCGGTGGAAGAAAACTATAGTAGACAAGTATGGGGAGACTACGAAGCACCTTTTTTATCAATGTGAAGGATAATTTTTTCCATAGTTTTGTCGTCGAATTCCAGTGTATCTTTTCTATAAATTTGGTCATCTTATTAGTATTTGTGTTTTCTTTTTCGTAGTCGCTAGATATCGTTTTCTTTTATGTTTTTTTTTGCCTTTTCATTTTGGAGTGGTTTGAAGATCAGATATTGATTTCACAAAAATATATATATTTTTTTTGATTTCGTAGGATTCGATCCTTGATCGGCTGAATGTCTGCAACTGTACGTCAGGCATACCACAATACCAAAGGAGACTTGCGTGTGACTGTGGATTTGTTGTATTATATTGGAACCGAGTACCCGTGAAATAAATTAATATTTAAATGAAACAATTTATCTATATTTTATTAACGCCGACCGGTTTCGGAACGATAAACAGGGGTTTATGGTATGTATAAATGTATTACACATATGGAGATCGGGAAAGAATAACAGAATAATGTAAGCATAAAGAATAAGAATAACGGAGAAGGAAGAAAATAATAATAATAATCAATTTTTATAAGAAAAACTTTCTTTTTATACTTTTTTTGAAGGTTATTCCCATCAGTGAAATATATCATATTAGAATAAGCAATAATAATCTAAACGAAAATATGAAAGAGAACAAGATACATAAAAACAGAAAAATACAATAGTCGCAACTGTCAAAAAAAGTATAAAAAGAAAGTTTTTCTTATAAAAATTGAATATTCATTTAGACTTTCATAAAAAGTCAATTGTTCCATATAAATAAATTCGGATATATCTATCCGAGACGCTATCCAGTTATCCACAAATATCAACAACACAACGCTATCCACAAACCAATTCTTAGAATGATTGTTTCCAATAAAAAGGGTAGTTGCCCGTAATATGGAGAAAAATAATTAGTTGATAATAATGTAATTCTAAAAATTTGAACATATGAGATTGTCAATTATGACGTTTTGACAGAAGGTGGCAATAGCGAAATTGGTTAACGCACTCGTCCCGGTTAGACGGAGAGGTCTGGGTTCGAGTCCCAGTTGCGACCATTGTCTTTTTCTGTTTTTCTGTGTCTTGTTATCTTTCATATTTTCGTTTAGATTATTATTGTTAACTTATTCTAATATAATAATAAAAATATTTGGACGATTTAAAGAGCGCCGTTTTTGTGAAAAATCACCTCAAGGGCGCTATACAAACTTACCATACATGCCTAAAATCTAGAAAAACTACAAGCTAGACAAACAATTAAAAACAACTTATGGCTGAAAATTGCATACACCGGTTCATTGATCACCGATACGAAAATATATGTACAATGTTTTGACCAATGAACGCGATGCTGCCTAAAAATGAAAGAAACAGGACCATACTTTCCTGGAAGGTCGCTTGAAATTAACACTATTTATTGTCTATTTAAAGAAATTTAGATAGAGTTCGCACGCAGAGGACATAATTGTGAACACATGTTATTTAATCCTGAAAAATATTTTAATACCTATTAATAATATGTAATATATTCTTTAATGAGTGTATTTTGGAAAGTAAAAGCAACATTTCATGGTGGGCGGTGCAGTAGTACAAGGATTTGATCTTCCTAGAGACAGATTGATGTGTAAGGATTCGAGTAATTTTAATTCAGTAAGAAAAGTGACATATCATATTCCTTAGAACAAAGGATTATTTAGCTTATTTTGGCCACACCGACATGCCCACAACACATTTCCATGGGTTTATCTCTTCGGTGGACGTAGCATTTGTATCGCAAATAAGAATGTGTATTATATCAAATAGTCGTGAGAATGGTAGCAGAATTTATTCGGTAGCACGCGGCACAATTGATTTTAATAGCGAAAAAATCTTGTTAAGACGACAGTATACACTAAAATTAATTCATATATTCAGAATCTTAACGAAGTATAAGTAAAGAAGCCGTGTATACAAATTGTGACTACAACGACCCGTGTATTGGACGGACGATATAATAAAATTCAGTATACAAATCCAAAAATAAATAAATAGCAAAAATTAAAAAAGCTTAAATACTTTTGAATTAATTTGAATGCCGCCGTGCCCACAAGCTGATTTTCTCGATCTGAGCCGGACATTTCCATGCACAGATTTATATTTCAATAACGTTCAACCCCTAACATTGTTCCAACTCTTTCACACTCAACACCTGAGGGAAATCTATAAATTTATAAGTGCACCTGTTCCATCGAGGGAGTTAAAACAGGCTTGTATCGGAAAATGGGTAACTCGGGGCTGGTTAGACCAAAACCACCTCAACCCAGGCCGGGACATTGAATCAAGTTGGCCTGCTATAAAAACGGTGTACAGAAACTCGCGGTACAAGCGGAACATTGTTGAATCCACATCACAATTAGAAACATTTGTGCGATATGACTTTTTTTGTTTTGAGCTTTCGTTTAAGAGTAAATCGAGCTCAAAGATGAAATTTTTGAAAATAAGTTATAACCTATCCTTTCTTGCTACTATACTTTATATCTATATTACATGTGTTATTAATATTTTGTATGTTTAAGACACGTTAAATTAATCTACGTGGATATTGTGAATTTATAAGTAAATAAAATTATAAACGTAGTATTTTTATTACATAATCATTAGGGCAAGTTTTAAAAGGGCCAATTGTTTCGTAGAATTTGAAAAATAATCATTGACAGACTTCGTGGTCGAGGGGGTAAACCGAAGGTCGCGGCAAGTAAATTTTATTTGATTATTTATGTTATTTCACAATTTATTCATAAAAAATATTGAATAAATTGCCCAACCAGCCTATAGTCTCACCGGCTGGTTGGTGGCAGCTAGAATACACATAAAAAATGAAAAGATCATTTTGAAATTCCGTGAAAGTTCTATTCAAGTATTGTTATTATATAATTATGGGCTAGTTATTTCACTGAACCAAAATAATAAAACCTTATGGCACTTAAAAATTAACGTTGCAATTTGATGAATTGTTACAATTCCGTGAAAAAACTAACTCTAAATATTCAGCCTGTGTCTCAAAGAAATTAACTGTTATTTTTCATCTGTCTAGTTTGTTTTAAAATCTATGTATATTCTTCATTGTGCTCCATTTAAATTATGTTATTGTATTGTTAGGTAAAAACCATTTTTAGTAGTCTTTTTAGTCTTTCCCGAAATGGGTAGCTTAAACTAGTTTACTAGAATGAGTTTTATTAGAATAATATTATTATTGTTATTATTTTGTTATATATTATCACTTAAGCAAAATTAAAAAAGCTCAGGTTTTTCCATCTAGCGCAGATAAAAACATTCTGTAATACTAAAACAGTGATGGGGGTAGCAAATGTAAAATCTTGCAATGCCCAGTGTTTTAAATATAATGTCCTCGTGAAAGCCGTATGTTCTCCAAGCATAAACTTTCTATTCGAAGTGTGTTTATTGGAAGTGACCTGCCAGTTAAGTATGTTTTCCTACTTGTGAATAATACAATTAAATAGAGCCTAAGAATTCATAATAAATTGTACAGCGCCCTTGGGATGATTTTTCACAAAAATGGCGCTATAGATATTAACCAATTATTATTATTATTATTAGGAGATGCCTCCCCTCTGATGGAACAAAGTCACTCATAAATTCGTTTGTTGTCTCACATATGGACTATTGCAATAGTGCATATGCTGGCCTACTTAGAAACATTTCAATAGAATCCAGTCCTTTTTCAATGCATCGCAGCGGCGAGAATGATTTTTTTGTGAATCCAAGTTTTGCCGTATAACCCCGCTTCTAAAGGATCGCCTTTATGGAAGAATTTTGTATAAATATCAGGACAACTTGACTGAGCGTACCGGCCTTGATTGAGATGGTTTTAGTTAGAGCAGGGGAAGTAGAGAAGCGCGGGGCGAGTTAGACCAGGGTGAAGTGGGTGGCGGGGGCGGGTTCGACCAGCAGGGAGAAGGGGGCGAAGTGGACCGGGGCAGGTTGCGCCCCCTCGTGTCGGGGCCAGATGAAACCGCCAGCCCGCAGCGCCCCCTCAAGCTGTGCGGGGTCAGATAAGACGACTTGATACCACTTTGATGCAGCATAACATAACGGTGTCAAATAGATGTATATTTAGGAGCGGTTTCATTTGTAAACAGTGGGAATTAATTTGTCTGTAAACAGTACGCACTGAATTAATGTTTTTGTGGACTGTTTACTGATAAATGTGGTAAGATGACCTGGAATTTGGTTTCAATGTTTGTCTTGTTTTTTTTTTAAAGTAAAACTTTTTTACGCACGATTGACTTGGGGAAGGACTTAATCTGGTGAATGCACGATGAGGGCTTACGAAAAGTGTGATCGGGCGCGGCGAACTGAAGTTGAGAGGGAGATATAAGTTAGTGAAGAAAGAAGGAGAGAGAATTACGTTTCGTATGTTACTGTAGGGGCAAGGTAGAGAGGTGCAAGCACAATGAATCATTTATTGAATAACCATGCCATAGGTCACCCCAAGGTCATGGGTCACCCCAAGATCATAAGTCACCCAAAAGTCATAGGTCACCCCAAGGTCATAGGTCACCCCAAGGTCATAGGTCACCCCAATGTCATAGGTAAACCCAAGGTCATAGGTCACCCCAAGGTCATAGGTCACCCCAAGTTCGTAGGTCACCCTAAGTTCTTAGGTCACCCCACGGTCGTAGGTCACTGGAAAAACCAGTAACAACCGGAAATACGTAATTTTTAAAGGATTTTGAAAGGATGTCGACTCTTTTCAACAAAAAAATATAAATTGATTTTAGAAGATTGTTACTTTATCTAGTAAAGTTATGTTTAAATTTTGAAAAAAAGTTTATTTTTATAATAAGTTTATACCACACCGTTGTTCGTTGGCTGATTTGTTAAATTTTCAAACAAAATTTTATGTTATACAACACAGATTTAAAATCATTAAATTATCTAGGAAACCCTTTTTCAGAATTTTAATTTTAGTTCATTAAAAAAGTGTTTTGCGACGAAAATACTTTAGTTTGTGTATTTATTTACGGTCTTACAAACTAATGTATTACAGATTTCTTCTACACACTTATTGTGTTTAGAAATTATTGAGAAATTAGAAATACTAAAGATTAAAGAATAATTACATAATTTTAACCAGCTGCATGGCGGGCCGAATCGGGAGAGGCCGGATCGGGGAGACCGTTTTACCTATCCAGATGGTCTCTCTAGCTCTAGAACCGTCGTCTTGCACCGCAGCGGGAGGGAAGGATTCATACGTCCGTCACTCCTGGGCACACCGTCGACCCCTAGATTGCTACCCATCCCTCATACATTTATCCTTCCTAGAACATCCTCTCCTTCTCTTCTTTTTTTATTTATTATTATAATCTTTATTTATCAAGTCACACAGGTGATTGTGCTGTGCCTGTCTCACTACGAATTCCTGTGTTGAGAGCAGGCGCATTTTAGTACAAGTAGTTTAACACAAAAATAAGGATAATAACAACAATGTTATTTACATTTAAAGTAAAAGTACAAGGACAATCAGCATCGTACCAATGGGAAAGCATGCATTAGGAGGTTCTAAAAATATTGTTAATATATATGGTCTGTCTTTGCTAGTGATCCAAGACTTGATATCTGATTTGTATTTTACATAAATAGTGTGTTGTCTTATGGTCAGTGGAAGTGTATTAAAAAGTTTTGTTGCAAAGTACCTGAAGTTTCTTTGACCAAATGTTGTTTTGGCGAAAGGGATAAGTAAGAGATTTTGCCCTTTGGTTCTCGTATCACGAACAGTTTGGATATTGTCAAAAACAGTTCTATGTTTGAATAGATAGTTTATTTTTTGCATAAAGTTGACTAATGTCCAAAACACCGATTATCCTAAAGATTTCATCCGAACTGCTTGTGATCGGTAGTTTTAGAATAATTTTTATAATTAATATCTGGGCTTTAGAGATCGGATCCTTAAAAAGACCCTAAACACTGCATCTACAAAGATGACGAAGGCCTGTGGAGGCAAGAGCTCCTGTGTGCTAAGGGGTTATTGTAAAAAAAACTAAACTAATCTGAAATATAAAGCCAGTTTCACACAGTAAACAGCAGACATCAGGGAGTAGTGAGTAGGGAGTGAGGGGTGCGGCTGTAAAAACGCTGATAGCGCCGCCCGGTGGACGGACGGGTTGATCCACCGCACGTCACCGGCCGCACTGGCCCTGTGTTATCTGTCAAAACACTACCCGACAGACACAACAAACCCCAATCCAATACAACCAACTGGCTTCCCTTTACAGGTCCTCCCACCTTCATAATACAACTATATTATATTAACACCGATTGTTCAGCGTTCATCTTATGTTAGGAAGTTGATTATACTAGTCCCATCGAGAGATTGTACGCGACGTCATTGTTTTATTATCTTCTGTCTTTTTCGTTTTCAAATAAGAAGCGTGAGAATAGTAAGAGGACGAACGTCGATGGCGCCCATACGAGCTCTCGCTGGGACTAGTTTTTTTAAAAATTTGTTTATATTCTACTAGTAGAATCCCGGCATGCGTTGCAATTCCATTTATATAAATATTTTTTCTCCCTGCGTGTCTTTTCTCATTGGTCCCCGTACCCATTCCGCCTATTTTTTGAAATTTTTTTGACAATTAATGTAATTTTTAAAATTTACCATCATTCGAAAAGAAAAATTTTGTTCGCATAAAAGCAATGATTTTCAACTTCATTAATATCCCATGATTTTCACCGTCTAGTACCGACACAATTACAAAGCCATCTTAACTAATTCTCCATTTAAACTGCAGGTTGGTCGTAGAATTCTTGTATTTTCTTTTAAAAGTGGCGTTTCCCCGCCTTTTCAGCTGTCATAACAAAGCGCCGACAGCGCCGCTATCGGCCCAGAGCACAACTAACCGCATGGCCACTCACAACCCACCCCACCTTACAGTACCTACATACACAGACTATGATATATAATGGCAGAGCTTAAGAGGAAACCGGGTGGTGTTTTTTCCATACAAACGTATTCCTCATTTCCCTCTCTGAATTTTGACACTAGAGAAAATATTTTTTTTACATAATATGAATATTGACCGCAAGCGTGTCGGTACGTTTTGATTTTTTTGATAAGTTACTTTTTATAGGAGTTATAACCCTTCAAAAATTGTTAAAATTGCCTTTTTTTAACGCCATCAACAAACGTTCAGTATACAAATTAGACGATGTATTTTTAAAAAAAGCAAAAGGTACAGACATAGAATGTTTTCTTCCAATACATTTGGTAAAAAAAATCTTGGAAATTGGTTCAGTTTTGGAGTAGAAAAATGAGGACTACAAAACCTCGATTTTGACAATTTTATTTGGGTATTATCAGGCTGAGGTGCATGTGTCCCTTTCTCTCAGTATTCGGGGGTGAGGGGGGGCGGAGAGGGTTTTGTTGAATACGTATACAGTCAACGAAGTGATGTGACATTCTCAATAATTATATCGATACACTAGTCCACTAGTGTTGTCATGTCCCGAGTTATCGATGTTTTTTTAAAATTATTTTTCTGTTTGGTGACTTATTTTGAGTGTGCCAATACTTACCGAGCTTATTTACTAAAGTTATTGTGACAAATTTAATTTGTTTACGTCAAATAAATTAATGGAAAAAAATTGAAAAAAAACACCTGTCACAGACAGACCCCGAGATGATTCCGTTCCGTATTGCCGAGTTGGATATGGAACACAAAAATTAATTAAAATATTTTTTGATAACTTTTGAAGGTTGTACTCAACATAATATTATCCCTTTATAGGAAACTTTTTTTAAGATACAACTACCTAACCAAAAAAAAACTTTTATATTTGACTAAATATATTGTTCTAGATTTTTTTTTTCAAAAAAATTATATTTTACAAGAAAATGTGTGATGGTAAGTACATACACCACTGATCGTTTGATGGAATGCTGGTACAGCGTATGTTCAGTGGTACATGCATCTACCACATGTTGTTGAATCGATTATGTTATTATAATATCATATTATACAAATGAATATTGAAATCTATGTATAAGAGGCACCATATTGTTTATTGTGCTACATATTAGGTACATACACATAACTAGTTTAGTTTTTATTTAACTTTTTTAATACGTTATATTATTACAGAAAAATGCACTTTTGAGAATACCTCCTACATCACTTGACATTTTCAATCTTCTTCAATGATCTAATATTTTTTGTTTTTAAACGCTTTATTGTAAAAAAAATTACTGTTTAACATCTACACAATGAAATTAAAACAATTTATGGTCCAGACCTTTCCCTCGCCGGTAAATTTCTTGGTATGCGACCGTCAATTATTTCTGGTAAAAGGCATTGGTGGTAGAAATTTTCTAACAGTGGAACGATTTTTTGCCAGATTTCATCGTCCCTCTCAATTTTTTCATACAGCAAACCTTTTGGACTCCACACAACAAAATAACAATAATTACGACGAGTAATATGTAACTGGCCTTGTACTTGGTAGAAGTAATTATGATTCCGTTGTAATGTTAAAGAATGGTCTTCCAATTTACAGTAATCAATTATCTTTTGTGCAATTCTCTCTTCTGGTGACATATTTGCTATACTATAAGGGCATTTAATTTCAATTATAGAATCCTCACCGATAAGGCCATCCGGACTTGCCGCTAAAAAGTTTTTGGTTTTATCGATAAATAGCCCACAAGCGGATACCTGAAAACTTGTTTTTTTTTTAAATTGCTCTATTGCTAGGCTTTCATTTTCTTTTCCATAATTTGTGGCCATAGTTCCTTTGAATTGTGAGTACAGTAAAGAGTTTAGTACTCCCGTAACTGAAGTTTTTTGCCGAAGCTTATATATTTTTCCAAAGTTAGACGCCGTTATCCGCTTACGTCTTTCAATTGCCCACAGATTGTTATTGCTTTGGCCTACCGTATTCCGTTCGAGCTCTTCCTTATTGGTTGAAGATAATTCTTTGAGAAATTCCTCTTTTTTCGTTTCAAATATTTCAGGTGGCATATCTGGTTCTAATTCCAATTGACCATAATTTTCATCGGGCCCTGTAACTTTTTTTCTTTTTTCTGTCGTATTTTCATTATACTTTAGTTTTTTTTTTCGACACATTTGTTTATTCTCCTTCGAACGTCGTTTTCTCTCTATAAAGTGCTTCGTGTATTTGCCGGGACTGTGGCCTTGGATTTTCTTTTGTATTCTTGAATGGGTTGCCAATTCACTATTCCACGAAGTTACTGCTCCAAAACATCTTGCTTGGTAAGATCCTCTTGTAGTAAAATTTACCCTTTTTCCACCTATAAATTTGGCGATAACGTTGTTGAATTGCTCCACAGTGTTATTTGTCACGTCAATAATAAGACTTTCTGCATTTGCTATTAGAGACAATAAGAATTGTTGGATATCAGTCCATATTCCACAATCTCGAAGATTGCTTACTAAATTTGGATCATCAGTATACTTCTCCGGCTTGCAATAGTACGATGCACAATTTTTATGATCACCAAACACATGATTTGCGGTATTTTTTATGTCCATTTTCAAATTTTTTATTTTATCACTTTGTACTGTGTTTTCTTGCTCTTTCTTGTAATTTATTGCTCCAACTACAGCTCTTCTCATGCGTAAAACGTTTGCTTCAACCTTTTTCCTTATATGAACTGGTACAAAGCCTTTAGCGTTGTTGGTTTTTTTTCCAAGTGCTTTCATTTTGTTGCAAAAATTGCGGAGTAAGTGATTTTTGCACTCTATTTTTTGTACTATAAGGTTAGGACCATATGGCATTTGTTGCATTATTTTTTTCATGATGCTGGAGTCGCCATCACCAACTAGTTTGTTAAATTTCAATCCATGCATTTCCATGCTTCTCGAGAACCCTTCTGCTATAATGTGGGCTTCCATGGCATTAGCACTGTCACGCCAGTTTATGAAGCACCTGTGCTCAGAAGCAACTATGTGTAGTTTAGTAGCTCTAGCACATATGCAGCAGTATGAGTTTCGCACTCCCAGAAATAAAACCTTTTTAGTTCGTAGTCCAACTATGCACCCTGCGCCAGATGAGGAGCTAAATCCACTTTTGTACGACCTCTTTGCCCAGGAGCCATCTGCAACCACCGTTACCAAAGGATAGCCACCCTCGTCTACGTCACCGTTTAAAATGGCTAGCCTTTTTTCTTCTTCACCAGCTGCGATCATTTCTTCTAAGGCACATTCTTCAATTGTTGGCGCTAAACATTGTTCTATGTTCGTGTAAGTCTTACAATCCATATTTGGCATATTTAAAACCCCACAAATTTCATTCCATTGTGAATACCCATTTCCTGTACACATCACTCCTTCGACGACAGCAGTATTTATAGACATTTTCCGTTTCGGGTCTTCGGAGTGAATGTATTCTATTTTCTTGCACATTTTGCACTCGAAAACATACTGGCTTAGAAGACCATTTCGTCGTTCCTTCATAAATTTTAAATCGGAAAATGTGCAGTTGGTGTGTTCGTGCTTTATATTTGATATCTCCGAAAACAAATATTTTATATCCACAATTCTGCGACCTTCGAAATTATCGGTTTCATCAATATGGTCTGGTTCTATCACCAAATCATCAAGCGTTGTTGATGATGATGAACTTGCGTTTTCGTCTATATTTGGAGCAAATGATTCATCCATGGAAGTTTCATGCATTAGTGAAGATGTAGTTAAGTTTCCAAAAGTAGTATCGATGACATCCATATCCCTGTAAATGCAAATGATTTATTTATTTAAATTTGTCCATCCCATTCTCCCGTTATACATGCTACATAATACACGGCTCTCATAGCATAAATCTTTAGGTTTTTCTCGTAAGTCGCTCACGTAAGAGAGTTATGGCAAAATTATCAATGTAAACGATACCCATTGGTAATTTTGCCATAACTCTCTTATGTGAGCAACTTACGGGAAAAAAAACTTTACGTACGTAAAGGTAACCTTAGGAAGGTTCAGTAGTAAGAGTGACAGGAAAGCGATATTTCGACTTACCTAGATGTCGAACGTGGTGCAACATGAATCTGTCGTTTGATACTAATAATCGGTTTTTTTCGTCTAGCAGATAAAAACAAACGCGCTTTGTTTCCATTTCTTTTACCCATTATTTATCTGTAAGAAAAAAATTTTTGAGTTGAAGGTAGGTAATATAGTAGTCGATTTTATGTAACTCAATTTCTAAATACACATATCTTATGCTACGTATATATTTGCGAATAGTGGCGTGCACAGAATTTGAAAATTGAAATTTCGGAAAAAAAATATTTTCAGCTTCGACAACATCATTAATGTCGTATTTTCAATCTTAGGATTCTAGCCCACTGAAAAATCAGTGCACGCCACTCTTTGCAGACAGAGACGCGAGCCGAACCACGAATTATGGTAAAGGTACGAAGCAACCGCAAGCGGCGCAGCGTTTCGGGCAGTTTGCTTTTGCTTCGTTCCTTTCCCATAATCCGTTGTTCGGCTGGCGTGTGTATACGCAGCCTAAGACGTAGAATAATATTTATTATAGGTTACTAGATATGTTAACAAATGTACCGACTTGCACTAATGCACTTTATGCATACAGTCAAAACTGATGAATTTACGTTATTCAGGGAGAGCCAAAAAACAACAACATTTTTAGCGATATTTATATGTTTAATTAAAAAAGGAAATTGTGTTGTAATATTGAGTTTTTATGAATGAATAGTTTATGTTTATAATAATAGTTTATGAATAATTTATGAATAGTTTAGTAGGTATCTACTCACCATATGTCCTATATGTGTAAATCGTGAGAAATGACCAAACAGATTTCAATATTCAAGGGGGTTTCAGGGTCAAAATTCGAAGGTCTGTATTTGACGTAGAATAGTTTCCAGTAAAAAGGCTAGTCAAAAACAGTAGAGTGATGCAGCCAGCGAAAAATAAAAACACTATACAATCACAAAGTACGTGATGTACCTACTGCGCCTATGCTGCCGTTTTATAAAAAAAGATAGTATGAATCTCCCGATATTACTAAACCAAAACAGCGTGCATCTTACTTTACTAATAGTAACAAGATGAATGAACTATGAGCGCAGAAGATATCTATTATATAGGAATACGCACGCTCAAGTCGCGACGCGTATTGACTTATCTGTTGCAGCAGGCAGCAACCTGTATACACGCACCCACAAGTCTCATTGACTTGTGCGTGTGCAGAAGATGAGCTCGGAGCAGGCAGTCACATGTATTTGTAGTAAGTAATAATAATAATAAAGTTAAGTACAATACAATATTAAATAATGTAGACCTCGCTATTTTATTACGAATATGTACCTAGGCACCTACTTAATTTTTGGAATAAATGAATAACAGTAAATGAAATAATAAGAACGCGAAGTCGCTGGCGGGCGCGGCGCGGCGATTCGTGCTTCCAACACCTGCAGCCACGCACACACACGCATTGGGGTTCACCAATACACCGATAGCGCTTTTGCTGTCCCCGCTGAGATGAACGAAATAGAAATAATTTTTACAAATACCTATCGTTAAAATTTCTCGGCGCTCCTGCGCGCTCTTAAGGCTGATGTTTCAGAAGGGGCAGGTTGTTGCAACGAAGTAGCCATCATATCATACTACCGCACAGATGTGATCCCTACACGTTTGATATAAACTTATAAATAATGATATAAATACCTACAATTGCGATTTGAAAATTTTGTACCAAATTCAGTATGGGTCGTTCTACCATGACAGTTGATCCGCCGACAATTGGCCCCCGGTGTTTATATACAATGAAAGATTAAATAAAACGCTGGTCAATAAAATTAGATGCAAAATTAACGAAAATGACTCAAAAGTAGCTTGGACAACTATAGCGCGTAATTGTGTAAAAAAACTATAATGAAACCGAGCACACTGTCACTGGATATGTGCCACAGTACCTACTTAACGGCACAGATGTTACGATTTTGCCAAATGAGTTAAAACTTAAGAAGACCGACATCGATTTAATTCAAGACAGAAAAAAGCTCTGGAAAATACTATGAAGTCACATAATTACAACAAGATAATTTACGATAAAACCTGGAGATGCATTAACTTTACAGTTGGTGATAATGTTTTTGTGGAGAATGGAAAAAAAATTAATATGAAGAAGCTCGACGAATTGAGAATCGGACCCTACAAAATCAGGGAGGGAGGGAAGGCGGGAAGGTGGAGGGGGACCGCGTGAGGGGAAGGGGCCACGGGAGGGGAAAAGGAGGAAGAGGAACTGGACGAATGGGAAAGGACACGCAGGGAGAAACAATTTCTTTATTTAGTGGCATTGCAACGCATGCCAGGAGCTCGCTAGTATTTTATAAATTTGTTTTGAATAATATGTTCTATGCTACAGATGTGTAAGTATATAGTCGGATTCCAAATTGACGAAGCTTATTCCAGTGTACTTCTAACTAATGCAAAATATAACATTACTATTGTACGCGGGTTACTGAATACTTTACTTATACGTAGAACAAAACCATGCATTTTATACGACATAAAAACGATCGACAACTAATTTCCGGATACCGTGTGTAAATATATTTTTATGGTTAAGAAAATACAGGTTTTTCTCAAAAATTACAGAAAAAACAACTAAAAATCGTAGTTTTTCCATTCTTTCCAACTTCCATTAGTAAACCTTACTGGATATTATTTGATCAATCATTTTGTCCCTTTCATAAACACACGCGTCACACTCCTCTCTCCCAACACAACTGTCATCTGACAGAATGTCAACATTTGAATATCGAATTCCTTCCAAATTCGAATCTCAATCGGATGATGTCGTTCACAGGGTGTTGCCACATTCAATGACACATTACTTTCAAATGTTCAAAGATTGCAGCAGAAAATCTGTGAATGTTATTACAAAGTCTTGATATATCGATCGTCCAATTGATAGGTCAGATATCTCAGAAAAATCAAAATTTGAATTGAGAATGCAATTATAATATTCGGTCCTTACATATGAAATTGGCGTTTTGTATGGAAGGAACTTTGTACGGGAGCATATGAGAGTTTTGTATGGGAGCTTTTTCACCTTCCCAATTTGCTTCAAGTGGATTAAAACAGTTTTATCACTAAAACCGTAGCCTGCAGCTAATTGGACGTGGTTTGCGATGGATCCGCTTCAACAATAACCTTCAATTCTTCATTATCAACTTTGGTCTCCGGCCGGCCACGGGGCTTGTTCTGCAGGTCGAAATTTCCAGAACAAAAACGTTGGAACCAAAAACGCACTGTGTTTTCTTTTGCGACACCGTCGCCATACGCATCATTAATCCTTCGAGCCGTTTCTGCAGCAATGGTGCCAGGGTGGAACTCGTACTCGTAAATAACGCGATATTTCAAGTTTTCCATTTTGTAAACTAAGTGATGCAAAGAAAAAAAAACAATTAAGGAAAAAACAAATGAATTATAATTTTCGAAACACGATGAGTAAATAGCTGTATAAATTTGAATTAGGAATTCCTAACCAAAGAGAATATATTTGATATCAAAGTTGCCAGTACGGCAAAACGCCAATTTCATATGTAAAGACCCAATATGTAAAAGTTTACACTCTATCTGGTACAATACTCAGATTACTCATAAACGCCAAAAAATCAATTATAATGCAGAAATACTTAACCAAAATTAACAAAATGTTGATTTTTCTGGATCACTAGTAGGATATTTCCAAATGTCATACTGATGTATCGGATAGTTGTGCTCCCAGTATTTAAGCCAGCATTCGTTATTTTATGGCATATTTAATATTAAGGCGATCCACTAGTACAGGAAAAAATCGAAATCGGAATTCACGCCCTTTTATGGGAGGAGTTTAAAAATACTTGAGAAAAAGCTTTTGGAAAGGTTGAAAAAGATATTTGAGAATTTTATTTTACATGTTGATTTCGTAAAGGCCTGTAAAAAACATTAATTCCTTTTTTATGCATTGTTTATTGTAATAAAACGGAATTTTTAAATTTATTTCACGAAAACAAGCAGCGCGGACCGTAACACGTTGTTTCTCCGCTCCGTTCGGAGGAGTAATGACGGATGAATGGGGCGGCTGCCAGTCGTTCTTCGGTGGACGGTATAAGGTTCACTTTGATATAACAAATTCGTCGACTGCCGTATTGTCGCCGTGATGTCAAAAATACCAACGCGAAAATGCATATTATATTTTATTTTGTGAGGTTGGGGCGTAAATATATTTTTTTTTGCGATAATTATATAAGAAACTGAATTTGCCACATTATGCAATAAAACCATATCCGAAAAAGTGTTTATAAGTAGGAGAGTTTTCAGTTGAAAATGTTTTTTATAGACCTAATACTTTATTTTTTTCTAAGCTTATTAAAAGACTTAGTAAAAAAAATGACCGATATTTTTAAGGGCCAAGGTATGTTGTACACGCAGTATTTAATTGAAGCATCTATAATACTTCTAAGCAGTCAAATTTTCAAAAAAAAAACATACGATTTTGTATGATTTTGCATTATTTAGTATGGCTTCATCTTAATATGTAAAACACAGACATGTTTACATAATATGATTTGTGTAGAGCATTCGAAAATTGCTCTCCTCGTTATCTTAAATCTTAGAATTTGGAGATGTCTGACTAATCAACTGGATGATCAATATTGTAATTATTTATTTATTTACGGTACAAATAATTTTAATTACGGAATAAAAAAAAAACAACATCGAAGTATTAGAAATAAATACGAATATATTAGAAAACAATTATACAATGTAGGTTACCATACCAATATGATTTAAACTTAGTAAAATTTACAATCAGGCTATAGGAAACAAAATGTAAACTAGAGACTGTTAAAAAAATCTTTTTTGTAAACTCTTTCTAATATGCTACTTCTGCATAATTGTTATCCAATCTATAATAAGCTTGGTATAAGGGAGTTTATAAACGAATTGGTATTGACATACAAAATTGTTGCAAAATTTCTTTAGCACCGTTGTAATTTGAGATGAAAAGAAAAAGAGACAAACGCATACATCTGTTATCCAAAGGATTTAGCTTGCGAGCGAATGAGGTAGAATAATCAGTCCCCTCTTTGTGCGGTGCTTCATAGTCTCCCACATCTTGTTTTCTGAAGCTTTCACTTCTACCGCGTGTGAACTGCACACTTGTAATTTTTATTTTAGTTTGTGTGACTCTGTTAGGAAGATGAAATTATATTAATTGCAATAATTCAGGGCTGCCAGTAAGGGAATTAATGATTTTAAAATGAAAAATTACATTATATACTCGTACCAATCTTCTGTCCGACAGCTCTAATAATTTTAGATTTTCATTAGAAAGTTATTGTTTATATTATACGTAATTATTTATAATTGAGGGGCCGCAACTCGAATTTCTACCGATTTCTTACATGTCTCCCTTAAACATTTGAAGTTTTTAAGCTCTTAACAAAATATATGTTATTTTTGAAGATAATGTCTAGATGCTGCCCAATCCAAAACGCAAATTATATGAAATTCCCTCGATAGAAAAAAATCGCAAAGTGTGCTTCAAAAATTATTAAAAACAAGTCTGTTTCTATTATCTTATAAATTATATTTGTGAAAAAATTCACAATGTTTCTTTAAATGATACTTGATGCTTCTCAAGAGATTTTTGCTATATTTTAAACGAGTTGTGTTTTATTAAACATTTTCGCAATTGTCGCATCGATTTTGGCGCTGTGTTAGCCTTCTCCTAACATTCGTAATTTCGTATCTCTCCATCTTCTTCTTTTCGAGCCCGGTTGCGGAGTCTTAACTCCACACAGGAGGAATATCTTTGAGATGCTGTTTATAGAATATTTTTGAGTAAAAATTCCAACAGCTTCGTCTAGAAGTCTAGACTTTAAGAGGCGTGCGATGAATGAGCTAGATATGGGTGAAAAGGTAGCAAGAAATAATGTCCGAATATATTATTATAGTTCCAAATAACTTCATGCATTTTATTTTGCCCTTTTGGAAGTTGAAAATGGCTTACGTGCGTTTTGCGGACTGTGTGATCGAAGCTTATGAATTTGTCACTAGAGGCGCTATCATTCCAAATAGATTATTTATTATATATGAAGGTTTCGATGTAAAATTAGAGGATAGGAGGCAGGAGCACCCTGTAGATGTCCCATCTCGTAGGACATTTAGATGTTGAGTGATGTCTTCACTAACGAGACGCACATCTGTGGCGGCGGCAGTTTTCCAAACTTCGCACTAATGGCCGCCACGAACAGTACCTACTACCTACCCACCATCACCCGGAGTATCGAAATACCCAGGGGCGGGCTGGGAACTAAACAAAGGTTAAACATCACGTACGTTATAATCTACGCATTCACAGATGGCGCCAATCAAAATATTTTAGGTTTTTAATGCTTTTCGCACGTTACGCTTTAAAATATTAAGGTAAATTGATTGTTCGCGACCGTACATATTTAATTAGAATATAAATAAATAGTTTTTTTCCCATAAACAAACCCAAATCTTTCAAGAAAGGCTAATAAATTCAATTTTGTATCGGTGACTCAATCTGTATTTCTTGGAAGATTTGGGTTTGTTTATGGACCATACATATTTAATTCTAATTAAATATGTACGGTCGCGAACAACTAATTTACCTTAATATCTTAAAGCGTAACGTGCAAAAAGCATTAAAAACCTAAAATAATTTGATTGGCGCCATTTGTGAATGCGTAGATCAGGGGTGTCAAAGATACGGCCCGCGGGCCGCATGTGGCCCTCAGGCCCTATCAATATGGCCCGCGACCATTTTGGTTTCCTGATATATAACCATCCAGTGACTTGAACAGTTCTGCATTTTTGGTATTGGTTGGCAAATATAGTGCACATAACACATCCTCATCATAAAGATATCGCAAATAAACAAGTAGTATTGCCTTGTTGTCGATATCTTTAGATTCGTCAACCTGGATTGCATATCACGGTGATGTATTAATCCCCTCCAACAATTGTGTCTCAATGTCTTCGGCTATTTCCTCAATGCGCCGACGAATCAATAGCCGACAAAGCCACACATCTTTCAAGTCCACAAGCCGTCTCAGAGTGGAGAAAAACCTTTTGCAAGTTCCGATTGTAATTATTTATGTGCTAGAAAAGAGACTTTAAAAACTCACAAGTTTACTCATAGTGGAGAAAAACCATGTTCATGTTCCGAAGGCAACTATTCATGTTCTCAAAAGGAACATTTAAAAGGGATTTAATTTTGAGTCTGGCCCTCTTGCACATGCTAAATCTAAATAAATGGCCCTTAAGAAAATCCAGTTTGACACCCCTGGCGTAGATCATTACGTACGTGACGTTTAACCTTAATAATAAGACCTTGAAAAGTGTACCTAATTTAGCAGAAAGTGAATTTTTACATTAACTCCATACTTCTTCTCAACCTTTAATCCAATTTCCATGGTGGACGTTGGAGATTATTCTTCACTTACCCGCCCAGGTAAAGGTAACAGATGGTTACTGCTTCAAGGCTCTCTAAGGACTCTAATTTTTTTGAAAGAACGAATCTACATTTAGGTTAGAACTAATCTCCAGTGTCCCTGCGTACGGTGTTAGAAAGCAGTATGCAAGTGCTAACATAATATTCAAAATGCGAATAGTATATATAATCATTAAAATATACTGTATTTCAAATATAAAGTAATAAAAAACATAAACATAAAAGGCTGCTGCTCGCAAGGTATTGGCATCTTGCGTATGCTGCAAGCATTTGCAAGAAATGATAATAAAAAGTTTGGTGAAGAACGCTAATGTCGGGTGGGATACCTCTCTCGTCATGTGGCTGTATCAGCGAAAATAAGTATGGCTGTCAGACTAGCCGTGAACGAATCTCTACATCTACGTCCTTTAGCCGGTTCCTCGGGTATGTCTTGACGATAGTGAGTGGGAAATAGGGGGACGTACCCGAAGACCCTAAGGATGGAAGCGTCGAGTTGTCGGAGGGGGGCGGAAGGACGTCAATTTCGCCCGGCCAAACCTTAGGCCCACACATGGTGGACAGGGTTTCTCATTCCTCGTAATTCTGTGTTGCATGGAGGGCCAAGGCCACCGACGTAATCGACGCAGTGATACTTTGTTAGCCCTTGCAATGGTAACCTTCCCCTGCTTCTTCTGCCTTCTATTTTGCCAGTGACTATGAGTTATCCAATTTGGAGTCCTCAGTTTGGCGAGCAAGTATTTTGAGATATGTTGTAGGCAGTTAGTTAAAAAATTTCTACAATCTTTCCAAATTCAGTTTGTGGAGTCATTTTTAATTAAATGAAAACAAATAACTTCGTGAAACACCACTATTTAATTTAAATTATCAACATGTTTCGAAACCAAAGGTTTCTTCGTCAGGATATTAAAATTAATAAAAATAACCAAAGACAAACAAGTATAGACAAGTAAGATCTATAGACAAAAATATTATAGGAAGAGGTGATTAATTGAATTGAATTGAAGGTGATTAATTACTTAAAAGTATCAAAATAAAATTTAAAAATTATTTTAAAATATAATAAAAACTTTTAAAACCAAACAAAAAGTATTAATATGAAGATAATTAAAAGAGATAGCTTTTTCGTTATTTGTTTTCTTGGTGTTATGCCATGTTACGCTACCTCCTTCTACAGATCTACAGATCTGTCGGATCTGCCGGATCTGCCGGATCTGCCCTGATGATGGACACCGCAATGCTGTTTGAAACGTCGGCTTAAGAAGGAGGTAGCGCAACACGGCATAACACCCCGAAAACAAATTACTAAAAAACTTTTGGCCGTTAAAATCTAAAAACGTATCCAAAAGAGATGGCAATTTAAAAATATATTTTTGGTTATTAATATTGAATGTGACTGCCGGAGTAGACCGTATCCGAAGGTCGCGGGATCGAATCCCGGCGTGGCAAATTAATTTTATTTATTATTATTGTTAACTTATTCTAATATGATATATTTCACTGATGGGAATAACCTTCAAAAAAGAAATAAAAAGAAAGTTTTTCTTATAAAAAATTAATTCTATTTTATTAATTTGTGTTATTTCACAATTTATTCATTTAAAATAATATATAGAATATTTGCGGCACGTTCCAGAGTGAAAGATACTCTCAGTATCGTCTTGGTGTAAGACCAGCATTCAGAATTGAAACGTTGCTTGAAATGGAATTAGCTGTGTTTGGTGACAAGATCTGAATAGCCAGGTACTTCCCCACCTTCCTCTTCCCTATCTCCTTCTCCTCCCCACTACCTTCAGCCTCACAATTGGGGATGCAATAGTCTCACTGGCTTCAGACGGGAGCAGTTGGGACTCTTGCACGGTATTCATATAAAAATAAACAAAAAAGTTCCTGAAAAGCACTGGTACCACAAAGATAGCATTTCCACCCGACGCATGTACTCTAAAGATTGCAATCCGTTTTAGATAGGAGATCTATCAAACGGATCGCTCGTTTCTGCTCAGAGTCAAAAGTTTTTTCAGGTATATTGGAACTGCAAATTTATTTTACACGTGATTAATTTTATCAAAATTAAGGAATCAAAAGCACAGGACACTTCCAACGTTTATCTCCCTAGTGTACGCAAAAGTCCTTGAATTCAGTTGGTCCAATGCGGCCCTGTAGAAAGTACCTATCCAAGTAAGTACTCTGGTAACAGAAGAGTTGTCGGCGGCAGTCTGGTACCGGCGCCGCTCTAATGACCGATATCGGAAAGTAGCGAAGTTGAGGCAGAACCCCACCGAATAGATAATACATACTAGAAATGTCTTTAACGAAGATTTTAATAGAATCCGATGTCGCCACTGAATTAGAATATTTTGGTTTTAGCCAATTTAGCATGCGCTCCGTGTCTTTTACACTGCCTGATATCGTACTTCTTTCGCACCGATGTGATTTGAAACTCAATAAACGAAAAAGCGACAAAAAACACTAAAAAGAGACAAAAACATACATCTCCAAGGAAGAAGAAGATCCTTTTTTATTTAGTATGTTGGAAGTGTTTGTTAGTAAGTGTAGGAGTGGATGGAGAGTGTTTGGTGTGGTGATCCTCTTCACGTCAGGCAGGATTGCTTTCATACCTTACCAATATTGAGGTTTAAAATGCTCCTTGAGATCACGGTACTTCCAAGCCGTGATCCTGTGTTCAGGCTTATAATAATGATAATGTTTAATTGAAAACACTTATTTGTCCGCGGTATTAACTTTTATTTAAAATATTATTTACAACAAATATGCGTTCGCGTACGAACGGGTAGAGAGGTAAATTGCCGTGCAACCGGATTGATCGAGTACTAGAAGCGGAATAATAATATAATTGCATTTCGGAGCAATCGGTGAGATTTTGTGCGGGTCATCTGGGATACCATACGCGTGAAAAAGTGTTGTGAATAAGTACTGCCATAAGTAAATCAATATATTTACAGGTGACCGGATAACCCAGAATGAAATCAACTCAAAACCTCCTTTGAAAAGTCATTAAAAGTTATGAAAAAATATATAAAAAATTGGTTAAGCAGGTTACGTTAGATTAGGCTATGGTCTATTTTTAAATTTTTTCAAGTGAAAACTTCTTTAGCACCTTAGTGATTTGAAACTCGATGAAACGATAAATAGGGACACTGAAAAGTGATAAGACTTACAGCGCCCTTGAGGTGATTTTTCACGAAAACGGCGCTATATAAATTAGCCAAATATTATATATATAATATAATATTATTATATATCAATAGGATTTGGCCTGCGAGACAATGAGACAGAATAATCGATCTCCTCTTTGTGCTGTGCTTCGTAGTCTCCCAACTCGTGTCTACTTTAGTTTTCTGAATTTTGCACTTCTACCGCGTGTGAAGTGCATACTAGTATTTTTTTATGTAAGAGCCAGTGAAACTATGATATCCCCGAATGGAGTACGTTGTGAAGTGGATAGGTAAAGATATAGATAAGAAGGAGGTGAGAAAGTACCTGGCTATTCAGATCTGGTCACCAAACGTGGCTAAAGCCATGTTATACGGTATTTCAATTCTGAATGGTGGTCTTCCAAAAGGGCGATTCTGGAGAGTATCTTTTATTCTGGAATGCCTAAAAACTTCAGCAGTAGTCGTCACTACGACTTTTTCAAGAAACTACGCGGCAGAACATATGTTCTAGCACAGCATTGCATGACAAGAGGATTGGTGCTATTGAATGAAATTTTAAAAACATTAGATGTATTTAAATACTCTAATAACCTTAGTTTATTTTTTAAAGACTATCTCGTAGCCTATTTTATTGCTTCTTCACAATTAAAATACATTTTTTATTATGTAATTATTAACCCGACTAGTAAATTTAATCAAATTAACACACATTAATGGCCTATTTTGTATAACATAGCCCTAGATTGACCTAAACTATTTAGCCTTTATAGCCTATTTGTGTAACCGATCTTCCCAAATATTAATAACATTAAAATAAAAAATAAATCTTGTAGGTACCTACTGTAAATGGACGATTAGATAATCTGCCGTACAATAATTAAATAAATAAATAAAAAATATATACCGCCATTACATTTGATCAAAATGGAAATTTTACGAAAACGCTGAATTTTAAATTTAAGCAAAGAATGATCTGACTTTTGGATCACGAAACACGCCCACATCGCATTTTCTTCTGTTTTTCTTTATTCTACGGATAAAAGGCACCAGGTTGGAAACTCACACACCGGCCGGGCCGAAAATTATTCTAATTTCAAACTTTGAAATTCCGAACGAGACTTCAAAAACGAAAGTGGCGAGGGCTGTCAGATTTACCAAATTGATTTTTTAAATGATCACTCGGAGGCATTGATTTTGTATCTTATTCTTCTTCTTCTTGTGCCCTGTCCGTTCAACGGACGTTGGCTATCATGTTGGCTATGCGGACTTTGTTTACTGCGACCCGGAACAGCTCTACAGTAGACTGGCCAAACCACTGTCTCAGGTTTTTCAGCCATGAAGTTCTCCTTCTTCCAGGGCCCCGTCTTCCGGCAATCTTTCCTTGCATTATGAGATGCAAGATCTCATACTTCTCTGGATGTCTCATCACATGTCCAAGACATTGAAGTTTTCGGGTTTTTATGGTTTTAATAACTTTTTTTTCTTTATTCATCCGAACCATAATATCTTCATTCGTAACCCTGTCTATCCAGCTTGTTTTAGGTATTCTTCTGTAGAACCACATCTCGAATGCCTCAAGTCGCCTAATTAGTTCTTCAGTAAGCGTCCATGCTTCCATTCCATAAAATAATATCGAAAACACTGACATTAGCATTCGTAATCCAAGGTTGAGATCATGACTGCAGAACATCTTTTTCATGCGGATAAAGGTTGCACGAGCTTGCTCAATTCGGCATTTTTTTCAACTGAAGGTTCCCATCTATCATTTACATTGCAGCTCAAGTATACAATACTCTGTACCTTCTCTAGTTTTGTTCCAGCAATATAAAAATTTTCATCCAATGCGTTATTTTTGCTTATGAGCATCTATTTTAATGCATAATGAAGACCACCAATATGAGACTCGTCCGGGCTTGATTTTTACCATATGGACACTTAGAGCCAGCGAAAGAAAGCGGATAGAGGCCCTCGAAATGTGGCGCAGGAGAAAAATGCTCTGAATTCCATGGACAGCCAGACGTACAAATGTGTCCATTCTGGAAGAGCTAGGCATCCACAATAGGCTTTCATCTATCTGCCTATAACGTATTTAAATATACTTTGAACACGTTGCTCGCCAAATTGAGGACTCCAACTAGTAGAAACCTATAGTCACTGGTGAAGTGTTTGACAGAAGAAGCAGAGGAAAGTCAACAATGCGCTGGAGTGAGCAAGTATCACTGACGTCTAGTACGTCAGTGTCCTTGGCTCTCCACGCAGCGTAGGACAGCTAAGAGTAGAGGAGCCTTATCCACCATGGTTATTGGAGTAAGGGTCACGATTCTCAGCAATGAGGAACCGAATTAAGAAGAAATTTTTCACTAATTGAAATAGAACGGACGAAACAGGCTGAACTTTACTCTTTGCAGAATACTAAAGATGGGTTATTCAAACTCCGTCACGACATACGATAATATTTTTTATATGTAAACAGTTCCCATTAAATATTGTTTTTCTCAGTCCATTTCATTTTTTTAATCAACTCGTCAGTTGTCAAAAAACCGTCATGATATAGCTTGGTAACCACAGTTAACCCTTAATATGCCGTTTATGTGACTGTTTTTGTCATTTCTCATTGAACTAATAGAGGCACAATATGTTAAGATTTAGGTGAAATATTTATAAAATATGTTTGCGAAAAAATGACAGTCAAAGTGAGAGTGGGCTATTACTAGTTGCGAGCAATTATAGTCTAGTTTACCCTACTACAGCGGTCGCAAACTGCGGCTCGCAAGCCGCATTCGGCTCTTTGGCTTCCTTGAGTGCGGCTGTTCGACGAATGACATGTTTTAAATGCTAAACTAACTAACTAACTAACCATCAGCAGGGGTAGGCAGAGAGGACGGACCGCCACAAAACTCGATCTTGGCACACACTCTTTGCCTCGTTCACATTCATACATCGTCTCATACATGCTCTTCTATTATTCCGACTCTTCACATGGCCCGACTCAAGTAACTGATTCACTTGGTCGTGCCATGTCTTCCTCGGGCGTCCCCGACTTCTTCTACCATTCACATTTGCATCATATATTCTCCTTACACTCCTTTCCTCGTTCATTCGCTCTACATGCCCAAACCATCGGAGAGTCCCTTTCTTAATCTTACACATCACGCTTACATCAGCCTTGCATTCTTTGCGGATATCCACGTTTCTCTCACGATCGTACATGGTTTTACCACACATTCGCCTCAGGGATCTCATTTCTACAGCATTCAGTCTGCTTTCATCCTTCCTCTGCCAGTTCCATGCCTCACTGCCATACATCAGGGTAGGTACCAGCACTCCATTATGGACGGCTAGTTTCGCGTCTTTGGACAGTTTTTTATTACCGCCAACGGCATTCAGTCCTCCATTAATGGAGTTACCGGCATTCACCCTTCTGTTTTAAATGCAACCTGCCATAACCCTGGACACCCCTAATATGGCAGATGAAATAATACTAAAAAATGTATTTAAAATACAGTTTTTTTTATTAAATAAATTAAAAAAATATTTTACTAATTAATTATATTTCATAATTCAAAATATTGATTTCCCATCAGGCTCTCTGCCATCTTTTGGGGTTCTGAATGGTGGGTCTTTTTAATGAAAATTCGGGAAAGGAAAAAGGTATAAGGGGTGGGTGGGGTAGAAATCTGAGGGTCAGTAGGTCCATCCATCCCTCCCATCGCAGTGGAAGGCGTTGGGTTTAATAAAATCCGACTAGAGAAGTCAAATAATCTTCTTCTTCATTCGGCCCACACGCAGCTGGTGGGTAAACGCATCCACCGTGAAGACATGGACAAACTTCATCCCACGAACCCGGTCACCCCGCTAAGTCAGACTTACATTAATACCATACAAGCCCTGAGGAAAATAGTTAATAAAATAATGCTGTGTGGAGGGTATTTTTAAGGAGAGGAAGGAGTGAATATGGGTCTTGAAGAGACCCATGTTTTAGGGGGGAGGAAACACAGAGGCCGACAAATCGTTCCACAGCCAAGCTGCAACGCTACTTGGAGTGATCTGTGGTAGAGGTGTTAGTTATTTATTTATTTAAGTTTTTATTCCAGCAGGACTAGGAGGGTAGTGCAACCCCAGTGTGCCATATCACATAAAAAAACATCTAAAAGAAAACAAGAAATAACGTATATGATAACGTATTAGGTAGGTACCTAATTAAAACATAAAATGAAAATAAAATTCATAAATAACAAAAAATTAAGCAAAAAATTAAAATTAAATTAAACAAAATATAAATTTAAAAGATATTATTAAGTTATCCAATGAATGGTTCTCGGGGCGATGGTGAATTTGTAATGCTAAAATTTGTCCCTTTTTTATTCATGAATTTGGCGACCACTGGTCTATTAAAAGTAGTAACAAGAAAATGCGGAAGTTTTAAACAGGAGCAGTTGTACTACCTCCTCCCTTTCCCCCAAACACCCACTCCCCTCCCAGCCTGCCTTCGAGAACACTCGAAATGTCGGGGAATTTGACTTCCCGCCACGACCAGTCGCTCCATTGTCGGCGCAAAAATTAATAGCGACGCGTCACTACCATACCACCCCCTCTCCCCCGGGCCTTTCTCCCTACCCTACTGCCAGAATCCTAAGTCCTCGAAATACGGTCCTGCGTGCAAAGTATGTACAACACGTAAACGTAAAATAAATAAAACTAATTTCATGACAAAACTAATTTAATTTTTAGTCAGAAGTACACTGGAATATGCCTCGCCAATTTGGAACCCGCAGTACAAAGTACACATACATAGCATAGAACATATTCAAAACAAATTTAATAAATATCTTACCTTCAAATTCATCAATAACGTTGAATGAACATTTCAAACTTTGCAACAAAGTCGGACAATAGCTGATTTGACATGTATACACAAAATTTTAAATAATAACTTTGAACTTCTTTCCTTAGTCTATTTTAACATACCATAAAGACGTACACGCCATACAAAACTATTTCACATGCTTAATTACAAGACACATGCATCAACTAATTCGCCAATCAATCGTGCTCTTCATATGTTTAATAATATTAATCTAAATTCACATCGAAATTTTCTCCGATTCACTGCCCAAATTTAAAAATAATATCTTGTCAATAATATAAATTGTTCAATGCGCATACATACATACATACACACATACACACACACTCACACAAATAATCACACACACACCTTCCCACTTCACACATCACCCGGTAATTAATTAATTATTCAATATGCACACCATAAATTAGACACTACAATGAAACACATAATAGGTACTCACTATGAATTACATATATTTATTAATTGTAATTTTTTTTCACATATGGATAATATAATGTACCTACTGTTTTTTCTGTGAATAAATAATTAATGTAGGGTCCCAGGGTCTGGTCTCCGGACAGTCTACCGTCAAGTGTAAGGTGAGCAGCTTCGTTGACTTCTTTCGTTTACAAACCCAGGAAACGTACAGTGAAAGAGGTTATGTTTGCGAGGTTATTCCTTGCGTAAAAACACTTTGTTTTGTACTGGGAATATTGTTATAAAACTTTAGTTTATTCAGATGAATATTAACCCCTCAGGGTTGCAGTTATACATATTATTGATAGTGCTCATAAAAATGCTGACAAAAATGCCGGCGATTTCTTGAGAATTTCCGCATTTCAATAAAATCAAAATTATTTGAATATTTCTGAACGTATCCAAAAACTAAAAACTGTTTTTGAAAGGTGATTAAATAATCTTTCAAATTGTATCTTTAGAAGTATGAATTTTATTTTTGAAATATTGATATTTTGATTGCAAACATTAAAAAGTTTTAAAAGTGACTCACCTTACATTGTTTCCTTTAAAAACTGAACTAAAATAACTGATAACGTAAAAAGAAACTCATTTTTTAATAGTCAATATACGCTTTCAAATTGTTTTATTAGAAGTAAGCATGATATATTTTAAATATTAAAATTTTGAATGCAAACATTATAAAGTTTTACCTAACATTTTGGTGGACGTTTGACGTCATAGATCCGAATAATTTTATCTTTTTTTCGGATGTCTATGGAACTCAAATCGTAGTGTAGGGTTGTCTCTTTCTATCACTGTTTAGATCATATATCTCGTCATTAGAGTAAGGGAGATAAAACGATTTTTATGAGACCATATGAGCTGACCCATATATGGGTCAGATTTGCTTTTGTGTCAAATAGTAATTGGGCCTATATATGGGCCAGATTTACCCAACAAGTTAAGTTGAACAGAGTGTCGATTCTATTCTGAACACTGGAGTTTCAAGTTGTAGAATGTAGAAGTAGAAAGAAATTGTAGAAAAGAAGCAGAAATAATGACATTGCAATAAGCAACACGCTTATTTATAGACAAAAAGTGAAAGTTTACGAATCCAAAGACAAAGAGTGCTAATAGACAAAAAATGCATTGAAATGTTTCGTAAAGGGTGACATAGACGCAAAAGTTATGAGTAAAGGACTCTACACATCGATATTAATCAAAATGATAAAATGAGAAGTGCTCAGTGCAAAATGAAAATGAAAAATATAAAATATAAAGGTAAAAATATATTAGTAATCCGGGGAACTAAAAACATTGTGAATAAAATAGATTATTTCACCATACTTCCTATTTATAAGCATTGTATCTCGACGCATTTCATTTGAACCCACAACATAAAAGGACTAAGGACCCAAGGACCCCTTGCGCCCCCCTCCCCCGGCTGGGTCCTGGGAGGGGAAGGAGGGGGAGGGAGGGGGAGGGAGGGGGCACTCCATTTCCTGCAGACGAGATGTGAAGTGGACGTCCCGCGCAGATGTGGTACAGTGGGCCCCGCTGCGGACTTAGGAACGAGTGGACACCGCAAACTTACATACTTTTTACCTACATCACGTATTTTTGGTAGTCCCTCTCTAAATAAATATCCTCTCTTCTATCAAGCCTTGTCTTTTTTTAAGTGAAAACCGCACAAGAGTCCCAACTGCTCCCCTCTGAAGCCAGTGACGACATGCCCAATTGGGGAAATGTTGTGAGGCTGAAGGTAGTGTGGAGGGGAAGGAGATGGGAGAGAGGAATGTGGGGAAGAACCTGGCTATTCAAATGTGGTCACCAAACACGGCTAAAGACATTTCAAGCACAGTTTCAATTGTTAATGGTCCGACGCGACACCAGGGCGATACTAATAATATCTTCCACTCTGGAACGTGCCTCAAATATATATTATATATTAATAAATTTATTTTCCCACGCCGGGATTCGATCCCGTGACCTTCGCATTACGATTCGAGAGCCTTGTCCTCTACCACTGAGGCCGTTATCTAAAATTGCCTCTCCTCCATTCAACACTTTATCTCTTCTAAGATTCTGAACTAGACTCCAATCTTCCATATAATAATGAAATTTTACCATTTAAATAAAATGAATACGTAATTCCGGAGTCGTCTTCTACAGAATTTAAAATGATGATTGGCTAAAACAGCGGTCGGCAAACCGCAGCTCGCGAACCGCATGCGGCGCTTGGGATAGGCGATTGTGGCTCTTCAGACATCAACTCCAATTTCACCTCCACTAATACAGCCTTATGAGATGGAACCGCCGAACGAACTGTGACTCGATCAGCATCAGTGTTACCAACTCAGCTCATGCTGCAGTTTATATTGCACTTGGAACATGAAAAAGGTTACTGAACGTTTGTAACACAAGACTGGTTTGAACTTAAGAATGATTCAGCATTAAATACTACATATATAAGCTTAAATTATTGTTACACGTGGAACAAGAAAATGGATTTCCTCCGAATTTTTCTATATCTGGAACTAATATTTTATAATTTTACTCAGAACATGATAATGGTCTTCCGAAAGACATCAGCAGATGAATCCGTAACTGAAATTTATTTTTTACATTCCAAACACAAAACCGGTTTTAACTTGATAGAGAATCTATATTCTTGTCCCCAGCATTCATTTACAGCACTTAGAACACACAAATTACCTTCCTACAATTTTTGCAGCATTACAATCGGAAACTTGAATGTTTGCTGCACTCGGAATACCAGAATGGCTTCCTTCGGAGGGCGTCAGCAGATGAATCCGCAAAGAGAATTTTATTTTGCATTCTGAACACTTGACTGGTTTATACTTAAGAAAACCAGCAAAAATTATCATCGTACTCAGAACACTTGGATGGTTTTGCTGTTAACCTTACAGCATTTAGTCTGCAAAATAAATGTTATAATCACGAACGGAATACAAGGATGTTTTTATTAATATATTTATTGAAACATTTAAATGGGTAGAAGTGTAGGACAGTAGAACTTTAGATAACACAAAACAAAAAGTGATTATTGTTCCGCCACATTTAAAACAGGGGGCCTAGTCTCTATCTTTTATTAACCTCAGTTAGCGCGTTAATTACGTCACAAACACGTATTTTACGACTACCAAAAAGAGCGTAACTGTCAAAATACGTGTTTGTGACGTAATTAACGCGCTAACTGAGGTTAATAAAAGATAGAGACTAGGCCCCCAGTACGTTTACAACGCTCCTGTACTAGAACTCCAAGACACCTGAAGAAACTAAATATCCTGTGACTGCCAGCGATCTCCACTCTCCTTCGGGCCCCGGAACTCGGAGGGTGGTTGGTTGCCCCTGCCTATAGTTGGCTGGTCGAGTGGCCTATATTTTTTGAAGCGTGGAATATTATGCGCGGTAGAAAAAATGCCTTTTTTTGAGTTTTGGTTTTAGAGTCGATTATTCGTCGTGCTATTAACTTTTCTAACCACCACGAAGGTAGGTTACTCTCAGTATCGCCCGCATTTCTTGAAATCACATTGGCTGTATTTGGTGATCAGATCTGAAAGGTGACCATATCAAATACTTCTCAACTCCCATCTTCTTCCTTTGCCCACTCCATATAAATGTATACTAACTACTAAACATTATCGGCTACTGCACTCTTTGCCAAACAGACGTTTTATAATTTCGTGCTCCTCGAGACGCTGATGCGGCAGCCGGCCGGGTGTATGTATAGGGAAATTGTGCTGAAGATGACATACATAGGTAAAATGACACAGTGTTTACATCTGTGAAACTATATGCGCGACAAGTTCCAAGATGTCGTTTATATGCCGGATCATAGATGGCGACACCGCTTAAAACTTTAGTGACCGCCCGATCGCTTTGTTTGGATGTGGTGTGCAACTTTGTGATTTCGTGACTCAAAAATATGTTTGTTGTGATAGTGTTTCTGCCGATAAATTTGTGTCAGGTACGTTTTTTATTGTATCGACTACTTTGTTATGAACTGTGATTATTATGGGCTATGAATATCGAGGAATGATTTAAGTAACCTCAAAGTTTATACTCACAAAAGGCGGCAAATATAAATATTACCTCGCAGGGTAAGATGACATAGCAACCGTCGGCTTGAGATGACATAGTATGTGTAAAAGTAAAAGCCCAAGTCCAAAATAAAAAAAAGAAGGAAAATCGCAAGAGCATTAGAGCTCGAAAGAAAATGAAGCGTGCTATCCTTCAGGATGACTCAGATGATGAATATGTGGAAGGTTTTACTCAGGACAAAATGTGAATTATGCACCTATAAATAGGTATGTCAACTTAAACTGATGTGTGTCAACTTATCCACTTGGACATGGTCGGTGTTTTTTTAAATTTAATTTTAATTATGTAATTTTCTTTAGCGCCAAGATAATTTTGTTTGCTTCGTAAATAAATGTTTTTAATATGTATCTTTAGATTTATTTTTATCATCTTTGAATAACCAAATATACGCCTCCAAACAAAAAGGTAGGCGTCTACTAATATCTACAGGAATTCCAAAAACTGAACAAATCGGACTAATATCTATGAGAACCAAAGCGAGGACGAATATCTACATCTCAAAATGCTGACTAATATCTATGAGAACCAAAGTGAGGACGAATTTCTACAGATCAAACTGCTGACTAATATCTATGAGAACCAAAGTGAGGACGGATATCTACAGCACTAGCAAAAGTTGGATTTGCAATTACGTGTAGCATATTAGAATAACGTAATATTGCGTATACAGTTTTAAAAACTTAATTTATGTTAAGTAAGTTAGGTAAGTATTACGTAATTGAAAATTAGTTTTTTTAATTTTTTAAAAAGTAATTTATGATTTTCGGTACAACCTCTTGCTCAGCTGCCCTCTGTAGATATTAGTCCCACCTAAGCTCCATAGATATTAGTCACCACTGGAACCATCATAGATATTAGTCCGACCTTAGCTCTGTAGATATTAGTCCTCACTCTGAAGTTCATAGATATTTGTCCAACCTATGAGCTGTAGATATTCGTCCGACATACAGGCTGTAGATATTAGTACCTGGAGTCACAAAAAGTATGTCATCTTGAGCATAATTCCCCTATATAAATATATGTTTTTCCATGCAGAATAAAAGGCTCCTGTAAGTGTAATGAGGAAGATTAAGAAAGGGACGCTAAAACTAAAGCTCCAGTGCTAAGATTAGAATCAAATCTCTGTAAAATTACTCTTCATCTGAATAAATTCATGTTTTACAACAATATCTAGTACAACATAAGTGTTTTTACTAACAAAGAATAACACCTCAAACCATCACATAATCTCTCTCTGTACGATTCCCCTAGGCGTTGAAACGAAGGAAGCTGCCTACCTTACATCTGACGGCTGATTGTTTGGAGACATACCCCGAGATCGTTAAAATACAACAAATATAACAAATAATATCCCGTGATTTTTCAAAGATCTAAGACTATAACTATATATAGAAATACGTACTTATCAAAAGTTTCAGACATCCAAGGCCTTTGAGCTTAACAGTGTTAGTAGGCACCATAGACATATGAATATTACTAGACCTGCCCTAAGTGATAAAAGCGTATTATTTCCCCCTCCTATCGGAATCATTCTATGGGAACCGGTTGGGATCGAGTATGGCTTCGCGTTAATCTAAAAAAATGTGACGTCATCATTCTTCTGCGAGCCAGCGTCGAGCACTCATCGGTGCATTTTACGAAATAACGCGTAAAAAATAGTGGCTTTTGTTTTGAAAACGTGTAAAAATAGAAATGAAAAAGAGAATAAACCCAATTGTCGTATTACATTCCATAGGTAAGCATTATTTTACTTTATTTTAAGCTAATTCCGATCACATAATATGATCGTTTTTGTAACATATACTATCACTCGAGATACATGGCGTGTGGGGTAAGTAAATTATGAAACATTTGTAAAAGTGTCTTAACTAAATACGGCAAAAAAATATTAAATAGGCGAAAAAAGGCGACCTTACTTTGCCATATTTGGACTTTGCAAATTTGTTCATGAAGCGGCGAGCAATTCGCGCTCCCATGTAAAAAGGTCTATTCATGCAAAAGCAGAGTTTAGTTTTAAGAACCAAATGATGATATTATAATGCGAGATGCCTATATACTCTCAGATTGAGTTATTGACTAATCCCATATCACCAAAGTCATCTTCCCGCTCTTCGTCCCGTTGAAGTTGGTTTCCACTCCTCACCTTTCTGTTCTGGTCTAGTAATATTAATATGTCTATGGTAGGCACCCTATAATATAGTTCGCTCTGTGTGCGTGGCGCGTGCAATTGACAGTTTCTGGAATGCCGCCTTGTGGTGGCACAAGGCTCAGTATAGGACTAGGTGGTATAGGTGAACCTCCTGTTTTGATTGTACCTCTCGAGTAAGCCTTAGGCTACCTAACCTACAACTACTAGATTATTCTATGTAGAATATTCCGCGAAGATTTGTTTGGAGAATAATTATTAAGAAGGTCTTTGTTCTTTGGTCTAAATACGTAGGTACAGTAAAACAGGGTGACTTTATCTATTTTTAAAAACATCTATTTGAATGTCATTTTTGTTTTCTTGATTTAATACATGTAAATCTTGAATGCCTAAATTGACCCACTTGCAGCCATCCGATCGGCTGAAAATCGGCTCCTTGTCGATGATTGTCTATTCTATCAACATTTCTCTGAAATTGTTCTGAAAAAAAGTGGTCCGCTACGTTTGGTGACTAAGCAGAGGTCCCCGGGTTGACGTGGTGAGGTTTGTCTAGGTCTTGACGGCAGATTCATTGCAAACTTTTATCGGGAGAAAGTGGTTGAGGGAGACTTTTTGACCTCTCCAGTAGGACTCTTGTAACATTACCAGATTCCTATCCATCCCTTAAACCCTTTTCTTCCCAAAACTTTCTCTCCTTCCTTTCTTAAAAAGACCCTCCACACAGCGTCCCTAAAGATGATACAGGCCCTGAAGGTAATTATTTTATTTAAAAAATATAATTTTTATGAATATTCTAGCTGACCCGGGGGCCTAGTCTCTATCTTTTATTAACCTCAGTTAGCGCGTTAATTACGTAACAAACACGTATTTTGACAGTTACGCTAATTTTGGTACTGTCAAAATACGTGTTTGTGACGTAATTAACGCGCTAACTGAGGTTAATAAAAGATAGAGACTAGGCCGTTAATTACGTGACAAACACGTATTTTGACAGTTACGCTAATTTCGGTACTCTCGAAATACGTGTTTGTGACGTAATTAACGCGCTAACTGAGGTTAATAAAAGATAGAGACTAGTCCCCCCGGAAAACTTCGTACTGACTCAGAATCAATAACTGTTGTGTTAACTTATTAGCTGAATTAAATTCAGGTTTTTTTATTAAGTTAAATATTACACAATGAAGCAATTATTATCGATGCGCAACTGTCCGTGTTTTGTTTTTGTCAGTATCAGAGATGGCGTTGTGAACAGATTAACAATTTTTGTGATTTTCTTACTTTTTCATTTACTTACGGGGAGATTGCCTTTCATTTTCTTTATACCTGTGAGGGAGATTTATTATAATTATTGTGTTTTTCCTTTGGAGGGGTGCAGATATACGTTCACCGTTTGTCCCATTTTCGACTGTTGACATTTAGTGTGTAAGAAAGAGGGGCAGCATTATATGTTTAAGAACAAAAGCAAAACAATCAGCGAATTGACATTTGACGTTTTTGAATTTTTGGAATTCACACACTACTCACAATTAATACGTATCGCAATATTCCTGCAGCTCTTTCAAAAGACGAGAATTGTTTCCATACAAAATGTATGAGGAAAAGAATTTTCTTCATATTTTTTTAAAGTTATTTATTCGATGTTTTAATAGTTATTCTGCTATTCGGGGCGGAGACAAATCCAACAAATCAAAAATCATAAAAATCGGTCCAGCCGTTCTCGAGTTATAAATCGTGTAACTAGTTACTTTGTTTTATATAACATTATTTGTTTAGATGACACAATTTAGAAAAAATATCATTTTGCAAAAGAACAAGTAAGTTATTACGAAAATATTGTCAGCCGGTGCACGGTAGGTATTTCACCCCTGGCACACCAAGGTATTTGGTATTCCAAGGGTTAATAATATTTTGCATCAACTACCGGTCGCCCTGTAAACATGTGTGTTCAATTTACGGTCCTATATTTTGCGGCAACGCGCGGCCCCAACTATCTAAAACAATGTAAGTTGGTACCCCCTGAGCCACATATAATAATAAATAGTCTACATCCAGTATACAGCATCCAGCAGTGTGCTTATCCGATATCCATGTGCGCCAATCTGCGGGCTGCGGTCCGCTTTGGGGCCGGGCAGGGCCACAAACCGAACAGCGAGGGCGACAGGGGCGCCGGGAGCTCTGTCCACCTTTGTGCGGACCGTATTTCAGAGACCACCACATTCCTATTGGCGGTTTTTGTCTGGGCCACAATGGCGGACCTACCCGATTGGCTGGCAATCTGACAATGGCGTCCTCGTAATTACATAGTACTTAAATCTCATTTTAAAATTGATTTAAAATTCATTTTTTATAAGAAAAACTCTCTTTTTTATACCTTTTGTAGGTTATTCTCATCAATGTAATAATATATATCATTCAAGAAGATGATAACAATAATAATCTAAACGAAAGTGTGAAAGAGAATAAGACACAGAAAAATAGAAAAAGATAATGGTCGCAACTGGGACAAGAATCCAGACCCATTTCATATTTTCGTTAAGATTATTATTGTGATCTTCTTTTTCAATGATATATTGCATTGATGGCAATAACCTTCAAAAGTTATAAAAATGAGAGCTTTTCTTAAAAAAAATAATAATATTAATTTAGACTTTTATAAAAAGTCTATAGTTCCATATGAATAAATTCGGATATATTTATCCGAGACGCTATCCAGGTTGCAAACCAATTCTTAAAATGATTGTTTCCAATAAAAAAGTGTAGTTGCCCATAATGTGGAAAAAATAATTAGTTGAAGATAATATTGCTAGAGGAGATGTACCGAATATGGAATAGCTTAGGTAAAAAAAATCTGATGAATCGTTTATTAAGTATTATACATTGAAATCTTTGGAAATATAGTTACGGAACATAAAATGTCAACGAAGTATTAAAAGAAACAAAAAACGTCTTCATTTTGAACGAAAGGTAAAACAATAGAAAAAACGATCATTAAAAAAAGTGCTCCTATTATGGGATACACTGATTTTTTCAATTTTTCCTGCAAGAATCACATAAAAAATCAATAGTATCGGCTCCCGAACACTCCAAATGGCATCACTGGCGGCAGACTAAACATTGGATCCACTCTTCGCCTCTGATATCCCACTGTATTCGATTTTACAGCTTCCATGACTTTTATAATTTTTTTTGTCCCACGTCTTCCGCTGTTTCTTCTACGACTTTGTTTCACACTGATTCGACTACTACATGGCCAAAATACAACCTGGAATAGCAAAAAAAATATTAGTTCTAAAAGAATCCCATATTGGAAACACTTTTCCTAACATGAGATAGTATTCCGTATTAGGGTCATCAAAAAATCCCACATTAGGAACAAAATCGATACAAACAAATATATTCGTAGAATAAAATCTGCTTGAATTTTACTTTTAATTATTTCGAAAACATCAAAATTAAATAATAATATTGTCTATCAGTGAAAGATTGACAATTTTGTGGAGTAAAATTTTTGAGAAAAAGTAAAGTGAAACTTACGTAAAAAAATAAACAATTTTTTTTAAAACTTAATCACTCACTCAGGTGAATGTGGTGTGTTCGGCGTCCGGACGAGTGCTTAAAATTGATTGAAGGAAAATCTGGAAATATAAAAATCACTATATAATCAATATTATGTTTCGAAAACTATGTATTCTTCGTCAGGATAATATTTATAATTAATATATAATTAATATATAATTAAGATATAATTAATAATTAACATATAATTAAGATATAATTAATAATGTAATTAATATATAATATATAATTCTTTTAATGGAAGACCAGTAATATTATAAGATGTAGCAAATTTTAAGATAAACAAATAAAAAAAAATAAAAAAAATAATGAATATACACAATTAATATAGTTTATACAAAGTCATTGTGTTTTAATTTAATTAAAAACGACACCAAAAAGTGTATTTGCGAAGTTTGAAGAAGTAATTTTGATATAAATTAATTAATAAGTAATTATTTACATTTACTAATAACTACTCATTTAAGTAAATTAAAAATCAATGTATTTAGGTATAGATGTTGTTTAAGAATTGTATATATCATTTTATTAGTATCAAATCAAATTGGTAACTGTTATAATTGTGTAAGTTAGTTTATTGGTAGGTACTTCTAAGTTCTATCAATTATTTTGAAAACACAAACCTCCCTCGAGCGCCGATCATTCAAGCTAAATCTTCTGGCGCAGGTGGCGCTCAGGGCAGATGACACCCTTATATTACTTACTACCCCAAGTTGGGGGACCCCCCCTACCCCGTGTTGACCCACACCCACCCCAGGGGGGGAGCTTATCACACCCGCACAGGAACTGTGTGGTTAAATTCGCACTTGTCTGATGAGTGGAGGGTTGGGAACCGATGGTTTAAGGTTCAGAGTGCATTACATCCGCTAGTCTTACTTTACAAACTAACTAAACACCATATCGTTTCTTTGTAGGGATAGGCAGAGAGAACGCAATACAACACACATCATTAAAATGAAACATGTTAAAGAGGTAAAGAAAAACACGTTTAACCAAGTTTTGAAGGATAAAAAAAGAGTTTGCAATTCACATGCGGTAGAAATGAAACCTTCAGAAAACTATAGTCAAGAGCGGAGAGGCTACGAAGCACCACACAAAGAGAGGACCGACTATTCTATCTCATTCTCTCACAGGCGTATATAGATGTATGTGTTTGTCTCTTTTAAGTGTCGCTTGTTTCCGTTTCATCGAGATTCAAATCACAGCGGTGCTAAACTTAAAAAAAATAACCCAAAATGCCATGCGGATAAGGTAAAAATCATGCTCTGGCAACACTGACTCTGTATATTTCAAATATTCATCTCTGAACACCAAAAGCAAATCGGGACAAACTACTAGATGACCTGACGTAAACATATTATATTATGGTTCCATGACAATTCAGAATCATGTTATTTCAACACCCCTTTGAAAAGCCATTAAAAATTAAAAAAATTAAATTAAAAATAGACCGGTCGGTGGGTGAGCTGGCATTGCGTTTGGGTCCCACCAAGGCGTCCTGTGTTCGGTTCAACGGCTGGATCAGTCTTCCATCACGACACAAGCAACATTTGCGCTTTCTGAGATGGTTGTAGGAGATTTTCAAATATTTTCAGGTTATTAGTATCTAACCTGGGAATGTTTGTCTTTCTTTTTATATATTTTTATTTAAAACCTTACCTAACGTAACCTATTTAACCAATTTTTAATATTATTTTTTCATCACTTTTCAAAGGACGTGTTGAAGTTTGAGTGGTTCTGAGTCACCAACATATAATATATATATCATAGATAGATAGGTACTTTATTGAATTAAAAAAAATAATAAAACTATATTGAAAGTGAAACTTAAATTCAACGAAAGTTGTAGAGGTCATTCGACCGGAGTTACGGACAGAGCCACAACCGTTATTAGTGTTGGGACTCTCGTGTGGTATTAATATTCCCCATATATGTGTGCTATCTAATACAAAATTTTACAATGTAGATATTTTAACAATAACTTTCAGAAATATCGTATGGATACAACGCGTACGATCGTAAATTATTACGAAAGACTGGAATGCATCGGGAGCATCACCTATCCTTATTCTATATTCCTTTTTCTCTCTCCCTTACCTAAAATTAATTTCAAGACACAATAATACTCAATCTCCAAGCAAGTTGGCGTAAGATACTTTTTTGGCTTGACTTAAGTATCTATACATTTATTTTTGTTATCTAAGCTGTTTGTTTATACATCAACTTGGAGAAAAAGTTTTAAATTGCGCTGTCGATTGGATAAGTTAGTTTTTTCGTCTTCCATGGAGTAAAAACCATTCGAAAAACGGTAATACAAAAGAAAAAATGCCGCCTTTCTAAAAATATGTTTTTTTTTTTTAAATATTTCGAACGATCCGTCATAAGCCGTCGAAGGCATGCTTATCTGTGTCTATGGTTTGACCAGCGGTGTTCAGTGCTGCCACTATGCGGATAAACAAATCCATCCAAAAATAAAACTTCAAACACGTTCATAAGAAACCCTTTAGTGACTATTGGAATGATTGTCTTTTTTTTTTTTGGGGTTTTATGCCGTGTTACGCTACCTAATTCTTTAGCCAACGTTTCGGACAGCGTTGCAGTGTCCATCATCAGGGCAGATCTGGCAGATCCGACAGACAGAAAACCTGTATTATTTAATCGAAAAATTAAGTTTTTTTTTTTAATTTAGTAAAAAATATATTTAGGGTAAGGCGGGGCACATTGTTACGGGGCACGTTGTTACATCGTCAATAAATCACATACCGGAGTGAATTTGAACTAGCCGACCACAGTGTCCCACAAAACGTAAACGTAGGTTCCAAAAAAATCTAATAAATAAAATTGAATTTCGCGTGTGCAAAGTAACTTTCGTTGAAAGAATTTGAAGTCATATTGTCACCTTACCATAATAGGTAGTTAATTTATACTATTTTTTTTTGATATTTTAAACCCCTCTGCATAGTAATAGAACATTTATCTTAACCGTTGTAAATTTCGTGTAGGTAAATGATGTTACGACTTTAATGTAAAATTCGACAAAGGGGCAAGTTGTTAATGATTGGGGGGCAAGTTGTTACATGTAACAATGTACCTCACATAGATGCTTTTTTTCTCAGGGAGGAACACATTCACTTATAACCCTCATAACCTAATATATTAGTTTATCAAGTTCTAGTTACATTTTAAAATGGTTAGAAACTACAAAAAAAAACGCATAGAGGGAAAGTTTCGCAGGAAAATTAAAAAAGTCTTTCGCGATATGCGAAATCAACAGGAAAAAGACAAACAATTATTATAAGCAATAATTATTAGCCTGAAACACTCATCAACATTGAAAAAATCTCCCGCCGACGCGCGACGTAGCTCAGTGGTAGAGCAGTTGACCGGATATCAGAAGGACGTGGGTTCGAGTCCCGTCAGCGGCATTTATCTTTTCTGGGGAGATTTTTTAAATGTTGATGAGTGTTTCAGGTGAATAATTATTGCTTATAATAATTGTTACCCTTTGTGCTGTGCATAAAAATCTTGTCTTAAACATTAGTTTACCTATTAAAAATAATAAGGAAAAGGACAATATCTATGTAGCTTATAAATAAAAAAAAATAGGGCAGACAATTCTTCTTAGGATTTAATTTGGTATCAATTATATGAAAGTTTTTTTTTGGTTTGTAACAATGTGCCCCCGCCGTGTAACAACTTGCAACCCCGTGGGGCATGTTGTTACATTTTTTAATGTTTTATTTTATTATTTTATATATGTTGTGACCTACATTTTTATTGAAAAAAAAGTTAAGTTGTTCATAAAAGTGTGCACAATTTATAATAAATATTCCTTTGTTTCTATGAATAAACAGTCGTCCGATAAAAAATATTTTTCGTTTTTGTAACAACTAGCCCCACCTCACCCTACATACTTCTCCAAAGAGATAAACATAAAGAAGTATAATTTGGGCATGTGAGTGTGCCAGAAGTTATTTTTTTTGTGAAATTTATACATTTTCTTAAACCAAAAATTCTTTTAGAAATTTCATTGACCCGCCTTAGACCGAAGAGTCTAAAGGGATTTTTAAAGCGGAAGTTAATGGTAGAAGAATTCGGTGATGCCCGAGGAAGACATTGCACATTTGCACGATCAAATCAAGAGTTAGAGTATTAGAAGAGCATGCGTATGAGACGATGTATGAATGTGATTGAAAAAATAATGCAAATTTAGTGGCGGTCAATTCTTTCTGCCTATTCCCGTGGAAACAGTGCGATAGTTGGTTGGGTAAAATCTAAAAATATCATGATTTTTTATCGGACCAGTAGCGTGCCCCATAACGCAGCCCATGTCAGTATGGGCAATATGGCCGTAATGTGTAGACTTGGGGCGGGGGACAGCGGCGCGTGCCTTATCGCTACCGGGTCGAACACTCGCCCTAGCCCTCCCCTGGCCCTGGCCCTAAACTGACATTGCCGTAATGTTGCGCCCATGGAATATGTGTACACAGGACGTGTGATTGCGTACCTATTACGCGTCTAAAGGGAAAATGTGGAATAGACCAAGGTAAACAAAGAATATATATATATATATATATATATATATATATATATATATATATAATAAAAATGGTAATATAACGTGTAATAACGCTCATACCGCGAAATAGAGCAGGTGATTTTTTTAAAAATTAAATTCAAAAGAAAAAATTATCTGCAGTCACAGAATTTTTTTTGATGAATTCATGCTGCGTAAACGTACAAAAAGAAAAGGAAGATTACAGAAGATGGATTGATAGAAGATTTGTAGATACGAATGTTAGAGGATGCCTGCTAATTAAAAAAAGTATATATAATTAAAAGGCGAAAGCGACTGTTGTGTAAATCTATTTATATATAGGTCGATCCACAGTGCCGTGCCCTTCTTGATAATATCAAGGAGGGTACGGTGTTTCTACTTATGTCGACAGAATAGCACTTATTACCAAACATGGGAACACCTCAGCACAGGTTCGCCTAGTGAGGTGTTCACAAAATACTACTACTATGTACTAACGACTAACCTATTAACATACAGTTACGGATCATTCACATTTTTTTTCTTCTTATTACTGAACTTATTATCTATGTAAACCATTGACGTATGATTGATCGATGAGTAAACCAATGTAATAATCTGTATAATGTATGTTCAAAAATAGAAATAAATGCATATTGAATGTGTGAATGCGGATGACAAAGTGCGGCTAGAAGGACTATAAAATGATGTTGCGGATTGACCATGAATGGTGTAGTTTGCGGATGTCGAAGGACCTTGCGTGTGTTTGTTAGATGTATGTTAGACCACTGCACAAGTAACATTGAAAGCACAAAGGAGATGGAAAGGAAGGGACTTACGGTGGAATCTTGACTCCTTAACCTCCTCGAACCAGGGTTTTGTTCATGCACTTGTACAATGATCAATCGCGGGATGCGGATTCAGTTAGCGGATGCGGGGTGCGTAATATAACACTTCTTCACGCGGCGAGTTCATTGATGACCATAAATATACCAAACCACCCACTAGATCGATAACTTCGGGCTTTAGTACGTAAATATTTTGGTCACTATTTCACCACCAAAATGCAATAATTTTATCACCTGTGACGTCACACACCATAGACGAAGATAGAGAAAGCAACAACAGAACAATGCGCGACCATAGACAATATAATTTTCTTTCTGTACCTACCCAATACCACCCAAATCATTAGCCTAAAATATTATTTTAAAAATAAAACTCGTAATTACATGATAAGAATTTTATTATAAACATGTATAAAAAGGAAATACAAGAATATATAATTAAAATATGATTATGCGTTCCTACAAAACTACTGAATTTAAAATATTTTCATCTTTTAACAGAAAAATTTAAAACTCAGAATTACATGTACATATTTTAAACAAGAATACAATATAAGCAGGTTATATTTCTGTAGCAAATTGCCACATGAGGACGTTGTTTTAAAGATAAATTTCTCTTTTGAACGTACCTATTATATCTTTCGGCAGGTAAAAATAAATTTATTATATTTCCAAGATGCACGGAGACATTACTTTGCATGAGATATTTGATTCTTCATAAGGGGCTCAAAAAAACATTATATTTGTTTATTTGGCATTTAAAGTAGCTCAGCTCACCATATTTTCCCTGAAATCATAAAAAATAGGATAATTTATATTTTCTAAAAACTACATTGGTTCAGTTATGGAAATTTGTAAAATAATGCAATTTTTATTGTATTTGTGTATGTGTATTACAGTACATACCTATGTATGTATGTAGTTACATTTCCTCCCATGTCTTTTAACTTTTAATTGATGATAACTCTCATATTAAACCAAGTTCTAGGATACCTACTTACTTATATAAAGAAGCCTACTCAAATACATTAAATTTGACTGACGTTTTTGTAAAATGAAAGTTATAAAAATAATAATTACCTCTGCATCATGCACCATGACTGATAGTATTTCCCTTAACGTCATGTAACCATCTCCAGAAACAGAAGCGAATGTATTGAAGTGTGGATAAAGAATGTTATATTGTAAACAAGTAAAGTTTTGTTGGTTCAGATTCCACTGAAAAATACGAATAAATTTATTAATTTACTGATAAAAATACAAAAAATTTTGAAAATAAGAAAAGAAAATGCAATATAGAAAACATATTTACTTTTTTAAGATGTAATCGTGATGTTGGATAGCGTCAATTATTAGATCCCAGGTGAAACATAAATATGTTCTGAAAACGGAAACATGTAGGTACATCAGTTTAAAATACAATTAAGCAATACATTTCAAAAAATACTTTAGGAACACTGAAATAACAACCAAAGGAAGACTCCCACCTGTAATGTTGTTCCAATTGCGGGTCCTGTTCTCCCATTTTTTATTTGATCGTGAATTCCCAAAGTTCATAATCGTTACTTATTGCGTCGGAAATGTAAATGTCAATTGTCAATCAAACGTAAATAAAGCAGAAAAATGCAACAAAAATAAAAGATTCCTATTGGTTGATTTAGTAGCCGGTGACCATAAACAAATCGAAGTGGACTTGTGAAGTCACCCAAAGATTCTGACCACGTTTTGGCTCGGAGTTAAACCCGCCTGCCACCCACTTGATGACACTGATTGTTATGGTAACGATGACAACATAGGGATGGGATATATTGGGGAAAAGGAACATCATAGGGATGGGATATGTGACAATCAAGATACAAGTACAGGGTCTATGATATATGTAGATGTGTAGGTAAGTGTAGCTTTGTATTGTTTAAACGCCCAACCACATATATAGTGACGGGACAACTCAGAATCAACTCAACTCAACACCTCATTTAAAAAATCATTAAAAGTGATGATTTTTTTTTTAAAACATAAAAAAGTAATTTATTTTTAAAAAGAAAGACAAATATTCCCGGATTACGAATAACTTGACAATTTTGGAAAATCACCTACTACCGCCAGAGTAAGCAAAAAGTTGCTTGTTGTGATGGAGGAGTTAGCCAGCCGAGGAATCGAACACGCGACGCCTGGGTGGGACCCAAATGCGATGCCAACTCAGCCATTGACCAGTCAGTATGATACATAATATATAGTTTTATTCAGTTTACACCTAGATTTCACCGAATTCGACAAAAATCTTTTTCCTTCCCAGAATTTCTTTATTAATTTTTTTTTAATATGAATAACGCACAAGAGTCTCAACTGCTCCCGTCTGGAGCAAGTGAGACCGTGGCATCCCCGATTGGGGTATGCTGTGAGGCTGAAGGTAGTGGGGAGGGAAAGGAGATGGGAAGAGGAAGGTTTGGGAAGTACCTGGCTACTCAGATCTGTTTACCAAACACGGCTAATGCCATTTCAAGCAACGTTTCAATTCTGAATGGTGCTCTTACACCAGGGCGACGCGGAGAGTATCTTCCACTTTGGAACGTACCCCAAATATACTATATATTATTAATACAAAGTAATCAAATAAAATTTATTTGCCACACTGGAATTCGATCCCGCGACCTTCGGATTGCGAGTCAAGAGCCTTACCGCTAGACGACGCCGGCCTTATCTTTTCTTTTTCTAAAATGACCTTGCGCACAGCATCACCAAAGATGACACCAGCTCCGATGGGAATTATTATAGGCCTACTGTGTTTTTTACATATCTACTAGATATGTAAAAAAAGTATAATACATGACTTGTCTCGCATTTTTATAATGAGCAGTGTAACGCTGTCCGAAACGCTGGCTAACTAACAAGGTTCAAGTGACTTAAAATGGCATAATGAGTAAAAATCTCAAATCACATCTTTTTAAAAAACTCTTAAGGGCCATGTTTCGTCAAGATGTTCTTACGATCATACAGGGCGGTTCCAATGAGAAAGATTAATTATTCTCATTACCAACTTTTAAAAATAATAACTCAATATCGATTTTATTTCATTCAAAATTTGCTTTATTTTATACATACATTAAAAGAATGCTGAAAGGCGTGATGATAAAACTATTAAAATTATGCACTTTTTGTTATTAGTTTTTGATCATAAGTTCTTATTTATATTTTTTTAATAATGTCTAAGCAAAATAAGAATATATATATATATATTTTTTAAATATATTAGTTTGTAAGACCGTAAATAAATAGACAAACTGAAGTATTTTCGTCACAAAACAAGGGCGCGATTTTTTTTTTGATTTTATTTAAACTATAATTAAAATTCCGAAACAAAGCTTTCCCAGATAATTAATTGATTTATTTTACAGTATGATTTATATGATTTGAAATGTGTGTTGTATAATACAAAATTTTGCTTGAAAATTTAAAAAATTTGCCAACGACCTACGGTAAAACCTAATTGTACCAAAAATTAACATATTTTCTTAAAATTTAAAACATAGCTTTACTAGATAAAAGAACAGTCTTTCGAAATCAATTTATAATTTTGTATGAAAAAGAGTGAATACGCCTAAAATTTGATTTAAAACCGACATATTTCCATTTGGTTGGTTATTCACTCTTAATAATTAATTTCCTTAAAAATTCTTAAAATCCCTACGAACCAGCGCCGCCTTATAACGATCACATCAAAATCCACCCTAATTATCAAATCGCCTCATGAATTAATTATAATAAAGGCTCTTAGGGGTGTTTCAACTCGTGATAAATTTATCAAAAATGTCTTCTTCAGCACAGACCCAGAAAAGGGGGTCCGTTGTTGTTAGCATCCACTGGAAAAATAATATGCCTCCTTTAAAACAACTAACCCCTTTTTCCTTTATATTCAATGCGAAGTTATTTCAAGATGATAATGGAAGGGTAGTTCGTTGTCGTCATTACTTGAAATTCGAATTAAATTTTCCAAATCTGATTGTTTGTGGAGTTTTTGGAGTTAAATAATATATTTTCTCTATGCTATAGGGAATAGACTTTTATTATAATCTAGCTGACCCGGCGAACTCCGTACCTTATTAGTTGAATTAAATTCAGTTTTTTTATTAATTTAAAAATTCCAACATGAAGCATTTATCGATGCGCCATTCTCCATGTTTTGTTTTTGTCAGTATCAGAGATGGCGTTGTGTACGAATTTATAATTTTTGTGATTTTCTTACTTTTCCACTTATGGGAATTGCGTTTCATTTTCTTTATACGTGTAGATATATTATATCATTGTTATTGTATTTTTCCTTTGGAGGGGTGCAGACATACGTTCACCGTTTGTCCCATTTTAGACTGTTGAAATTTAGTGTGTAAGAAAGAGGGGCAGCATTAGGTATATGAGAACAAAAGCAAAACAATCAACGCATTGACATTTGAAGTTTTAGAATTTTTGGAATTAACTTACTATTTAATATTATGTTTATCACAATATTGCTGCAGCTCCTTCAAAAGATGAGAATTCGTTCCATACAAAATGTATGAGGAAAAGAATTTTCTCGTGAATTTTTCCGAAACTTTATTAGTTATTTTGCTATTCAGGGCGAAGACAAATCCAAAAAATTAAATATCATAAAAATCGGTCCAACCGGTCTTGAGTTATAAATGGTGTAACTAACCCGACTTTGTTTTATAGATATGCCAAAATAATTAAAAAGTGAATAGTATTAGGCCAGGTACATCATTGCATTTAAGCTCGACTTAGTTGTCATGTTGAGCTTAGCTTATACAATCCGTACGTCTTAAGCTGGTAATCACCAATATTACACGTATTGTCTATTTAAAAAAAAAAAACATTAGTTCAACACAGGAGTCCATAAGGAAAAAAAACTCTCAGCGCCTGTGTGAACTTTGGGGATGTTGTGTGCAAGGTCTTTTTAGGAAAAGGAGAGGAAGTTTTGGGAAGGAAAGGGTATGAGGGGTGAGTTGGAATCTGGAGGCAGTATACCCAGGAGTGACGGACGTATGAATCTAACCCTCCCACTGCGGTGCAAGGCGATGTTCCGAAAGAGACCAACTGGAGAGGTATCCAGTCTCTCCCGATCCGCCCTGTCATGGGCAGACACATCCGCCGCCAAGATCCGGACAAAACTCACATCATGAACCCGGGCAACCATACTAGGTCGCAAAACGTAGCCAAAAACTTAACGATTTAATTATTAATTTGAGTAAATAGGTAATGACTGCCCGCTAAAGAAAATTTTAAGGTAGGTTTTGATCAAGTTTTGATCCTACTCACCATGTTAGAAAACAATAAATAGTTGCATAATATTTAATTTATTTACCCTCCTTACAGCATTCTCAAAGATGACGCAGGTCCTAAGGGTAATTATTTTTCTGAAAGCCTCTATTGTTGAGCTAAAGCCTCGATTAATTTGAGCGAGTTTACAAGCTACCAGCCGGCGAATTCACTATCTGCTAGTAAACTCGCTCAGTGTAATCATATTAACTATCTAACTAGCAGATTTTACACGGAACGAGCTTGCTAGCAGATAGTGAATTCGCCAGCTAGTAGCTTGTAAACTCGCTCAATGTAATCGAGGCTTAACGTAAAAAAGGCACTCTCGCTGTAAACTCATCAACTCAACTCATTTGCAAATATTATTTTTTCAGATTGAAAACAAATTACACCCCTCAACTCCATTATCAGTTGAGGGTAGCAACCCCTACCCCTCTATGGGAGGGGGGAGGGGGGCGGTGCCGAACAAAGGGGTAAAAATGGCCAGTTCTCGGGCGAAAAGGCCGCCATAAATAACATGGCATTATTGTCTTTTAATTTGTAAAGACAGCCGCAGAAACTGTGAAGGGTGGAACTTGATCGTAGAACTAAAGAAATACAACTAGGTGGGCGTATCCGTGCCCCCGAAATAAGCAAAAGATTCTTACTTTAATTAATCAAATATTTATATATACAGATATTATTATTTTTTTTTGTTAAAGCAGTCACTTCGTGGTTTACTGAAATAAAACAATAACTTTGTTTGTAACAACGATTTATTTATTTCCGACCGGTTTCGCTTAAGATGGCAAAATACCCTGAAATATATTCATAGTCATAACGACGTAAGTAAAGAAGCCGTGTATACAAATTGCGACTTGCGACCTTCGATACGAGAGAATACGCGAGATTCGACCTTTCCGCCGCGTTCATTTTAATTAATTCTGAAGAACGTGTTACAAATATTTAAAATGTGTCTCCATGTCTCACTCCCGAAGTTATTAATAAATTCATCCTCTATAAAAATGAAATCTGATGCTAACCGCTAACTTTATAGTTGAAAAAACGGGTTGTAAAGTTTTAAAATCGTTGTACGTAAAATATATTAATGGTAAGGTATTGTTTTTATTACTTAATCTTAAATACAAAGAACTTACATCACCAGTGTTCTGTTGGAATAAAAAAGTTATTATAGTTACCAATTCGCCGGAAATTATTAAAAATGTGAGTTTTGAGCAAACAAAAATTATTAGGGTTTTGTACCGCTTTAACGCAAGCATCTTCAGGGTATAAAATTAAAGTCCTAAAAAATACGTTGTGTGAGTTTGTATATATATATAGGTACATACAGAAAGAGACAAAACATTATGTAAAGGAACGGTGAGAAATTGAAATTAAAATCTTAGGTACAAAGTAATAGAGAGAAAGAGACAGATATAGACAAATGGGTTACCATATTATATCTACAAGGACAAAACGTCACATGAATAGTGTTTTTTCCCTGTAGATACAATATGATAACCCATTAGATATATGTCTCTTTCTCTCTATTACTATGTAAGATTATAATTTCACTTTCTTACTGTTTCTTTATATTATGTTTTGTCGACGATGAGTGATCAGACGGGTAGTCACACGCGCAATGATTGAGCAGGCTCGCACGCGCACGAGCGACGTCGACGGTCGCGTGAACCCACAAAAATTTTACATATTCTTTTGGCCCGCTACCAAAATTAATTGCCGACCGCTGCCTAAGATGGTTCCTGATAAGTGCGTAAGAATTCTGCATAATTAAGATTTTAAAAAGAAACACTTCAAATCAAATTAAATTGATAATAAACAAACGTAAATCCTGACCCAGTTGTGACAAAAAAAAGTTATCTCATTTTGACAGCTGCTGGTAAAAAGAATCACAGACAATAAGCAATTTCGCTCCAAAACCATAGACGAAACAGGCGCAGAATAATTTATTGTGAACACAATCCGCACTAAACAAAAGCCACAAACAGTTGAAAGACGAAACAATCACAAATAAGATGAATTGTTTTTTTCGGTCTTTTGTCAATTGTCTATGGCTTTATGGCATGGCCAAAATAAGGAACACAAAAGCTCGAGAGAATGTGAACATACCAGAACAACCAGCCATTACTTTGGATTTGTTCCTGAAGTCTTGGGAAGACACAAAACGCATTGAGCACGCCTAATTACGGAGGCACATGAAATCCATAAAACTCCATTAATATTAACAAAGGCGCTAAGCTTAATAATACTTGGTATCCGTGACTTGAAAGTTTTATTTTTATTTTTTATTATTTATTGAGTTAGTTTATACTACATGAATATAAACTAATAAGCATTTATTTGAGTAACATTTCATTAATAACAGTAACATTTCATTTAATAAATTTAAATATTTTTACAGTAAGCATAACATTTCTTTTTAAATACGTTCATTCTTTCTTCATTCTTCATACTTTCAGGCATTTCATCAAACATCTTTAGTCCTCTATACATTAGGCAGTTCTGTGATTTTGATTTCTTCATTTGTGGCAATCGAACTCTGTTTATATTTCTTGTTTCATAATTACGTACGTCTCTATTAAAAACAATTTCATCCTTAAAGTATTTCGGCATTTGGTTTTTCATAATTTTATGCACAAAAATTAACACATTAAATAGTAGTCATTTTTTTATTAGAATCCAATTTAGCTCCTCTCTCATTTGATTAATCCTTGCGTATTTGCCTTTTCCCAGTATACATCTCATAGCTCTGTTCTGTATAACTTCTAATTTGTTTAAATTTGCTTCATTGGCCAAATATAACATCTTAGAGCAGTAATCCAAATGTGGAGCAACAATAGTTTCATAAATGAGCTCCGTAGTGTTTCTATTTATTTTATGTCTTAGTCTTCTAAGAAAATTAACCTGTTTTGAAACCTTTTTTAGCACATATTCAAAGTTACATCAAAACTAAACGCAGAAAACTCCACTAATTGAACTAATTATTTAGCTGAAATACCGGTGGCAAAAGGATTGACACGCTCTATACGAAATCACTTCTACCTATATAAACATGCACTTTACCACAATAAGTCCGGAAATACAGGTCTTTGTCCGGAATGCGGGGGAAATCCCAAACGGTCCGGAATTTCTACAAGATTGATATAAAAAACTAAATAAACCAGATTATTTTTATTACAAATCACAGTAAAAACATCGCTTCTGATATTTAATGCTCCCAGAAATATTGTTCAACACTTTCGAATCTTTAATAATAGTTCTAACATAAATGTTCTAACATTTCGCAATTCATATTTTAAAAATTATACTGCATTAAGAGAATCGACTTGACAAGACTCTACAAATATCACAAAACTGCGCTATATAAATACTATGTTATTATTATTATTATCTACAGAAAGCCTGTTCCTTTCTTTTGACCACTGGGTTCCCATTAAAGAAAAGACCCTTTCAACATTGGCATTTTGTGCCTGCATCGCAAATCTATAAGAACATATCTTTGTTAATTCCGTAACTTTTCCTGGTCCAGAAGAAAGTACGGAATTTTTATCAATTGTCCGGAATTTTCTCCGGGATTTTGACTTTTTGAACTGGGAACCCCAAGTCCACGACCTAAGCATCTACCCTGAAGATCGACATTTTGACGCTGTCCGAAACGTTGGATAAAGAAGAAGGAAGCGCAACACGGCATAATAACCCAAAAATTAACCACGATAATACTTTTGGCCGTGAAAATATCAAATCATATCACACCAGAAGAAAATGAAAAATCAACCAATACCCCTACCATAGGTCGCCCCTAGTGGTTCGCTACGTTTGGTGACTTAGCATGGATGCCTGGGTTCGTGGGGTGAGGTTTGTCTAGATCTTGGCGGCGAATGCGTTTTTTTTTTTTTTTTAAGTTTTTATTCCAGTAAAACAGAAAATAACATTTTCACTTACCTAACTAGAATATTGAATTTATACATAGTTTTTACATTTCATAACCTTAAATTACTTTAGGTTGCAGTACTAACATTTACATAACATTATATTATCATACGATATTATTCACTTTCACTACTTTGTTTTTTGTGACTGATGAATAATTTTTTTTTGAATTTGCACATACTTTTTTCGTTTTTGATATCATCTGGAAGGCAATTATATAAGTTGGCCCCCTCGTGACTAATTGATTGCTTACCGTAGTTAGTATGAATGGTGTTTAAACGTATGTTATCGTGTTGTCGTGTAAAATGTTTGTGTACTTGGGACGTTTTAATGAATTCTGTGTTTGTATGTATGAGTTTATTATTTATTTTGTATATAAGGAGACATATATTGTACTCGTATAGTTTTCTTAATGTTAGCAGTTTTGTTTCCAAATATAATTTTTTTGTGGATGTTTTGGATTCGTAGTGAAATAGTTTTTTGATTAGTTTATTTTGAATTACCTGTAATTCATTGATGTATGTTTCATACGCATTTCCCCAGATTTCAATCATTTAATTTAGGTGTGAGTGTACGAGACTATAATATAAACTTTTTAAAATTTAATTGGTAATATATATGATAACCGGCTAAAAACGCTAATTTTATCTTTTACATCTTGTATGTGTTGTTTAAAAGTTAAATGCTTGTCGATGCACAGCCCAAGATATTTTTCCTGTATCAGGATTTGCAAATTGTTATTTTCAATTTTTAAAGGTACATGAGGAGGAATTATTTTACGGTTTGAGCATAAAATCATGTATCCTTTTTTTTTTAATATTCATTGTTAGAATATTTGATTGGAGCCAACTGCAAATTCTTTCTAGGTCACTTTGTGCATTTTCTAGTAGTATGTTTAGATCTTTACCCCAGTAGAATATTGCAGTATCATCTGCGTATAAAAAAATTTCACCGTTTAATTCTAATTGCGAAATATCATTGATATAAATTTGGAACAGTAGTGGCCCTAGTATGGATCCTTGCGGAACTCCATAGTTTATTTGAAGGTGCTTACTATTTTGATTGTTAATGCTTACGAATTGCTTTCTATTGCTAAGATATGATTTGAATAGATTAAGAGCAGGACCAACTACACCAAGTTTCTCGAGTTTCTTGAGAAGTATATCATGGCTTACTGTATCAAAGGGTTTTTGAAGGTCAACTAGTATAGATAAAATATAATTTCCACCATCAATACCACTCCTAAGTTTACTGATTAAGTCGTTTATTGCCGCAAGTGTGTTCGATTTTTTCCTAAAGCCATATTGTTTTTTATAAAAGAATGATTTTTTTAACAGAAAATTGTTTAATCTTTCGTAGATTACATGTTCAAAATTTTTTGATAAGATTGGTAAGATTGAGATGGGTCTGTAGTTTGAAGTATTTGTTTTGGACCCACCTTTGTGAATTGGTATCACTTTGGCAATTTTATAGCTGTCTGGAAAGGTCCCCTCTTTAAAACATTGGTTAATGAATTTTGATAATATAGGAACCAATTCCGTTGAGAGACTTAGCACTGTCTTGTATTTGAATTTATCGTAACCGGCGCTCGCATTTGATTTCAATGGTTTTAATATTTTGCTTATTTCTAATTCTGTTGTTGGTTGAAGATATAAAGATTCTATACTATCATGTGCTAATGTTATTTCATTGGGCGGTTTGTGTACGACTTTGTTACGTATATTATTAGCTAAGGAGGAGCCAATGTTGCAAAAGAAATTGTTAAAGTGGTCGCATATCTCTACATTGTTAGTGACTATTTCATCATTAATTATTAATTTAGTACAAAAATTATTCGAAGTATTAGACTAATTTTTAAGAATATTATTCATTAACTTCCTAGTTTTTTTACTGTTATTTTCGCATTTTTTAAAAAGATCATTTTAGTGTTTTTGTTTTAAGTTTCGTTTTTCTGTAGTGATTTTATTTCTTACTTTTAGGAATTCTGCTTTCAATAATGTGTTATTGGGTTGTCTTTTTAATTTCAGATGCAATTTATTTCTTTTGTTGATCAATTTTATAAGGTCTTTGGTTATCCAGTCTGGGTTATTTATATTTTTTGTTTTAATTTTAGTGGTGTTATTAGAATTAATTTTATTCGTGAGGTAGTTTACACAAGATTATCATAATTTAATACCGAGTCATTATTCATATTAAGATTAAAAGGATTTCGGATGACATCATTCTTTAGATTATCAAGATTAATATGTGTATATTTTTGGGACGATTTTAATGATGTACTTTTAACATATGTTTGCCCAAATACTGCGTGGCGGGCCGGATCGGATGAGACTGGTTGAGGGAGACCTTTTGCTTTCTTCAGTCGGAATCACAATGGGAGGAATGGACACACTGACCCCTAGATTCCTACCCATCCTTCATCCCTAAAATACCCTCCACACAGCATCCGAAAATATGACATATGATGGAAAATGTTTCCGCAGGGCCTCCCGAAGTTATATTAAATTAACAAAAATTAAAAAAAAAAAAAAACAAAAAACGGCTTAAAAAAATGCACTAAAAAGTAAAAAAATAATTCCGTACGATTGTTATTTTTGGAGTAATATTGAGTTATTCGTCCATTTGTCGCGCACATACTTATTGCAAATTTAAGACATGGTTTTCTCATGGATCGCATTGTCAGAACTAGACCAAATTAAAATGGGACCACACGGAAAGCACCAACTTTCTAATAAAAAAAGAATCATCAATATCGGTTAACCCAATCTAAAGTTCTGAAAGTCGAATTGATAACCTCCTCCTTTTCGAAGTCGTTTAAAAACAGAGTGTGCAATTCACACGCGGTAGAAGTGAAACCTTCAGAAAACTAAAGTAGACAAGAGTGGGGAGGCTACGAATCACCGCACAAAGAGGAGACCGATTATGCTACCTCATTCTCTCGCAGGCTAAATCCTATGCGTTTGTTTTTTTTTAGTGTCGCTATTTTTCGTTTCATCGAGTTTCAAATCACAACGGTGCTAAAGAATTTTTCACTTCAAAAAAAATATCATCAGCACAACATATAGGTACTATGTACATGTAACCCCTTTCGATACAATTATCAAGTATCAAGTACTAAGTAATCAAATATTCAACAACTATAATCTAATCTTTGATAATTATTAGATATCATAAAAACATCTTGTCTCTCTCCTTCCAAGATACAAATAGAGAATTTTGTTAAAGGCGAATTTAATTTGACGTCGGTTAACTCCAAATATGTATAAGATATAACTTCTTAGTATTTTAACATCAAACGTTGGCAAATACATCGGTCTGCCTTGGTGTTGACCCTCGAAGCGACACGCCCCTGTCATTTGGGTGTCACTAGAGTCAGAGAGCTCTGACTTCCTTTGTAGCTCGCTTTACAGAAGCAAAGAAAGACGTCGAGGTGGTATTTGAATTGTAGTGCTGCGAGGCATGGGCGTACCGTTCGGGGCAGTTATTGTTATTGTTTAATGTACATATAGATTTTTCTATAAGATTGAATCAAAGGAAATTGCAGATACATATCGACAGGCATAGATTGAGGTTACGCAAAGCAATTATTTTAGAAAAATTGGAGAAGTCAAAAGTTTACGCATGAAAATGGTAGGCACGGCTGGGCATACTAACTTTTCGGGAAGAGGAATTTACGAGCAAACAGACAATGGCGGGTAATTTAGAAACCTCGCTGCAGGTGTCGCTAGTGTGGCCGGCGGTCATTTTCACGACATAATCTTTACATAGTATAAGTATAAAGCAAAGTCGCTCCCGCTGTCTGTATGCTTAGATCTTTTAAACTACACAACTCATTTTAATGCGGTTTTCATTAATAGATAGAGTGATCCATGAGGAAGGTTTAGGTATATAATTTCTCAAGGTTTTGTGTAAATTGGTTGAAATATATAATATATAAAATGAGTGGGCTGTCAAGCGGGCGGTGCGGATTTAATATGTATGCAAATTAAGAGATGGCGTTGTTTATAAAGGTTGGGTAATGGTGTTGTCAGTAGATGGCGTTGTGTTTCGTTATTCGTTAGCCACAGCAACGTGTGGCCGGGTCTGCTAGTTACGTCGGCTTATGTGTAATTTGCTTAAATTAATAAACAGTATTTGTTGAATGAAACACTAGTATACATTGAATTATTTGGCGGGTAGGAGATAAGCCGACGTAGCTCAGTGGTCAGAGCATTTGACTGGAAATCAGAAGGACGCGGGTTCAAGTCCCGTCGGCGGCATGTATCTTTTCTCGGGAGATTTTTTCAATGTAGATGAGTGTTTTAGGTTAATAATTATTGCTTATAATAATTAAATAAATATCCAATGACAAAAATGACAGGCTTCAAAACTAAACAAATAGCACTGGAATCCTTTGCATTTCAAACCTTTCAAATACTTCAACCTGCCCTTCGTCTGCGCTCCTTACCATTGGACAAGAAAACCCAAAACAATACCATGGTACCTCTACTGATGATATGGTATATGAATTCAAGTGATATGGTTAAGGCTGTGTAGGACGGGGTAGGTAGTATGGCATCTACCCTTCATTTCAGTCGATCCCGCCGCGGGCTGTGCCTTCGTCCGTTCGCTTTGAACACTGGGCCACTTTGTGGTCACATGCAGCCTAACCCCAACGGTGACTGCTTTAGTTTGCTCCTACTATGAATTTAAACCCATTTCATAGGTTACTACAAGTAACTATTTGAGGATATGCTAGCACAGCATGACATGGGCAACTTTCTAGTCGGATGGGTCACCACTGTAGAGTTAGAAAAACAAAAACCAAAAAAATATATATACACAGGTACCCGATGGATTTTAAAACCTCTTGTATGCAAGGATTTTATGCCCATACATCCGAGCATTTCGTATGAAATCTCGGAAAAAATACTTTTGAAGTAATGTTTTGTGCATTTATTTTGAGCTATTGTTTATTTTATTTACCGAAACACATTCTTTGAACAATAAACTACAGATAAAAATAACATTAGGTTCTTGTGTTTATTTGATGAATTGACAGGTTTTTTTGAAGATTCTGTGAACTACCATCGATGGACTTTGACAGTTCAATTCGCGGTAAAATCTGACAATCATATTCCATAGATGATTCATTTTAAAATATTCTGGTGCTGCCAGGTAAATGAAGCTTTTGGCGGTATCAAGAACACTGTTGGCACAAGCGATTCTGACATTGTCTTTTATACAGTTTTTGTATATATAAGGGTTAAAATCGCATATAAAAACAATATTTTTGAAAATACTTATCGCGGCCACCGGGTGACAAACGGCAAACGACTAGCGAATCCTGAGCAAATTAGAAGTAGCTGTTCGATGATAAATTTTTGGTGTTAAAAACAAAAACATATTTTCACTCACATCTTTCAACTGGTTACACTCCTACACGCGGCGAAGGGATCACGTGATACTGTGCTGCTGGAACGAGAGGGAAAGCTTATCGTGTGACCCGTTAGGCTATACCGGACTACTCAGTTTTACTTTTTTTTTTTTATTTTTTTTTTTTCATTTATTTATTACAGAAGATACATTATTTATACAGCAAAAATAACATATAAAATATAATATTTATGTTTCAAAATAATCTTTTTTTGATACAAATAAACTAAATAATAAATCTTCACTGATTTTTTTTTTGTATGATATTTCTCTTCTATAGAAGCAGACGCTTGTGATTAGAAGATTTATTGTTATTTTCCCGTTAAACCGCAACTAAGCAGTTTGTTAACAGGATTTCAATCTTCAATTAGAATTTAATTACACATACATAATAGTATTACTAAAACTATACAGATTGTCACAATTAACCCACAGACTTAGTATAAGCTATCTCTATTTAGTAACCATATTTTCAGCATATATCTCAATCTGTTTGTAGAATCGCAATTTTTTATATTACTTGGTAACATGTTAAATATTTTGGGCACATTATATTCCAGGGTTCACCGTCCGTAGTTAGGGGGCATACATGAGCAGTTTTTCTTCCAATCTAGACCCCCCCCCCTCCCCCTTGGTGAGATAAATTTGGGTCAATTCGTATATTTTTTTTCAAGTAACGTGGGATTTTGCTGGACCCCCCCCCCCGTTTGTGCTCACGTAATTAATGGGTGCCCCCTTACTGTTATGCTTTGGAACTAGCATTCCTTCATTCTTTCTGAACCTAGTATCGTGTTCATGTTCCACTTTCCTCTTATATTCAGATTCAGATACATGCTGAGTCACTATTTTGAACCATAATAGGGCCTGCACAGGTAAGCTAGTTAAATTCCTATACAATAATGATATATTTCGTCTCTGTGAAAAAATATGTTTTTGAACTAGTAATAACCACAGATTTTTGTACAGATTGTAGGTGGCTTAAATTAGTTTTGCAAGTGTGTCCCCAAGTGTTTATGGCTTATGGCATACTTAAAATTTATTGGCATTTTTAAAATATTCACCGGAACGAAACATTTCAGTTTGTACATCCTACCCCTATTGCCCTCAGCCGTTTACAAGTTTTGTTTATTTGTGTGTCCCATTTGAAATTACAATCAACGGTCACCCTAAAAAAAAATATCATCGGACAAATGGTAGGAGACAAACGTCTTGGTTGCAAAATGTACGAGAGTGGATCGATATTAGAAATGTGGATGAGCTATTCCGGGCATTGCAAGATACTGACACATTTGTAAGAGTTATCGCCAACGCAGGGGGAACCTGTTAAGGCACACGAAGAAGACGAAGATCATCGGACAGCAAAATTACATCTAAATTTTTTACTCCAAATTTGCTTAGGAATCGCTGGTTAAAATCCTTCAGTAGATACGTGCCGTTATACCCTGTATACATGGAGTGTTATTGGACGTAATTAAACGTTTGGTAATTAAACATTACTTGATTGACTGCCGTAATGTACCATATTATGAATATGAACCAAATTCATTTTTAGAAAATGAATTTTATAAAATTTATTATGATAAAACTATTTTAACAGACAGAACAATTAGTCATAACAGACCCGATATAGTTTTACATGACAAAATTTAAAAAAATAACTTATATCATTGATGTCGCTATTCCAAATTCTTGTAATATTCAGAAAACTGTTTCTGAAAAAATAAGAAAATATATAGATTTAGGAATGGAGATTAAAAGAATTTGGCATTCTCAGACTATAAAAATATTACTATTTGTTATTTCGGCTACTGGCATTATACCTAG